>CM030009.1:119599783-120824701 GCA_017639485.1 Pluvialis apricaria
AGAAAAAGAACTGCCAGGTTCATCACAAAGGCACCCAGGCAATGCAGTGCTCATTTGTGTATTTTAAGGATTTCCCACTACATCAAACCAAAACTGGCTATGTTGTTTCACTCAGCAACTAAGCGTCAAAAAATGGAAACCATAAGTCATTGCAATGTTAACCTCCATGATTTGAAGGTTACTCCCGTTATTTGAATACCACATCAATCCTCAGACACCTCAGGGCACCTGAATCGTTCATGCATGCCAGCAAATCTCAAATTGCAGTCATCTGAACCAAGAAGCACATCTTAAGCAGTTACTCTCAACTGGGCTTAATTTTCAACAGGGTTTATGTTGTTTCAGAAGTCTTTTAAACGATAGCTGTAAATGGTGACCATAACAGAAAAAGACACAAAACTACAATACACTGCATATTAGCTTAATTTGCAAAAGATTTCCAAGCATTTCATGGGAAGACTATGTCAAACGGACAATTTGCACAGTGAATTAGAACACAATGGCGCCACTTTATTTGGTGTACCAGTAAGTTTCAATAACCCGAGGACTCCTGCCACCTTCTCGGTTCTTCTCCGTAACGCACGGCATTTCAGCCAGCTATTCTACATTAAGCCCAAAGTCTTTCCATTTTTAATTTGAAGATGGGAATCTACTTCTTTGTTTTCCAATCTGTTCCACCCACAGCTAAAGCAAAACAGTACAGAACAACTGAATGTGCAGAGGTGTGACTTTGAGCTATATTAGGAGGTAAATACTCTCCACCTATATATGCTGTAGATACAGGCTTTCAAGAACAGGAACTACTACTCTCTAATCACCCACATTTTTAAAAACATGAAACTTATAAACATGCATTTGCCTGCCTTTCACTTTCAAGCACTTTCTTGTTAATGCTTTTTCCATCAAATTAAAATTGTAAATACCAACCCCTTCCTTCTTACGAAGACAGCTAGCAGCAGAGAGAGAACTATTTGTACAAACTACATATCTGCCCCAGAAGACTACTGAGAAAAAATAACTTTTATCCTGATTTCACGTGATTTCCTATACAAAGTGTCATAAAGTCCAACTTGGCCTGTCTGAAAATGAAATACGTATTTGAGATGCTGCACTTCCAGAAAAGAAGTTACTCAGCCTCAGGAAGTTTAAACAGTATGCCATCAACGCAATTCAATCAAATTGCTTAATTATGAATGCAAAACAACAAACATATAATGCTCATTTTAAAAGTCACAGACCATAGCTACTCCGCGCAAGCAAAGAGAGCTTTTGTGGCTTACAAATTGTCAAACATTTCTAATTCTTCTGCAACAGAAAATATTAATGCAAAATGTAAACTATAATTAAGAGAGCACTAGCACTAGATAACCCTGTGCAAAAATAATTCCCAGACTTACTGAGAAGTGTACAATGTAAACCACATCAGCAAAATATTTCAGGCTAGAAACAAAGATATACACCAAAACATATAGGAAAAGCCTTCTGTCCAGAAAGCAGTACGTCCAAAACATAAACAGCTTACTCAAATGAAATTGAGATTAAAAGACAAAATGAAAATAATTCTTAGCAGTTCTGGAATGGATATCTAAATTGAAAAGGATTTATTTAAGCAGCCTATATTAAACGCCAAGAGTGGTGGGGAGTGAAGGAGAAGAAATTTCTGTGTAGCTAAATCATCCCAAACAGCGACGAGGTTTCTTGCACCTTGTTTTGAAACAAGCTTTCGGGTTTTGTGCACTGTCCTGTGAGACGTCCCCCAGTGTTTTCAGTCGTGTCTCCAGAAGTCTGACCATCTGCGGGAGCAGTAGCTGGCATCCAGCTCTGGTGCTTCATGCACTTCTCTAGCAGTTGCTTTCTGTCTGCTCTGGGACCTCAGCAGGACTATAAAGAATAAAGGCAGCTACATGAATAGAAGAAGGGAAATACACAGCCAACAGTAGGTTTACAGAGAACTTTGAGGAACTGGAAAATATGCCAGCAATTACCATGAGTTTAATTTTAGAAATAACCCACAGTTTCAGAATTAAGTATGTATGCCGCAGTATTTACATGATAATCTCCTGCAACAAAACCAAATGCAGGCTTTTTCTTTTTTTTTTTTTTTTTTTTTAAAATGAGCAGCCATAAATCAAATTTGAAATCCAGGGGCGCACAGCAGGACCACACAAAAATCATTTTTGTGGCAACGATTCTCACTGCCTCTTCACAGAGCTGCCAAAGGTCCCAGCTCCAGCTCGAAGAGCCCAAATGACAAGTTCCTCGCTCAGGGAAACTTAATCCGCCTTTGGCGCCTGACCAGCCACCATGGAAGAAGATGCAACTCCCCAATGTTAATGAATGGAAAGCAGCCCACGCAGATGTCAGAGGGATTTAAATGGAGCGTGTAAAAAACACAATGATGTTCTCACACTTGGGAGAAAACTGCAGAAACTGACACCGCGGCTGATGATCGGGCCTTAAAAGGAAACACACAGGTTTCTCTGACGCGCAGGGTCAAGGGATTTCAAACAAAACACGTCAAATAACATTTGAACGATCATCATAAAGTCACCTCAATTAAGCTTTCACCTGTTTGCACGTCTAGGGGACTGGCGTTCTTCGTGCTGTATTCCGTTTATAGCCCATACACCAGGGGAGCTGCATCAGCCAAAGAGCAAACAATTACAAGGACGTTATGCAGAAACACATGTGAAAACCCTGTTTGATCCTCTCTGACTCTGGAATCATGAATTTGGCTGGAAAGCACCTTAATATATTTGCTTGGGTTGTGAAAATAGGGAATCTCTGAAGGATTCAGCCAGGTGCCTGTAGCACAGCTTATTAGAGAGGTTTTTCGAGAACATTTCACATTTTTTCCTCATGTATATACACACACATGGACTTTTTAGCTTGATACAGCTATAAAACTTACATATAGGATTTTATAATACACATTCTTTATATGCATTTCGCAGGGCAAATAAGCTAGCCTGCTGTTCTCTAATGCTGTTCCACCTTTAGGACAAATGTGGGTTCATTTAGCTCTAAAGAAATCCCAGGGACCGCCTGATAAACCTGAATTAACCTAACGCAGCTGGTTTTGCCCTAGTGACAATTGTGCCTGAAGCCTGTGAATAAAACTTCCCAGCTAGAAATTGTGACGGTACATGCCTGTTTTCTCATGTGCATGATTAACCGCATCTATCCAGGCACATAAGATACAAAGTTTGAAATCCTGATTTGGCCCACTGCAAACCTACTGGACTTTGTGATTAAGTGATACCGCAAGGGTTATAAAAGCCACAGATGTGTTTCAATACTTACCTCTAACGTTTCAACCAGGTAAGATAGGTTCATAATACCAAAAAGACTTGATTTTATTATGGTTTTAATATGCCTGTAAACTAATGGTACTTGGAAGGGAGTTAAAATTGAGATATAAAACTGAAAAAATGGAGTTCGTAATGGTATAGTGAATTTTTCACTGCATTTTTTAAAGGTAGAAATCAGAATTTTCTAGTGCTTACAATTAAATATTTTTTGTTCCGTTTTCTCCACAGCAAATGAAAAATTAACACATCTAATTGAGTTTCCTGGCACACACCTACACATACAGAGTCTCTTTAGCATCTGCTTCTGCAGATGAAGACAGATTCAACTACTTTTAACACCCCAGATGTGGTTGGTCTCTCTGATCCAATCCGTACTACAAGCAGTGCTGGCAGAGAGGCTGCAGTGAGCTCTGCACTGGGTCTAGAATTTCCAGAGGGAATTTTTCAGTCGGCTTCAGGGGCTGAAGAAGAACTGGACCAGCAGAAAACAAACCTCCTTCTGAAAGCACGGGGGAGAACAAAGGAAGCGTGCAGAAGAGGAACACGAGACTTGGTGTCAAACGGGTTCACAAGAAAGCCTATGAAACGCATCTGCATAACAACAACGCTGATGAGACATCAGCAGGAAAAAGACAAAGACAAGAAAAAATAAACAATTCAAGCCCAAGATAACCACAAATGATTTGTTTCATGCAGATAAACAGCTCTGCGGATTTGATCACTTTTTAATAATATACAAGGAAGAAGCAAACAACACATTCAAAAGGCACCAGAAAGTACATTTTCATACCTGTATTGCAGAGCTCTCTATGCTGTACCAATGGTCAGAGTTACAAAGAAGAAAAGCGTAGGTTTGGGGGCTTTAGGGTTATTAGGTTTTGGGGCTTGTTTTTGGTTTTTAAGATAGATTTTAGAATAAAATGACAGACGGGAAAAAATAGTAACCAGGAACATGAAGACAGCTAATTTCAGAAAAAAAGACTGAAAATGTGGTTCTGCAATTTTTAGGTATTGAGACTGGCAAGGGAATGTAATATTTGAAATGAGCCATCTAAGGTAATTTTGCAAACTAATTTTGCATTTATTATCAGTCTTCAGAAATGCAAGACAAAAGAACAAACTGTTCTGCATGTGGATAAACTAAGATTTACCAATCCACAACCTTCGGAAAAACGTCTTTGCATTGACACCACTGTAGCTGTAATTGAGGAAAAAGGCCCTGTAGTTACCTATTAGTGCTGGTCCTGAGGAGCTGCTCCAGCAACCCAACCACTTCATTCAGGCAAACACTCTCCTTATTCATAAACACAAATCACTTCACAAACACAAATGTTTAGCCATTTAAGACCTATGGTGAAGAGGTTCTGCCTCTTAAGAGAAGGCTGCGACAACAGATATAAAAGATCTAAAACTTAAAGGCGGAAGGCAGTAAGTAAGTACGTATTACTACATAGTTATTCTTATGGGAGTTTTTAAATCCATCAAGAATAACCAAGGGTTGCTTTCAAAAATGCAAATCAGGACAATGATCAAAATCTTCCACCATGCCCGTAACAGAAAAACATGAGCAAGAGCTATGACTTACTGAATTTTTGGGTCTACTGTTTTCCATAAATATTGAACATAATGGGTGAAATGTATTTCTAATACGGCTTCAATGATCCGTATGAGTCACTATTGGGATAGAAATGAGGCCATGTGTTAACTAGATTCTGAAAGGAGATACTTATTTTTTGTTATTTTCAGAGATAACTAGGTCAAAATATTTAATATCAAGGCAAATCCCTATCAGCTGAGGTACTTCTGGCAGCAGCTGCCAGAAAGGCAGAAATACATTATACATTGGTGCTGTAGCTTTAAACATTTTAATGGCATTATTTGTACACAATGCACATAGAAACACTGGATTTCCTTCATAGGTAGGTCCTTCAGTAGGTAATTTCTTCTTCCCTTCCACCTCAGACACCATACAAAAAGAAACAGATCCTTTTTTAAATGGTCAAATCAAGCAAAACACCCTAGAACACAACTTTTCCATAACTCCGGCCAACTCAAGCCTTTGCGTGCTGCGGGAGAGGGATCACTTCCACTCCTGATTACGCTGCGCGCAGCCAGGCAGGAAGGACCCGTGCTGAAAACAACGCCTCATTAGCAGGGAGAGGACACCAAGAGAAGACTGCAGATTGAGAAATTTCAGTAAGTCATTTCAGTAAGTCACATCTGCCACCCAGATTTAGTGGAGGGATATACTGTCAAGCACAGTTGGATGTTCAACCATCCTGTCATTGCTTTGCCTCCTCAAACTTAACAAGTTCAAATGTGCCAAGCCCCCATCAGAGGTACTTCTGGAGCACTGGGAAATTCAACAAAAGTGGCGTATTTCAAGCCTAGATCTGACATACAGGCTCCTCTTTGCATGAGGAAGTTTTTATTTGTAATGATTTATTTTTTTTCTTTTCTAAAGACAATGGAAGCTGGTGGGCTGACCCAGTAAACAAAGCACAACAACTGTCAGCGTATTTTAAAATATTAGTCACAAACAACTAATCTATAAGCAGCAAAAATAATGGAGTGCAGTGTCCTAAGAACTGAGTTTTCTAATATCTAATATGGGACAGAACACGCACCTTTCCTTCAGGGGGTACTCTACCAGCAGCTATGTCTTCTATCCAAACTCCTTAATATTATTATTATTATTATTTTTACAATTTTGAACCCCTGCCTCTCAGAAAGATTTGAAGAAGACTGACTGGTGTATTCAAAGCTTTATTGAAGTTAAAAGTAGAAACCAGATAGGTAGATACAAACCAACGTTATCCCCCGAGAACAATTTGCTTAAGTTGTCAAACCATTTTGCTCAGTGAAATAAAGTGGAGAGCGCTCAAAGAACCTTGGTATGAGTTGAGACAGCACATCCCATCAACAAGTCCTCAAGCACTTGATTCAGATTTCATTATTTGCATTTTATGAGAAATAATAAACAGATCAAATGATCTACGCATGAAAATTAAAGCATTACTAATCACTAAGAAGTCCACCAGTCAACTACCTTATACGCATTGTCATCTGAGAAAATACGTGGTCAGCTGAAAGTAAGACTGATCTCACAATTAAGCCACGAATATTCATGCTAGAGATAAAGAAGTGGCTAGAAAAGTTGGAAGAAGTGGTTTTGGAAGTAGCAGGAAGATAGGATTGAGGGCGGTTTCATGTGCTTTTGGTCCTGCTCAACTGCAAATTTAAAAATCTTGGTCGTATATATATATATATAATATTCAAGCATGTGAATTAAAAGTTTTGCTGTGTTTATGTCTCATTGAAATAGAAAACTGTGCTCTATCTACTTTATCTGCTGATAAGACCACCGGTCATCATAGGGAAAGGGGAAAACATGTTATCATGCTCTATGTAGACCCTTCTACCTGGACTGATACCTGTTGACAAAGCCTTCTCACTCCAGTTACAGGAGGCATTGCACTCTCAGGCTCCCGTCTCAACATCTCCTGGAAAAGTAGCACCGTGAGCTGTAGGCAATCCAGGAGACTCCTGGAGTGCATCCAAGATAACTTCTTAAGCCAGGTACTAGACAGGCCCCCCAGAGGGGATGCGATACTGGACCTAATGGTCACCAATGCTTGTGAGCTAATCGGTGATGTCAAGACTGGAGGCAGCCTGGGCTGCAGTGATCGTGCATTGGTGGAGTTTGCAGTCCTGAGGGATATTAGTCAGGCAAAGAGGAAAGTCAGGACCCTGAATTTTAGGAAAGCAAAATTCCAGCTCTTCAAGGAATTAGTCAATAGGATCCCCTGGGTAACTGCCCTCAGGGACAAGGGAGCAGAACAGAGCTGGCAGATCTTTAAGGACGCTTTCCTTAGGGCACAAGAGCTCTCAATCCCCAGGTCTAAGAAATCAGGACAGGAAGGCAAGAGACCAGCATAGCTGAGTCAAGACCTGCTGGTCAAACCAAAGGGCAAGAAAGAGGTGCACAGGCAGGGAAGCAGGGACAGGTATCCTGGGAAGAGTTTAGGGACGCTGCCTGGTTGTGTAGGGATGGGGTCAGGAAGGCCAAGGCATGGCTGGAGCTGAACTTGGCAAGGGATGCAAAGAGTAAGAAGAAGGGCTCCTACAAGTATGTCAGCCAGAAAAGGAAGGTCAAAGCAAGCATACCCCTGCTGAAGAGCAATACTGGCAAACTGGTAACAATGGATGAGGAGAAGACGGAGGCACTGAACAACTTTTTTGCCTCGACCTTCATGGGCAACCTCTTTCCCCACACCTCTCAAGCGGATGGACCACAAGGCGGGGACTGGGGGAGCAAAGTCCCTCCCACTGTAAGAAAAGATCAAGTTCATGAACATCTGAGGAACCAAGTCTATGGGACCTGACAAGATGCATCCCAGGGTCCTGACGGACTTGGCTGATGTAGTTGCCAGGCTGCTCTCCATGTCATTTGAAAAGTCATGGCAGTCAGGTGAAGTCCCTGGTGACTGGAAAAAGGGAAACATTGCCCCCCTTTTTGAAAAGGGTAGAAAGGAGGACCCTGGGAACTATCAACCTGTCAGCCTCACCTCTGTGCCTGGGAAGATCATGGAACACATCCTCCTAGAAGCTATGCTAAGGCACATGGAAGACAGGGAGCTGATTCGAGGCAGCCAGCATGGCTTCATCATGGGCACGTCCTGCCTGACAAACCTAGTGACCTTGGAGAGAGATGGATTTGATGGGTGGACTATTCTGTGGATGAAGAACTGGTTGGATGGTCACATTCAGAGGGTAGTGGTCAACTGCTCAGTGTCCAGATGGAGATCAGTAACAAGTGGTGTGCCTCCAGGGTCCGCACTGGGACCAGTACCGTTTAATATCTTCATCAATGACATAGACAGTGGGATCAAGTGCACCCTCTACCACTTTGCAGATGACACTAAAATGACAGGTATGGTAGACATGCCTGAGGGATGCGATCCCATTCTGCGGGACCTGGACAGGCTCGAAAAGTGTGCCCATATGAACCTCATGAGGTACAAGACCAACTGCAGGGTCCTACACCTGGGTCAGGGCAACACCCATTATCAATACAGGCTGGGGGATGAAGGGATTGAGAACAGCCCTGAGGAGAAGGACTTGGGGGTGTTGGTGGATGAAAAGCTGGACGTGAGCCAAGAATGTGCGCTCACAGCCCAGAAGGCCAACCTTACCCTGAGCTGCACCAAAAGAAGTGTGGCCAGCAGGTTGAGGGAGGTGATTCTGCCCCTCTACTCTGGTGAGATCCTACCTGGAGCCCTGCAGCCAGCTCTGGAACCCTCAGAACAGGAAAGACATGGACCTGTTGGAGTGGGTCCAGAGGTTGGCTACAAAGATGATCAGAGGGCTGGAACACCTCTCCTATGAGGACAGGCTGAGAGAGCTGGGGTTGTTCAGCCTGGAGAAGAGAAGACTCTGGACAGATCTTATTGCTGTCTTGCAGTACTTAAACGGGGCCTACAGGAAAGATGGGGACAAACTTTTTAGCAGGGCTTGTTACAACAGGACAAGGGGTAATGGCTTTAAACTAAAAGAGGGAAGATTTAGACTAGATATTGGTAAGGAATTTTTTACGATGAGGGTGGTGAAACACTGGCCCAGGTTGCCCAGAGAGGTGGTGGATGCCCCATCCCTGGAAACATTCCAGGTCAGGTTGGATGCGTCTTTGAGCAACCTGATCTAGTTGAAGATGTCCCTGCTCATTGCAGGGGCATTGGATTAGATGACCTTTAAAGGTTCCCTCCAACCCAAACTATTCTATGATTGCTATGCTACAAGAACTTCGAACTCTACAGTGTAGTCTTTTCTTGTTGATGGCTTTTGCACCACGTATACCAGTTACTGGAGAGTAAGAAAGCTCCTTTCCCACTGACAACTTTTTTATTCAGGAAAAAAAAATTTCAAAGCAATGTAAAATACAAATTCTCCATGTCAAAATCTGAGAACTCAGGGTCAAATGCAAAGAGTTGGCAGCTTCATCTGGAGCTGCAGTGTAAACAAAAGCAGCAGCCACAAGGGAGGGGCATTCTCAGCAAATCACTGCCACCTGGTGTGACTGGTGGGGTACCAACTCTTTCCAGAGAAGTCTCAAGACTGAGTGTGTGAACCCACATATATGCGCTGCATCTTGTGGACTGACACCATAATTTAACAACAGAAAGTTCTGCAGCAAGTCCAGCTGAAGGAACTCCCACCTTCTCCCCTGACTGTCATTCCCACCCCCCTACCATGGCTTACCAGCCCCTGAATTACACTGGCACAACTCTGTGGGGACATGCTGTGAACCCAAACAGGGAACTGTTCCAGCTTTAAACAGACCCCAGAAATAAATGTATGTATTTATTTAATTCACAGCATGATCTCTCAAACTATTGTTCTGGCATAACCGAGGGGTGGAGTGGCACAGTGTGGTGGGAACAGGAATACCTTATGCCAGTATTGTTGACAAATATTTTGGATTGTGAAATAATGGCCTTAGGATGTTTTCTAAGTGCTCCAAGCACTAAGCTCTTAGATTTCCAGTGCCTGGTAGGTCTTAATATACCCTCTACAGTTTCTAACTTCCATACTACTTTAGACTCAGCAATGTCTGTTTTATACCTTACTTGATGGTTCTAAAAGCTACCTGAAGGCAAGAGCTCTATGAATAGCCCAGTCCTACCACCCAGCCCCCTTAAAGGCTGCCCAAATCCAGAGGTTCAATTATTTAAGTCTCACCTGCTAATAAAGCAGGGAATGGTGGAGAGTTTCCAGGAAGACTCCAATTAAGTGATGTTGATCTTGTAAGGTCGTAACAGACAGGTGGGACACAGGGAAGGACACTATTGAAAATTGTAGGAACACCAGCTAGCTTTCCCAGAGCCAGTCTGAAGAGCAGCCCAGCAGGCAAGTAATACATTCAAAGCATCAAGTGATGGCTTCAAGTCCTACACTGTAGTTGTACAGGAGAAGCCATGATAAAAGAGCATAGCGATTCTCTTGCTCTCTCCATGAAAGGGCTGCAGCTTCACTGCCCTTCTCTCCCGGCTAACTCGCAGTCAGGCATGATGTTCTATAGTGAATACTGTATAATATCTTCAGGATTAAATTCAATTTCAAGCACTGCAAATGCTACAGAACAGATGAACACTGCTGTTAAGCTACTAGGTAATAGAGGAACCTTTCTTAAATAAATAGATAAAAGTATCTGTGTACACACAGAGAGCGGATCCTGCTCAGCTATATGGATATAAACATCTACCTCAGGACAGAATTCTAGATGCAAAATTGAGACTTTTTTGGTTTCTGCTGCATGTGACTCAAGTGTGCCAGCTGGACTAGATGCCATTCTGAGCTGTGTAGTCCTCCACATGCCTTGTCAAGGGAGCCAAGACTCCAACCAAACAAGATTCTTAAGTTGATTCCCTGGACCAAGTGTGCTAAGTAACGTAATCTTCATTTTTGAGCACCTAAATTTCCCTTCCTCTCTGCTCTGTTGCTTCAGCCGAGGATGGACAATAGCACCACTGCTCTACTTGGGAAGGAATGGTCAAAGCAAGCAAAGGTAATAGAAGCCGTGCAACTTCTTCTGTCTTACACTAGTAGAGGTAAATGAAGACAAATACATAAAGCACAGTGTTAATACAATGGAAAATATACATCCACACAGGAAACAGCTTTTCAGCCTCGGCTTTAGGTCGTCAAAACTAAGTGATACAGGATTAAGCAAAATAAAGTGCAAGTTAGTGTGTAAACAGGATTCCTGTGTAGCTTATTTCAACATTAGCACAAATGCAGTTACACTCTATGACGTTCATCTAAAAATTCTCATTGCATCTAAAAACCACCAAAATCCAAAGTTAAATGAATGATTCCTTTAATAAAGACTTGAAGTACTTAAACATGATTAGTCATTTTCCTTAATATCTTTTGGGTATTTACTGCTGTTCCATCTACTGTTGATGGATGTCCTGGCACAAGAAATTCACACAATCACTAGAAGTGGAGCTGCCCATGGAGGTGGTCAATGATTTAAACATTCCAGGAGAGGAAGCGTTTCTTTTCTCTCTATGCAGCTGTGCTTTTCTTGTTAATTTATTTACTCAGTGTAAGCTGATTGTAACTGAATGCTAGCTTAGAGACTTGGGTGATAGATTATATAAATTCTGCAAATGTGAATGAAGAAGCCGTGGCACTCCAATCCTTTTATTCTCTGCTCTTACTGGACTTCCTTTATTTCACTCCTCCTAACGCAACTAAAAGGCATTTTTCTGATCCTCAACAATCAACATAACAGATGAATTACTGTCACATGAATGGTCTTATAAAACTACTAATTTTTTGTGATATGTAAAAAGTAGAGAAACAGTCAGTGCCTACCTATGCATTCAGGTGAGAGCCTGAAGCCTGCTAACACGATATAGGTGGCTATTACAGCAATAAGCTTTCCAAAAAACTCTGTATTTTTTTCTAATCTTTAAAACAGCTCCCCCTTCTGGCATACACTTTCCATACTATGTTTAAGTACCATACTTCATTCCTCACTAATTTTTAATTCTAGTTGTTTCTTAACACTCAACAAACCCAATTTCAGTGCTAAGGCACTTACTATGCAGTATGGCTGTGAAGGCAACGAGAGGGTACTTTAAATTACAGCTCTTGAAAGAGTGGCTAATTCTAATCAAGTATTTATCTAAGATTATCCATATACTTACCTTTACTACCTTTTGAAGGTACCCCAAAATCAATCCAGATCAGCATCCACACCTGGACAAGGAGCCTGGATGGCCAGTCCCTGGGTCACATTTGCAGGATCCCTGAAGTCGGAAGGGATCACCTGAGATCTCCTAGCCCATCCCCGGCTCACACAGGGTCAGCTACAGCGGGTTGCCCAGGTCTGCACCTAAAGTTTTGATCATCTCCACAGCTGGAGACTTCACAACATCTCAGGGCAACTTTACCTCTCAGTAGGCAGAAACGCTCATAGCAGCGACCATCCCTAGCTACTGATTATACCAAGTACCCGGGAATTTATGCTCCTTACTTCAGCATCTTAATTAGGTGTTTAATATTAAGCTGGATGAAATTGAGCCTTAGAGTCCCTTTCTGAACTAGGTGACATGGACCCAGCCTAACCCTGGGAAAAAAAACCAACCACCACCACCACCCCCTGAAAAACAAACAAACAAAAACCTGAAACAAAACAAACCACAGGAGAGCCCTCCTAACCAGGCTGATAGTGACAAAACTGCAGAGGTAAAAGATGAGGTAAGGCTGGATGGAAATTTTTTCCTACTGCTGATGCTCTGGCACTATTCAGTCAAAAAAAACAACCAAACCACAAAACCAGAAAGAAGAAAAAAGCAGCTTTTACTGCCTAATGCATTCAGATAGAACAGGTTCTCGACTTTTTTCATAGAATTGTTGCTGGAGCTCATTCAGTGACCATGAGCACCAAGCGTACAGAAAAGAACATGACCCAGAACCCAGAAATCCCCTTGCCCAGGAAGTAAAAAGTCATCTTTCCTCTTAACCTGGCTGTCCATTGCCAGCAGCATTCCCCCCTCTCCTCCAGTTGTATTTCAAAGGCAAACAGGGAACGCTACTGTGCTCCGGGGGAGGAGACAACGGCTGCTGACTTAAAAAGTAGTGTCTGAGAGGATGGAAGTATCTTCCTTGAGCAACTCAGTGGTGTCCACTCCAAAAATCAGATTTTGCTTCACAAACAGTTCTGATCTATCTTTTTTTTATTGATTTAATCCCATATTAAGTACCAAGATTCTCTCACAGGATTCTGGATTACATTCCAGCGAAGGTTGCCAGAAACTACATACTGCAGCCTAATCTGCCAATACCAGGACTAGATCCAACACAGTTCTTGTATACAAATGGTTATAACATACAGATTGCGTACCAACAAGCGCATTTAATCACATAAATCTTAAATCAAAGCACATTCTAAAACCAAACTGAAGAGAAATGAAGTAAACATGGTCTACACAGTTTATAGAATGAGGAAATAAGATTCTTATATTATTAAGCAAACCGCTTGGTCTCGGTGGTGACAGTAGATCTCTGAAGACCTATTCATTCCAGTGACTGCTGAGCAGAGGGAATGATTAACAACTTCAAAAAAGCAGTTTTAGTGGGAACCAAAAAAGCAAAATACAAAGGAAGTAAGCTTCAGGGCTATACAGTAAGTTTTAGTGCAAAGTATTATTATACAGTGATTCTTTCTTATGCAAATGTTGAGGGTGATGATTGTTAAATATCAAAAGAGCAGGTGAAGACAAAGCCAGGTAATGTACTGAAAGCTTTTCAGAGTCCCTACATTACAATCAAAAATAGAACTTCAAAGACTTAAAAGCTAACAGGAAGTCTCACTTCCAAGGAGAACACATTAAAGACTTGTCATAATCCAGGCAATTTGTTTGCACTGTTTTCACTGCTGAAAAATAGTTCAGTAGTCTTCAAGTGTCAACAGTCTTGTTGATGTTAAGAGCATCCTCGGAGAAGATCAGAAGCCAAGCCCTTACTTTCTGTTGTGCGGAAAACCATGAGCAACTCTTGACTAAGAGGATTAGCTCAGGAGATTAAACGTTTATACTTTAAAAAAAGTGTCTGGTTAAGTCCTCATAGGCCTTAAACATCATCAAGTCACTGCACGAGCTGGTAAAACAATAAGATGATCCAATAACCCAGCAGCAATCCAACTGCAAGCAGGCAGATCAAGAAACTTGGCAAGCATAGGGAGTATTCTGCCTGCATGCCAAAGAACGGAGTTCTGAAATTGTTTCTGGATATTAATTAATGAATGAAACTTGGGTAGCATGCTTTACCGCAAAAAAAATATTATTTACATTATCAACCGTGAACTAAGATTCCCGAGCACAAGATTGTAAATTTTGTTACTGTTGCTGTAAACTGGGCCATTTTGGTATTTGCAAAGCCTGGAACGAAGGCATTGCAATGCACTCCTGCACTGAAACGCAAGAAAAGACTTGATGAACAGTGAAACTTCATGAGCTAAACAGCACAGTGGTTTTAAAATTTGTACTTTATTTATTTACAAAGTTAAATGTTTCATAAATACACAGACACAAATAGACAGATACTCTTAAAACAGTAAAAAAAAAAAATATTCCATTACACTTTGTGGATCCTGGTTTTCAATGAACCCAAGCAATGTTAAATACTGCTGTAGTAGATTTTATACTTCACTGCTAATTTTACACTAAACAAACACTGCAAAAAGGAAAACAGACCTTTATGACACAAGAGGAAAAAAAACATAATTCCTGTCCTTTCCATAACGCCTACATTTCCAGAAAACCATGGACCTGACCCTTCAACTGAACACATTTAATTTTACTCTCATGAGTAAATCTCATCGATTTTAATAGAAAAGAATTCATATTAAGGCAAACAAGTATATGCATATATTTTGGACTGAGAAAAAATTGAGCCTTTTACACAGTAATTATGTCAGTAAACACATTATTACTGCTATACACACTTTTGCTTACACAAGGAAAAAACATTACAGGCAAAAAAGTGCACATTAAACATTTCAGCTAATATAGTAAAACTTTATTCAAATGATAAGTTTACACAGACTGCCATTAATAAAAACTTTAACTTGTTGTAGTTAAATGAGATTGAACTCTGCTGCATGTTCTGTATTCCAACTGCTTCAAGCACAGTGAGCTATCAGTCCTCAGGAGGCAGAATCCTGCCTCATTTAAAGTCAACGGGAATTTTGCCATCGGTTTCAGAGTAGAAGAATGTTTTGGAGTCAGCTTCCTCCCCTTCCCCCCTTTTTAAAAAAAAAATATGTCAGACCAGAGAGAAATCCTCCCCATTATGAAGTCTGACTAAAAAAAAAACAAACAAAAAAAGAGTATATAGGATTTATTCTCAAATCTCTTGCAACGATCAGATTCCAGCAGAAGCTGAGAATTTTATCATCCTTCTGTTTTATATGCACCCCCCAACCCCATTGTTTGATTACATATAAACAAAAGCATATGCAAGAATTTCATTAAGACTGGAAAAGTATGTACCAGAGCAGTTTAATACGCAGAACAATGCATCACATGCAGTAAGTAGGACTAACCACGGTCGGTTCAGATCACTGAACACTTGGCTGCGCGTACTCTCCTTTCTGAGTGAGAGTTGCCCTCGTCTGGGTATTTCTTTCCTTGACCTGTACCAAACTACCCTTTTGCCCCTCTGTTTCATTCCATAAAGAATCTCAGCTAGGGATACATGCCTTTCAAGTGTGAAAATTGCTGGACTCCAGAAGGGCTCCGCATTTCATACTCGGGAAGTTACGAAAGCATGAGGGGAATGCTATCTAATCCTAACTGTTTAGGTACACGGACGTGTTGCCAGATGACCCAAATGTCCGGATCTCTCCTAAGGCTGTGTTTTTTGTGTTGGCAGATACAATTTCCCTTGAAGGCTAAAAATGAGGAATATACAGTAGGAAAACAACATTTGATTTATGAGAAGCAAAACTGCATTGTGTTATGCCAGGTCCTAGTCAGCTCCCTGCCAGCCACAGCAAGGAGGTTGGGTAACTTGATTCACTACTGAATACAGTTATCTAAAATGAAGATAGCATTATTGTGGTTGCTGTGTTTTTTAATTGTTTTCTCAGTGAGAGAACTTCCAGTTTGTTACCAACATAATTCTGAAATAAGAGCAAAACCATAAATCAGCTGCTTGCAAAAGCTTGCAGACCGTGACAGAAGCACTCTGAATATTTCACTAATATCTATTTCTGGATACCCATTTAGTTAATGTAAGATGTTATTAAGGAGTCTTCACAGAACTGTTCTGCAGGAAATAAGCTCCATGTAGCCCTGCCACTATATTTTCTTGCATGAAAAGTTTCCTGTGATGAATACAGAGCCCATAAAGTCTTTGTGACTCAGTATATTTTGAGCAGAATAACTTACATGCCTTGCAGAGGTAGCTTGCCTTGGATGCTAATGTTTGACTTTTGTGCTCTTCCCCTACAAATCTTTCTACTGATATAAGTTAGCCCTACAGATTTAACCCAGTTACAGGCCCTACTACCAACCCAAACCCAAAGGCATCACAACCTGAAGACAGGTGAAAGCTCCAGAACTTGAGGGAAAAAGAAACCCTTAACTTAGCTGTTCATTTAAGCCTTCCAGAAATGCCTTAACTGGAAGAAATCAGCAATTGAAAAGCATGAAATCATGCTTGTACCACCAGAAAACTGTTTGACGATTTTGATCCACACAGGTAGTCTTTTAATAAGGAGTTACACCATGCAGTATCTGGCTTAAAAAGTTGTTCCCATGAAACAGTAGCAAGATGTAATGATAGGAGCCTTATTTCTTCTTTTCAGTTAAGGAAAGAATTTAAACTTCACTGTCACTGGGTTAAAAGCTACACTATTATTCAGCTCCAGGAGGCAAGGACACAAAATCATTGTGCCCAAAGAAACTAACATAAAATATTCCACACAGGTTTCAAAACCTTGCAAAAAAAAAAAAAAAAAAAAGAAAGAAAAATGGAACCTGTGTTCTCTTTCACCACTAAGGACCAACCCACACGCTGGCACATAAGCAGCAACAGAAACAGAAACAGTAAGACAAAGACGTGGATAATCAGAAAAGCCATTATTTGCACCACTAATTTTGGGAAAGTTGCAATAGTATCCAAAACATTCAAATAAGCTACATGAAGTATTAGAAACCCGCAAACTCTAAGGCAGTGAAAGAGTCACAATATCTGTAACTGAGAGGGCTCAAGCTCTACTTTTGCTAATGGCAGAACTCCTACAGTTCATTGGCAGACTTCAAAGAATTTAGGACTTCTCCTTTAATTTCAACATATGCTAAATGAAAGTTTAGAGCTTTCATTTTAAGATGATCGGATTTACATACCACTCAGAACTATAAGATTCTCATTGAGTTCAAGAGGCTTATCATAAAAATTAATGTGCAAAAATCTTAGCTAAAAAACCCTTCCTATAAAAAAAAGAAAACTTTAAAAAACTACTGTATCCAGAATTTTCCCTCAAATACTGTAACCTTTCAGTTGGCACACAGCTGACATTGCAGTACCACTTTAATATGCAAGAAATAAATGGAAAGAGAGCAATGGGTAAAAACCAAACCAAAAAATGCAATACCATCAGCAAACAACCACCACAGAGTAAATGAGTGAGACATCCTAATTTCTCAGTTTTACCTTACGTCACCATTATGAATACAGATCAAAAATATAACAAAGAAATTACACCATTACAATTATACTGATTTTTTGGCCATATGCACAGGCCATGTTCTACCACTTATCTAGTGAGATTTTTGAAATTTAATCCAATTGAACTCCAATTATCATATCTCCAGACTTAAACAAAAAAACCAAACCAAAACAAAAACCCCTTACCTGGAATAATCATGAATAAGAGCCTGGGTAGATTTTTACTTTCATCTTTTGAGAGGTCTTTCCAGGGCCCACACTTTAAGACATGGGTAGCAGCTCCGCAGCAGTAGATAAATTCTTCATGTAATGGCACTGGCTCTTCTGACGCTGACCTCATGGTTGCTGTTAGACAGAAGAAGATACTGTTATAACAGGATCAGCAAATATTTACAAAGCTGGCTCTTTGCTATTATACCTTCCCATAGAATAATTGGAAAAAAAAAAAGACAAAAAAAACCTGCCTTCCCCAAACAGCTGTCAACTCCAGTAAACAGAGGCCCAATTCAGTATTTGACGTTTTTGAATAGGTCATATAAATTGATACGTTACTACTATATGACAGAAAGCATCTATCAGTTTTTGTCACAGAAATGCACGGCGATGATTTAGACAATAAGAGCTATTCTACCCTAAAGACAAATAATTTTAGATTTCTTATTCACACTATCCACTGAAAAGATTCAGCTGAAACCTATTTGAAAGCAAACAAAAGAAAAAATACCATACAAACAGAATACTGCATTAATGTCTTTGCAAGACCTGTGTGCCTCAACTATGGGAGCACAGCATCACTTAAGAACAACCAACAACAAAACACCAACAAAAACCAACCACAATAAAACCCAGAAGAAAATATCAGAGGCCAAAAGGAACACCCTAATTACTAGATTGCCTTTCAGCACTAGGTGGGCTCCACATTTTAAGTGCAGCATAACTTACTTCTCTAGAAATTGTCAAAGAATTAAAAGAGGAGTCTTTTCAGTTAAAGCTAATCAAGATTTGATCAGTTCAGGCAAGTATTTATGCTTACCTTTATACCTTTCCTTAAATTATTTTGTTACCTAAATGCAGTAATGGGAAATAAAACAGTATTCTGCCAAATAAACAAGGTGTGTTCATCAGTTCATGCATTTATCATACATGAAAAATCATTATGTCCTAATAGGCTATCACTTTGGAACTGGCTGATTGACCAAACACCCATATCTTTCCTTCAGTAAAAAAGCTACTTCATCAAGTGGCTACTTATGAATTAAAACGTCATCAGGATGAACTAAGATATACACAAGCATCTGCCAAAATAACTATTTACCATTTGCAACTACAGGTGCAGTTACCAAACGCAGAGTCAGAAGCCTGTCCTTGTTGGGGTATGACCACACACGTGCATCACTTGGAACAGAGACCAGTGCTTGGAAAGTCCATAAAGCTGTTTGTATCAACTTCAAGGGCTATTTAAGCCCTACAAAATATTTCCAATCTTATAAGAACCACATTTCAGGCTTCTGAAGCAACAGATCTGGCTTAAACAGAGTTGGAAAAATTGGCTAAATTATTACAGGAATGACTATGCATTCTTTATCCAATACATGACCGTCTATAACGGAAAAGGCTGCCCAACTTAACCGTTTTCAATTTAATTAAATTGTAATTCAAATCACACACAAGGGGGAAAAAAAAATTAAGTCTAATGACTAATCTAAAAGATTAGTCTTTAGTGTCTCTACCTAGTACACCCTGAAAGTTGACTGAAATATGTTATGCAAAGAAAAAAGCATAATGGGACAGTGAGCAAAAAATCCCAAGATTATAGGCCAGCAATTCTCAAAAGCAACTCTCAGGGACTTCACATCCAGCCACTGCAGGAAAACATTTTAGGTAAGCCCCATCTTTAAATTAACAGACAAAAGGCCAACCACTTTTTATGTTATGTAAGAAGATGATCTTTCCTGAATTCAAAAGCCACTATTTTGTGTATAACTTAAATAGCAGCAATACATCAGCACATGGAATTAGCACAAATAATTCAAACAAAATGAGAACATGATCAAATAAGATGCAACAAAAAATTAACATTAAAATAAAACTGTGTATTGTTGCATACTACCATGATCTTCAAAACATCAAAAGCATCTAGTTAAGGACAACATTAGGCCTTTCAAATATTTTTGCTTAGTGAAAAAGGACCATTCATTTCTGAGTACAAAGACCCAAATTCTATTTCCTAATCAGTTTGTGACATTTTATGCACGTAAACTAAAGCCTAAGATCTACAAAGTTTGCAGGATGATGAGGTGGGGGCACTACCTTCACAAACAGTCACTGGAAAATTCTCAGCGCTACACAACTTAAAAGGAGCAGATCTGAACGGAACTGTCACATGAAGTTAAAACAACAGGCAATGCCGAAGAGACAGATAATGCTTTATTGTGGACTAACAAGAAGTATCTTGAAAAAATCTAATGCAAACATAAAATGCTTCTGGAGGGAAGGGAGAAGTATTATTTAATACTTTCAGTTACAACACAATTCTCTGGATGAAGCCTTTTTTCCCCACCTCCCTACTTCACCCCCTGAAAAAGTTTAATGCCAAAAGAGACATCTTCACTACTTCACTATTCGCCCCATTATCATCTTCAACTTACAATGACTCGAACACAAGTAATCGAAGTGAATATTGTCAAACTATATTAAGGTTTATTTCACAATGCGTTATTCCTGCTTTTACTTCTTCATCATTCAAAGCTGAACAAAGTTAAGAGCGGCTCTGACAGAGAAACCCAGTTGCATCAACAACCAAAGTAAACATTAAGTTTGTCATCCCTTTTCTGAGGTGTTTACAATCCAAAAAGCAAATGTTACAAGTCCTTATCCAAGAAAGTAGGTTTTATACAATGTTTCCAATCATGAACCAATAAAATCAGTTGTAAAGTTTCATTCTGAATTGATTTCACTGAGCAGCTCCAAATGGAAAGCCCATTTACAACTCTTCATTCCCACATAGCACTTGCAACATAAGGTCATAAATTTAAGCAATGAAAAAAAGGAAGCTCAGCAACACATTTTGGACCAGAGTGGTAGGCTTTTCGGGTTCACAGAGACTCTTGTAGTAGTTTTGGTCCAATTTTTAACTTATCTTAAGTTCTAATTTCTAATATCCACAGTGTTGCAGTACCTGAAAGCAAGACTGGACACCAGAGAAGAAAAGGTTTTCTGAAAAGCTGCCCATCTGACACAATTCCAAAAAGTTTCCTAGTACCAACTTTATGTAATACCTGAGGGATTTTTATTTATTTATTGTTGAGGTTTTAGTTTGCAACTTTACAGCCTTTACCAATAGGAATGGATTGAAGAGAAAAACAGAGAAAAGACAGTGGATATACCCCCAGGGTATTACTCAGACCTGTTTTAAGATTAAATCAGTAATACCCAAAAATACCTCTGGATCTCTTTCTCTCTTCATAAATGAAGCTCTGAAGAACAGTATTTCTATTACAGACATCTATATTTGGCATGAATTGCCTGCGTTTCCCCTAGAAATATCTTAAGATGGCCTATCAATTTCCAAACACATTTAATGGCCAGAGGTCTCCAGAGATGGGACTCTACCAGCTCAGTCAGCTTGCGGAGAGGGCACAGTTTTGCACCGCAGCTCTAAGAAAGCTAAGGAGAAGATAGAACCACAAACTTGGCCGGTGGGAGTTTCATATGAGTCATCAAAGAGAAAAGTAATAGTTGTATTTATTTCTCTCACTCTGTGTAGGAAATCAGGCCCTGTTATGTCCCATGCAATATTTTCTTCCTTCTCTCCAACCCCTGCCCGTAAACTCCCTAAACATACATGGAAAAATATTACAGGGAAGGCAGCTTCTGTCAACAGTACCTTATCTAGTAACAAAACTTCTGCTAGAACACATAAACATGGGCTTTGACTTACAGGATAGGGCTTTAGCACTATATTAATACACCCTTAATGTAGGTGTCTACCTGAAAGCAAACTGCTGTTACAGGATACGAAGACCCAGGAGACAGTAGATGGACTGATTAGCAAATAACCATGGGAGCAGCCACTAGGTTTCTACCTCAGGATGGGACAAATCATCCCCTAATTAGCAAAGCCTGTAATGAGAATTTAGACATGCACTTGCATTTACAAACCAATACATGTATTTAAGTGTCTTACTACTGATCTGGAGTCCACCTACTGTCATTGTTTCAGATAAGAATATTTGGAAACAGTTATCCACAAGGAGCAGATTACTTCTGCCACATGACTAAGTCTCTTCATAGTCATCTTTGGTTCAACTGACTCCAAAGTAAAATGCTGATAGTAAAACTAAGTTTCCTTTGCGCGCATAATGCTTAATTATTTATGCAACTGTCCTGATAGCATATTAACTGCTCTATCCTACACTACTACTTGGACTTAGCACTTTATTTGAAAGATAAATTGGGAATAACAAAATTTGTGATCTGCATCCAAAATAGCGTTTAATGAAAGAACTGTCACAAACTCAGTCTAGTACCGCATAACGTAACCAGAGTAAGTCGACTGAGATTTGGCCTACAAACTATTCAATCACAAGACAGGACAAACAGGTTGGTGTACCTGATCTGAAGAACGATGCTAAAGCAAAAGATGCAAAGGTAATCACAAGATAAGATACGTTGCATAAAACAGTGGTGGGACCAAAGCAAAGGAGAAGGGACCACTGAAGCAGATTTGACATACAGGATTGCACAAAGCCATAAGAAATACATCCCAGGGTGCCCGTGGCCAGGGTTACTGTGAGGCCACTCTCTATACTTTTGGATATGTCACAATGACTGGGGGAAGTGCCTGAAAACTGCAAAAAGCAACAATGATGCACATCTTCAAGATGGAGCATGCAGGGTTGCATGAGACTGGTCAGTCTCATCTCAGTTCTCAGAAAGCTATCAAAGAAAATCGCCCCCAAAGTTGTACCCAAGCACATGAAAGCAACTGGGAGCACACCCTGCATGGATTTGGTGAGGGCACATATGCCCAAATAACCTCATCGCCTTTATGATGAGATGAATGGCTCAGTGGATAAGGGGAGAACACTAGATGCTGTTCAGCTAAACTTGAACACGGCTTTCTACACTGTCTCCCAGTAGTATTCTTATAGCTAAGCTGGTGAGAGGTGGACTAGGCGGACTATAAGGTGCTCTTGGGGAAAAAAAGGAAGATGAAAAAAGAAAAAAAATAAGCACACATACACAAAAAAAAAAAAAAAGAAAAAAGAAAAAACAACAAAAAACCACAAAACCACAACACAAAAGAACCCCACTAACTTACCAGCAATGTCCTTCAAGGATCAATACTGGGCCAATACTGTTCAATGTCTTCATTAAATACCTGGACAACGGGACAGTATGCACTCTCAGCAGGTTTGTGCATAATACCAGATGGAGAGGGGGAGGAAGACACACCAACTGAAACACTGGAGGGCAGGGCTGCGATCCAAATGGACCTTGATAGGCTGGAAAAACAGGAACCACATGAAAACCAAGGCCAAATGGAAAGACCTGAACCCAGAGTTCAGTGACCCAATGCAGCAACACAGGCTGGTGGCTCAAAGGCTAGGAAGTGGCTTTGGAAAAAAGACACTAGCGGGTAACAAGTAGAAAATGAGTCAGTCGTGTGCCCTTGCAACCATGGAGGCCAAGTGCATACAAGGCTGCATTAGCAGGAGTAGCCAGCAAGTTGAGGGACGTGATTATCTTCCTCCGCTTGGCATTGGAGAGACTGCATCTGGAGTGCGGGGCCCAGTTTTGGACTCCTCAGTACAAGCAAGACATCAATATATTGGAGAGAGTCAATTAGATGATATGGATGCTAAAGCATGTATGTCCATGTATGATGTATGTCCAAAGGAAAAGGACCAACAGTCAAAAGCTGCAACGAAGGAAATTCCAATGACAAAGAGGTTTCCCCACATGCACAATGAGGATTATTAAATAATGCAAGAAGTTTCCCAGAGAATCTCTAACCTTGGAGATATTAAATGCTTGACTGGACAATGCTTTCAGCAACCTGACCTACTTTGCTCTTGTTGAGAAAGAGGCTGGACTACAGCTCAGGGATGGCTTACAGAAGTTGGATGTATGTAAATTCATGAGACTGGACTAGATACACCTGAAAGCGCCAAAAGAATCGGTTGATGCAATTGCAAGACTGCTGCTTATCGCAGAATCACAGTAAGTCAGGGGAACTCTTGGTGGCTGGGGGGTGGTAGAGGGGAATTATCTGAAATCATAGCCATTTTCAATCAAGAAAGGTAAGGAGGAGCACCCAAAGCACTACAGGCTGATCTGGCTCAGCTGAGTCCTCGGAAAAATGGGAGTATATATTCTTCTAATCACATAAAGGAAAAGACATTAATCCAGAATAGGAAACTAATTTCCCAATGGCAAATCATGCTCAAGCAATGCAACTGGCTTCAATGATAAAATACCTGGCTACAAGAATGAAAAAAAGAGGTAGATGTAATGCACATTGTCTTATTAAGACTTTTGGCACCATTTCCCACTGCATTCTCCTTTCCAGGCTAAGGAAATGCAGGCTGAATAAACTGACTCACATAGTTTGAAAACTAACTGAACAAGCTTAAAAGACAGTCAACTACTGGCTGTCAGCTGAATGTCAAACAAGTCAAGTAATCTTGGGTCAATATTGGAGCCTTTAAAGCTCAACATTTTCATCAGAAACCTGGATGATGAGACAAAAAATGCAAACAATGCTAAATTATCCGGGATGGCGGATACAGCTGGAGCAGAGCTTCAATTCAGAGTTGTTTCCTTGAGAACCTTAAGGACTGGGCCAACAAATCCCTTATGATGCTCAACAGTGGAAAACACAAAGATCTGCACCTGGAGCAGAACACCATGACACAAGTTGTGTTTTGACAGTTTAAGACATTACAAAAAAATTCCTTGCTAGGAAGGCAATGGAAGATTGCTAGGAAGGCAGTGGAAGCTCTTTTATTGAAGGTTTTTAAGACTCAGCTGACAAAACAATAATTTTGGTCTGAACAGAAGGATGGACTAAATTTTCTCCAGAGCTTTTTTATAAATCAACAGTTTACAATTCTTATGGTCCTACAACACCAGAAAAAGACAGAGTGAGATGCAACAAGGGTCTCAGCCAATTTTTCCAGTACCTTAGTAAATGCAGAGGGTTTCACGAATACGGTAGATGACAATAACTACATATATAAGTCAAAGAAAAGGAATCTAAACTAGGTCAGTCCCCTAAAAACATATGAAACTGAAGTAAACATATTCCATGCATTAGCTGTACCAGTTTAAGTAAAAAAAAGAAACACTGCCCTAATTGGTGATCTTATGTGACTGAATTCAATACCACAATGCAAAAGAAGAACTGGAAAAACAGAAAGCGAGATTCCTTCAGCTGCCTGCTATGCTAAGGCTCTAACAATTTCTGCAACATTATCCCCAGAAGACAATCATCCAGACCTGACGTAAGCTCCTTGATTTGCGGACTGGAACTAACATGCTCATAGCTAAGAACTAGAAGTAGAAGGGACAGACTGACCGACCTAGTAGAAAACCTGCAAAAATGAACAAGAGCAGGAGGGGGGAACACAGGATGTCTAGATCTCATCGAGGATTTCTTTGGACAAACTACAGACAAACAGCGGATGCCAGATTTTCTACAGAAAAACAGCAAACGTAGGCCAAAGACTTTGCAAATTGTTGTGACATCAGTCACAAATCTTGACCAGTTCTGTATAAGCAGCAGCAGCCAGTGGCACATAAAACCGAAACATTTCTTCATTGTACTTTACAGTACAATTCTCTGTCAGAGTCATATGATGGCAAGGACCTGCTAGTCCCTTTCACACTAGTTCTGAATTAGTAAATGAAAACTGTTAGATGTTATTTGTAAAAGTGAGCAAAGCTAAAAAGTTAACACTATGGACACACCAAACGAAGAAATGTAGTTATAGGAAATAACCCAATAAACGCCAAATCTCTCTACCTAAGGCAGTTCAGAGCAGCAGGCTGGTTTTGTCTAAAACAACTGAAGTCACGAGGCGGCCTTATTTTCAGGGATCACTCAATGGCCCAGCAATCCGATGCCTTCAATTTGCTTTGTTCCTGTGTCATTCCCCCCATGCCCCTCCCTCAAGCAGTAAAACAGTTAAGAGAATTCCCCTGATGACTGTGCAAAAATATCTGCGAAATGCGTGGAAATGGGGTACAGCTTACTCATGCTTAGAGCTGTAATGATAAAAAGCTAAAGCGCAGAATGAAAACTGGAATCAGTTTTCGTTTCTGAACCTTATACAGAGACACCATACAGCGGACTGTGCATAGACCTAAGTAGGAAGAAACCTAGTTTTAAGAACTGGACCTACAGTTATCATCACAAAATTTGGATTTCATTGCTGCTAATAACCTTGTAGCAATCACCAAGAAAGTGTGTACTGTCCTGGTGGAAGGGAAGCAGGGAAAATAATTTCTGGGTATCAATTTTGTACTGGACAAGTGGTTCCTTGTCAGTGCCAAACACTATAAAACCAGTATTGAGACAGCTTTTCAGAACAGCAGTATTAAGTCTCACAACTCAAAAAAAAAGCATTAGCTTGGAAAGGTCCCGATTTTGTGGATTCAAACCAGGAACAGACGGATCCCCCATCAACCTTGTTCAAACAAGGTGCTTTGTTCTGGTATGAACAACTTGAAAGAGCTTCGGGGGTAAGGAATTAAGAAATCAGAAAACATTTTCAGATCCCACAATGATACATGTCTACATTGGTCTGGTACAAAATTATTCAACAGAGAGGGTGGTCAAAATCCTGAGGAAATGGATTAGGAAGGCCCACCATAACTTTTAACCAATCTTTACAACAAACTGAGTTTCAGCTTTAAAAAGTTCAGCATGTACTAATGACTACAAAAAAAAAAAAGTGGAGCTTTCATTAATTATCATAATAGAACTATTACAGCACTCTTGGTCTTGATTTCCACACTACTTGCAAGAGGATGAAACAGCAAATGAAAGACTTCCAAGGGAATCAGGCACAATGGCAACCTTTATGAAAGCAGTCACAAGCTTGAAAGCATCAACTGTTGCTCTACAGCACTCAACGTAGTCGGCAAGGGGATCTGACGTTTCAGTGCAGTTGTGGCAACAAGCCACTAAGTTTTATGTCTGGTCTCTTTTCCTCCTTTGGTAATCACAGACCTCAGTTTTCGTTTGTGCTGATGCTCCTTTCACAAGGTCTCAAAAACCCGGTTTTTTACGCTTGCCCAGTGCTCAAACAGCAGAGTCCTGTCCCTTGTTACCAGGTAGATGAAAAGGTCCTCCATTTGCCATTGCAACTTTTCACACTCGGTTAGAAACACGTAGCACTGGAGTCACCACAAGCACAAACAAATCCTGAGAAGTGACCCTGGTGTGGCTGGGGGACCCCTGAGGCTTCATACAATAACAGCAACTATAAATGCAGCCAAAAGAAAAAACACATGACATTGGAAAAGAGGAACATGTTTTATGGAAGAGGTCCTACGTATCATGTCCTGTCAATCTATTTAATCATACCCAGACGGTAACTTTCACTTGAAAGTGAGCTACAAACATGAAAATGACCCCACAAGAGCATGAGTTTGTTTTATTTTGTTTTTTTCTTAAAGTAACTTCATAAGCATAATTAAGATGGGGAATCCCACAGATTACAATAAAGCGGTAGATACACTCCTAGCAACTCCCCCATTTCCCAATTAATATGCAAGCCTGATGATAAAGCTAATAATGTTGATGAGCTAAAAAGAAATGAGCAAGAAATTCATTGCTTAAGGAAACAAGCGCACTCAAGGAAGTGATGATGGTTTCATTTGCATGAAAACAAATAGAATGGTTTAATTTGGTGTAATATGAGGTACTTCCCAGAACAGAAAATAGAATTTTGGGAAACTTTTCAGTCCCAAACAAGGAAAAAGTTGTTCATTTGCACATGGTATTGAGATCTACTGGAAAAACAAAGTAACTTTCAAAGACAGCTATCCCTCCAAATACCACATTAAAGTATTGGACCCAGAGGAAAATCTCAGGGAGTTTAAAACTGAAATTTCACAGAGGAATAAACAGAAGGTGGTGGGCATGAATAACAGGTGGTTATAATAAAATTACTTCAAATATATGTTCTGAGATTAGACTGCGATGTTAGCAAAACCTCAGTCAAGTAAATTTTTATGTGAGAGAATATAAAAAGCTGCTGCTGCAGTACAATGTCTTCACGGTAAAGAAGGTTTCCAGGGAGAAAACTATGCCAGGTCTCTTCTGACCAGCAAATTTCACAGAAACAGCAGACTCATGTCAAGAGAATCTTGTAAATGAACTTTCCCAGCTGCCTGCAGGAAAACCAAGAAAAAGCAAAAATTCTACATGAGAAAATCAAAGGGAAATAAATCACAGTTTGGAATGGATAGCATAAGAAAATTGTCACAAATACAGTGAAGTCTACAAAATATGCAATTTGTTTAATCGTTTATTTGAATCTAGATTACGTTGAACACCAGTATTTTGGGAGCCACTGGGCAACACTGAAATGTAACACCATGATTATAGACTGGGTTAAAAACTTGCTGAAGTTAGAGGTGGGAATATTATACTTCATGAACAAGAACCCATCACGCTTATGTTTGGACACAGAGAAAAGAAGCACTAGTGGCCTTCAAACTTCAGCACACGTCACCACCCAAAACAGAGCACATTCAAAACCGAACAGGTATGTGAATTATGTGGGAGAAGAGTTGACACGGCCTTTCACAGCATATTGCTTCAATAGGAGAGTGAGAAATAGCAGAATATACTGAAAAAAAAGTGAAAGAACAGATAATCAAGGACATATGCACAAGAAGAAAGTGAAAATTATATTGGGAGAGAAAAAACATGCACATGCAAAAAGTTTTGTGTATGGTCTAAGGGTTTGGAAAAAATGCTTGCTCACTAAACAAAGATGTTGCTTCTTTGCCATTTGATTCCTACTATCTCTAGGGAAAACAAGAACTTTGTACCTTTTCAAAAGAAAAAAACTCAAACTATTTGGCTCTGCAACCGTATGTTTTATACTCTTATTTTTTCTCCTACATCAAAAAACTACAAGCCCCACATTTCTGTTGGGCACCCACTTAAATCATACAGATAATCTGGACAACATTCAACGAAACACAAAAATGCAAGAATTTAAGGTAACGGTAACCTATATATGCATTTAAAACCGCAGCACCCAAAAGTTAAGCATTTGAAGAAACTTCCATCTTTCAGCAGCAATAGCGACAGGCTAAAGCAGTAAAAAGCAACTGATATTTCATCTTACGTTAAATAACTCCTTTTCCACCTCCTATCAGAATAAGATTCACTACTCAATGAAGAGCACTATTCTTTCTCTGTTCTTGTTGAGTAAGGCCAAGCTCAATGAGCATAATTAATGCTAGCAAGAAGCAGATATCAAAGCAAAAAAAAACCGTACACCAATCCAATTAGCATCACACTGTCCTTGATTTGGTTTCCTTCATCCTTTGCTGTGCTGTTCAGCAGGAATCTCCCTATGAAACTATCCCTTATTTCTACATGTTTCTTCCGTATTTCCACATTATTAGTTCTCCCTTAGCCTAACATACGCTCTAAATTCAAATCACTTTTTTTTTTTCCTTTTCTTCACGTTTTATTATTTCAACTTGTATGTGTTTTTACATCAACTGTTTATCTCATCTTCAACGTAGCTCTCTAACTTTCTAACAAGGACATAAAAGTATTATTCAAAATACTGTCTAGCTACAGTAAACCAACTTACTAGTCACAACAGCATTCTCCAGTAATCTCTTAACCTGTGTTTGCTGCTTACCACCTCCTTCTTATGTTTACCACAGCAGCTGTACATTCCAATATTCATTGACTAACCTAAACAGGCTAGGAAGGCACTGCAGGCAGAGACATGAAAACAATAGACTGTATTCAGCTCTGTGTAAAGGACAAGGGAAATCAAACAGGAGAATCAATGAACAGGAGACATAAACAAGAGACTACAAAGAATAATACCAGATAGCATGAGATCCCTTTCTGAGTTACTACAGTGATATAATTGTCTATACTATTAACATGAGGCCTGGAGTCCAGGCCCTGCCCAGTGAGAAGCAATGGTGATGTTCATCACTCTGATCATCAGGTGGATGGGACACGGAGTTGAACAGTCAGGCTGGAGAAAGTGGTGCAGTAGCCAAAAAGTTTCTCCCAAAACCAGTGCCGCAGGAAGGCCGGCACATGCCCATGCCATGACATACAGACCTACAGTTCTAGCACCAAGAGGATCCAAGTCAATTCACCATGCTGGAAACACTGCTAGCTTGCTCCTCAAAGGGGAGTTACCCTTGGAAGTATCACTGTCTTCCAGAGGGATCCAGCTCCCCCCATCAAACTAATCCTGCCAGACCCTGACAACACATGACTACGTACGAACACATACATAAACAAAGCCCGTGTTCATCACAGGTGCAAATAATAATCCAGTTATCATCTGACACTAATTTTATTTCCAATTAGTGCTACAATTTCTTTTGAGAGGTAAAATTCAGGTGGCTGGATTTCCACAAAAAGTTGGTATCAGTAAAGGGTTTATTTAAAAAAATAAGAAATTTGAGTCAGAATTTGTCTAAATGAAGAACAACGGGAACAGGATCTAAACAGAAGCAGGAGATGAGACAAAAAAAAGGAAAGAACCAAAAGAACAGCATGGTTACTGGCAGCAATAGGAGGAAGCAAGGATACTGAGGAAAGAAATGAGGATACTGAGGAAAGAAATCCTGCCATACTTGGAGCTGTAGCACCTCTGGTTAGACGTTGTTCTGACACATCAGAATTACCTAACATATGATAACAAGGCACTTATCACAAAATGCACAGCTGCATTAGGTGGTTGTGCAATCCTAGCTAGGTAAATAAAGAGTTCTCTCATTCATTTTCGCTAGTCGACTATGTAGTCAGGCTAGTATTTCCATGTGAAAACTTGAATTTGTTTCCAGCTTAAGACTCTGTCCAACCTTTCATATTACCCATTTCTTTCCTACTAAGAATATTCTTTTATCAGAATTACTTTGGCCAGTGTAACCTATTTACAAACCTTACTGGACATCTAAATGTTATCATTGAAAACGTAAGCTGGAATCAAATTTAGTCAAACATTCTACTGAAAATTCACAGTATTACACAGTGGTTTGTCAAGGGCAGACAAAACATAGTTATAGCGCTATTAAGAGCATGCCTGATTTAAATAAGCAAAAACTACCTGTCCTTCATATCCTGCATCCATGTTGTCTGTACAAATGTACAACATCACTGAAGCTTAAACCTTGAAAGTCTGCTCCTAATACATGGTAAATATAACCTAGATGTTATCCGAAATGGGAACTACCCCTTTTTCCAGACAAGGTGATCTCACTATAATAGACTCATTGAATGGTTTAGGTTGGAAGGGGCCTTAAAGATAATCTAGTTCCAAGCCCCCTGCCATGGGCAGGGACACCATAATAATGGAAAAAAATTCCATAATAATGAAAAAATTGTAATTTAAAAGAAATCAAAGCTATTGATATATACATACAAAAAAAAGAACCCAACAGTAAGAACAGCACTATTAGGAAGCTTTAGAGTGAAATTTGTCAAATTTACTGGTAAGTTCTTTGGCTTGGCAGTCATATTGGAAATTTTGTTTTACCATTACCATACACAATTCATTGTAACTGCCTTTGTGAATCACATGAAGCACACACATAGGTAATAACCCATCAGTGTCTCTTCTGGTTTACAAAGTAGAAAACACCAAACAGAAGTAGCAGAAAGCTCGTTCAAAACCAATGCAGGTGCCTCCTGCATTAGCGTGTATTTGACCGACAGAACTACTCGAGGTTGGATGTTGCAAACACTAGAGCTCCACATGGCTGCAAGGCAAGGATGCGCTGACGGAGAAGAAATCCACTGTGGAGCTTTAGGTCTTCAGTACACCTGTTCCAGAAAGCTCCTGGGCTGCACTTTGTTGCAGGCTGAATAGACACTTACATAGTGGGGCTCGGTAAAGAAGAATCACACATTTGCCTATTTCACAAGCATCTGCTTAGTGTGGTGTTAAAGATTCTTGAAAGATCACTAACTTCAATTGCTCATAGTAATTTTCCATGATGTAAAATATTAAATGTTAGTGCTGTCGCTTACCCAGTTCTGTAAACGTGTGACCACTTCCCTCACTGACATCATAAGCAAGCACCAGAAGAAAATAGCAAACTGCAATAATCCTAATTAATAATTGAAGGCTTCTAGTCTTGGACACACGCAAAATGCAAATTTTTATGCAGATTCTGCAACAGGTCCATGCAGATGGACACTCAGACCTTAATTGGCTATCATAAAGTCCCAGAGGACTAGGAGTATACCGCACCTTAAAAAATTAGGGTCTGCATCATTCAAGCTGTTCAAACCTTCTGATCATAAGGCTTTAATATTATAATTAAATTGCAAGAAAAGAAGCTGTTTCACCATTTATGAAAACGCAACAAAAAAAGTCACCAGCATGAAAGCCCCTGACAACTGTCAGGCCTCACCAGTGCTTCACCGTTATCATCATTTCGTTCACCGCATCGCTGTTTACACTGCTTCCCGAACCTGCTGCTCACCTCCTGTCTGGCACATGCATTTTTTCCTCTTTTGTAGCAGCTGCCTTCAAGCCTGCATTTACGAACAGCGGCGATGCTCAGGAACCAGCACTGAGAACAAACCTGAGAGCCAGAGGGTTCCTGCGGGAGGGTGTGCATGCCTGCAAGACGCCCTGCTTTTCCAAACCAATTAGTTCCTCTGCTAAAAAAAGAGGAAAAAAACCTTCTATTTACAAATCTCATCTCCCTTTTAACTTCTAAGCATTCATAATCTTATTTTCTTCCTTTATAGACCCTTCAGGCCACGGATCTTTTTCTTCCTACCTGTTTTATAACTTGCTGCTTAGATAACGAGCATCAGTCAGCTCCAAGAGATGTTTCACTGGGACCAGTGCTGACATATAGGGAGAAAAAAAAACCAAACCACTACAAGTAGCATCACTGCAGCTGTTTTCTGGAAAAGAAGACACTGCTTCGGACTCGTTTCTTCAAGTCTCCTCCCAACCCGAGGAAAAAACAAGTCAAGGGAGGACATACGAAGCATTGCTTACTGCGTGGGATGCGTTACTCCATCCTTAACCTTACGCCTAGAAACCGCCAGCGTTATTTAGTGGAACACGAGCCTATGAACCCGATTTCTGCACGGGCCGGAGGGGGGACAGGGACAGGGGGACAGGGACAGGGGGACAGGGACACCCCCACACCCCCCTCCCCGCCCAGCGAGGCGCCCTGTCAGCCCCGCCGCCGCAGCTCACGGAGCGGCGAGGCCCGAGGCGCCGGGCCGCCCGCTGCCCGCCTCTGCGACCCGACACCGCCCGCCGGGCACGGGAAGGGGGGGGGAAGAGAAGGGGAAGGAAGGAAGGGAGGGCAGGGCCCGCCCGGCAGCCCGCGAGGGGCCCGGCCCGGCCGGCCCCGCCACCCCGGCCCCACCGCCCGCCCTGGGCGGGGGCGCAGCCCCCTCCGCGCTGCCCCCGCCCCACACGCGGCGCCCCGAGGCGGCGGGGCGGGGAGCGGAGCGCCCTCCGCGCCGCTGACGGACGTACCTTTCCCCCCCTTCCCAGGCTCCCCGACACCCAGCGGAGCGGCGGCGGCGGTGTCTGCCGAAACCGGGCGGAAGCAGCCGGCGAGGCCGCGGCGGGGCGGCGGCGGGAGGGGGCGGGGGCGGTTGGGCCGCTCCTTCCGCCGGGGCCGCGCGGGGTGGGCTGAGGGCGGCCCCGCCTCCCGCCACCGCCCCGCTCTGTGAGGGCGGCGGCCGCCCGAGCCCCTCGCTGAGGGAAAGGGGCGGCCCTGCCCGGGCAGCCGCCCCGGGGCAGCGCCTCCCCGGCGGGCCGCCGCGGCCCCTGAGGTGAGGGGGCGGCCGTTCCCGCCGGAGCGGTGGCCGGTGGGGCCGCCCGGAGAGCCGGCATCCATCGCCCGCTGGGGGCGAGATGCTGAGGTTCCCCCCGAGACGCACGTCTTGGGGGGGGTTTGCTTCAGTTTGTGCCAGTCACGCTTGCCCAAATCTCACGGTTTCTTTGGGAATTCGGGCAAAGAAAAAGATAATAAAACCAAAAAAAAAGGGTAGTTTGGCAGGAGCAAAATAAGCTGGGGTGCTTAAAAACAAAGGCAGAGAGAGGGGGTAGCAGAAGCACAGGCTCATCCTTCAGCGGGTTTGAAGCTGCATCTAAAGCATCTAAAGGAGGAACGCATCTAAAGGGGGGTAACACCGCGGTAAAGCAGGCCCAGTTGAGGATCAACTTGGAAAAGGCAAAAAGCAGCAGTAAATCCTTTCTCAGCCCACCAGGATCCCGCCACGGAGTCTGAATGGCCGCTAAATAAGGTGTGGAAGGCGCTCAGGGAAGATAAGGCTGTAACCAAAACGCTAAAGCCCCGGTTGGTCAAAGAGGACCTTAGGGAAGTTTTCGTGCTGAAATGCTGCTTTTTGGAGAAAAGCGTTGGAGGAGTTGTTTCCAGTTGGGAAGTCGTGATAGCGGTTAACGAGAAAATAAATGGAATAGTAGGAAATTGGCGAGATCAGACGGTGTTTATCGTGGAGTTACGGAGGGATTCGGGCATGAAGCAGCTGGGCTGCTGAGCGTGCCCTGTGACCGTGTGCCACGGATGGCGGTGGAGGACCGGGGAGTGCTGCCTGTAGCCAAAACCTGAACGGCGCTGAGAGGAGCCCCTAAAGTCAACACGCGTGTTGATCAAATCAGTGGGAAGAGTAACAAAGACAAGAGCGGGTGGAACAGGAATAAATATGGTGCACCGGGGAACCATCAGCGCCGTTTTTTTACAGAAGGACATTGTGCCTCAGAAATCTGTGGGAGTCTTTGGAAGAGCCAAGTGGCCACACCTGGCCAAGGCAAGCTGGGTTGAAGAACTCGGATTTCCAAAAGGCGTTTGGGCAAGAGCTTTCGTCAAAGGTACTTAGAAGGCTCAGCAGTTGTGAGATCAAGGTTACAACCTTCGGGTGGATGGATACCCAGTGAAAAGATAGGAAAGAAAAGGTAGGAATCAATTACTATCATAGAATCATAGAATAAGTGAGGTTGGAAGGGACCAGTAAGATCATCAAGTCCAACCGTTAACCTACCCTGATTTAAAAACACCCACTTCTAAACCATGTCCCTAAGCACCTCATCTACCCTTTTCTTAAACACCTCCAGGGATGGTGAATCCACCACCTCTCTGGGCAGCCCATTCCAATGTTTAATAACCCTTTGAGTGAAAAAATGCTTCCTAATATCCAATCTAAACCTGCCCTGACATAACTTGAACCCGTTTCCTCTTGTCCTATCACTTGCCACGTGGGAGAAGAGGTCAGCCCCCATCTCTCTAAAACCTCCCTTCAGGTAGTTGTAGAGGGTGATAAGGTCACCCCTCAGCCTCCTCCTCCCCAGGCTAAACAACCCCACGGTACTGTTAAACATAGTTGTAAACAGTCTGGAAAAGGGGGCACATAGCGGAGTAGTAAAATCTGTTGTGCATACTGAGTTATTCAGCTTAGTAAAAATAATCGTCAGGTTGCAGAAGGACCTTTGAATTCATACTGAGAGCAGTAAAATGATAGACACATGTTGACGCATGCGATAAAACTGAGCGTTTAGATGGAATAACAAATTATTGCTGCTCGTGAGCAAGACCTTGGAGTCACAACAGATGCTCTATGGAATCTCAGTGTTTTGTGCTTCCAGTGGTCAAAATCAAGTAAGATTTAGTAACCATTTGGAAATGCTGTAATTCTCAGTCTGTGTGATGGTGATGTGCTCACTGCTTGGATGAGGTCTGCAGGTCTGGCAGTTCCCACGTCTCAGAAAGGGTACAGTAAAGCCACAAAAGATATAGTAAGGTGTGACAAAGTTTTTCACAAGTCTGAAATTCTTCTGCATAAGGAGCACTAAATAAAATGGAAGTCAGAAGACAAGCCGATGGGAGAGAAGGAGGTTGGGGAAATAATGACAAAAGCCTATACAATGGTTTGCAAAACTGAGTTGAATGGACAGTGATTCCTCGTTGTAATTTCTAATGCAAAACCTGTGGAAAGCAAATTAAGCTAATAAGGCAGCAGTTTCAAAACACAAAGTATTTTAATGTAGTCTTAAACTTCATTGGAAATGTCACAGATTCCTAAAAGTTTATAGGGGTTTGCAAAAAGAGAAGGCAGGTTTATGGACGGGAAATCCATCGGGGCTGTTACACATGAAGGTGCTGCGTAAAGACTCAGGAAGCCTTGAAAGCCATCAGTCTTCTGGAGGTTGCAGCAGGGAAGTAGCCCACTGTGCTTGCCCTTTCCTTGGGACATACTGTTGGATACTATCAAAGGCAGAATGGACTGTTGGCCTGATCTGATACAGTTTTCGTGTTTCTATTTGCAACTAACATTGCTTTTTTTTTTTTCTGAAATTCGTGTCAAGTCCTGCAGGTCATTTCTTATTCCAGAGCTCAGTTTGTCTAATGTGCGTTTAAAATACCAAAGGGCCGTGTACGTGCTTGAGGTACTGCTGATCAGAGTACACCATTTTATTAAACTGTTTATAAAACTTGATTGTCAGCAGCAGGTAAGCTCACGGATGAATATTAAAATAATGACTGCGTGTGTTACATTTGATGTGGAGTTGGTAAGTTCCTGCAGTGAAGTCACAAAAAATACTTTCTTTCACTGCATGGAAGAGTAGAGGCAGTTGACCTTGCTCTCTTCTGAATGGATGTTTGAAGGCAGCAGAATTCCTCAGCTCTGTCCTGGATTTTACATGTGAATTTCTGTTCTTGAAGAAATCATTTAAATGTTTTGACATTCAAGTTCCCCACTTAAAAATGTTAATAAAACCAGCCTAAATTGTAATGGTTAAATGCAAATTCCAAGGTTGCTGGCATTGCCTGCTTCCCTGCAAGACGATCAGTGTTCGGCTTTTGCCCGGCAATTTGTGGTCTGATCGCTAGCTGTGATGAGGGCAGGTGGCAGAAAGTGGGAGGAGGGGGTTTGAATGGTCACCCCAATAGGACCATGCCGATACTCCGTTTATCAGTGGCTGTGTTGTAATTTGGCTGGGCTTATTTTCTTAAATTTATTTTAATAGTTGAGTAAATTGGTAGTTGTCCTCACAGGAGACGTATATGCCATAGTTCTATGCATGGTTGGTATATGTTTTTTAGAGGGACGGTTCTCAGTGACTTAACTTCTTGAGTAAGACCGTAAAATTGCTGACCAGCATGAATTTTCATAGTGGGTTCCCTTGGGGAAGGGGCTACATGAACAACTCTTTCACTGGGCGTGAACCACAGAGGAGTGCCTTAAAGCATCTCATGTAATTTGTACAAACAGGGTTCTGTGATGCATTTGCACTGCTCAAGACATTGCCCATATGCATCAATATTTTAGCAGTAATAATAATACTACTACTCGTAGGTCAGTATAAGCTAGCTATTTGTTGATTTGTTTTCTGTCTTGATGTTTGTAATGTGCTTTTTTTTGGTAGGTATTCTTCGTGAATTAACAACTAACTTTATGGATTACAGACCTGTAGTTGATCTGGGTGTTTTAATGTAGGAGACACATAATGAAAATAGACGTTAATCAAACCAGTGTCTAGGCTAAAGAATCAATAATACAGTGGTGGAATGTAAGTCAATAAAGCAGGTGAAGCGGGTGTTTTGAGGGCAACGTGTTTTGTCTAATAGCCCATCATCTCAGCTCATCACTTGCGTAGCCACTGTGTACTCAGCTGTGACATTAGACAGTCATTCCTTTCATCCCCATAATTGATTTTCAGATGTGTTTTCATCACTTAGATCCTCACATAAGGGGAAAAAATCTCCTTAACCTCTTAAAATCATCAGTTCTCCAATTTCTGGACGTATTTCTTAAGCTAAATTTCTATGTATGATGTAGGAATCAAAGATTTTGAATCTTTGCAGTGTTCGAAGATTTCTTCAAAGATTAATTATCATTCAATGTGAAGAATGTATTTTCAGCAGGTCACAAATTGTTCCCAATTTCTGGTTGTCTAATTTATAAGTTTAATAGTAAAGTGGGACAGTATATATGAATACATACATATGTATCAGTAAGACACACCTAATGATTTATTATTTTCAGTAGATTATCTGTAAATATGAAAACCAGTCATCTTTAATATTCACCAAATTACATAAACGCCTTTACTCTCCAGCTCTTTCTTTCTTCTGTTGTCTGGTGCTTTGAATGCAATGGAAAGGCATTTCTGGTCTGTGTGACTCCTCTTTGATGGATTCACAGAAAAAAATGTAATAAATTAAAGACGATGGAAGGAAAGCTGATGCCATAAGAGTAGCCTATACTCAAGATAAAAGAATTCAGTGATTATTTTGCAGTTAAAACATTAGTCTTCATGTTGCTAAAGCATCGCATTTTTCGAGACAGTTTACTAAAGGTAGAGTTACAGTAACAATAAATTGGATCTGTCACAGGACACTGATGTAATTCTTTTTGAAGAATATGCACATATATATGCAGTATTGCTAATATTTTAAATTACCTGTTCAATCAATGGGAGAAAAAAAGGGTTTCTCTGCATCCTTATGTCCAGCTTCCATGACAATTTTTTATTTATATACAATCCTGTTTTTTTTTTTTTTTTTAAAAATTATGTGTCGTATTCTGTGAACACACACGGCACTAATGGAGACATTTGACTGCACTGGGAAGTCAAACAATAGATTGCAACATTTGGATCCTGAATAGATTTTCAGTAGAACTATTCACTCCCTCATATTTAAATATCTCAAACCTCTCTATACAACCAAGATCTTAAAATTAACAATTTAAAAATATACATGGTTCATATAAATATTTAGATTGCTCATGGAAGTAGATTTCACACCGAAGAGTTCAGCTATTGTGTGCGTACCCATTTTGTCTGAAGAGAATTTTCATAATTATGTAAAATAAATTCTTTGTGGTTTTCAAATTACTTTCTTTTTTATTACAGAGCAGTTGGAAATTCATGTATTTTAAAATGATGAGTTAGAAATGATGTCCTAGAGACAGTGAAATATTTCAAAAAATAGTTGCATCGTCAGTTCCCCAAAAAACTGAAACAGAGATTGCAAATACGTAAAGTTCTTCCAAGGACTAAGCTGGCTTTTCAGGTAGTTAATGTAAGAAAGGGAAACTTTAGGTAGGAAAAGGTTATTATTCCACATCTCTATGGAAAAAAATGGACTTGATGTAGTGTTGATTGGCTCATTGTGCCCTTATGTGTGGGCGCATGCGGACCTTGTGGTATGCATTTGAGTATGTTCATGTCATAAATGGCAGCAGTAATATTTTAGTACATATTCCTTTATTACAAGACTAAAAAACTATCTGCAAGCATTTGGAGATGGAAGTTAATTGGAGGTTGTATATTTTTATATATCGTATATACAGTATTGCTCTCATGTGGTTCTTTTTTTAAGTACGTAAAGTCGGAGTACAGCAAACACAAAATTGAGCATGTGAATGGTCTCACATAAAGCAACGGTCTCAGACCTTCTGAGCATGCATAGACTTTGCTTATATGAACAGCCCCCTTGAAAACAGTGAGCTTAAAGCAGCTCATATGCATAAAAATTTTGCTAGATCATGGTGGAATAGAATAACTACCTTTAAGGGCCAATTTAATTCAGGGATAGGAAAAAAAAAAAAAAAGAATTTATGTCCTGAAAGCTTGGGATAGCACTTTATGAGGTCAGATCTTCCTGAGTATTTTGCATGACTTTCCTGGTTAGGTTTTTACTGCTACATAAAACAGGACCAGTGAGTGTCCTTCAGTGCTGGACCACTGATTGTCCAGACTGTTTTAAGTGTTTACCTGTTTTGGGCCCATGAACGCTCTTGTGAATAATCCTGGGTGCAGTTCAGGTTATGGGCTTGCACCAGAAGCCGTGCTTGGTAGGCAGGATGGACAAGACTGCACCAAACGTGGTGTTCTCCACCTGGCATGGTCTTCTAAAGCTGTCCTAGCAGGCTTTGCACTCTCAACCATCACATACTCCCATGCTGCACACGACCTAGGTTTTGTGAAACGGAGAAATCGCAGTGGAGTGATTTTGCAGTACAGTCTTTGTATTTTTCAGGCACTTATAAATGAAAAAAACCTTACACAATATAGCAATTATGCCTAATGGCCACAGTGGTACCACCTGGGTCCAAAAGAAGACTTGGGCCAAGTACAAGGACGTGTAGATGTTGCCAGACTGTGGCCCTTTGTCTAGTTAAGGGTCCCTGGTGCTATTTCATTTAACTGCAGGGGCATGGCCTCTGACAAGACCCAAGCATGAACATTTTATACAGCCAGGTACCAGGAAGGCCTTGAGAAATATTGGTGTTGAAACAAACAAGCCTGGAATGTTTTTGCTGGCAACAAATGAGAGGCACAATGGAATTCAAACGGGTTTGAGAAGTTAGTTGGTAGTATCTCCAAGCACCAAATAAATCTGCAGGAGATAGGTTCTTCTGGCCAGGGCCCTGGAGGCCATCTGCTGCGTACTTGTTTAGTAATGTAAATAACACAATAATTGCTATGACCTATATATTAAAGCTATTTTCATAGTTCAGTTTAAAATACTTAATCCAAAGAAAGCACAATTAATGTCCAATCAAAATATAAAATACCCTTTACATGTCAGCAGTTATATGATAGCAAATCCTGTTGAGGAACAGATGGTAGTGTCTTTGTTAATATTGCCCCACAGATGAGTGGAAATTAGTTTTCAGGTGGCAGAGACAGAAAAAAAAAGTGCATATATGTGGAAAGTAACATACAGAATTAGCTGGAACTGCATAAATACATGAAAAAAATTTGCTGGTAAAACTTCCTGAAGAGACATTTGGTTCTTGAAAGTACCCACTAGTGTAAAATGTATTTGTAGTTAGCTGTTAATGCAGCTGTGTGTACTGGAACAACTCACACAGCAACTGCCTCATATTTAATAGCTGCAAACTGTAATATGAAATAAAACATTGAAATTCATGAAAATAAATTCCATTTATAAGTACATTTGAGAACTAGTCAAATAATTTGTTGGGATTTTTCCCTTTCCTTCCCCTGTTGCTATCTAAAACTGACCATGAGAACTGTGAGACATAAATCACACCAGGGTTTGGCCAAGAGTCTTAATCAGAAGTTTTCTGGTGTTTCAGGGGGTGCAGGTTTCATCTCCGGTATGGAATTTAGTTTGTTGCAAAAAGTCAAATCTAGCCCTAACCGTTGACTAAACCCCATGAATCACTTTTCTGCTTAGCTTTTGCAGAACAGTGAATTTTGTTCTGAACTGTTATTTATGATTACCTGTACATGGTCTCCCACTAGGCAATCACAGACCCATATGCACAAGTAGAGGGAGACAGTGAAATCTAAACCACTAGAAAGTGGTGAGCTTTCCAAACACCTTTCTACACTTCTTGTTATTGATGTGACCAACTACTATTCCCTTGAGGTCAAAATGCAGCGAAGACCTGCTGTGGTAATGTTTTGGTTTTAGTCCCTGAGCAGATAGTAAATTAAAATTCTTTTTGCTTCAGCCATTTTAAATATATGAAATTGTTCTCTTTTACAAAAGCTTTTGTACAAGTTTAGCTACATTAAATCTCCTAAAAAGCTATGTATGCTGTGTCTGCATCTTTGATAATAATGCAATATTCTTCATATTCTAAAACTGTATTCTGTTGGTGAAATACAATCTAATACTGTGACCACTGCCTTTTAATTTAGTGATGTCTTTTGATTTTCACTTAATGTACATCAGTGTTTGAAAGTGAAATGAGAGAAAGTTTTAGCATTTTCAAATCCTTGTTCTGCCTTCCCTGGCACCATTATATTGGTGCAGTGCTTTATAGGGCAGAGTAGGTGACTTTGATTTTCTATATCCTTGTGTAATTTTGGGAAGAGATGTAGTTCCAAAACAAACATGAAGTTTAGACACCAAGAGAAGGAGGGGTCAACCTGTCTGTTCCTAAGTCTTGCACAAATGGTGAATAGAGTACCTGGACAAGTGTAGGTAGGTAGATATAATTTTACTCTTGAAGTAAATCATGGGACAGACAAAACAAAATGTTTATTTTTCACCTTTTTCATCTGCACTTTTAAACTACGCTTACAGACTCACAGGATGGATGACGTTGGAAGGGACCTCTGAAGATAGTCTAGACCAACCCCCTGCTCAAAGCAGGATCAGCTGAAGCAGGTCGCTCAGGGCTTTGTGACCAGTTGGGTTTTTAATATCTCCAAGAATGGAGACTCCACAAGTTTTCTGGGCAACCTCTTCCAGTGTTCGTCCACTCTCACAGTAAAAAAGTTGTTTGTTTTTTTTTTTAATTGAATTTTCTGTATTTCTGTTTGTGCCCATTTCCTCTTGTCATGTCACTGGGCACCACTGGGAAGAATCTGGCTCCATCTTCTTTCCTTCCCCACATCAGATAGTTGCATTCGTTGATAAGATTTCCTTGAGATTTCTCTTCTTCAGGCTGAACAGTCCCAGCTCTCTCAGCTTTCCCCGTGTAAGTCAGATGCTTCTGTCCCTCAGTCATCTTTGTGGCCCTTTGCTAGACTTGCCCAAGTAATTCCATGTCTCTCTTGCACTGAGGAGCCCATCACTGGACACAGCACTCCAGATGTGGCCTCACTGCTGCTGGGTAGAAGAGAAGGATCACAGCTCTCAACCTGCTGGTGATGCTTTTCCTAACACAGCCCAGGATACTATTGGCCTTCCTTGCTGCAAGGGCACTTTGCTGGCTTACAGTCAGCGTGTTGTCTACCAGGACCCCCAGGTCCTTCTCTGCAAAGCTGCTTTCCAGCTAGTTGGTCCCCAGCCTCCACAGGTGTGGGGTGTTATTCCTTTTCCTGGTGCAGGGCTTCATACTTGCCTTTGTGGAACTGCAGGAAGTTGCTTTATGCCCATCTCTGCAACCCGTCGAGGTTCCTCTGGATGGCAGCACCTCCACCTCCACTCCTCCCAGTTTTGCTGAGGGTGCAGTCTGCGCTGTTGTCCAGGCCATGAATGCAGAGGTTAAACTGTATTGGGCCCAGTATCGACCCCTGGGCGCACTATTAGTGACTGGCCTTCAACTGAACTTCGTGCCAGTGATCGCAGCCCTTTGAACCCAGCAGTTCAGCCAGCTTTCAGTCCACTTCACTGTCGATTGATCTAGCCGTTACTTCTTCAATTTGTCTATGAGGATGTTATGGGAGACAGTGTCAAAAGCTTTACAGAAGTCCTCTTGACAAGGGAGCCTGTGGCAGATTCCTGCTATGATGTCTTCTGTGTTGGTCTCCCCTCTGATCCCTCTCTGCAATATCTCATCTGACTCTCTTCTTTCTAAAGCAAAGCTCCTTGCATTCAGGCCTCCTTTTGGAGAGCTCATGAACTCATCCTCCTTAACTTCCCAGGCTATTCTTCAGAATGGAGCTTGTCCGTTGGCTAGTTCTGGCTCTTGGTTGTTGTGGTGGGTTGACCCTGACTGGGCACCAGGTGCCCACCAAATCCGCTCTATCAGTCCCCCTCCTCAGCAGGACAAGGGAGAGAAAACATAACAAAAAGCTCATGTTTCGAGATAAGGACAGGGAGATCATTCACCAATTACTGTCATGGGCAAAACAGAATCGACTTGGGAAAATTAGTTTAATTTATTACCAATAAAATCAGAGTAGAATAATGAGAAATAAAACAAAATCTTAAAATGCCTTCCCCCTCCACCCTTCCCTTCTTCCTGGGCTCAACTTCACTCCCAATTTTCTCTCCCTCCTCATCCCAAGTGGAGCAGGGGGGCGGGGAATGGGGGTTGTGGTCAGTTCATCCCACGTTGTCTCTGCTGCTCCTTCCTCCTCAGGGGAGGACTCCTCACACTCTTCCCCTGCTCCCGCGTGGGGTCCCTCCCTTGGGAGACAGTCCTCCATGAACTTCAACATGAGTTCTTCCCACAGGCTGCAGTTCTTCACGAACTGCTCCAGCGTGGGTCCCTTCCATGGGGGACAGAGTCCTTCAGGAACAAACTGCTCCAGCATGGGTCCCCCATGGGGCTCACGAGTCCTGCCAGCAAACCCATTCCAGCGTGGGCTCCTCTCTCCATGAGTCCACAGGTCCTGCCAGGAGCCTGCTCCAGCACGGGCTTCTCACAGGGTCACAGCCTCCTTCAGGCATCTGCCTGCTCCACTGGGCTTCCACTTCCTCCATGGGCTGCAGGTGAATATCTGCTCCAGCCTTAACCTCCATGGGCTGCAGGGGAACAGCCTGCCTCACCACGGTCTTCACCACGGGCTGCCGGGGAATCTCTGCTCTGGCACCTGGAGCACCTCCTCCCCCTCCTTCTTCACTGACCTGGGTGTCTGCAGAGCTGTTGCTCTCACATATGCTCGCTTCTCTCTCTGGCTGCAATTGCTGGAGTTGCGCAGGTTTTCTTCCCCTTCTTAACTGTGTTATCCCAAAGGTGCTGTCACCATTGCTGATGGCCTTGGCCTTGGCCAGTGGCGGGTCCGTCTTGGAGCCGGCTGGCATTGGCTCTGTCAGACATAGGGGTAGCTTCTAGCAGCTTCTCACAGAAGCCACCCCTGTAGTTGTCGATATTTAGCCATGGTTTCTGGCAGTTGCCCAATATGCAGTGCATCAGATTTCCTTACAGCTTGTGTAAAAGCAGTGAAAGCACCTAGAAGGACTCATCCGTTATTCTCAGATAAATTCTTCTGCCTTTTCCTTGTACCTGTGTTTCTGACTTCACAGGACATCTTTTCCCCCGTACAGAAGAAGGGAAGCTCATTCTGGTTTATTTATATTTTCTGTCATTTAGCAGTAGCAGAGAAGCTTTTCCTGTATCCCTCCTTCCAGAACGCTGCCTGGGCACAGACTTTCCAGAGAGGCTCCATCTTTCCGTAACATTATTCCACTTTTTCCCTGACAAGCTTCTAAAAAACGGCAGACTTTTTTTCTGGCTTACAGACAGACACCTCTCTCCAGTTTCCACTGGTTTTATCATTCGGGTCCAAGGCAGGTACGTTTACTCCATAATTTGGGGAAAGGGAGGGGACGAGGCCAGGGGTTGTGATCATTGTTTGTTTGTTGCTCTGGGATACTTACCTATTTAAAAATAGAAAAAATATCTCAATGATACACATGTTAGTGTGTGGCTTGCCGGGATATGACTGCCAACAAACTCCTGTTAAGTTACAAGGTATATTGAGATAATAAAACCCGACAATTCTATTTCAGTGATACTCTGTAATGTTCTATGGTTATTTTCCAGTATAGTCTTGGGGAACCTGTTGAGGGTTTTTTGGGGGATACATTTAAAGTATTTGCTATTTTCAAGGCAATGATTTTTTGAAGTAGCACAGTGGTGGGGTTAGGCTGTTACCCCAGCTGCTGAGCTCTCGCCTCTTTTGCTGTTGTGGCAGTTCATTGTACTTGCAAGGTCATTGGAAACTGGATTCAGCTGCCTAAATCTAGGCATCTAGTGCTATTTGAGATGGTTTTGTGCATCTAAGACATCGGCAGGAGTCTGGCACAGATGAGACAGGACCTTTCAGATACTTTCTGGTCTGGCAGCTGGTGTCCGAACATCTCAGGACACAGCGACATACACTAGGACATCGTGGCTAGCACTTTCACGTATGTTTATGCTACTCAATCCTATCCTGGCAGTCAGCCATCACTGAGTGAGTTCCAGTGAGTAGCACCATGTTATCGATTGAATTAAAAATGCCTCTAGAATTAACAATATTTCCAAATTGGCCAATAAGTTCACCAAGTTGGCTGAAAGAGGGCAGAAGACGCATATATGCATACCTTCTCTGACACCGGTGCATGCAGAATGTGATTGCATGTGCATTATCTTGGGATTTTTGGGAAGACTATAAAAAGGTCTTTCATAAAATTATGTAAGACATGGGACACAAATAAAAAAGATCTCATATTTAATTAAGAAAACAGTTCCATTTACAAGCCAGGAAGGACATGCACTAGATTGTACTTTAGACAAGAAGCAGCATTTTCTTACATTTGATGTATTTTTAGAAGTTCTTAATAGCCTCTATTACAAAAGTGACATTCTTGCACTGAATTTGAAAGTGTTAACTAGCCTCAGTATAAATGTACGTTAAAGCTGTCCTTGTTATGCCTGAAGTGGAGCTGGGGGCATTGCACTACTGTAAGTGCGGAACTTTCTCTGCTAATTCCTGGGCAGGAGCCCTGTAGTCCTCTGGGAAGATGTTTTGACAGTCCGTTTCATTGCTGAAAGCTGTGCTGAAAGGAATTTCCTGCCTTAGATTTCAGAGGTCTGTTGGAATTGCTTGCCTTGGTGGGTAGACTGACTCTTCAGCAGGCAGGAGGGAGGTGGCTATGATAGGCCAAGTTTGCTCCATGAAACTTGGCCTCTCTGCGGCTTCCAAGAAAAAGAATGGAAATTGGTGACTTCTTTCTTCAGACTCAGAAGTCAGCAGCTTGAGATCCCATCGCCTTGCTCTGCATTTTTCAACCTTCTCCCCTTTCCTTGTATTTCTCTTGTGCCGTCTGTATAATTTAAATAAAACAAGTGTGTTCAAGAATTCGCTATCAGCTTTTTCTAGGTCATATTTCTGAAGGCCTCACAAGCATCACACTGCCATTTGCCAAAAAATTAACATAAGATAAAATGAAAATCCAGTATATGGCTGGAAGAAGTCCAGGTATGTGCAATATGTAAATAATGAGACTTTCAGCTTCTGCCCTTTACTGAAGGTGTTTCCTTCATTACAACCAGTTCTTTATTATTTGAATATCTCATGCCATTCTTTTGATCACCAAATTCTTCACTCCCCCTAACTCCTTCCTTTCTCAATTAAAATAGACAAAAATGTATTTTTTACTAAAACACACTGGGTTTAATATGAGAATTTTTTCATAGGGCTTCATATTAATTAAGCTTGCAGTATCCCTTGTGTATTTTAAATCTTACATTACTGAAAAATGCCAAAGAAAATGAGAAAGGATAAAAATTGACACTGCTGAAATTAAAATCCAATTAAATATAAATATTTAGGATTTTTTTTTTCTGCTTGAAACTGAGATCATGAGCAGACAACGAAATCTTTCACAACTTCAACTGACTAAATCTCGCTACAGATTTATTATAAGCACATAACCCCATTACTGGTGAATCTTTTATATGTTTATCTTCACAATATCCCTGTGAATGTAGGAATTGTTGTTGTCTCTACTTAGAAAACAAGTGTATTGGTTGCATTAGGTATTGAAAGAGCCTTAAAATCTAGCCTGACTAGAAAGTCCAAATTTTTATATACAGCTCGCTTCCTGCATGAGTTTTCGAAGATGTGTTTGAAATATTTGCGAAAATCAAAATTCTGTAATATTCCCAGATACAGAACAAAGTCTCTGAATTCATGTTATCAGGAATTAGTTAATTCTTCCATCCAAAGCAGTACAATGCTGTGAAACAATTCTTTTATTCTAGCACTGAAGGGAACTTCTCAGGATAAAGTTTTGCCTGGTTTGGGGGACATATTATTGTGAATCTGAGAAGGAAAGCCTCTCTTCCCAGGCTACCATGTTCTCTGGGTACTCAAGCCGAGTCTTGCTTGGCTACAACTGATCTGTAATTTCTTTTCCTATCTGTACTTGTCTGGCAGATGATGAGCCCTAGCAAATTACCCAGCTGCAATCTCTTATTTGTTCAGTTAACCCCTGTGCTGCCAGGTATCACCCACAGGAGCAAATGGGTATGACTCATACAGGGTTTTGTTACAGCTTGCAGATACTGACTATCAGCAAGTTTTGAATCAGCACCGCAAGCCTCTGATTGCTTGTGCTAAAATCCCCACTTTGGATGCTAAGAACAGAAATTAGCAAAATAGGAAGTTTCAGGTGGTTTGGGGGAGTCTTCTGTTTCAGAGGTTACCTTTTCTTTCACTTGAGAAAAAATAATTAAGGTTTAATATTCTGGATACATTTTTTAAAATGTAGTCTGTGTTTGTATTATTTGTCTAATAGTTTTTGTATGAAGTGGCTGCCACCTGCATTTAATTTATCTTGTGACATGTCTTTCCTGCCTTGATCTAAAATTCTTCAGAACACAGAAGAAATTACTGTTTTCTGCTTGGACTTTCCTGGCTAGCTCCAGTTTGATTGTTGTGGGCCTCTTAGAGCCTAAACAGATAGCATACACTGAGCGCATGGATTTTTAACTAATTGCTAATGTTCTTAGAGCACTTTGAAGAGAAAAAGCGCAGTACATGTGTTAATTATTATTAAGAACCTAGCTTTGAACATCATGTTCTGATATGAAAAATGTTTAGTGAGTCCTCACCAAATTGTAGCATAATAAATGTATTTCATTAAGAGATCATTAAGACATTAAAAGACATCATTATTAATCTATACATGATCTAAGCTTGGCAAACCTCTGTAATCCAGACTCATTATAATAGCATGAGTGCCTTTCCGGCCAAAAAAGTGCTGAGATTTTGCATGGTAGCGTTTCCATTTATCAACGATATTACAGATGAAATAAAAACTCTGATTTTTGGAAAATCTCCCTTTCTAGTCCCATTACTTTTTCCTGGGCTTGATATAGTGCAGTTGTTGTTTCTGGCATTAATGCCTTTTAGGTTCGGCATTGCACACATTATTTGAATTGAGTAGTCTTATACATGAAGTGCAAAAGATCTTCAGCAGGCTCTATCCAGGGGTTTCTTGGATGTGCATCAGTGGGTTTTGTAGGAGAAAAAATCCTTCTGGTAAATAAGAGTTATACATGTTCTTTGATAATGTGTTCTAGAGAAACTGTTAATTTTTCTAAATTACTAATTGTGATGTGTAGCACAATAAATAGACTGTTGAAAATCATGGTGATTTTGTTTAAAGTATGTACGGTGAAAAAAAGATCGTGATGAACTTCCAAAATGAAAAATCCTCAAAGAAATCTGCTATGAAAAATCAAAAAAAAACAGTAGGTTGCCTTTTCAGTTTTCCTGCTAGCTTTTATCTGTCATTTAGAGGTGCACAGTTGTTTCTTAATTAGAGCTTTCCTGCCTTGAAAACTAAAACTGTGGTCAGCCACTGACATGTGAAGAAGAATCCCAATTTTTTTCTACTGTGATTAATTACTCTAAAACACAATAAGTAAAATGAAGTCTTTTCTTAAAATGTGAAAGCAATTTTGCAAAATAAATGTGATGCTTCCAAATGTGACCATGCATTTTCTGGGATAATTTGATGTACCATAAGAAAACATTAACCATTTTTTTAAAATAATTTAAATCAATCTAAGAGAAAATGTGCCAATTTAGTATAATGACCAAGATGCACAAAACCCCTTTTGCATGTAATTGCACCATATCATAATGGTACTGTGGAATCATCATGTCAATATTCTTGCTTATAAATTCTGAAGTCTTTCACCAAAATCGTCTACTCCTGCCAGTGTATTTACTTTATGGTAAAATTCATTTTATTCAGAAGAATGCAGAAGATTTTTTGGAGTCCTATGCTTACAGACTCTCACATATTAGGTCGTTGGATGTCATCACTTCATATAGTGAAGGACCAAAGCACATAGGTATGCAGAACTGGATTTTGCAAAGCTTGTAAGTATATAGTTCTAGGTATATCATAAAAATCTAGTGATTTTACCGCTGACTTCCTTTAAGCTTTTTGTAGTAGAGTTCTAGTTAATATGCTGGCTTGGAAAGTATTTTCTTTCCAGTTATGGAAGTTTGTGCTTAATATTAGGTGCCAAGTCAAAACTCCTGTTGGGATTTAGATTCAGATTCAGATGCAGGCATCTAAATTGAGATGTCTACAGTATAGGTATCTATGTAAGACCTAGGTAAGTAAACAAAATATATGGACTTAATTCAGTTGTCCTCACTTAAGCGTCTGCTGCCACTTGAGATGCCCTTGAGCATTTGAGACAACTGCTTCTTACTGTCAGATGTGATGCAGGATCTGTGGGGGCTCCTTGGCCTTCCAGGAAGGTGGCTGGAGCCAGGTGGAATACCCTGGGCATCATAAATGGAGCATGTACATAAACAACTGACCTAGATGTCTACTGTGAGGTGAGGCTGCTCTAGGCTGCAGTGACTGTATTGAGTACATCTCCACTGGCTATAATAGGAGCTTAAACATCTTGTAGATACTTTGTGTGGTAGACATACATGTTCAGATATCTGAATCTGAATCCCATTGCGTGGGCTCCGTTCAGTTGCCTACAGATGTGTACATAGCTATTTGAGATGTTTTACAATATCTGAGACGTCTGCGTTAGGCTGGCAGGTGAGACAGAGCGTAGGGAAAAAAAGGGCTTTACTCAAGCAGCATCTACATGCTAGACAGTAAATCCTGCTTCATCTAAAATGACATGAGCAGCTTATGTGTGCACAGCTGAATCCAGTTCTTTATATTTATAATAAAGGTGCGTATTTTTGTCGTCAAAGCACTTCCAGTTTCCAGACAAAGGCGCAGAGTCTTCCCTCAAAACCTGAGCATAGTGTGAAAGGTTACTTCTAAGTAAGTGGTGAGGAGTCTTGCATATGGAGAAAAATATTTGAGGTCCTCAGGAGAGCATGTCATGATGATACTATTTAGACTGAGACAGTTATATTGGAACCTGTGAAATTTCATTGTTTCTCCGGTAGAATAACAGGTCTATCAACCACAGAATTCGATATCTGCATTATAGTTTTGCAATGTAAAAAAAATCCACTAGAGGCTCTAGCGGTACCAGCCAAGTGAGTTTAGTCCTATTTTTAAAGGTGACATAGCACTTTTAGGTTAAGGTTTTTGTCGTTGTCATACAGTGCCCTATTAGAGATTCTTGAGTTGTTTCCAAATAAGCTGGCAGGCCTATACAGCACAGCACTTTTGAAAACTGATACCCGTAGTCTTGTGACTTTAGCCAGACGCATTTTGACAAATATTCTTGAGTAAGGAAAAGTTTACAACTGAAAAAGATAAGTATTTTCTGTAGAATGTTATGCTAAGAAGATTAGTGATACCTACAAAATAGAATTTGGGAAATTGATTATTCTTTTTATTTTACTTTCCTGTTTTTAAAGAGTATTAAGCGTACGATGCAAATATAATCAAAATAATACCCTTTACTATAATTAAGAATTATCTTATGCAATGTTAACATTTGCTATTAGAGGTAAGAAGCTTGGTACTGAAGAAGAACTGATCAGAGTATATAAGTTGAATATATAAGACCAGTTGTGGCTGCACTTTTTGGTTGTCACAAACTGACTGATTTATTCCAATCAGATCAGTCGAGTCATAGCTCAGTGTTACAGAACACACTCTCAGGCTGAGTATCAGATAGCAGACTAATATACTGCAGATTACATTAATCTTGCTTGTTTTCTTTTCCTCTCTGCCCTTTCTTTCCCATTTTTTGTGGTTTTGATTCTATATTTGTTTTCACTGTTCCATAACAAAGATTATCTTTACAGGACACAAACTATAATTATATATACACATATTTCCTATATAATTTACTTATGACTGGTGTTTGAACTCTTAGTTTCTCTGCTGGATTATATACATTTAGTAAAGAATAATTTAAAAAAAAAAACACCCTTAACTGATTTATAAGCTTTTATGCTTATCACTGAGAACAAAGCTCAAGAGCCCTTGGCTATGATATTAAACATCTAGTCATGGTCGAATTAAGACTTCCCTAGTCAGCAGTCACTAAGATTTTAAGCCCCTATTCATCAACCAATGGAGCAGCAGCAATTTCTTCTGTATAGAAGTTTCACAGTTTCACAGCTGAGGTATTTAACTAAAAAATAGGATTGAAGGGACTGGAAAGTTATCTTGTAGTCTAAGAAAATATGCTAACTACCAAGTTGTCTGGCAGCTGAAGAGAGAAGGAAGAAGTAAGATGGTTCATACCTTACCTGTGTTGGTGAAGTGTCATGGTTTGGGCTGGGACAAACCAGGAGAGTGAAGCTAAAACATTGTACACCTATGAATGAGGAAGGTACGGCGGCTGGAAGGAGAGGAAGCATGAGGAAGCCTGAGTTTGCAGTTTACTCAGTGTTCACTGCTAAGCAATACAGAAACTGGTTTTATGTTATCCAGTGACTGTCTAACATAAACATATAAACAATCCTAGGGTCAGCATCTGCTGTCCCAGAAGAATGCTCTTTTCCCTTTGCTGTTGGGTTTCCTGTCAATCTTTGTTCGTAGAGCAGCTTCAGTTTGTAAGATGACCACATGTTCTACAGCTGTAGTTTTTGGAAGACAGTTTTCCACACCCTAGTTGAGTGGATCTCAACATCAGCAACGAAGAGTCAAGTTTCATAGAGTCACGGATTCACAGTACGGCTGAGATTGTCAGAGATCTGGAGATTGCTCAGTCCAACCCACCTGCTCAAAGTAAGCTCAATTAGATCTACTTGCACAGAGCTTTGTGTCCCATTGGATTTTGAACATCTCCAAGGATGGAGACTCTGCAAATTTTCTGGACAGCCTGTTCCAGTGTTTGATCAACTTCACAGTAAAAAAGAAGTTTTTTCTTTTTTTGAAATGGAATTTCTTGTGTTTCAGTGCTTCTCATCCTGTCACTGGGTGACACTGAGAAGATAGATAATAAGATATTAGATACTAAGCTTATTAAAAATTGTTGTAGTTCTGCTCAAATACAAATACTCATCTTTTCAAATAGGCACAGCCAAAAACTTGAGAAAAATCTTGAGCAAAGTTTTATGAAAAGTCATATCTTGTCCCAAAAGTGAGTAAAAAAAGGTGAAGAATCCTAGAACATAAAATATCACTGAGGCTACCATACTATTGATAGACTGTAGTGTTTTAATCTGTATGCTCTAATATCAACCCATGCGAGTAAGCTGGACTGTTATTAATGGTTTATAAAGAGAGGTAATAACTATCAATTTTATATGACCAAAGTCACATTGTTTTTTGTATCCAGAAGACACCACCTTCAGTTCCTTCCAGAGACAAAAATAAAGTCAAGGATCAAGAAAAAACAAAAAGATTGAATGATTTTCCCTTGACTAAAAGGACTCTCCAAGGCAAAATATATTCATGAGTACAGGAGAAATATATGGGTATTTCCAATAAAATCCACTGACACACAGCTGAGAAGTATCCCCAAGACAGGGAGAATCAAAATGTCATACAAGAAAAAAAATGCTTGACTTGCTTGAAACACTATGGAGTTTGAGTCATATGTGTTTAAGAAAAATCAGCACAATCTGGAACACAGTCATGGTAAAAAGATGAAAAGATGATGAATTACAAGAGCATCTAAGTAGATTGTTTGGGAAAGGGCATAATTGCTATCTCTAGCTGTATCAAGAGAGTGACTACCAAAGAGCTAATTAAACTAAAGAATAGCATAAAGAGAACTGGATATAAACAAGCCATGACTAACTTAGGTTACACATTAGAAAGAGACCCATGGCCTTTGTCAGAGTCAAGAATAGAGAGCAGCCTGCAAGGTTTCAGGTAGTTGGGGCAAATAAATTTGCCCCTTCTGTTACGGATTTTAAAAAGTGTACAGAAGGAATTTATGATATTCAACCTCTGTCAACAAGTGACTGGATGGGGTTACTCAGGGTGTTCTAGCCTTGAAGCTTCAAAAGGTGTGAGATGACTTCATGATGTGGAACTTGAACTTGAAAGTGGTCTTCTGGTAAGAAACAGCAATTTAATTTCTAGATGAGAAATTATGAATAAACATGAATAATCCTGAACAGAGAAATAGTCAGAAAAGTCTTGCAAAAGGCAGAAAGACTTTATTGCTATCATCTCTTTTATCAGTCAGGACCCTACAGGCTTTGATCCTGAGAGAGAATAAGGATGTAGAGATAACTGTTTTGCTGCAAGAAATGATAGTCATTGAAGATTAGAGCTGGGTAAGATTTTTCAGATTAAGAGATTTGTGCTAAATGCAGTGCTGAGCTCTTAAAAAATATTCAATCTGAGGTTTTTCATGTTGAAAAATCATTATGGTCCCCAGTTTAATTACATTTAATTTAAAACTAAAAGCAGAAAAATCCCTTTTAAAACGGAAACAAATCTATTATTATGCAGCAAATATAAAGCCTAGCTCTTTTTTATGACATGTCATTGTTAATTCTTCTCTCATGGTGTCATCTAAAAGCATAATAGTCATGTTCTGTCTCCTATTATCTAGGTCATTAATGAAAGTATACAATGTGGTGTGCTACTCATGTGCTTAAAATTAATTGGGCACATAAATGTTTGCAAGACAGATTCCTTTGTGGTGCATCAGTCTCAGAGGTTTTGGCAATTTTATACTTTTTAAAGTAGTTGAAGCTTTTGGTTTTGTGTTGTGTTGGTTTTTTGTTTTTTTGTTTTTTTTTTTTTTAATAAAGCCATAAATTGCAAAACAGGCTTTTTAAACATTTCTGATATTCTCTTGTTCTGACCCATTTGAAAGACTATATAAATCTTATCTGCAAAGTTTGGAATTTCCCATTAATAATAATGAAAAAAGAGAAAAGAACAATAAATTGTTCAAGAAGAGCCTGGAATTTTTCACTGCGAGTTATCCAATAGAGTAGGGAACTGAACAAAGATATAAACATCAAACAAATGAAATTTTGATTGTCATTTATGAGGAGAAAACATCTGTAATGGATATAACGAGCAATCTTGAATCTTAATATTCAGACTTTAATGAGTAAACAGATATTTCACCATCTTGTAAAACAATAGTATTATGAGCTCAATCTGGTTAGAACTACTCTGGTGCTTAAAGACAGGCTTAAGTGTTTTTCTGGATCAGGCCAGAATGGTCAGCACCCTGCCAGATTTATTCTTGGAAGAGTTTACAAAAAATAGTGAGAAAACTTCTTGTGCATAGCAAGAAATCCAAAACAGTGACCAAACTTAATCTGCATTGACAACAGGGTAAGCCAAGTTCTTGAAGAGAATGATCTGAGGTACAGGGCAGAGCGTCAAAGAAAAGATAATTTTTTCTCTTTTTTTTTTTTAATGGCAAAAGTTTTGTCCTCTGTGACACTTGAAAGGATTCCAGGTCAAAGGAGGGTTCCAAAACTTTTTTGCGTAAAACGCCAGGCTTGAAAACCCACTTCCATTTGCACAAGTGGGCGAGTGAGCTCACATGTGGTTGGGTCTGTGGGAAATGCTAATGTAAAGAAAATCACCACTTTCTCTCGTAAAACAGCATGAAAAGCAGGGAGTGTGCCTAGATCTATGGAAACTGCTCAAAACTGGAAGAACTTCGAAATAACTTGCCAGACTTGCTGGCTTGATAATTCCTCTTCATTAGAAGGAAGAATTTGCACGTACTATTCATATTGCAATGTCTTCAAGAAGTTGTTTATTAGAGTTCTTCTAATTACTCTTTTTGCATTACAGCCCCCTTCTTTTCTCCCCACAGAATGGGTGTAATTGCCAGTTCTATATTATTGCACGATGATGAGATCCTTCACCTTCATGAAACACTGCTTTCTCTTCCCCTCCCTTCTTGTGGGGTCACTGAAGCTCTTGCAGCACATGGTTTGGTGGACAATGGGATCCCCAATTAGGTGCCTATTTACTGGTAGTTGGTGACTCTTCTAGACCCTTCTTCCTTCCACAGTTCATCAACCCAGTTATACTTGAATTAGTCTTTATTATGTATTTACTATCCAGCCACTCAAATACTGATTTCTCTTTGGTTTGCCTGTACTGGATTTCCTTGGGATGGAGTTAATTTTCATCACAGCAGCCTGTGCGGTGCTGTGCTTTGGATTTGTGGCCGAAGCAGTGTTGGTAACACACCAACGTTTGGCTCGTGCTCGCACAGTTCAAGGCTTTCCCCCCTGTCCCTACTCCCAGTGAGTATGCTGGGAGAGGGCAAGAGGTTGCAGGGGGGCACAGCTGGGACAGCTGACCGCCACTGACCAAAGGGATACCATACCCCATACCATATGACATTGTGTTCAGTAATTAAAGCTGGGGGAAAGACGGGGGAAGGGGGGATGTCCAGTTACAGCGTTTGTCTTCCCAATTACCGATTGTGTGTGCAGAGGCCCTGCTTCCAGGAAGAAGCTGGACATCCGCTGGCCAATGGGAAGTAGTGAATTAATTCCTTATTTTGCTTTGCTTGCACGTGCAACTCTTTGTTTTCCCTGTTAAACTGTCATTATCTCAGCCCACAAGTCTTCTCCCTTTCCTTCTGCTTTCTCCTCATCCCACGGGAGAGGGGAGCAAGGGAATGGGTGGGTGGGTGTTTGGCTGCTGGCCAGGGTCAATGCACCACATTGGTGAATTAAGTACTTGAATTGAGTAGGAACCCTTTCATTGTATAATCTTGGAAAATTATCAGTTGTATTGAACCTAAAAATATAATTCACCCTAAAGTGCATAAAATCCTAATTTTTTTTTTGTTTCATTTTCTCCTAGCTTTGTTCTATAATGTTGAAATTTCTTGTGTGTTTCCAAGTCTGTAGGAGACTGTTATGTTGGCAAAACCACAGCAATTTTACAGGCTTCAGCCTCAGTCACGTATTTCATGTTTTCAGAGTTCTTTCACTACCTACAGTACATCTGAAGACCTTGTCAGTTTGTATCCAATTTTACACATGTTTTTGCACTCTCTGGGTAGACATTGGCCTATTTTACAAGAAGAGTTAGATGATTCTTGCCTTTGAAGTCTGGAAGCTCTGCTGCAGAGATCAGCTATTAAAGGAAAGGAGGCGCAGTGCCTGCCGTAACGGGGTTTTAGTCCTCATTGATCTCTGACATTACCAGAAAGCAAATAATCCCGATAACATGACTGATCAGCTCAGGGTAGTCTTTAAAGCCAGTCCAGACTGACCAAAGCAGAGAAGTAAACTCAGTGAATTATATGTATCCTATATTGCTCTGCATTTACTCAGCTCTGAATATTACCATGATTGCTTGTGAGGTTAATGAATATTGAGGCGCTTACTTAGATAGATAAGCCTCTATCACTTAATTAATGTACCTTATATGAACTTGAAGTAAATGTCCATTGAGAAGCCAAAAATAATGAAATTATCTATAATTCTTTGATTTCCCTGAATTCAGTGGTTACCGGAAAAGCCAAATATTATTAATTTGTTGCACAGTATTGTAGAAGGCACTGGAATTGTTAACTTGTTTAAATGCAGAAATAACTACCTGTGATGGTTCAGTTGTTGCAGGCAACCATCAGTAATCAAGGAAACACTAATAATAAATCCTCGTGAACAAAGACATAATTCTGACCCTAGCAGAGTCAATAATTTATTAATTTAAATAATTGAAATAACTGAAACAATTTAAATATGGTGAGACTTGACCTTAAGGGCATAACATAAGCAAATCTTCCTTTTGGCTACCAGCTCTGGATCAAACACAGCAACTGTTACTATTAATTCTTTGAACAAGCATTGTGTGATGCTACTAGACATAACAAAGTGCCTTGCCATATTATGATCTGCCAACCTTCTCATCATATTTTGACATACGTATGGAGCTTGTTAGATGAATGGTTTGAAAATTCTGAAAGTTTTATCTTACTTTTTCTGAGCTGTTTTATTTTTGCAGTATATCCCACTGAAACTTTCATAATAGTCCATTTCCATCATTCTTTAATAAAAATAATGCACCTTTTAATGATAGTTGGCATTTTAGGTCTATATAACCAAAGAGTTATTGGAGGTCACCAGCTATAAAGGGGCTGCAAACCCTGAAGATCAGCTGCACTTATTTGAAAAATGCCTGCACTATTTGACCAAAACTACTGACAATAATTTAGGGAACAAATGTAAGAACACAATCTTTGATACAATTCTGTCCACTATTTTGACTATTTTAACACATCTCAAACCCAGAGGATGTAAATATCCCTTCCTATTATAGCCTACTATTTATTCAGTTTTGAGATGCCTGGCAACTATGTTTGTCTTTTCTCCCTCTGTTTTCTCAGGGAGTGTAAATCTGACAGAGGCCAATGCACTCAAGGAGGAACAGAAAAGTTCCAGTTGTCCTTTTATTCAGTAAATGCATCATAAACTTCAATAGGCATCACCTCATTATTGTGCCTCATCTCTGATCTTGAAGAGCCACTCCCAGCAACGGGCCAATCATGCTTGTGGTGTAGTTCAGTTGCCCCAACATGCTGCTTGAAATGCCAACGTGGCCTTGGACTGACACCTCAGAAAGGCATGGATCTCCTCTCGCTCCTAAGCTGTATCTACCGGTGCTGCGTGGCTGTTTCAGATACTCCAGGCCGTGTCAGGTATGTAAGTTTAGGCGACAGACTGAACACTGAGAGCTTGCAGACTGGTACATAGCAATAGCTAAAGTTCTGGCATTACAAAACAGTGTCTTCTCTGTGAGATGTAAATGCTGGGGAATAACATGAAGGGTAGGTTTAATCCTCTGTAATTTGGGGGTTAGAATTCAGCTTTAAATTCAGAACCATATTTCAAATTCAGAGTCTAAACTTAAATATATGTCAATATTTATGCATCTGCATGTGAGCTGGGTATCTAGGATTCCCTGGTACTTAGTGAAGATAATAGGTAACTATTCAGTTGCCTGAGCATAGGTGCCCGATGCCCGTGGCCTGCGGTACCCGAGATGGGCAGCTGGAGCAGCATGCAATGTGCAATAGACCCATCTAGAGACCAGAACAAGATCAACTATAAGACGTGAAATGGCATGGGACTCCTTTGTGTTGACAACTGCCATCAAGCCACAGAGCTAGGTGAGACAAATCATACCTTTAGTTCCTATGGAAAGAGTATTTAGCACAAAAGGAATTGTTATGACTTGCAGTCCTAAGGGGGTGGCTAAGACTACCTTTCCATTTTACACAGCCTATAGAAAAAATGTCAAATGGTAACAACCAGCAGCCCAAAATGACTTAGTTTATATTGTCAGCTCTCTTTAGCACTGGTGAAATGATCCTTTTTTTTTTTTTTAAAAAAAAAGAATGTGGCATTTAATTATATATCAGCATTTTACAATAACTTCTCCCATTACTGTTACATTCATACAGTCCCTTCAGGATTTGGTTTCTTCAGCAAAAATGTATCTGTCTGTTGCAGCAGCAAGTGTGTGGGTTGCCTTAGATTACCTTTTGAATGCTGACCCAATCTATTTGCTGTTACTCATTGTGTGCTTGATAATCACCATAACAGACATAAATGTAGTAGGTCTGTATTCTCAGGAGCTTACAATATACAAGACTAAGCATGGCTGCTCAGTTTAGTTAGTACAGCTCTACATAGGTCATCTACAGAAATTTGACAAGATGTTACACTGGAAAATATGGCATACTGCTTATTATGCCAAGCTTTACTACTTTTTTTAGAAACGAAAAAACAATAGTGTGACTTTAAAAATCTCACTGTAAAGGTACAATACAGCTGCATTCTCTGACTCCATGAATCTTGATAGTATCTCTTAGCTTCTGCTCATACGTAATCTGGAAGTATCGATAAGCATCTTAAAACCCAAGGTCCATTCAAGTGTGCATCTTTGCAGAGGAACGTATTCTTGTTATGTTTAAATCAGTAGTATCCTAAGACATTTTTTTTCTTTTCCACAACTATGGGAAGAGATTAGAAACTCAGGTATAGAAATAGAACAGCTCTGTGCTGTTTCTAACATCTCCAGAAGCAGCCAAGTGCATAAACAAACTTTTCTGAGTAGGAGCAAGTAGCAATCACTCTCTACTACAGATTCTGCTTTTTACTTTGTAGATACCTATAACATATTACTTCTTACCTTGTTAAACTATATTTTGTAAAGATTCTGCTCTGAACCATTGACATTGACTTATCCTAATATATTTAATATCCTTCTGATATTCTGCAGCTTCCTTGAAGGAGACGAATGCTCACCTGCTTTAGAAAAAAGAAGATCCTCATGGCTACTATGGGTTTATTAAAATACTGATGCTTGACATAAATGTTACAGAGTTGTCTGAAATGGCAAAATACAAAAAATATTTAAAGAAGCCATAGAACCTTCCAGCTGAATGCTAGGGCATCCTGACCGCAGATCTGGAACTACAAGAAACAAGTCATAAACCTCTGAACCTTGGAATTAAGAAATCTGGCACAAAAAGGCAAAACCTATCTGTTCATCCATAGTTAATAGTTGCGTCTTTTTCACAATTGTATATGGAGAAGCAAAACACTTTTTGTTGAATAAGCAGTGCTTACCTCAAGCAAAAACAACTGATGCTATTGGAAAAGTGTGGAGGACATTGAGGAATAAAACTATTGTCAAGCTGGAGAGAAATGCAGAAAAGAAGTGCGTAAGAGACAACCAGATCTGCAGCGCTTTGACTAGTAGGCTTCATTTCATTTGTTGCCTTATTCCACACTCTCTAACACTAATGTGCACGTGCAACAGAGATTGAAACACAATGGAGATCCTCAAAAAAAAGACAGCGAAGGAACTGGAAAATAAAAGAAACTAGACAAAAATCAACATGAAGGGAAACAAAATTGAGTACATAGTGCTAATAAGAAAGAAAGAAAGAAAGAAAAATAGAAATCAGGAGGGAGAAAAGGTGAATCACATCAAATTGTGCATAAGGGTAAGGAAGATGGTGTAAAGTAGAGAGAATCTGCAAAAACAAAAGACTAAACTAGATAATGAGAAAATGGGCAGATTTTAATTTTCTAGGGTGTAAGCGAGAAAAAAAAAACACATGTAAAGCAAAAACTAGGTAGGTTACCCTTAAAAAGGAAATGGAATATCAAAATACAAGAGAGTAAAGAATAATGGAGCAAAAGCACTAGAACCTGCTTGAAAACCTGCAAATAGATGAAAATTGAATAGACAAGTGTATCAAATTGCCAAAATATCTGAAGGGGACCACACTTGCTAAGTATCAGTCCTTTCTGATGATGCAGTCATCCTTGCTTCTACACGAGAAGTGTAACTTGTGAAACAACATTTCAGACGTACCACCTTGCAATTCTTCCTCCTCCTTACCAGAGGCTTTATCCAAATTATTTGCCTGTGTATTTTCATGCCAGTAAGGTAATCAGGTTGTGGTAATCTTGCCAGGTGGTCTTCTTTCTTGAATTCTCTGTGTCTAATATAGAGAAGTGCTGAATTGGAGAAGGCTAATAAAAAGGGGAAAAAATATGCCAGTGCTAAATTCACTGCATGTACTTCCCACCTCACCTCCTAGAGGGCTGGCTTAGATCTGAAATGCAATGTTGGGGCCTTGTTGGTGTTTTATGACAAAAAAAAAAAAAAAAGACTAGTAATTAATATCAGGCTGCACTAGGCAAGTGGTAAAACAGATCAGTAGGTAGAAAGAGCAAATATAAATTCTAGTGTGGAAAGCAATTCCTCTAAACAGGAAATTCTGTGGAGAGAAGTATCATTGTTCATAAATTGTTTCTCTTTCTTAGCTAATTAAAAACCATTTTTGTAGCGTGGTTAGGCCTTAGCTGGCTGCGATACAAAATCCAGTCATGTGAGGCTTGACGAATTAAAGTCACAGTTTTTCTTGTCTATTTGGCTTGCAAAATTTCCCCCATGTTTCTCTTATTAAAAAAAAAAGAAAAAAGAAAAAACAAACCCCAAACAACTTGCTTTTTGTAATATTTTGTTTTACGTTGATAGCAATGAAATGTTTTGGTGAGTCTCTATGCTGTCTTTTATCACCGATTCCAGCCAATAAACTATGTATGACTTCAACAGATGTTTCTTCTACTGCAGACAGTAAGATGTTTTGAAGTCCTCGGAAGCATATTAAAGTAAGAAGCAGAAGTTTAGAGAATCGTATGGAAATAAGAGACATTTTTCCATGCAGATTTTAAAAAAATAACCTTTGATGTCCTATTTAGGCCTAATAATAAAACCCAGAAATATACTCAGGTAAAGATATAACCATGCATAGGAAGGAAATATCTACAACACTCACAATTAGTCACAGTTAATGTTATATCTGCAGTTCAGATGCATCATGCCAGATTTTCTTTTGGTGTGACTGTAGCTTCTTTGACTTTGATAAAGCTGGACTGACTGTTTTATATCAGGTGAGGATCTGCCCCTCTGAGTCATGTTGTGAACAAGAAGAAAAGAAGGGACAAAACTTGAAGAAGGATTAAAAGATGTCTGGTTTTTATCTCATTTAAATTCTGATTGCTTTTCCAAAGCATCACGAAGGCTTTTGTATGTTGCGGTGTCTCATGCTGTATACAGTATTATTAAAACTACCTGTAATGGAATTCTCCTTTAAGTAGAAATTATTTGCATTCAGATGTTAGATACATATTCAGATATACGAGAGATGTGTCATAATATTTCCTTCTGTTTTCCTAGCTGGGCTTAGCCGAAAGATTTGCCATCTTTACCCATTTCTGTAACATTTTATGCTTGGAATGGTGCTTAATCGTCTTATGTAAAAATGTTGAAGCCTCAGAAATGTAGGGAATAAAACCCGAAATCCTGAACTCAGTGTTTACGGGATTTAGAGGTGAAACTACACAAAATTCATGTATTTCCCACAGTATTAGTTGTAAGATCTTGTCCATGAGAACACAGTGCTGCAAAATATCATCTACTGAGACTGATGTTCTGGGAAAGCGTAGCACATGTGAAGTGACCAGTCATCCTCCAATGAGCTGTGGGAAAACTGTGCTAGAAACAGGAATGATCCCAGAGAGACCATAGAGGAGACTAAGGAGGAGATGAAATGGATTTGCTGGTCAATTATGTTAATTATGTTAAGTAAATACTTGTACAGCAGAGCTCCTACCAACAGCAAGTGTTTCTACCAGCTAATGGATCCAAATACTGAGTAGGAATGGAACAATGGTGTTAGACTGCATGGATGAATTCATGAGACATCATATGTGATGTCCCACCTGGCTTTCAGTTGGTGAAAGATGTGGCTTTTCTGTAGGTTGTGTTTAATACCGGTCAGTCCCATGTAGAAGTTTCAGATACCTAAAATGGCATCTAAGATGTCTTCTAATGCCTGGATCCCACCATAAGACCTTGATTCCATTGCATCCTAGCTGCTGCTGTAGAAGGCCTGAAGAAGCCAGTAGAATGTCCATCATCATATGGTCATCTCAGACACAATAGGGAACCTAAAATGACACTAGATACCTATACGTAGGCAAATGAATGAAATCCCAAGAGTCACCAGCCAATTCAGCTTTATGAAAGTCTCTTTATTGACAATGAAGAGGAATGGTTACTTTCTCTGTCCCATTTTACATCTCATTTAGGATGGGATGAATGGATGTTACTCTTAGAGGACCCTCATGCTTCCCAATGGCAGCAGATGCCTGTGTTTAAGTAACTGAATCCTATCCTCAGTGTTCCAGGTGAGTTGAATTGCTGTTTCAGTGCCACTGACTGTACTGCTTAAACTGGAAATTAAGATTATAATGGGAATATAACTGTTTCCTGATTGACCTCCAGCTGCTGCTTCAGAAGGCTGTGGATGGTACATCAGAGCTACCAGCTCTGGGGGTGCATTGGTTCCCTTGCTGCACCTTGGGTGTTCAGCACCTTCGCCTAAGTATACACCACCTAAATTTAAGAGACTGAATCAACTCCTTAACATTCATTAGGATTAAGTGAGAAGAATCACACCCTAAATAAGTGTCTAGACATAATTCTTTAAAAAGACAAAGGTTATTTATATCATAGAAATTTTGATATTTAGATATGCCATTCTAGCTCTAACGTACTTACTTCATGAATAATATTTCTATGAGATATTATTTATGGTCTTCAATAACTGAAGTCACTACTGCTTCTTGGTTACCATGTTAATAATTGTATTAATATATAATGTTATAATAGCTAAATATAAAACTGGTCACAGAGTGTAATTATTGATTGCCATATCTAATCACATTATAGGTTTCAGTAGGGAGGCATAGAATAGTTTTTAAATACTTAAAACAAATAAAATGATGCTTTTATCAAAGACACTTCCAGGAGGAAAATAATTCATAACATGTAGTCAGAATTGTGCTATAATTGTTTGAAAATAAAATACATAAGGAATTTTTTTTTAGCATATTATTTTAGAATTATTTTGGTTGACACTGGAACAATATCTCTGAATGGTTTTAATAGTAAAACTTCCCAGAAGATGATGTTAAAAACTGATCTTGCAGTCACCACATTTATGACATAAAAATTGCTCATGAGTTCAGTAGCACTGGAATTGAACATAGTGGCACTGGGACTGCCATTCTTTTTGTTCTTTTTCTTTTTTTTCAGAAAAAGCTTTTTCTTTCTGCAAATATAGAATTTAAGTGACTGAAACTTCTTGAAAGTGTATTTTTTGTGAATTGTAGAAATAAGTTTAAAGCAGAAAAAGTTACCACTTTTTTATCATGTCTTCCAAAAAAAGTATTATTATTATTACATTAGTAGTAGTAGTAGTAGTAGTATTGGATAAGGAATCAGCTGGACGGTCACACTAGAAGAGCTCTGGTCAATGGCTCCATGTCCAAGTGGCGAGAAGTGACAAGTAGCGTTCCTCAGGGGTCGGTACTGGGACTGGTGCTGTTCAACATCTTTGTCGGTGACATGGATGTTGGGATGGAGTGCACCCTCAGCAAGCTGGCAGACGACACCAAGCTGTGTGGAGCAGTCAACTCACTGGAGGGAAGGGATGCCATCCAGAGGGACCTGGACAGGCTGGAGAGGTGGGCCCAAGCCAACCTCACGAAGTTCAACAAGGCCAAGTGCAAGGTCCTGCACGTGGGCCAGGACAATCCCATGCACAAATGCAGGCTGGGCAGGGAATGGCTGGAGAGCAGCCCTGAGGAGAAGGACCTGGGGGTCCTGATTGACAAGAAGCTCAACATGAGCCGGCAATGTGTGCTCGCAGCCCAGAAGGCCAACTGCATCCTGGGACACATCACAAAAGACATGTGGCCAGCAGGTGGAGGGAGGTGATTCTGCCCCTCTACTCCACTGTCATGAGACCCCACCTGGAGTACTGCATCCAGCTCTGGAGTCCCCAACATAAGAAGGACATGGAGCTGTTGGAGCAGGTCCAGAGGAGAGCCACGAGGATGATCAGAGGGATGGAGCACCTCTCCTATGAGGAGAGGCTGAGAGAGTTGGGGCTGTTCAGCCTGGAGAAGAGAAGGCTCTGGGGAGACCTTATAGCAGCCTTCCAGTGTCTGAAGGGGGCCTACAAGAAGGCTGGAGGGGGACTTTTTGCAAGGGCATGTAGTGGTAGGATGAGGGGTAATGACTTCAAACTGGAAGAGGGGAGATTTAGAATGGATATTAGGAAAAAATTTTTCACTCTGAGGGTGGTCAGGCACTGGCCCAGGCTGCCCAGGGAAGTTGTGGATGCCCCATCCCTGGAGGCGTTCAAGGCCAGGCTGGATGGGGCTTTGAGCACCCTGGGCTGGTGGGAGGTGTCCCTGCCCATGGCAGGGGGGTTGGAACTTGGTGATCTTCAAGGTCCCTTCCAACCTAAACCATTCAATGATTCTATGATTCTATTAGTAGTAGTATTAGTACTATTACTACTACTACTACTATTATTATTTACTACCATTATTACATTACCTCAGTATTTTTTGTGTAGCATTAAAAACAACAGTCAAAATTGTGAAAGGAAATTAAGCCTGATTCTTTAGGCTGATAGAATAATTTTTCTTCAACCAGAAGGAAATTTCAAATTTTTGAATACAGTGAAAGGTTCTGAATAAATATATGGAGTTAATCTGAATTTTTTGGTTTGTCCATTGAACTAAATTAATCATGTACCTTCAGAGCACCAGCACAGACCCCTGACACTTTATGAGAATCAGTCTGATATTTGTTTTATAAATGTCTTTATCTGTTGGTGGATAAATATATCTGACTTAGTATATAAACATAAAGCTTGTAAATTTTCAGAATTTTATAAAAATCCAAATCAAACAGAATTAGTTAATTTTCAGTTGTGGTAAAATGTTGCTAAACTAATGCGCAGGTGTACTGTCTGGAAAGGGGCCAGAGAAAACACTTGAAAAGTTGCACAGTGAAATCATAAGAATTTGCAAATGGTGATGTGTCGTGCTTTTAATTATACAAAGAGGTATGCGTATAAGCAGGCAAAAGGGGTTTTAATCATGGCTGAGTGAGTTTGAGGAAATGCCGTCTTGTTTTAAATGTTTTGTAGATCACAAATCTTCTAAATCTCTTTACTTTCTTTTTTTTTTTTAATAACTCAGATTATTACTGACATCCTTTTAACAAATAACAGTTGCTCTCTTTAAGGTAAAGCTTTTCCTGAGGCAGAATTTCTGTCTGAGGACTAAACAGGTATAGAACTCTGAAGAAGTCTGAAAGTTTACTGAATGTATTTGAATAACTTTGTCCCATAAATTTGGCTCATACAGAAAGACATATGGGTTTAATCCTCCACTTCAGTACACAGTTTTACACTGGTGTAACTTCGTTAGAGTTGCAACGGTGTACAGTTGGAATAACAAAGTGGCGAATCAGACCCACATGTGTTTCATATCCCCTGGGAGTTGTATATCACGTGCTTCTCAGATGTGGTGCGTATGGAGTGGCGTGGAATATCAGTGGGACAGATACTATATCATGTTAGTTCATGTGAGCCAATATATTATCACATATATTGTACTGGGTGAAATATGTACTCTGCAGGTTCAACCTGTGAAAGGAGAGGTAAAGTACTACGAAGTTCTGCAAAACCTGCTGTTGGGATGAGCGGTAAGTGCTTACAGCTCTGCGTGTGTTCAGGCATTTGAGATAAGGAGTCAAGGCACTGGTTAGGGATGGTTCACCTCTACAAGCACAGCAGTGACTCATTTTCAGTGAGTACAAAGAAGTGAAGAACTTTGCTTATGGAAGGCCATCACCACTTCTGAAAAACATCTGAATGGGTTTTTGAGGTTTTGTTTTGTTTTGTTTTGTTTTGTTAAAATCCCAACCAAGCCATGACCCAACCCAAGCCTGTTTATGTTGCGAGATCTGATAGGTCTGTAGCAAAAGGCAACAAGACTTGACTAACAGCTGTAGAAAAACACTGCAGAATCCTGATCTGTGTACAAGATTCACAGCATATGTTAAATAGTTATTGTGTACAATGGAATGAATTTAATTGTATTTAGCCATGCTGTAATTTGTGAACCAATTGTTAAAACATGCTGCAGGATGTCAAACTCATATTTTTAATAAGCTGGGCAAACTATCAAGTGGTCAATGTTCTTGTGCTTCAGCCTTTTTTGATTAGTTGCCTTGCAGGCGGATTTGGACAGTTATATGGAAACAATACAGGGATGAACAAAGAAGGAACTGGAGTGATAATTTGAGAGAGTAACTGGGAAATTGGTCAAAGGAGAAAAAAGCATGATGTAGATGGTTCACGGCATGTTGCTTTTTATCCTGTTCACTTAAAAACAATGTGCTGTAATTTATGAGTAGACAGACCTAGTTAATCCTTGCTTGGTTTATGTAGATGCTTGGGTGTCCAAAAGCCCTAAATCAGTTTTATAGTATGCATTACATGTACTGTTGACTGGCTGACCTGAATAAAATGAAGTTTACAAACTGGTTTTGATTAACCATGTCTGAATGTAGACATTTAGCCTATTATTAAATTTAGAAGCCATTGGTTTATATTTTGTTTTATTGCTAATCATCTTTTACATTACTGTCAGAGTTTCCATAATATCCAATTAAAAAACAAACATTGTGCACAGATAAATAAAAGCTCTCCAGGCTTGTGAGAATAGTGTAGACTGCGTTTGGAAAGCACCCATACAACTGCATTGTATTACTATGGAAGAATTACTGCCAGGGACAAAAGATACCTCAGTCTCTTTTCTCTTCAGCAGACTGGATGGATGGTCTGTTAGTTTGACCAATACAGCTCCGCTGGGTTTACTTATGACAACAAAAACTACTGGAAGCACAGCTGCCCTGGCCTTTCGTCCTGATAAACGAGCACCGCCCTGGACATTGCTTATGTGTTCATTGCAATATTTCTGTTTGGAGGCTTAGAGGATCAGGCACCCAAAAGCAGCGCTGAAGGTAGCCCACACTGGCCTCTCATGGCTACTGAACAATTTGACATTAAATAATTAGAGCTAGATACATTGGCTCTATCTCTACTAATGAAATAATCAGTGCTGGCATGGGTCCAGGCGTTGCCACATGATTGCCCGTATTGTCAGCACGGTCTCAGGTGTGCTTTTCCCTTGCGCCAAGAGGCTGTCTTCCAAGTGATGCTTGAACATGGACCGAAGGGTGGCATACACCAGCGGTGTTTCCCAGAGAACAGTTCAGACATACCGCCTGGTTTAGGGAGTAAGACGGCTCAGTTGTATGGATGAAAGCTCTACCGTGTCAGTTTGGCAGAGAATAAGCCGTGGTTAATGTTCATTACTGCTGTAAACGGAGCCATTAAGATGCTTTCCGCAGAGAGGCACGACTGAAGTTCCTGAGGTTTGCACTGCCTCGGAGGAGGCCCTGAACAATCCATTTGCATGTGTGCCTCTCTGAAAGGGAAAACATACACTCTGAATAGCTATTGTGCTTCAGGATGCTTACAAGGGGCTTGGCTTCCATCTGAAATCTATTTTTCCCCATTCTGTACTTTGAATATGGCAACTCATTAAGATATCAAGTATCTTAGTGTGTGTTACCAGCAAAAATACAAACTGTAGATTAAAATCTGTTTTGCGTTGAACCTGTGGGACTGAAGTATTCCACTCTGACTCCGACGTTTACTTTGAGTATGTGAAAGAGCTGGGAGGGATCATCTGCTAACGGAGACTCACCTCACCGTATCTGAAGTTGATTTCCAGCTTCCATTTCAGGGGAAATATTTTCCCAATAAAAGTAGTCGAAAGAGAAGCTAAACAACAAGTGATGTGCTAGCAATTAAGGAAGCATCCAGCTGGAATTGAGGGGGGAAGATAATGGCACATCACATACACCTTTCACGCAGCATGACTTGGCCAAGTCTTACTGCATGTCCCCTCACAGCCACTGCTCTGGCTTGATTTCAAGTCTGTAGTTGTGGACCAGGACATAGTTACATTTGGAGGAAGGTGGTAAAAAAGCTTTCATTGTCTGTGCCCCGGATCGTCTGCTCATTGAAATTTATCAGACCTTTGTGAGTATTGTTTGCAGTTCCCTTGAGAAATACATAAGAATGCAGCCCTTACTGCCTCCAGCCTTCGCTCCTCCGCGGCTGAGATTCAACTTGCGTATCTTAGAGTAAGTCTCGGTTAACAAACCATCCCCTCCAGCTTCTTGACATCCACAAAATAAATGCTGTGTCTCACAAAAGAAACCAAAGCTCCTTGGAGGAGCAATTGCAGTGAGTCTCGTACCTCACTGCAGCCTGGGGTCTGCAGAGCTTAAAATGCGATGAGGGTTGGGAACACGCTTCTTAACTACCAGGTCGGGAGGGGATTGCTATTTCCATATCACCACACCTCCTGAGTGCAAACAGGACCTATTCCTGCAAACAGGAGAAACGTGAATGCTGCAAGAGTAAAAGTGCTGTTTTCCATCTGACCATCCAATAAAGTAGACCTGCCTTTAGCGTCCATCTACACCCTATCCATCAACCCGCTACCTCACTGGAGGCCGTAGGGAAAGCTGAGGTCTCCCATTCCTGCTTCCCTGAGGAACAGGCGAGCAGTTAAGCGATCTGAACAGTGAAACGTGCTGGATGGAAGATGGGCAGATAGATAAATCTGATTGGGGAAAAAAATCTATATTCAATGGATTTTAGAAAGTTGGGGAAAAAAAAGGGGAAAGTTTTATTTTTATAGAAGGGTCAAAACATGGAACTGATGAATGCTTTTACTGTCATAGAAGCAAGTTTTCTCCTGACAATGCTTCATGCGCCTCAGTTTGGAATATTTTTGTTACCTTAACATCTTGGCAGAACTTTGTTTGACTGTGTCAAGAAGTTCAACTTTTTTGTGGAGAAATTTTTTTCCCCCAAAATTTGAAGATCAAGATTTACGGCATCAGAATGGCATGTGAAGTTCAAAATAAATGAATTGTTATTATCATAGACTGCAATAAGTACATCCGATAAAGTTCATGGAGTTCATGGCCAGAATAATGTTATATTATTCAGTATAATTTTATTATGCAGTGTATATATATGGTAAATTTCAAACAATTACTCCTTCTTGCTTGTGATACCTTGCAGTTGGTTAACCTGTAGCTGCAGGAAGAGTCTTGATCGGAAGATACTAAGAGGAAAAAAAGATATCATATTGCCGTAATTTGTTCCAGTGAATACTTTTGAAAATAAGTACTTTTTCCTACTTTGAATTTTCTGCCTTAGGCTTATATTTATATGTAGGTGGGTACATTGTCATACAAGAGCTTACCTATTAAAAGTTTCAAGTGTTCCTTTCTGACTTTGGGAGTTGGCAACTTTTGAAATATTAAATGTTGAGACATTAACAAAGATACCTAATGAAAGAAAAGTTATAAAACTCATAAAAATATAGTGGGATCATTCTCATAAGTTCAGCTGTAGCTCAGTTATAGAAAATTATCATCTGACCGAATTAAAATTCACTTAATAATTCTCAAATAGAGCAAATCCCTTTTCCATTTATGAGAGGACAGGCAGCCACGGGAAAAAGAGCATCATCTGACAGACTTGATTATCCTGCAGTAGGCCTGAAAGTCATAACTGTGTATTCCAAAGAGGTGCATATGATGGGGTGATGTCAAAACACCTGGGTGAAACTCTGTCAGCTCCTTGTCTTCTGTTTGTGTGATTCCTGTGTGGCTGTCAAAGAGGCTGTATGGCGTGTCGGTTTTAATAAAAGCAATGAGTGAAGGGAATGAAGCAGTTGCAGAGCCATTCAGTTGAAAGCGGGTCCTTCACAAATGATTGGATAATTAAAAATATGAATGTAGCTAATCCATGTTGACATTTTTATAGCCTTTACATGAAACAACCTTTAAGGGTATGGCGGAGTAGAGAGATAAGATTCTACGGGAGGACCACTGGCAGTTGATCACAGAAAAAGAAGGTATCATATGAAGAAAATGCTGGTTTAAACGGAGCATAAGAAAATAAACTGAATGCCTAAAAATAAACATCAATGGGAATCTCCTACATGAAAAATCACTGCTAAAGTAGTTGTATACATAATGATGAATCCGTAGCAACAAGCAGTAAGCTATCCGAGGGAGAGCTGAAGTGTGGAGTTGCGCACCCTTAGGTGGCACAGAGACTGGCAAACAGTGGGCAGAGTTAAGGACAGTATTCTGTCTATCACTCATGTAACTTCTGCACTTAATACAGCCACTTCTGGCATGCTCTGTCCATTCCCCGTGTCCATGTTTCATAAAACTAAAAGATTTAAGACGAAGCAAAAGAATGGTTCACCATTTGGAAAATAAAGCATAAAGAAGTTCGGCGATATATATCAACTAAATTAACAGATTTATTAAAACAAATCTTTGTGCACAGAGAACAAAGTATTTAATATTCCAACATTCTTCAGTGTAACAAAGAAAAGGGATGAAAGAAGGCAATAGCAGAGCATTTAAAGACCAGGAAAAAATAGAAGTACACAGCTTGATTTTCACAGTGATGCAATGCACAGTGAGTGTTGTGCAGTGAGGGCTGTAATGGGTTTGACATCATGTAAAATAAATAAATAATGGAAGGCTTTCTAACAGATAAACTGTAATTGACGGTTGATAAACCATGGGGCTTGGTAAACTAGCTCCAGTGCTCCATAATGGTTGGTATAAGATGTTTGGCCTGTGCTAGTCAACAGACAAAATCTTAATACCATGCTTTGGAAGATGATGGACTCTGTCTTCTGGTATTGTTCATGCTTGCAGGACATGAAGACATTTGGAATCAATCAGACAGAAAGTCCAAAAGAGGATGTACTCACAGGTTGTATCTAATCACTATTACGGCATATGAGCTTGTAATGTTTGGGCACCACTGCGTTAGAACAGCATAAAATCTTTAGTGGTAACATCTAGAGCTCTGAGAAAATATAAGTGACGGGGGAGGGCTCTCCAATTCAGGAGGGTTTTTTTTTGTCTTTGCTTGACCCCAGCCACATGGTAGACTAGTCCTTGAGAATAATCTAATAGATTAAGAGATCTCCTCAGCTGCCCATGACCTGTTGTCTTTGTTCATGGTACCAGGAGTGCATGCTGCTGTGCTTACATCTGCTCCCTTTTACCTCTTCCTGCAAACTGGGCCAGGCTCTCCTTCCAGCCAGGGAATTTGTTGTCACTACAATATTAAAAGCATGGTTGGTCATAGCTTCTTGGGGTTGAATTTGGTCTGGTCATTCATAACAGTAGTCAGTGAGAATTTGGCATGAGTCACCTATACAGAATCTGAACTGTCACAGGGCACAATAATAATAATTAAAAAAAAAAAAAAGGGAAAACCAACCAGAAAAAGTTATTCTTTGTAAAAGAGGTAATTAAATTCCGAATTGTGCTGCCCCAGGATGTTGTGGACGCAGTGTCAGCAGGTTCAAAAAAGGATTAGTCAAATTAACGGATGACAGTCCATTAACAGATATTCAAAGGACAGGTATGTATTCTCTCACGTCCCTCATAGAATGGCTATGGGGTATGGGAGTTTTTGAAGGGAATGTACTACAAAAAGTAGCCAAGATCACGTGCTGTCATGTGTGTCTCCTTTTGCCGCTGCTGGGACAGCAGGGTTAGATGGTGTAAGGACAAGTTCTTTGCCCCAGGAATGCAAGAAAAAAGTAGTGAGGCAATGCTTATATTGAACAAAATTCTGTTTTCAGTGTTAATCCAGAGGAAGACTGAACATGAGCGAGGTGAGTTAATTTTACATTTGCAAATAACTTTGGAATATAAACCAGCACATTGAAATTCCAAAGGATATTTAAAAAACGTGGCACGAAATATCCCGAGGTAGAAAAACCTTTGAGGAAACCTTGATTGTATTCCTTTAGAAGGAGTGACTTCTATATGCATAATATTCTTATTTTTTCATGATAAGAAAAATAAATAATAGGCCATTTCTGATCTGTGTAAATTGACAGAGGTCACTTGAATTCAGTGTAAATATTTTGCTATGCACAAGCTGAGGAGCTGACTTAAAATTTCTAGGTCCACAACTCTATGTATTACCTCTCAAAAGTATTAATCAACTACTGAACTAACCCTGAAATCATGGAAACTTTGACAGAGGGTGGATCCCAAGAAATTTAAGTGAATTAGTCTCATTTCATGTGGAAAATTGGAGAGAAATATGCATACATTAAGGAAATATGCAAGCTAATGTTCTAGATGTTTATTGTTTCCATGTGTTTATTTCTAAACAGAGTAATTTAAGAAACTCACTTTGGGCATATGGAAAAAATATAGAAAAAAAATTGACTTAAATATATGGAAGCAAAACTAAAATGAAAAGCTTTTTGAGCTTTTTCTTCAGTTCTTTCCATCTACGTGTGGGATTTTTAATAGTGTTATATATATATATAAAATAGTGTTAATAGTTCCTGAGGCCGCTGATGTTACTGATCGGTGTGCTGCTTGATCATCTCTCTTTCTCTGCTTTCTGCATTTCTCTTCCCTTCCCTTCCCTTCCCTTCCCTTCCCTTCCCTTCCCTTCCCTTCCCTTCCCTTCCCTTCCCTTCCCTTCCCTTCCCTTCCCTTCCCTTCCCTTCCCTTCCCTTCCCTTCCCTTCCCTTCCCTGCCCTTCCCTTCCCTTCCCTGCCCTTCCCTTCCCTGCCCTTCCCCGCCCTTCCCTGCCCTTCCCACTTTTCCCCTTCCCCTTCCCTCTCTTCCTTCCCTTGTTTTGCCTCCCAGCTCTCCAGGTAGCACCACAGAGCCTTCTTCCTTGGCCATCTCCCTCTCTTTGGCCCACTTTGTTTTTTTTTACACGTGCAGCGAAACATCTAATCCTCCCAGCAGAATCAACCAAAGCATAACCTCTCGCTTTCCTTCCCACCTGTCAGCACCTGCAGTAGCACCTGCTCACCAATGTCTATATTCACACGATGGATGTTGTTTTTCTTATTTTTTTATAATTCTTTTCTGATTATTATCATTACTTTCTCCATTGTGACTTCAAAACCCATTCCTATCTCTTCATCCAATTGCCAAAATATGACATCAGCCCTGCTTTCTTCTCCTTTTCCTTCACAGCAGCCATTCCAAACACATTTTCCAGTAATCTTTTTGTCTAACATGAGCAGTGGGAGAGTGGGAGTGGCACGGTTATATTGCACAAATGCTATCTGTGCCTTTTGTTCCTCCTTGGGTGTAACCCAGGACTCTTCTGGATTCTCTGTTCTCAAGCGTTGGCCACTTGATGTCTCGGAAGTGAGATGTTTCCTCTGTAATAGAAGAGAGGGGATCATTTAACTTCTTTTGTGGCTACTCCGTGTAGAAATCTGCTTCTGGTTAGTGGATGCTTTCTTGTCGGTTTAGATGGTGTGATCTGACACTTCTGCTGCTGAAGAGGGTCTTTAGGGATGATTTTGAGGTGATTTATTATGAGGGGGTATTCTCGATTAAGTAAATTTTAAAAAGTATGTACAAACTAGAGAGGCAAGGGATGCCATAGCCCGTGTCATTCCTGATAATAATGCCCATTGAGCTCAGCTTTGTACAGCAGACAAAGAACTTGGCTGGAGAAAACTGGACTGCTGGACTGACCACACAGTCAGCCCGACCCTAGCAACACGAACTGTCTGAACGATATTGAAAGGAGGTGGAAAAGAGGAACCATGCAGATAATTCTTTTCTTTCCCTATTACTAAAAAACACTGGACTGAACACCAATGATTTCATTACTGGTTGCAGTGTTACTGAAACATTTGAGATCCCTGGGACCCTGTTGTGCTAAGTGCTGTAAAAACACAGAAAAAGATACCTGGAGGAATTTACAGTCTGGTTGTGAGGGAAGAGACAACAGATGATAGCTATAGGGTAATGGGGAGCACAGGGAAACTGGGAAATAATTTTGGTTATCGTGACAAACAGTGATCTCAGCACTGTAGCATTCTCACTAGTGTTCAGTGTTTTGTAGACATCATGGAAAATATCGGGTGGAAACAAAACTCCTGTTTGTTATTATAAACAGAGCATTCAGAAATCTTTTTGTGGTCTGTTACAATTGTAGAGCAATCCATTTAAAATTGACTGATACCAAGTTTCCTCATTGTGTACCAACGGGACGAGTAACTTAATACAGATAAGTAGAGCACTGGGGTTGTGAGCTTTGTCTTGCAAACAAAATTCCGGGTGAGATAGAGCAGAATAAGGCTTACCAAGCACAATGTAGCTTTGCTGATACATAATCCTTGGGCCAGGACAAGGACTATAGTTAGGACCATGCCATGTCATAGGCACGGTGTTATTAAAATAAACGTATTTTACAATGTGAAATAGTAACTCTAGATAATTTTCTAGAAACTAAACTGCGTGTGTCCTTTGAAATGCCTGGGACCATGGACTTTGGCTGCAGGCTCCAGGTCCACACAGAGGGGAATGGGACGTGGTTGAGTCAGAAACCTGGAAGAAACCTCGGTTCTACTGCCACTATCACAACAGTATTGGAGGGGCCAAAGTGACAACAGACATGTTATTACCAGTTTCTGCTCAGCATACTCTATTCCCCCTGCTAACACGGGTCTTGTGCTTGTGAGATGAGTCTTCAAGTGACAAAACTCCATGACTAAGATCCTAGTCTGAATCCTGCAACTGAATCCTAAGATCCTGCAACTGAATAGCAGTTTTCTGACAACGCACCATTGCACCATTTATTTGGAAAGGAAATGGTTTGCAGGTTCTCTCTTTCACTTCTGTGTTCAGAAAGCAGCAGGTTTTAGCATAAAATTGCTTTTCAAGCTATGTATAGCACTTGGGAAAATATTCTAGATGATCAAAAGACAAGTGAAATATTTCAACATACCCAATTTTTCTATCAATCAGTGTTTAAATTCCTGAACAGGAACACGTACATCCTAAGTGGCGCAGTAATAAAACTACTGGACTCAGTTCAGACATCTCTCTGCTCAGCTCAGTAGAAAACCCAAAGCACTGTGGCACTGCGGGAGTTAACAGCAGGAGCTAAAGGTCTCTTAAGTTGTGGATGTCTAAGACGAGAGAGAATAACACAAAGTTGCCGGGAACACAACTGCTGTGAAACATCCAAATCCAAGAATAATAACCGGGATTGTCACAGAGTCCTAAATATTCTGGTAAAAGCTTTTAAGTGTCTACAGTTTGGCTGCAGCGTGTGCTTTAAGGCACCTATTGCTGCATCTGAATGTTCTGAAACCATGTCCTGAGAACACCATATAGGAATAGCTTTTACCCAAGAAAACAACACAGGGTCCCTGAGCTGCCTGATGCATAGGCAATGCTAAATCCAATATGGACACAACAGCCACAGGTACACTTAAAATACAAAGTCGAGGGAGAAAATGGGGAGTTCAGATCAGCAGCTTCTGCTTCCCAGGACTGTGGGTCGCCCAGCAGATTACACAATCGAACATGGTGAAGTGTCTGTCTCGCCCCATGAATCTTGAATTCTTGGCTGCAGCACAGAGCAGATTTCAACGCCTTCCCCCTTCCCTCTCGATGTGCACATGCTCGCACGCTTGTACAAACGCCGCGGGGTGCACAGCCACCGGGAAATGGGGGCTGAGGGTTCAGGCTCTCATAGCTGAAGGGGGAACTGAACCCCAGGTGTGTTCCTCCTGCTTCTGCACTCTCCTCACAGGGCTCTGGTGTTGGAACAATGAACTCTTCTCCAAGGTTTCAAAACGCGTGAGGCAGTCACGCTTCTATGCGTGTTATCGGGAACGGGTGAGTCTGTATTTGAAGAATAAATTAGAGTGACACCGCAGCTGAATTAATAGGTTCACAATAAATTGTCTAGAAAAGAAAGCTAACGTCGAATAGCCTGCGTGTGCCATGGAGCTTGCCACGCATGTCTGAGTAGCGTCGTGCAACATATGAATACAGTTATCGACTGATAGGGTTCTGATTAGCGCGGTTGACATCAACCTATGGCTGAACTGGTTCTTCAAACATTGTCAAAGTAGCCCTGGTCTGGGTTGTCAAGTGCCTCTCCAAGATCCAACAAAAGCAGGAACAAAGCACCAATAATTGTTACCATGTTTATTTGATGTTTCTTAGTTTCATAAAATAGTTATGTTCCGATAAAAAATACGTGCATAAAATATGTGAATTCAGTATTAAGGTGGGAGCGCCGTCAGTGCAGCTCTCACAAGGTAAGACAGATACACAACCCAAATGCACATCCTAGGCAGATGGCAACTGTTTTTTCTGTTTGGTCCCTGCTCATCTTTCTGCCCTCAACTCCCCATCCTCCTCTCTCCCTTCTCGTTCCTCTGGTTAGGATCCCGGATCATCTTGGATATGGTTTTTAAAATGGCTGAAAAGGGGCAAGTGCTGGCCCGAATGAGACGGCTAATTTATTCTAATCAAATTCAAAACACTTAATTAATGAAAAGTTCAGGTTACAGAAGTCAGCCAAGTCTGTGTTTCTGTTGGAACCTTAGCGCGTAGATTTCTTTACTGTTTATGATTTTAAACCATACAAGCCCATCAGAAAAATATTCTTCCTCTCTATTTCTTTTTTTTCCCCCCTAGATAGAAAAGATTAGGGCTTTGGGGGCAGGGGAGAGGTTTAGGGCTTTCAAAAAAGGGGGGAAATGTTTAACTAGGAAAGTTCATTGCCTTTTTGCTAAGAAGCTGGACACTGAATAACCATTGCTGGCTGTTAGTGTCACCTTCTGTGGGGAATCTGTTATGCCATCCATACGCCTACACCCAGGAAAAGTTTTTACAGTAGACAGAGGCACTGTAGACTCAAGCTACGTATGCATACATTTTATTTACTTCTTCTAATAGCAATTCAGCAATACCTGATGCCACCTCTACTGTCCGGCGTTACTTCAGGTTCAGATTCCAGCATCCATTTGTGCAAAGCTGTTCCTGAAGAAATACAGTCCGACGGGCATGATGCCTCGGAGCAGTGCGGCTTGGTGGGGTGCAGGAGGGCATGGCCAGGGATTTTGTGGTGAGGGAAGCCCGTAAACCTGCTTGAACATGCCCACAGGCATGATCTTGGCCTGTGACTTCATGATTTGGCACTGAACCTTTCCTATCTACCATGGGCAAAAAATGGGTTGTGACTGTTCCACCCTAACGTGGTGTTAGGATTTTACATTCCCTCTCATTCTTGCAATAGCGCAGGAGAAAAGGTGGGAGAAGGAAGAGAGCGATGAAGAACATTATTGCTTGATACAGCACAGCCTCCTCCTTCCCTTCTGCTTGTTCTCTGCAGTACAAACGAGAAGCAGCAGCCCAGAGGAATGGGAGTATGGTTCAGCTATTGCATAGGTCTCACTGCAAACTCAGACTGGGAAAATCACCCAAAAGATGAAGATGCCAACATAAAATGTCACAGCTTTTAATTGAGTTCTGTCTGTCCAAAGTCCTTAGGCTTTTTGAAAATCACAGCCTGATTTTCAGAATAGAGTTCCAACGTAACACTCAGAGTTGAACCGAAAGGCTAACATGGGTGAGCCTGATTTACTTAAAGGAAAAATAATCTACTTTATTTCAGGGGAAAAAAAAAAAAAAAAGAACAAGAGCAATAACAGAGCACCTCCCTGCACTACAGCTGCAGACTCCTTCTCTGACTGATTTCTCCTTTGAGAAACTCTTGCGGGCTGTTCTTGTCCACCATTCCTGGCTCACTGCTGGAGCTGACTCCCTCCAGATGGCTTCCAAGGGTCACAGGGCAATTAGCCTTTGTCTCTTGAGCTAAGATCAGCACAACCCACGGACCTACACACTATTGGGACAGCACAGGACTGCAACTGCACTGGCAAATCATAGAATTGTCTCGGTTGGCAGGGACCTTTAACACCATCGAGTCCAACCATTAACCCAACACTGCCAAAACCACCACTACACCATGTCCCTCAGCACCACATCTGCATATCTTTTAAATACCTCCAGGGATGGCAAGTCTACCACTCCCCTGGGCAGCCTGTTCCGATGCCCGCAAGAGTTTCTCAAAGGAGAGATCAGTCAGAGAAGGAGAAAGAAATCAAAGGCAAACGATCATTTGCATTCTCGTGTGGTACATTTGCCCGCACTTTCATGCCATGTATATAATATTTCACTCACAGAAGGCTGTGCTGGAGAGGTCGGCAGGGTAGACTCCTGCCAGAGCACAATGAAATATAGCAAGAAGTACAAATTGTTATTTTTTTTTCATAATAAGAAAGAGAGTAACCCATGTGGTGCATGAAGGATCAACTTCTTTTGTTTCATGCAGCACATGAAATGTTTAAAATCCTAAATCTGCTTCAATATACTGGTAAGCAAACAGCAGCGAGCTCAGAGGTTTGCAGAAGACTGCAGTGATTCAGTTAGGTAGCATCAGTTTTACTTAAGGCTTTTACAGAAGCCCAGAACACAAAAGAATGTCTGGGAGAGGCTTAATAAGCAGAGGGACAGAACTGCATTCTGTGATAAATTGTGTACATAATGAGTAATGACAGCTCTTTTTGCTTTTTCTTTTCATTTTGGGTCACAAATAAGCAAAATAATTAACCAAGTCCTCTCAAAAAGGATTTTTTTTTTTCTCTGTGAGCATCCATGAAGACTGTATTTTTTCAGCTGCGCTGATTCAGAGTATTTTGTATCACCTTTTACAAAGCCAAACAAAGCTTAATGGTATTTCCATTAAATTTCAATTGAAATACTTCCAAAACAGTTCTTCCATAAAGATAGGCTATTTGTCCTGATACAGCTCTCTGATAAGACCTTATCTGGAATAGCATGTACTGTTCTGGTAAGCATTTTCAAGAAAGCAGAAAAGTCCGGCACAATAAGGGGAATTAAGTTCTTATCAGATGAGATGGAAGTACCAAGCTAATTCAGTGCAGGATGTCGAGGCAAGGGGTACGCACTTGCTGTTGAGGAGTGTATCAGAGAGGGATGAATACACACAAGGAATGGCTGTTGGACAGTGTTGGCCCAGGAACAAATTGAGATGAAATGGTTACAAAGTCTGACACGGAGATTTGAAAGGGGTTTAGGCATCACGTTCTTGGATGACATTCCGGTGGATGTAAAGGGCTTTATTTTGTTTTAGGGCAGAACTTGCTCACTTCACAAAATAAATTGCATAATATAATTCCCTCTGACGAAAATGGATGTTCCTCTCAGTCACATGTCCCCAATGATAGCAAGTCCTAATGAATGTGTTCTTTACCATCTCCAATCTTTTTAAACCAGAAATAACAATTTTTAAAGTGAAGCCAGCCAAACTGGGCAGGGCAAATATCGACTCTGTCTGAAGAGAACACATTATTAAAAACACAAGCAAATCTATCTCTCTCACCATGCAACCATTCCATGGTAAACCAAAAAGCGTCAAGTTGCATCAAGGAAAAAAGAGGAAACTCTGATTTAATGGCTCTGTTTCTCTTCCCATTGGTGTTAATAAGTACTGACTGTGAAATAAATAGAATTATATCAATGAGACTAGAATAAAATCCAGCCTTTGTATGAGAACAAAATAGGGAAAAAAGTCACTCTTTTATGTGTGATAAATTTAACTAACTAGTTACTGAAGTTGGTGAAATACTTTTGTCAATTGGGTGTAAAATTATAGCAGAAAATGTTGTTTACACTATAAAATATTGAAAAAACTTGCAGTTAGTTTTTTGGCGTGACATAAAAGGTTACCAAGTTTGATCATGTCTGGCTAAAAGTTTGTCTTTCCAAAATAGGCATTTTGATGAGAAGAGTTCCATTAATTTTCCAACTAATGCAATTAACATGCAGAACTTCAAAGCTGCATACATGTTGCTGGAGCAATTTTATAAAAACTTGCAAAACTGTCAGTTCTTGCAGGTGGACTTTGCGATATGCTAGCAGCAGCTTTAAAAAAAGAATTAACCCTCCTTAACTCCATTTCTGAAACCAATGGTCCTCATAGGTACTTCCCACAGTTTTTCCTTTTTCACACAGATTTTATTCTAATGTATTACAGAAGAAAATACTGTTTTCTGCCTTAAATGATAAGTGAGATTATTTCTCAGATGTTGTTGTCTGTTAGTATAATTACTGGAGTAGGTTCCTTATATGGGAAAGACAGATTTTAGGGGGCATTTGTTACAATGAAAACTGTCATCAAGACAACAAATTTAGCAAGACAGCATTTGCTATTTTAGAAAGACAGAGAATGTTATTCAGCCATACACTGAGAGTCCTCTGGATCAACAGGGGGTTTTATGCCGGCTTTGCAAAACTAATGGCTTTCATGAGCTGTGAACTGATACTCCCCTCAAAGTGTTTTAATGTAGTACTTGAACAACAAAGACGTCCGCAGAGTGTATTTAAGTAGCATTGTGACCTAACATACTGTATTAATATCTGTAATTTGTATAATAACAATGTATGGTTAATATAAACCGTAGATATCATATCCTTCACCATCCCCTCTGACAACTGCCAAAGCAAGTTTCCCATCTATGGAATCTATAATTTCCTTTATTCCTTCAAGTTTGCCTCATATCTTTTTCTTTCCTCTACTTTCCTCCTGGGATGACTCTCCAGCCTGCCCAGGGCATGGAGAAGGGTGTCACTTTCCACAATAAAATTGAGACCGTTTCAAGGTATCGCTCCCTGGCTGTGGGTGAGAAAAGGGCTGCACAGGTGGATGGGTGAGAGTCTTCCATGTGTAAAACTGTGGACAGCTTTATTTGGGATCTCTTGTCGTATCATCTAGCTGGCCTAAATCCCTTGAAGACTAGCCATAGAGACTGCCTGGAGCAGATGTCCAAAATCTCTACAGGAAACATCCGAAGACCGTTGTACAAGACAGTGGGATCAGAGTTAATGCGGTGCCGCTTTCACATGAAGTGACATGGATCTCTAATGTGCTTTCACTTTAGAAAATTTCCCCTCAGCTTGTAAATCAGGAAGGTGATTTTGAAATTGTCATCCATTACTTGGAAAGATAATACATCTTCTAAACAATGCTTTTCCTTTAAATGTTGTACCACAAGAGCGATGGATCTCTACAGCCCTTATAAAAGCAAAACTAAATTTCATTTGAGGAATAGACCTTAGGTCTCCTCATTCCACCCCTGTACTTTATTCATAAGAGTCTTCTCCATCCCCCCACCCATGGCAGAGAAATTGAAAGGTCAATGCAGAGTACATCTCAGTATCTTATAGTATCATACATTGACCAAAAGTTTAAATATGGAAAGTATTACAGTACTATGCTAAGTTACATGATTAGAAGCACATTTTGCTGGAGATACGATCTGTGTTACCAACAAAATAAGTATGTATAGGATCTGGTTTAACTTAGTTATCCTTTTGTCCTTTTTTTCTGCTTATTGTTATGTAACAGTTGTGATGGTGAAATGCATAATGACTATTCCGGACAGTATGATAGAGCATCATATGGCATTTATATTGGAGGGTAAAGCATATAAACATATGAAAGTCATTTAAAGATACAATTAAACTTCTAAACAAAGAACTTCATAAATATTTCATTTGAAAACTCAGCATCAACCAACTACCTGCGGGCTAAGGGGACTTTTTTTAATACAACATAATAAAGATTTAATAAAAATGCTGTTGTTAGAGGTGCAAGTGTGTTAACTCTCTCTGACAGAGGGCTATTAAAGTGTATCCTTCAGTCAGTTCCTTCTTGCATTTTATTTAAACCAGCAAGGTCCTGTGAGTTTATTGCCTAGGATTATTGTAAACAATAGAAGCAATATTCACAAGTTATATTGTATTGTATATCTCCATATAACCCTTTAATTTAGATAACTCTCTTCATCCTGGGGATTTTCTGCTAGTTGATAGGAATTCTGAACTATCCGTATAGTCTGTGATCGGTTTTATTCAAGTCAATCATTTTCTGCGTCAATACAAGACTTTGTGGGGTTTCTTTCAATGCAGGGCTAGTACTGGATCATCTATTTTTCCCGACTAAATCCACTGTTCCAAAGATGTGGTATATTTGCCATTACATGAAGGTTTTAAATCCAGAGTGAATATGATTCTGAATCATGGTCTGTAGCAAATAAAAAATTATGTGAATAATGCAGAAATTATTGTGGGAGATTTATAGTATGTTATGCAAGACAGATTAGGCAGTCATAAAACCCTCTTTGTCTTTAAATGGTAGGAACTATTGAATAAATGGGAATTTTAAATATCTTGAGCACTCCAAACTGATATTCCTTGAATATCACTACTGTATTTCATTCCAGGCCAGTGTTTTGTAATAAAATTGTTAAAAAGTCAGTAAAAGACATTTTAATGTTTTGAGGTAAGTCCTGGCCCACGAGATGGGAATCTAGGGCAATCAGACGTTCTTCAAATTTTGGGTATTGACAGAATAGTAAAATGAGAGAGAGACGAAAAAAGAGGCTTCACCAGATTGTAATACACAGAGAAAATGAAAATACGTTATCTGGAGATTCATTATGCTACTTTAAAGCAGCCAGAAAATGTCAGAGGTTAGGCCCTAGACTAGCCATGCTTTAATACAGGGAAGCAAGGAAGCTCAAGGACTGTAACTTAATATTTGCTTTTCTTTTTTTCCTGGCAGATTAAAGTTATGTTTTGTGTTCTTCTGTTTTTGCACTGAGGTGAAGAAAGCTCAAGACACTTGCTGTGTTAAGGTGGAGAAGTATATGCGTCTTTATTTTTCAGGGTCAGGATGTGATATTTCATATTTTTGCATGTTTGTTTTTTCTCCTTTTCATTGCACTAGGACACTTTTTAATAGGACTTTTCTTGGTATTTGTTTGCACACATAATATTTTGTTATGTTTAAAGGTTTTATAGGTGATAGAACTGCCTATTATTAAAATTACCTAATGCTTCCTATTATGAAACCTTGATTTCGTCTACTTATAATACTGCCAAACTGTAACTGTTTTGACTGAAGTTTCCATGCCAAGTAGCTGTCCCAGGCTGTACTTTTCTGGAAAGCTCCAGCCAAAATACTTATGCCATTTCTAGGAATGATGCAAGGAAAAAATATGTATTTTTGCCCATGTCACTGAAGTTCTCAAAATCCGTGCTTTGAAATGTGCCAGTGCTCCTAAACCTAGGGAAAGAAAAATGAAAATATTCAGGGGGTTGGGTTGGCAACCAGAGATATGCCTTTGGTGATTTTTTTTGCTACTTCAGTAAAGATGAAGGTAAAACCCCTTAAGTTTTATGGATTAAAAACTCCAAATCATCCTTGGGTGTCCCAATGTGCCTAGATCTTTCTCTACTCAGTAGGCACCAACCCTCACCAAGACACTGAGGGTGCCCCAGCTTACAGTGATAGAGACGAAGATGGACTTTCTGGCTTATATGGACATTAAAACCAGAGCAAGGAACTGGTCTTGCATTATACTCTTTATGACAATTATCTGTTTCCAGCCATAACTTCTTCTATCACAAAAAGATAAAGGAGGAACCATGTGATCAGATGCAATAGAAACAAAAGCTGAATTTGAGAAAGAAAAGGGCTGGACTGAACATATCTGGAGAGATGATGACTCAGGGATGTAGGGTGAGCTAAAGGAAAACAAAGAGGAAACGAGAGATAGGAAACTGAGATTACCTGGGCAAAGAGTCAGTAATAGGGAAAGTGGAAGCGGGAAGTGAGACTTTATTTGGACTGAAAATTCAGGGCATCAGAGAGTAGGAAATTCTACTTTAAAAGTTCGCTTATGTATCATGACACAACCTTTAGTTAGAGATGCATATGTTTTTACTTCTAGGAACTCTGTCCCAATGAGAGGATGGAGGTTATCTCTCTGGAGTTTGTATGACAGATAAGGTTGTCTTCATCACCCATTTGTTGCAGAAGTGGGAAGGAATGTAAAGCTGAAGCAAGAGATTTCAGTAAGAGAGCCTTATAATGAAGATGTGGATGCTAGTCTAGACAATTGAATTCTCTTCCTGTATCAGCTCTAGATACATGGTAGTGGGAAAGTAACTTAAAAAAAAAACATTGCATAGATTGCTGCTAACAGAATGTGCTTCATTTTCTTGGTACCCAACCTTAGATTGTGGAAACAAATTTGAAGAAGTGCTGAAGACTCCCAGCTGGAACTTAGGTCAATGGGAGCTGTAAATCAAACCCAAGGTATTTCAAACTGGATACTAAAAATTCATGGATATTATTAACTGTAATCTCCCTGCTTCAGTTCTGCATTTGTGGGATGTGCCTAAAACCCATCATCTCACATGGTTATTGTGGATATAATTAATATTTGCAAAGCTTTCAAAACTATACTGGTGAGCACCATAAAAGAAAACTCATGGGGAAGTTAATGAATGTCTTTAGAGAAGGGTTTGAATAGTGTGCAACAAAGATGGCATGAGGCCATCCATTGAACAATGGGATCATGTATTGAACAATGAAGTAAATATTGAACAGCTGTTCATTAAGTAAACACCATCTAATCTGAGCACTGAAATGGCTGGAGTGCAATGGAAAAAAGATTTTGATCATGTAATTAAAGCCTGTATCAAAATGCATATGCCCAAGATAAATCAGTTGAGGCTGCATGGGCAAGCGTATTTCTGGCATGCTCTCACTTTTGCACATGACTTTAAAATGTTTTTTTAATGTTATTTTTTATACATGCATGTTCAATAAAAATATATGCTCACCTGTTAATGAATACAGCAAGCAACAGAAATAAAAAGATAGGGAAAATAGAAAAAAAATGGAGTTTATACTGATAAAGAGTGTCTATGAATGGAGAAGAACGAAGTGGATGCAGAGAAGGGAAAAATACAGAAGGATGTTCTCATCAGTGCCTGGGAGGTCTGCAGGAGAACACGGAAAGAATTTCATTCTCAATCATATAAATGCTTCATATTTCCAGTTGAAAAGTGCACTTAAAGTAATAGTTTTCAAATCCACTTCTGAAAATGAGACGTGGAATTCCCATTGATATCACCAACTGTTGAACCTTTTAGGCAATGTTCAAAAAATGCCAGCCTTAGAGTTTTCCACATCCATTACAGATCAGCACGTGCTTCATTGATGTCCAACTGACTTCCTAAACAACATCGCTTTTCCAGGAGCTTAGCAAAAAGTTGACTACAAGTTCACAGTTATTCACTTACCTGCGTGCTCGTTCAGCATCTTCCATCATGTTTGAATGACACTTTCCTGTTACAAGTGTCTTAGATTTTATAGCTCTTATTGCAAATATTTTTCCCTTGCCTTGAAGTGAAACAAGTGAAGCTAAAATAATAGCTAAGAAAAATGTCTGAAAATACTTTGCACAAGAATTGACACTGAAATGCAGTAAAATCGTGTAGAATGTATTACACAGAGCTGTCAATGAGTTGTCCTTTGTAGTCAGAGAGCTGTGTTTGTGTTCTCTTCAAACACATATTTGTATCCCTTTGGTTTTTTTTGGTCACACGCTGTTTTGCAGATCGGTTCTGAAAGCTCACTGAGCAATTGCTATCCATAATTCTCTTACGGTTATTTTATGTTCTCTGACTTTTGGGCTCATTAACTTATCACCTCCTGTCTAAGACAGGTACTCTGTGGTACAGTTATTGTAGTTTTTACAAGATTTTATAATATTCAGTTTGACAAAGTTGGAACTTCCAGGTGCTCTAGCAACAGTATATAAAAAGGTTAGTCCAGAGTGAATTTGTTTCAATAATTTTTAGACTAACACTAAACTAAATATTTCCCCAAATTGTTAAAAGTAAAGAACTAGAAGCACAAAGAAGAATAAAATAAAGTGAGAGACAGACTGGGTGCAGTTGCTATTCATAAATACTGATATTCTGTACACATATCCCCATGATATTGCTATGATTTGATCTTTCAAAAGTGCAGTCTAAGTAAAAGTTATGCTGAAGATGTTAAAATATGTTTCTTGACCTAACCATTTGATTTTAACAGGGGTAGGGATGATCATAATGATTTTGAGGGTCTCTAGGTCAGAACTAGAAGTTCTTTAATAAAAGGGTTTTACTTCACATAGTTTGACCTTTATACTGGGGTTTTATTATTTCTATAACGTATCCTTTACTTAAAATTACTTGTGCTTCTATAAAATGCTAGCCTTGGCTGTTTGGAATGATGAATTGTAACAATGATTTTTTTATGGTACCGTTAGAAAAAAAGGAAGAAAAAGCTTTTTAAAGAGACTAGTATTGCACTCTGCAGCACAGGGCACTGTATTAAATACACCGAATTTCCCTTAAATACACATGACACAACTTCGTTGTTAAACTCCTTTTGAAGTTTTCTTTACTTAACTTACATTATCTCAGTGGGCAATCATTCCCTGGAACATTTTGAAACAAATGGTAATTTCAATTCTAACCAGCACACAGTCTTTCAGAAAACACTCTTTGCCAATCATCATGCCATGTTCTGGCCTGTAATTTTAATAACCTTATTAGGCTAGAGAAGAGAAATGCACAAATTATGAGAATACAATATATTCTGATCATGTAAATGAGCACTAGCAATATTATTTTCATAATATATAACACAGAAAAAGAGAGAAACTACACAATCAAATAGAAGAAGATTAATGAACACATGTGTAATGGGCGAATGTTGGGGTAAGCACGGTACAAAACACCAATACTGCTTCAGGAATTTTAATTAGGTAATTATCCGTAACATGTTTCTTATGAATTTATATTTTTACTTGCTTTGTAACTTAAGAGATTTGGAACTCTATGAATTCAAAGCAGAGTTTAAAGTTAAATAAAAGCAACACGACGTAAAATAAAGATGATATTTTTTTTAGTTTATATCAGATCTCTTAGTAAATTAAATTACTTAAAACAATAGGACTCAGTGGTGTATTTATTCTGATTCTATAGAATTCTAAAGTAACAATTTTTATGTTGAAATGAAACTTGAAATCTGGCCTCTTCCATCCAGATTTTTATTCCGATTGTGAGTGGGTTTTAATGTGCTTAGAATTTATGAGACTATCAATGATCCCATAAATAGTTCAATCAAAGAGAAGTCTCATAATTGAACATTAGAAATGTAAACTACTTAAATCACTTCAAATATACATTCCTACGTAGTAAGAATACACAACCCTGATTTTCTTTCCTGTAGACACAAAATCCCACAGTTATTCTAAGGTCTAGTTATTGCTATATACAGCATAGTTACTTGTTATTAAGTATTCTTTTGCAGCTGGTCAGTAAAAATTTAGTTAAAGCCCTCTGGTTAATATGATTCGAGAATAAAGGAATCTCCTTAGAAATTACTTAAGAATAAAATTGCCATGTTTCTAAAAACTGCATAGGTAGAATTATTGTTGAGTGGTTATGGTAGAATATGCCTTAATTTCCCCAGGTAAACAAACCCATATTTTTACTTTGCGATTAAAAATTCTTCTAAATTTGGCTTCTTTAATTTTGTTTTGCTTTGGTTTGACTCACTGATAGGTATAACTGTCAGCAATTTACCCACATCTTTGGTATAATTCTTCTTTTATTTGACAAAATTTTAAACCAACTGGGAAAGCATTAGTTTTTAATTCATACCCTTCTTAATTCAAGATTCTTTTTCCTTTGAGAAACAGTTAGTTTCAGGTGACTCTACAAGTGTGTGGAGCAGTTCTACATTATATTTGTGTGATACAAATTTTGTCATGTGTCTTTGAATGCAAATACAGTTTAGAGTTAAAAAAAAGTGTTATTTAGAATGTGTAAGACACTTTCTGCACTCATTCTTCTACAGTTCAACTTATTAAATTAATGTTACCTATAAAGTAATTATAAATTCATCTTTTCAGTTTCTAATAGCATCTGTCTTAAAGCAAGCATGTTAACCCTTCATAGAACAGAGGTACTGAAACTCTACCCAAGTCACTGGAGAGTCTTCTTCATACTATTGTACTGCTTAGGGAACTTATCTCTTCTTGAGGTTGAAGACATTTGAAACTGGTTGGCTGTGTGGTTATGAATGAAAATGTCTTTGAAAAGAAAGAAAAAGGCAAAAGCAACCTTCGTCATTGTCTAGCTATTAGAATATCATAGAATTATAGAATGGTTAGAGTTGGAAGGGACCTTAAAGATCATCTAGTTCCAACCCCCCTGCCATGGGCAGGGACACCTCCCACCAGACCAGGTTGCTCAAAGCCCCATCCAGCCTGGCCTTGAACACTTCCAGGGATGGGGCATCCACAACTTCCCTGGGCAGCCTGTTCCAGTGTCTCACCACCCTGATAGTACAGAATTTCTTCCTAATATCTAATCTAAATCTACCCTCTTCAAATTTGAAACTGTTACCCGTCTCCTATCAGGGACACTCCCTGATAAAGAGTCCCTCCTCATCTTTCCTTTAGGCCCCATTTAAGTACTGGAAAGCTGCTATAAATTCTCCCTGGAGCCTTCTCTTCTCCAGGCTGAACAACCCCAACTTTCTCAGCCTGTCTTCATAGGAGAGGTGCTCCAGCCCTCTGATTATCTTTGGGACCTCCTCTGGACTTGCTCCAACAACTCCATGTCCTTCTTATGTTGGGGACTCCAGAGCTGGATGCAGTACTCCAGATGAGATCTCACCAGAGCAGAGTAGAGGGGCAGAATCATCTCCCTTCACGCTTCTTTTGATGCAGCTCAGGATATGGTTGGCTTTCTGGGCTGCGAGTGCACGTTGCTGGCTCATGTTGAGCTTCTCATCCACCAACACCCCCAAGGCCTTCTCAGCAGGGCTGCTCTCAATCGCTTCATCCCCCAGCCTGTACTGATACCGGGGGTTACCTCGACCCATGTGCAGGACCTTGCACTTGGCCTTGTTGAACTTCACGAGGTTTGCACAGGCCCACGTCTCCAGCCTGTCCAGGTCCCTCTGGATGGCATTCCCTCCCTCCAGCGTGTTGACCACTCCACACAGTTTGGTGTTGTTGGTAAACTTGCTGAGGGTGCACTTCAACCCACTGCCCACATCACGACAAAGATGTTGAACAGCACCGGTCCCAGTACTGACCCCTGAGGAAATCCAGTCATCACTGCTCACCATTTGGACATCAAGCTGCTGACCAGAACTCTGTTGACTGTGATCATCCAGCCAATTCCTTGCCCACTGGGTCGTCCATCCATCAAATCTATGTCTCTCCAATTTAGAGAGAAGGATGTCATGCAGGACAGTGTCAAATGCTTTGTACAAGTCCAGGTAGATATCCGTTGCTGATAGATGATAGGTGACATTATATATATCAACTTGTGAGTGGAATGGGGAAAACATGATGTCTGATCTCTGGACCACTTCCATTTCTTTTATCTAGAGTTGGCCTAATGCAATGCTTGCTCTGGGGAACTGGGTCTGGGACCCCACATGTGCCCCTTCCAAGGCGGTTGATTGTCATCCCCTCCTTTGCCCTTCTGCTTTTCTGACTTTTGCATTCCTGTACATTGACTCAGCTCCAAGGAAGACAGGGAAAATTTTGAACAATCTGCTTGAGGAGAGTTCTCTTGAAACACAGCAGACGAGGCATCACTCCCCCTCAAGTTTAACATGGAGACAAATTTTCTACACAGGAGGCAATTCTGTGTATGGCAAGGAGGGTGTAGAGCATGTGGGACAACAATACAGCTGCTATTGACCAATTGTGCAAAGAGTGTCTCGCTTTTAATATCTTCAGTAGAGCCTGAACCAAGTGGAATTTAGGCATTTATTCTGGGAAGACTGAATCACTCTTCCAAGGCCAGGTATCAGGATGCAAGTGAGGGTCAACTCCCAGCCTTAAGGGCTGGGTAGCTGGGAGCCATCGCCAGCAGGGCAGGGCCCTTGCCAGCCCTGTCCCACTGCCTCCAAGCGAGAGCAAGGCAGGCCTAGGGATGGCAGCTGCAAACAGCCAGGGGACCAGTTTATTATGCAAGTTCATGGTGACAAGGCAGGCTGGGGTGAAGTCAGGAGCATGAGTCAGGGTCAGGATCAGGTTTGCTAATGGTAACTAGGATCAGACACTGTCCAGTGATCCCCAGGCTGGTCTAAGATTAAGCCAGGAACTGAGTCCACCCATCTGAGTCTGAATCAACAGGGTCCATGGTCAGACATGGAGACGGATACACCTATGACTCAGCTCATGTAGGAACTGAAGGCACCAACCTGAGCTGGAGCTCCTGGGCCCATCGACAGGAGGTAAGGGTGATGGCCCCAAGGGAGGCCAGTCAGGGCTCTGACACCAGGTGTTTGAAATCAAGTCACATTTGAACCTGAGATATGTGCCCCTACCAAAGTATTGATCATCAATCTTTGCTTCATCCCAAGAAGGTTTTTCAGCATCCCGCCACTTGACCTCATTTCCTGACTTGGTCCAGAAGGTTTTCCTGACTTAGTCCAGTGGTCTACTTGTCCCCTTCCTTTAAAGAATCTGAAAGGAACTGATCAGAATAAAATGTATGCTTTGCATTGAGTGGCACAAACAAATGGAACTGTAGGTGTCATAATTTTGTCAAACAAAAATCTTTCCTTTATGCTCTCACAGCAGGAATTCGGGCCATCTAACTATAGGCACTGAGCTTTGTGACATTTTTTGTAACACACACAGTGTGCAGTGTAGTCATGTGCCTGGGCAAGCATGAGTCCCTAGAAGAGAGGAGGAATTAGAAGTGCATTCTGAAGCAGTGATTAATTAGTGGATAAGTTGCACCATGAGCTGTTATGACGGAGTAGGATTACAGGGGTATCAGTAATATTCACACTCAATGGTGGGAAAGAGATGGTGACCAGTCAGAAATGAAGACCTGGGAAGAGGTGTCAACAAGATATAGTGCAGGAATCTGTACCATTCCACTTCAATGCTAATGAATATTTGAAGTCAAAAGCATTCCACAAGATGTTTATGATCCTATGTAAAAAGACGTGGGTGCTTACCCTCCTAGCTGTAGTAAGAGGAGGGATATGTAGGACTAGGCATTGCAAATCCATGCTCCTGCAAGTCCTTCTCTAGACTCCACTGAAGAATTCAGGGCAGAAATCTCACTTAGATGCTTTTAATCATTTCTCTTTCTTTCTGTTCGCACCATGAGAAATCTGGAAGTTAGGTGACAGAAATATTGGTCACTTTGAAACTTTTTGTATCTATAATTCTATGTTTGGGGGAATTATAGTCTTGTGTACAAAATATTAATGGGTTACGTTATGGTAATCTAATCTACATCTACTCTATGTGTCCTTTTTGGGTTTCCTTGCTTTGCCATCCCCCTCTTTAAGTGCTTTGTGGAGCTTCCTCTAGGTCTTTCTTTTCAGAGTAGTGTGAGTTTCTAAATATCCCCGTGGGCTTTCTGAGGTTAAATTTTTTTTTGTCAGTAACTTTTATTTCTTCTTTAAAAAAATCCATTTTGAAGCTCTGTGGAATTTAGGGAGAGTCCTTCCATGCTCTTTTGGTTGTATTTAATTGTTTTCCTCATAAATCACATACTTTGTTTTGATGCAAAACACAGCGACAGAAGAGAATCTGACATTTTATGTAACTGGCATGTCATTTATAAGATCTCCATTAGACAAAACATTTGTTTAGATACTCTGTTATTCATTTATTTTCATGTCAACACCAAAACCAACTGCAGAAATGAACAGAGATGAATAATAAAACAAACTGTTTTAGTATCAATGTACTCTGCCTAAGGCAATATACTGTGCAACTGGTGAAGAATGCTTATTTCCTTCCCAAAACCTCTGCTGAGAACCAGCTCTTATAAACAATCTCTTACTCCTTTGTCTTAAGGGACTATTTTCAACCATCTCCAAGAGAAAATTTCGGTTGATATTTCACTTAAAAGACTGCTCTGGTTAATTGGTAAATAATACCTATCAATTATGGTTATCTTCTCTACTGTTGCATTATCTTTGCTGCATCTGCTTTTTGCCAATTGCTTTTCTCAGTGTAGTAAATAAAAACAGCAGCATGCAGGAAATAAACAACAATGGTCTCATTAGCAGAGAGATTTGACAAGATATGGTTTCTGAGAGATATATGCAAATCTGATAGATATTACAAACAAAAATAAATATTTCAACTGATCTACTGCAACACTATCAATGTTCCTGTCATTAGAGCTGGGAGGATAAGGTTTTTCCTGAAGAAAGATGGTGGCTAGGAAGTAGTTGAGGTTGCCCTCAAAGCATGTATACTCCCAAGTTGCCTTGGGAAGAAAAAGGCAACCAGGAGTAATCTGTCCCACTGTTAATGGTAGAAGTAGCCCATTCTCAGGCATCATCTTTGAGAGCCAACTAAGAACTCCCAGAGACTTCTGGGTGGACTTGTGTTAGGTAATGTATGTGCAGTAAGTGTGCTGGTTCCAAGACCAGCATGAAACCAAGATTCAGGTATGTGGAAGCAATGCATGTGCAGTTCAGGTGGTTCACAGATGTGCAGTACCTTTGCTGCTTTCTGGGAGCTCTGCATCAATACACGTATAAAAATTAAACATGTGAACCAAGTCTTTTATGGTAAGGCATATGTGTCTCCAAATGTTGATGAAAGATGATGTGACTTACCCAGCCAGAATGGTTAAACACCAGTGATTTAATTTATTCCCTTGCAAAAGTTTGATTATTCTCTGAAGAACAACTTTGAATACATTAGGCTGCCCCTTTTAAAATCTTGCATCCTTTAGTTTCTTTTGTAAACTATGCTGTGGTTAAATAGGTCTCTCAGTTAATTTTGCCTGAATTTTCACTTTCCTGCTGCCATCCTACCCCTCCATTTAAACTGTGAATACCATCCTAAATAATTCTGTTACTTCAGTGTTTAGGACTTTAAAATTTATGTACGTTATTATTATGTTCTCTCTTTGCTTAGCACTTAACCTTCTGATGTTCACACATTCATTTTGAATCAACTGCTATAAAACCTTGGACAATTTATGTACGTTCCTGTGAGTTCCCTCCAATTTGTCAATAACTTCCAAGGACCAAGGCGTGCAGGACCACCGAAAACTCTGGGAGATAAACGCAAAGAGAACATTTCTTTTCCTGTACATGTAGTTCAGAGATATATTTGCTGCTGCTACAGCCGTATAACTTTGTAAATGTGCATTGAATTTGCATTTGCCACTTATACCAAAGTTTTTCCAGCATTACTGCTTGTTAGCTATCTTCTTCAATGTGAACTGAGTGTCTCTGCTCTGAGTTATTTGTTCTAAGAAGTTTTTTTTCATGTTAAGTATTACTTTTTTATCTGTTAGCATGATTTTTATTTTCCACATCCTTGTGTTAATTATGTGCATTCAGAGGGTCTTGAAAAACTTATTATTTAATATAATGATTAGAAAGTTTCAGTAATATATTGCTTGCCAGAGGCCTCAGGTGGCAGCTGAAAACAGGTGTGTGAAGAATGGAAATCTGGTGAAGTATATGTTAGGGCACAGGGAAGTTAAATTCTTTTTGGCGAAGAAATAATTACGAGCATCAATTTTAAAAGAAGAAAAATAGAAAAAATGCAAAACCCAATAGATGTAACAGTTTGGTGGTAGACAGTTCACTTAAGAGTCTTAGCTTGTGTTTTCTCTCTACTCAAGTCTTACATTTACTTCATGATCACTAGACACCAAAATGGAGAATGCCTCACAGACACTCAGCCTATAAGGGGCAAAGGAAAAGGCTTACAAATAGAAAACCACATTTTTGATCCTGAAGACTGTTAGTTCCATTCTTGGGTGGGGAGAATGTGTCCAAGTTTGGGACTACGAGTTACACCCTGATGGTATTCCTCTGCCTGTAGATGTTGCAGTTACTTCTTTTGTGGAACACCGATAGACACACAGCTATTTCCTTCTCCTATTTTATTGTCTTAAAAATTAATTAAATTAACAAATTCTTCCCATGAAAAATCTTTTGCAGCCATCTGGCGTCCTAATGAGTAAAAGAAAGAAAATTCTTGCTGCCAGTTTTTCATGTGAACAGGATAGCCACCCACAGTCGGAAGTGTAGCTTTCCTCTATTTAAGTTTCCTTATGATGGCGAAAGGTTGACCAATCTCTTTAGTAAGGACAGATAATTTAAATTCCAGATTTGGTCAAGTAAGAAATAGCCCAAGAATAGCTCACTGACTCTTTTACTAGTTTAGCCTGAAATGTTATGTTGGTTTGTGTCGGTTGGTTTACAAATCAGGGTGGAGACCGAGGAGGAGAAATTACCAAATTATTCCAACTTTTGCAAGTTTATAGAAGAGTGTGGTCCTGCTTTGTCATAAAATAATTGCTAAATTTTCATGTATGTTTCAGGCCTGAAAAAGATGATTAAAACTGAAGCTGAATGCTGAGAGACCTGCAGTGAAGGACATTCCCCAAAAGAATTCAATGACTTGAGTATTTAACTTAAGTCATCCTCGACATTTCTGACACAACTCTGTTCAGCATTTAACTAAGTATTATTTTTGTAACATGCCCAATCTATACTCAGTTTCTGGGTTGCCTTTTAATGCAGGTTTCTTTTTCTATATGTTTATTGTTGAGGAGTTTATAAGAATCATGACTGTTAAAGCCCTGTTTGTGGCTGACAAGGGTGGATTTCTATATTGGTAGGGATTCCTCCTGAAATCAGTTGAGGCCAATGGGATGCACGAATCATTCCACTAACTCAAGCTGAAGTTTTTCCTTTGGATGTATTTATTAGAAATGGTAAAATGGAGAGAACATTCCATGAATAATTTATTTGCATTCAATCATGAATCTATGTTGATCTTGCCAACTAAACAATAAAAGTGATATTTCAAACCTTTCAACCTATCAATAGAATGCAATTCAGAAAGGTGCTTTTAAATGATAAGGTCAAGAAGTACAGGACTGTCAGGAAAAATGCCTTCTGTGGTTAAATAAACTGCTCTTTGTGGGTTTTTACACACGTACATATGCCCATATTTTATTCTGTACAGAAAAGTCAGTAAAGGACATAGGCTTTGCCAACTGGAGGGATTTATCTACTCTTTTTTTAAGTAGATGTGCCATAGACAGGAACTAGCTAGATTTCCAGATGCTTCTGGTAGATCAGGTGGTGGCTATGTTCTTCTGTCAGATGTAATTTTTTTTTTCTTATCTTTGAAGACTGGTGCGTAAGTGTTCTCAATGGAATCTAGTATTCACAATACAATTCTACATTAATTGTGCTTAAAAATAAGGTGTAAAATTCATCAATACCCATAAGTAATATTTGTAATAACTCAGATTAGGATGTGATAGCTTCTTTTCATCATTGTAAGTCTTTCAGTCAAGACAGAATGTCTTTCTAAGGATGATAAGTTCAAGGCAAAAAATAGTTAAGAAAATGATGTACTAGCTATTGGTCAAGCTCTTTGGCTTGTATATTTTGAGAGTTGAGACCAGTGTCATTTCTTCACTTTCTAGACCTACACAAACTGTTGGTACAGGGCAAAAATGGAGGGTTTTTCAACAAGAAATGACTTAAAATATTATGCATGATATTGACTAATTAGCTAGGGAGTAAAAATCATAAATACAGTGGCAATAATGAGATCTCTTTTAAGAAAATTAGTTTTCTAAATACTGTCTTTAAGTTAGAAGTGGTAAATTTTCCCATTCCTAGTGCCATGGTTGGACAAAATTGGCTATGACAGAGTTACTGCTCTCTTTCACTCACCATAGAACTTACGGATTTTCCTCTATACCATTTTCCTCTTTCCTCATATCAGCTGTTTTCCATGTACCCATGAAAAGGGTTGACATTGCTGTAGCTGTAATTTTGGCATGGTGGTAACTTACGCTGTGGTTGCACCTGTATGAAGTGATGGCTTCGTTGAAGGATTTTCCCCTTTTGCCAATAAAATGCCAAATTATTTCCTACTTTCTTGATCTGTTTTACAAAAAAAAACGGATTAATGTGTGGTTACATTTGCTTTCCAGAATGTGACTGCTTTTTTTATAGTGTGCTGGCTCTACTGCTGATATGTTCTTTCATGATCTGAACCTACTCCCATTGAAATCAATGGAGAAGTTCCTGTTTATTTATTGAAAGCACTATTTTAGTCTCACTTATTAATAGGGTGAGTTTTACCTGTTTATTACAGTTCCAGTGCCAAACCTCTGTATTGGACGTGTAGCTCCACTGAAGTCACCAGAGACATGTGGATTCAATACCAGCTGAGAAGTTCTGTGCCTTGCAGTCATATCTCGCTTTTCTCCACTGCACTCTCCCAAATATTGTTTTCTTTGAGAATATGGTTTCCAGCACTAAGCTCTGTCTTTAACCAGCTATTCACTCTGTACGAATAGAAGGAAGGAATTTTTTTAATGACTGTACTTAGGGTTTGATACGGTGTCAGACTGATACTGGGAAGAAGTCTACGGTTTAGCTCACCTGCTGTCCCAGCTGGGCTTGCTGGCTGTCTGCCAGAGTTTTTTTCCTTTTCTTTTTTTTTTAATAAAAGGAGACCAAGAAAATGGAAATAAAAATCACAGTTATCAGAACAATAAGAAACAAAAATTCAATGCATGCATATATTAAATCCTGTTGTACCTAAAAGTTAACTTTCCTCAGGCTGAAAAAGCAAAGTGGTAAAAGACTGAACTTGACCCAACAGATTGTATACACCTTATCTGGCAATATTAACATGCACTTGAAAGTTATTAGTGCCCCAAACCTTTCAATACCAAAGTGTGCCCTAAATGTTATTTGATACTAGATGTTACATAAATCTGTATTTTCATTACTAAGCAACTTTAGGATATGTAGTGTGTGTTTGAAAAAAGGCATGGTAATAACTCACTAATAATGGGTGCCATGTGGGGGGAAAAAGGCAATATTACCTACCTAAGAAATATAAAACATGGTTTATATTTTCAACAGTTTGGGAATGAAATGAAAACAGAATATTTGGTGCACCTGTAAAAACATATTTGATCATAATGGCAAGTACAGCATTCTTAGTGTGGGATTCATATTTCATAACTCATGTTCAAACAAGAAAAATGATTATAATGTTAAGTATTTCCTGAGTTTATTTTGATGGATGGCAGAATAAGTATCTTTTACTCATTAAAATACAGATTGGTATAATTTAATAAATGAATTTAATACACAGATGTTCAAGACTGTTTGAGCAGAGTACATATTAATCAACTTCTCTATAACTGATCCTCTTTTATATTTTTTAAAAGAAATTTGCAGGAGCCAAAAGTTTATTAGATCTGTATGATCTCGGTCTGGTATCAGATATCAAGTATGTTATTTGAATCACGTCAGGTGATCAAAGTGTTTCTTTTTGATTGATGAACCTGTAAACACCAAACTATTTGAGTGGTCATTGCTTTTGCATCTGTTTGAGACACTGACACATCCTTTGAAAAAATGGCCAAGAGTTTTAAGAGTGACTTGCAATACTGGGAACTTCACTTTTGGGTGCCCTACAGAAGACTGATCTTTAGACAGTATTAAGTACTCTGGTTTGAAAAGCTGTTTCAAGTTAGATGCTTCCAAAATAGGGCCCCAGAATAATTTGTCACATACAAGAACCGTAACCAAGAAATGCAGACCCTGATTTTTCCTATTGTTTATGTACGCTTTTGCTTCACTGGTTTTAGTGGAGTTGCATGGGATATATGTGCGCATAAATGAGAAAAGAAATAAGACCATCATTTTTTAAAGCGTGGATTATGGAAATATGTGGAGCTGCAAAGTATCCAAGTAAGCTTATAGGAAGTATTTGCCAAAAAGACTGGATCTCAGATAAGCCTTGGCCTAAGACCTGCAGAACCACCTCACTGTCCAGCTACCCCTGATGCACCCAAAGGAGCCTGGCCTCTTCGATGGGCTCCATAGCCTCGAGAACGTGCCTGAGCACCCAGCAGAGAGATGCTCAGGAGTGAGGACACCTAAATGCAGCTCTCTGAGCTGCCTTTTCTTGCCAAATGCTGAACGCCTGCATGTTTCTGAAGTTAGTAACATAAATCTCGTTCTTCAGGATCTGCAGTATTGTCTCTGTTGAAGTAGTGCTCTGTCTTTTTTTGGTGATAGGTTAGAAGGGGTTTTTTGCTCTTGAAGCAGGATGTGTGTATGGTGCCCTCCTTCTTGCAGCAGATCAGGACATGGTGGTGTGGGAGATGTATGAGGATTTGAATCCATTCTCCTCCCCCGAGAAATGACTTAAAAAAAATCAGATGCTGGGCAATTCTACAATGGGGTTGATTGAATTTATGCCACTTTGCATACAGGACCTCATTCTCTCTTGTGCTAAGAGACACCATGAATGAGTGTGATTGCCTACAGTCATGTATGGGTGAGCGAGGATACCCATCCTCCAAGAATCATTTCCCCTGCCCTGATTTAGAGCTTCTGCCATTGAGCATTTGAGTAAAACCAAAGGAGTTCTTCCTCTTTGTCTCTTTCAAGAAAGGTTTTAGTCTTCAGCATTTGTTCTGGGTTCCTGTCTTGTAGGTGAGCTCTGAGCTTACATCTCAGCTTGTAAATGTACCAGTGCAGGGGTTGGCACTGTCTGGCCATGTCCTCCTACTGAACAGGGTGGTCAGATACAAATCGTCGGTTGGGAATGTTTCTTGGCTTTTACTAACTTCCTTACCGTGCCCAGAAATTTAGAAGAGTGCTAGTTGGCCTGGGCTATAGGCATGCCAGGGAGTACTCTCATAAATTCACAGAGTAGCTTATTGAATGCCATTACGTGTGCTAGCATAGATGCAGCCACATGGTTCCGCCTAGGTTAAACACTGCAGGTAAATCTAACTGGGAGGTACCTAGTTTATGAAACCCATTTGAGCAGAGATGTGGGAGAGTCAAGACAAGAAGCTGGATGCTTGGCAAACTGGAAAGGATCACCACTGAGCGTTGCCAGGGTTAAAGAGCAGCTAAGAAGGCTCCAGTGTTCACAGCAAGTGTTGTAGGCATGTGTGCGTGAAGGCATTGGTGATGTTTGATCACAAAGGGCAAACTAACCTTTATTGCAGGCTTTATCTTTAAGGGTAATACCAAATTAGAGGTAGAATGAAAGTAAAAACTGAGAGGCATGTAGTTGTCTAACTGTGTCACAGAATGTGTCACAGAATTCACAGAATCACAGAATGGTCAGGGTTGGAAGGGACCTCTGGAGATCATCGAAGTCCAACCCCCCTGCCACAGCAGGGACACCTACAGCAGTTGCACAGGACGGCATCCAGGCGGGTTTTGAATGTCTCCAGAGTGGGAGACTCCACAGCCTTTCTGGGCAGCCTGTGCCAGTGCTCTGCCACCCTCAAAGGAAAGAAGTTCCTCGTCACGTTAAGATGGAACTTCCTATGTACAAGTTGGTGCCCGTTACCTCTCCTCTTGTCCTACCACTGGGCGCCACTGAAAAAACACCCTTCTCATCTACCTGGCACTCTCCCCTTAAGTATTTATAAGTATTGATAAGATAAGATTAGAGTTCACTGTTCTGCCTTGTGACAGAGCGCTCCTAGATGCATCCCCTGTGGTCTGGTAAAGCATATGGGAAGAGGACAGTAAGCTAAAGTTTTAGGTGATCACACAAGTTTCCTTTCAGGTCTGGTTAAGCCTCTCAGTGCTCAAAAGAAAGACTTTCTCACCTTCATAGCAGCAGCAGCCCTTCCAATCACCCTGACATCAAAATTGGTACTCAGGTGGGTCACTGAGAATTAACTGACTTCTGTGTTTGTCCCTCACTCTGCTCCTACCTATTTACCAGAACATCTGGAGGGAGATAGAGCCACAGTGAGTCTCTCAGAGTTCATTTGGGGGCTGCCAGTGAGCAGGATGGCTTGACTGATTTGTACACAAATTCGTGAATCTTTCCCAACTGCATTTTCTTGCTCCTTCACCGCCCAACACCTTGCAACCATTTGCACCTGTACAGAGTGAGTGTAAAAAACTGCCAGTCCAGATGGCAACAATTCTCACCTACTTTGCCCAGGTTTTAAAGCCTTCACAAACTGCAGGGCAGCAGGAAGTCATGCTGAGGGGCCTTTTCCATTTCTGCTGTGATTCATTCCAAGGTACATGGTCCTACTTCCCCAAAAAGGAGAGGGAGGCAAGTGTAGTAAGTGGAAGGATCCTTTGCAGCAACCTTTTCATCTCTAGTAGTCAACAGGAAAAATACAGTTTTGCTTTGTTTTTCAGATAACTTAGCTATGATGTCATAATGATAAGAGGTTTGCCCGAATGTCCACTTCTGTAATGTATCAGCCAGATAATCAGTTTCTGCTCCAAGAATTTTAATGAGAGGTTTGTGGTCTGCAATCAGAACAGCTTCTTCCAATGTAAAGACTCGTGGAATGTCCTCATACCAAAATACAATAGTCAGAGGGTGAGTCTTGTTTCATATGTTTCATGAAAGTGGAAGCAATTAGCCTCTTTTTTCCATTATTATTTTAGGTGAGAAGCATCTATACCTACAGCTGAAGCATTGTCAACTGAGAGAGAAGAAGAGGAAATGTAAGGTTTTTTCATATCTTAACTTCTTGATTTCGTTAAATAACTTCTTAAAGTTTTCAGTCCCAACTGTCCAGGTAACATCTTTTTGGTTGGATTTATTAATGTAGATAAGTCAGAGAGAAATTTGCTATAATAATTAACTGTATGTAAAGAGAATCTGTAACAATGTATTCTTTGGCACGGTGCTTTTTTTGTCATACGCTTACTTTCTCTGGAAGTAGTTTAAAGCCTTACACATCACTTTCATAAGCCAGTCAGCTGCTTGTGAATGGAAAAAGCCATATTTGTCCTTTTCCTTACCTTTTCGAAATTGCGTTAAATGTTACAGCACAGCTTCTCAAGTGTGTTTTCTCACTTGCATTTGAATAAAAATTTGTCTCTACTTATACCTTTCATACTTGGTCTATTATAAATTGAGATGTCGCTAGTACACCAGCTATGTGCTGCTGTTCCAGAAAAGAACCTTATTCACGTTAATGATGATGCATATCAAGACCCCGGTTCCAACTCCATCTGCTGGTAAGCCTGAGAGAAACCTACCTTTGTAAATTCTGTTCCCCATTTAGTAATGGAAACATTCTTTGGCAACTTTTGCATAGGACCTGGGAATAATAATTACGTAGGCCACAAGTCACATCATTCTGAGATTTTTCTTGACTCCAGAATGTGACCTTCTGTGCTTCAGAAAGAGATATTGTTTGGGGTAATCTTAAGAGAGCCAACCTCTGGTTTTAAGGACAGTTTTTTTACAACACTGACCTTTTACCCTTCCCTCCAAACTTGATGTTCTAATTGTATCTGTATTAACTGAAGAATATGAGACCAATTACAACAATATGATTCATATATAAAATAGTTCACTAATGTACATTTATTGAAAAGCACAGCACACAGATTCAAAGACAAAGGTTCTTTCTTTACGTCTAGATTAATTATTGCCAAGTCTTAGGGTGTACAGTTAATGTTTCCGTTGTAAAGAGAAAACAGCAACTAACCTGTTTCTGAACGTGACATAGCCTTCCCTTTCCTCCTCCTTTTAATGTTAATGTAGCTTAGAGAAACTACACACCCGCTTGACAGAATTGACCCACCTGTAATATGTTTACGTAAATGCGTGTCCACTTCTGATGTTTAAAGAGACACAGGCTTTAATGGATGTTTTTGAATAAGAATCTTTGCAGAGTTCTTATGGCATCTGGGAGTTATGAACCAACCCCATGGTGATGTCTTCCTTTGTAGAACAGTGCTGTGCTATTGCAGACAGGTTAGTATCAAGTTTTGGAGACCTTCTGCAGTTTTGATTCTTGTAAAATGGGACTCAGAAATCTGGGCACTCTTGGCAACTTGTAAAATCTCAACTAATAAGCAACCCACTGAGAAATCTCTTTGTGTGTACTGTTTTTTTGGTGAAATAACTCAAAGAATTTTTTTCAAGAATAATAAAACCCAAGGTAAGTTTGATGGTGACCCCCAAGGATTAGGGGTTTTTTTATAACTTCCCCATCTTTTGTGCCTTTGGCACTCCATCTCTTGCGACAACAGATATCAGGTACCTCACTTAAGAACTGCTTATTAAAGCAATAATCACTGATCTTCACAGTGGGAACTGCAGTACTGAGCCAAAGTCACAGGTGCCAACTCTGCCATATTTGGCAGCAAATCTTTATACATCATCTACTGTCCTGCTGCTTTTTTGGCCGTTGGTCTAGGAATTCCAGGCAATTGGCAGGCTTGTTGGAGAAGCTCAATAGCTCCAGTGAAGCTGCCCTGTGCTCAGATATCCTGAGCAAATGGCCACTGCAGATGTACAAATTGACTTCACGTTTGTCTCATGGGTTTGATGTGTGACATCAGTTGCATCCGCGCAGCAAGGCTGCAACAAGTTGAATTTCGTAGCTATGCCCATGATAGTAAATCAGTCAGTGCCAAGAGATGTTTCTGAGGACTGGACACTGGTTGTGTACCAGCAAAGTGTTCAAAGGCCTCTGTCATTGTTTTGCCTCGGGCTGACTGGAAGCAGCCTTGTCACAACACTCTGGTGCTACAGCTGAGCGAAAGTACCTTACGGAGAGGGAGAGCTTGGAAGCTTGGTCAGGGAGCAGCACTGATACAGTCCAACTGCTTTTGAGAATGGGTTTGTACACCCAACATGAAGCATTTTGGGTTGTCATTAACTGCTGTGTCTCTGCAGTAGACACTACAGAGAAAAAGGGTGTTCTTTTAAGATCAGGAGCAGAGCCTACAGGAAGAGGAAGCTCAGACACAAGAACTGAAGTTGTGTCTTACACAGGGCATTGGAACCATGTCCAGAGACACCTAAACGAGGACCAACACCATCTGTTCTATAAGCATTGTACAGCCTAGCCCCGTGCGAAGCGAGGTCTGTCGCATTAGAGCTGTGTGTGTCTCTGCCGCTGAGAAGCAGGGCTTATCGTCTTGTCCGTTGCCCTCCCCTGACACTGCTGCCCTGATTCTGATCCTGGATCTAACAGAGTCTAGGAGACTTCTGCCTTGCAGCCCACTGCACCAGGAAGACATGTCCTAAGGTAAGCAGGGATCCTAAGGTTGGTGGTAAGCAGATCTTAAAACTCAGCTGTTACATGAAGTATTTGTCATCAAAGTTATTACAGTTAGGCTGTACGGGTGCACACCATGCACATTCTGCCACATACAGCAGAATGACAATTGATGAGACACACAAATGTCAGAAAATGGAAAGAGGTAGTTCCTCTATTAAAAGTTCTGCATCGTTTTGCTGAGTTAGAGCAAGCTACTTTAGGCAGGAGATTTAACCACTGCTCAAATTGTAAATATCTTCTATACCCAGTGAAAAGAAAAGATAATTTAAGTCATTAAAAATTACCTTTTGTTTGTTATCTATCCTGATTATTACAAGCTTTATTGCAGTTATAGCAGTATTATGGGAGTGACGAGTGAGTAATGACCTCATGACAAGAGAGAGGGAGCAGGGCTGAGTATGGCTCCCCAGGTGTCTGGAAATTTGCCCTTTGCTTGTGCCACAGCAAAAAAATTATAGCAAAGGTTGAAATTGGAGTGTAATTAAAATACATACATGTGTATCTGATGCTTTTTATCATACTGTGGTTACATTTAAATTCTGATCAAATCATAAAAAGCTCGTAAGTGCTCTCTTTTTTAGCATTGCTATCAATAATTCTAGCAAGCTCTTTTGAGAAAAAGCTCTTTTGAAGTTATGCTTCCCCAAATTAAGGTACATTATCTATAACAGATTATTGGTTAACCTCTACCTCATTTTCTTTTCCCTGTACAGACTGAGTTTGAATTTCCACCTGCTTTTCCTGACTGACATCCAACAGAAAGCTAGATAGATTTATGCATATTTTAGTACCTTGCAGTGAAAGTAATAAATTTTGGTTTAGCTTGGCAGTTCAGAAAACATGGAAGGGGAATAATTGTCAGTGAAGGCAGTTTAAATTATTTTGCTTTTTATTCAGACAGAAAAAATTGAAAATATTTTGAGTCAAAAAATGCTTCGTTTCACTTGAAATTAATTATTTTGATTCCTTAGGCATTTTACTTTTTGACATTTGAGAAAAAAATACATTTGAAATACATTTCAAAGCTAAAAGTCACTTCAAATGGGAAACCAGAAATCTTTCAACTTCTAGGGTGTTTTCCAGTTCTTTTCTGTTAATGAACTATTTGTTGGAATTGATTAGAAGTCATAAAATATCCGGTTTCTCTGGACCCACATTTTCCACAGAAGAAAAGAAAATGCCATAAGATATTAATTTACGTACCCAGAAGAAAAAAAAGAAAATAAAGAAAACCAAAACTCAAAACAAAGTGGAGGCCATGTAAGCAGCTCTTGTGGACTTTCTTGCCCTTAGTTTCACATTTTTCTTCCCCTGCTGACAGACCCTTCTCACCCACTAATTGTATAGAGAGGAAAGGAAGTGGTATATGTTCCTTTCCAAATTGCCCGTCAACTAGCTGGTCACATATTTGCTACTTGGTTAGATTTTGCAGAGAACTGGTGATATTTTTTTTCCTTTTTTTTTTTTCCCCCCCCAAAATGTGTATTTCAGCTCCTGAATTTCTGACTTGTCTTGTGTTCTGCTATATTTTGTTACATCTTGTCAGACATGGCAGTAAGAAATAATACAGTGTGACTACTGGTAGGCAGTCATAACTTGAAAAGCTGTACAGCTGGGCAGAAGAGATGTCCGCATATCCGAAGATTGTATCAGATAGCAAAAAGTTAACGTGACACAAAAATACAAATCCACTAATCTTACCACGCAGTGACATTAAACAAAATGATACTTGCTCAATATTACTTTAAAGAAACATACAATATATACTATGTCAAAGCAGAATAAATGAAAGATCATTCTATGATTCTATGATTTGTTCACCTTTTTGTTTAGCGTGAGAAATTTGGCTGTTTAGCTGAGCTCATCAGAACCCAATCCAAAAAATCAGTTTTATGTTTATAAAGTAGTAAGTTTCAGAATTACACGGATGATCCGGACAGTTATTGTCATTTTTATTGACCTATTTAACTAAACATTGACATCTTTCAATGTAGAAATATGGCAACTTATTAATGTGTTTCCCAAATTGTATCCTATACCTTATATTTTTTATATTATTAAAAGAAGTTAGATTCATAAGCTAAATAAATATTGTTTTTTAGAGGTGGTTGCTAATGGTGTGGGGTTTCTTTTCGCTATAAGCTTGGGGAAAATCTGAGTAAAGTAAAAGGCTATGTCATCTGCAACTGGAGCCACTGTGAATTAGCAACGTGTGTGCAATCCACTCATTTAAATCAGTTACAGCATCTGGCTTTGAGATCCCGGCCACGTCTTCGCTTCAGCTTGGAGGTGCGATGCCAGCTCACAGGGACATGCCTGACCTGCTCCAGGGGGGACGCTGGGCACCCCCAGGGGCTCTGGCTACCCTGGCTTCTTGCACTCCATCGGTGGGACTGCAGCCACGTCAGTGCGGGTACCTTGCCAGCTGCTGTTCAAATAAGCTTCAGCAGGTCTCTGGAGGCCAACCACACCTCCTGATCACCACACTGATGTTACCAGCTTGTCTCACCCCCTTCCTGGCATAACGATGGAAAGACAACCAAGCCATCCTTTGTCGCAGATAGCCACAAGTGGATTCAGCTCAGAGCTACCTGATTTACACTCCTCGAAGCAAGAGCATTCAGAGTTGAAGTCTGATTTCTAGTCAGTAGGCAATTGCTTTTCTGGCATATTTTTTGTGTGAAAGCTGCATCACGTCATGTTTTCTCTATCCTGAAGTATTGGTATTATGCATGTTTTTAAGACCAAACTCTGAAGTTTCATGTTTCAGTACTCGCTAGTTAACATTTCAATACTTACCAGTTAACAATTCCATACTCCTTAGTTAATTATGCATTTCATAGTATAATACAACGTAGTTATAGAATGCATATGATTTCAATGTAGAACACACACACCTCCACATGAATTATATCTGCACAAGCTCTCTCTTCGTGAGCAGATAAACACACACGTGATAAATAGATCACTCTGTGTATAAAGGCGTATGAATTTCCTGAGCCAAGATGATGTTTCTTATGCACCTACGCAGATTTCATAGAATAAAGCTCTGCTGGAATTTGCCTGGAAATAACAGGGGGCAAATTAAATTTTCAAGTGGAATTCAGAACAATAGTAATATTTCCTGAAAGGCTACTAATTCTAGTGAAGCTATTTCAAAGGCCGCATTCTTTGCAGGTCGCTATGGAAGGCTAGCTCATGTTAGAAAATGATAGCACCCTTTTGTGGTCTGAGCTCTCTGTTACACCTGCTGTGTCCACTTTTTTCTCCCCTCATTTTCAGTTCTGCTTGGTCTAGCACGGGCTGGTGCTGAATGAATAGAAAGCAGCAATATAAAGAAATCTGCCCCATATCTCAGGGATTTTTTTTTTTCCTTTTTGACTGTGTCTAAGATGCAATTAACTTCTCATAAGACATAAAATAACACCATTCAAAGCCAAAATTGCTAGCTGGTATTATTCCATGTGTTAAATTACCAGAACACTGAAGCTAAAGATGGGAAACACCCTATAAAATAACTCATTATGAACAATGCTGGTTTTGTCTTCTTGTTATTTTGGGTTTGCACATCCCTTTGATAAATGTAGTTAAGGGGGACAATGCACCCACTCTAGTGCTGAGGGCTGCAAGAAGAAAAGCCTGTTCCAATCATAAAATATTTTCAGATGAACCAGTAGGGAGTAGGCTTTAGAGTTATTTTATATTTATTTGGGTTTCTCTGAAGATGCCAATACGTTTCAAACACACTTTTAAATAAGCTCATCCAGATCCTGAAAAGAGCGTATCCTGCGGCTGTGTGAAGCTCAGCCTGCTTTTGCAAAATCTGTTCATAACCTGTAAATACTCAGAGGGTGAATTGAAGCCAATCTCCCTCTTCTGTGGCTAACTGGTGTCAGAAGAGTTTTAGTTACAGCAATACACCTGCTCATTTTTAATAGCATTCTCCAGTATTTTTCCACAGAAGCTTCCTCAGTCTCAGTAAATCAAAAGCTGGTTGCTTTTTTTTCTCCAGTGAGACTTGTCTGGTCTCTCAAGTCCTGCTTCACCCATCTTAAAGACTGTCATACCCCTGACTGATGTATCTTTGTGCCTTATAATCCGCGGCGAGTGTATTCCTGCAGCTGCAGAAGGGGAGAAGGGAAATAATTGAGGAGGAACACAGTTCGGACGTGACAGTCTTCTCAAATTAGAAGAAATCAAAGGAACAAGAAAAGCAGAAACTAATGTTTTCAGGGCACCTGAGATACAGTCTTGAATGCCAACGATATAAAATCAAGCAAAAATACACGAGGAAAAATAAAATAGAAAGTGCCTGAGTCAGATAGGGATGCCTGTGAAGAAGCAGTGCTGAAAGATACAGAAAATTAGTTAGGGGCTCAAAAAAGAGAAAAGTAGCAGATCTTCTTTGTACAGCTCTGTGCTGCTCAGTTCTGAAAACAGCATTGTCAGGAAAATGCTGACAACCTACAGAAAAATACTGCAAGAGATTCTGGGAACAACTAATAGAGAATTCAAGTTTCCTACAGATGAGTCGTGTGCCTCCTCTTCTCATCACCCATCCACTGCAATTATCTTAGAGTCTTCCTTCATTTTGTCTATGATCGCCTCCCCCCTCAGTATCTTTGGAGCATCTCCAATTCCCTACCTCACATCTGCGGGACTCTTTCCCAAGCCAGCAAGAAAACATCATGTCTGTTCTCGTGCTGAAGACTTTCCCACTGTGGGCAGAGCAGCTACAACTCTCTCCTCTGCTCACCCCCTGGTTTCTCCAAAATTCCCAAACCTCTGTAAATACTGAATTTGGCCAATGGGTCCAAATTTTTATAAGGGAGGACTGAGAGATAAACAGACATATCCTGCAATCATGTAACTTTCATTTGTGTAGGAAACCAGGCTGAAAAATAGTTAGAAGCCTCAAAGGATTGATTTATGAGGAAAGATGATCACTGTGGTATTTGTTATTATGAGGTGGATCTTTCTCCTTCTTTCTCTGTGGTTTTGACCAAAAATTCCATTCTGGACCCAAGAAAATTTTCCCAACAAAAGTTTGTTAAAAATTTTATGTTCCCATGAAACATGTCAGTTTCTAGGATTGGCATTTTTCCGATGAAAAAATATTTTCTTGAAACACTTGACCAGCTCTAGTGACCACACGAGCTATAATAATTTGTATTTACAGACCAGGCAGACTGCAAGAGCAGAAAATGTTAAACCAAACAGTATCCACCCAAGCTAGAATAACTAAGAAGGATTCTCAGTCCTTATGTCACAGGATACTGCTTTCTATCAGCTGGGAGCAAGAAAGCTTTCATCCACAAACAGAACTTTATAGTTTCAGGTTCCTATCTGGTAAACAAACTTATTTTGCATTACTTTGGGATAGAAAGACCTGAAAAGTCCACATTTACTTTGAGGAAAAGTCTAACGGTGATGGGATTTTTCCACTTTTATTGGATGAAACCTCTTTAAACTGTGAGTTGCCTGTGTTTTTTTCGGTAGCACCTTGTTGCCCATAAGAACTGTGTTTCTCAGTGAAAGCGATGGCATCAGAATCTGTCCCTTAATGGGGAGTTCAGTCACTCTTGTCAGTGACTCCACCACCAAAAATGTTCACTGGGGAAGCGAGGACAGCTTTTTCTTGTACGAGGTGATGGGCTATAATTTAACAAAGGAAATCCTTTCCATTTGTGCGCTGTTTGTTTGTTTGTTTGTTCTAGATGAAATTGTTAAGAGTTTAGCTAAAACCCTGTGCTTAGCTTGTCCAGATTGTTTGCTTTACGAAAAGGTTGCGCTCCAACCCCTGCAAAGCAATAATTAGAGAGCTTTGCTTTTTATTGTTGCATTTAAGTGTTCCTGGAGCAGTGGCTGCTCTGCCGGAGGAGAGGGAGCGGATGATGTATGTTTTGCTTCTTTTTAATCTGTTGTCCAGCATCACTACTATTCCAACAGCGGTCCTCCAGACTTTGTTCATTGTTTTTAAATTAACTGAAAAAATATTGCTTTTGAAAGGTGAAAGCATAAAGAATTACAAGCAGCCCGATCAGCTTTGCTACATCCTTTAATGCACTACTGCTCGCTAGTAGTCCTAAATCATTAGCTGGGGGAGACTGGCCATTTTGGAGTACTTGTGCATTCTGCACTGCCTATACTAAGAGAACCTGGAGGGTTTTCTTTCCTTTGTCTCTTTCCATTTGGCTCCTTTGCAAGTGGAGCCTCTACTGACATCCTCTGGTAGCCACAGGACAGCTGCAGTCCTGCAAACTGCTTGTAACCCACCCGTGCTAATCCCGTCTCCTCTGCCAAGTCATTGATTTAGTACTGTGCTAGATGTCAGCTCAAATGTAAGGTCAAAATAATGTAATCCTTCCAGTTTCTGTCTCCTTCCCAGAGGAATGTCCCCCTTCCCCTTCCATGGTGGTAAATAAATTCAAGAGATGAAAACCTGCTAGCAATTTCTTTGGCCCGCGCTCACCAATTAGCAATACAGAAAATCAAACCACAGTTTCCTAGGTGTAGCGGGAATTTATAGCGAATAAGAGCTACCAGGAACATGAGCTTGTATGTTACTCATTATACTTTTTTTTTCCTTTTTTTTTTTTTTTTTTTTTTTTTTTTTTGTTTGAACTGCAATAAATTAAGACTTAATGATCAAGAGTGCAGGAATGAGGATTAGAGACCAGATGGGAAGAGCTGAGGGCTCTTTGCTGTACACACTGTGCCACTGATGCTTTCTAGTTGTTAATCCCGGAGCCTGTCCTGTCCATAAGTACTACAAGTACTGCAGTACGAGATGAGTGTGAAGATAATTAAGAATACGCCTATCAGCGTTAGCTTCTTCTGGCTCTGTGTGGCTCTCTCCAGGTCGTGTGGGCATGTCTGCAATACAATAAAATTCCCAGAGGTGTGGGACTTTGGGTTGGGTCCCTGGGAATCTGCATGGCTTTGCACGACGGAAATGGAGAAGAAACTGTGTTGTAGATGTTGTGGGACTTAGTGGGTAAATCAAAAGCCAGAACAGGGTGCTCATTAAAGTTTGGCCAAGCACATTATTTTCTATATACTTTTAGCCAGTTCTTTGCACACGGACTTAGTTATCTCTTCGTTAACTTGTTTGGTAGTTATATTCAGTGACAAAATACAAAATTTTGTACCTACTTGTAAGCTCTGTTCATTTCTTGTGTGTATTTTGGGGTCTTTTTTTTTTTATGTCACAGGCTATTGTTTCTCATCCTGATTTGATAAATGTAATTAGTAAGCAGAGCTGGTAAAGAACAGGAGGCCACAGATGAAGCCATTCACTTTTTGCTTTTGCAGGAGGAGTAGCAGCTGTTTTAAGAACTAGAAAAGTATGGTAGAAATCATTAAGGTCTTTCCTTTTTTTTCATCATGACATCAGTGTCGACCTGCATCACTGTAACTGGAGCGCAGAATTGAATATGCTCGTGGAGGCTCAGCAAAGCATTTTGGTGATCCCAAATTTAAAGGTCTGCCGTATTGTCCCACCAAAACCAAGGACCCCCAGAACCAAGGGCTCAGCATGCTTGCCCCTCACACCGCATTCAAATTTCTAGAATGGGATTGACTTAGTATTTTCTGGAGAAAAGCACCCGCTTTGTTGTCACTAACAGTGTCGCTTCTGAGCCACAGTATTTCTAGAAACGCGTAAGATTCTCACCGGTGGTAGCTGAGAAAGGGCTGAGTCGCTGAAAGCAGCAGCAGATTTGATGAGCAGATGTAAATCTGAGGTCCTGTGCACCTTCACATAATAACGTTGCAGTCGTGGAGTCGGTTTTGATGTATACTGTGTTTGCTGTCTGCTTTTGCTTATGAGGAGCCTTTCAAGGTGCCCAGGAGAGGCAGAGTTGCCCCTGCTGTGGTGACATCCGGCACCTATCTACGTGTGGCTACTGATGGAAAGACGATTGTGAGGAAGTATGCACGATGATCACCATCCTCAAGCTCCCTGGTCTTTGTCCCACGGCCCAGCTGGCTCCCAGCCTGCGTATGGGAGGGTCGCTCCAACCCTTCATCCTCCTGTTTCATCCAAGCCTGTTTTGCTAAGGAACCTCAAATGAGTCCTGCAGCAAATGGACAGTAGTTTCTGTCCACTGAGGTGTGGAAAAGCCTTCTGTTCCTCAATTTCTGTAGATATTTAAGATTTATGTATTTTTAAAACCGCAAATGATTAATCTGCAAGAAAGTGAAGCTGAACAGACGAGTGGTGAGGTTCCCAGGGAGGTGAAAGGAGTTATCCAAGCGGGCTGTTAGTGGAACCTAACTTTATTTGGCCGGGTCTTTGAGCTCCTCTGTTCCCCCAAGCTATTTGATGCTATTTTCCACTGTGCATATGCATCTGTTCATGTAATTTAGAAATTAATAGTTTAAAAACACTCCAGAAAATTACTTAGTATGTTTCAGCTACTTTTAAAATAAAACCTATAAATTCTCTGCAAATGAAACTTGGGGGGAAACGGAGCATACCAACTTCATTACCCAGCCTTTGGTGCACTGGCTGGGCCATGCACATCATCTTTATTAAGGCATCCGCAGCCTAAAATCATAAGGATAAGTGTTAGCGTTTTCTCCTGGAGCCCAAACAGTATTTAAATTGGAAGTTGGAATGTCAAAGCCGAGAGATCTGAGTGTGCCTTTTCCTTATGGAAAGTTCAATGCTTGGGAGTTCTTAATCAAGATTGTCAGACGTTTCCTGCTCATTTTCAGCCACCAACGGCAGGCATAGGTGACTCCCTCCTTGCTGTCGAGGGGCGGACAGAGCAGTACTGTGTGATCTGTTGCCCACTGAGCCACCTGCAAGTCGTTTCGCTCCAGCTGTGGTAGACCTCATGCAGAAACACAGCCTGGAAAGAGCTGGCTCCTGGCCAACAACACTGTTAGGGGTTTTTAGCTTAATTCTTTCACTGACCTCCTCCTGAGGAGCATAATTCATTAAGTACAGTATCATAAAGGCCATGGCGATTAGAAACAGAAAACACTGCCACCAGTGTAGCCCATAAAGGAGGGATCAACAATACAGTGTGTGTGTATATATATATGTACACAGTCCACGTTAGTTTATTCTGATATTAGGAGCTGAGAAGGAAAGGTCTCCAGCTTTGCTTGCTTGGGATCTCTAGGTATAAGTTGAAATGGATAATATTTAGTCTGTGCTACTGTAAATCCCAGTGTGGGGCACAGCAGGCTGTCCAAAGTGATCATGCTCCTGAGCACGGATGTGTGGCAAGATTAAGGGTCACAACTCAGAGCACTCCACGGAGTCCTCTGCTGTGGATGGAAATGCAAGATCTCACGTCACCTCACAGCATCACTACTTAAAAGGAAAATAAAAGAAGAGAGGGTAGGATACGCAGTGTTAAGCATGCTTAAAGTCCATTTTGTATGTTTTCACACATTGAGCCAGAAAAAAAGTTATGTTTAAGCACAAATATCATTCTGCTATCCTGCCGGTTTTGGGTTATTGAGGGTTATGACTGCCAGGCAGAGAGTCTTGTTGGTGGAGATAGTTTTGAGACATTGTGAAGGTATAAAACACTGGAGAACATTTTTTGATCAACCAATCTCATTGTAAGTAGGACTATTATTAAGCTATCATTAGGCTATACCCATATTTGGGTTTGGATTGCAGCCAAATGAAGAAATTTTTTTCATCTTCAGATTCTGATGATTTGTGTAATGATTATTAGCAATAGCAGACTTAGAGGGCTTGCCATGCAAAAGCTGAAGGGTTTTTAAGTTTTTGTTATGTAGTCATTGTTGCTTTTCCTTGTCTGATGGTTTAAAGAAAAAAAGGATTACTGATGAGGGTCATACCCATTTTATGACCGTTATATGTTTTATCACAACCATCCTGCTTCCTCTTCTTCAGTCTTTGGTTTCTCAGTTCTTTTCTTGTTTGTTTGTTTGTTTTTTTAGGATTCTATCACTTCTTCGTGGATGTCCCCATTCTTCTTTGACCTGTCTGTGAATGCAATTCAGATTTCATGCCTGACACAAGGCATAGAGACTCGTAAATGCTGATGGTAAAGTACAGCTTATTTTAATAATATAAACACTGAATTGTTTTATTTGCATAAAGCTCACACCTTCAGATATAAGTGGTGAAAGACTGCGAGAAAAGGAATTGACTAAAGAGTTAGGAAGTCTGCAATAGAAGCTATAATGTGTAATTATTCCAAACTAAGGCATCTTGTTTCAGCTCCTTTGACTATTTCGATTGTTTTTATTCTCAGCTGGGGTTTTAACGGGTCTTTCCAAATTTATGGGAGATATAACTCTGAGGGGAGAATGAGAACCTTAGGTTTTCTGTAACAAATACTGCAGTAAACACTGCAGCATCAATTTACCTGTCTGTGTTCTGTTTCAACACACTGTTACTCTTCATATAAATGATACAGGTTACCTCCATTTAGAATCTGGTGAGTACTTGAAGATCAGACCATTTTTTATCCGGAATGACAATTTTTTTTTTAATGTACAACATAAAACATTCGAAATGTAATGCATACCCAGCCTTTCTGGATATAGTTTCCTGACTAAGTAGCCATATACACGTTCATCTGAAAACTGTTTCAGACACGGGACTTGCTTGCTTTATTGGTAGCAATATAAAATTACACAGGTATCAATCACCTATAGGACTTGAAACATGCAGTCTCTCCTCATTGTTGAAACACAGCACAGTACAGCACACCGAGAGCTAGATCATGCCTTGTCCATCGTTAAGAATGAAGTGTGGAAGGACAACGCTGTAACCACGAACTCCTAGGGCTTTCCCAGTCAGTGCACCCTGTTCAGTGATATGTCATCCTTGAAGAAAAAGCAATGTGCACCGTTTCCTTTCCTGAGTAGTTCCCTTTGGAGGCTTAGATGAGTGTAGGAACATGGGCATACTTTTTACCTGGTCAGTTCAATTAGCTCCTACTCATGGGAAAGGAAGGTCATGAGAAAGGATTCAGTCAGTTGTCCCGACTGGGCTTCTGGTCAAGCCATGCCATTTGGTAATAAATTGTCCTTGCTTGATTTCTTGCCGTTGGATACTCAGGACCAGATCCAGAAAGGGAATAAGTCATTATAGTGCCCACTGTTGTGATGTTTCAAAGTTATACATAGGAGTGGTATTCAAAACATTGGTGTGTGCACCAAAATTGCTGAGATATGTAAAGGTGAATGGTAGGCAGCTCAGAGTGAAATTCCCAAAAGGCATCACTTTGAGTGGGAAAATAAAAAAACACTGAAAAAAAAGGATCTTCCATGAGATTTCTCTTGGCATTTTCAGGACTGCAGTTAGATGATGCTGTGAAATGGATTCTATGCCTGAAATCCCTCCTGGTTTTCTGTCCCAGATCTGGCAGATGACAGCTTCCAGATGTAGTAGACCTAATTATAGACTATATTTTCATTGTTTGTCAGTGGTGTTCTTATATTACTTATCTAAAGCCCTTAAGTTGTGATAGTGATCTGTTGGAGGCTTCTCTGATGAGGGGTGAGACAATTCCAGGGAACAAGTCAGCTTTAGAGTGATCCCAGGATGGCTGGCATCCGTATTTAAGAAGTCATTTGGGTGCACAAAGTCAATGGGATAGATATGGGTCCAAGATGTTCCCAAAACTATCTGCTGGACTGGATGCTCTACATCATTCAAATGATAGTAATGACCACTTTGATCACCATATGAAAGAATTATCATGTCTGCACATTGATGTGACTCCGTTTTTGGACCAATTTAAGGTTTTCTATCACAAATTTAAGCACATTTGGAAATCCTATTAGTATACAGGCCATGCTGATTTGAAAAGAATTATATCGCTTTCATGCAGGAGACACATCTCTGACCTTTTTATCCTCTGTTTTGTTATCCATTCCACTTTTGTTATTGGTGATAGATGAAAGTCTGGAAAGCAAACAAAATGGTTTGAAAAATAATGATCTCTTATTCTTCTCTTTAGGTAATTTCTCTCTCTCTCTTCTCATACCATATATTTATTTAGTATCTGTGGTTTGGGGGTTTTGGGTGGGCTTTTTGCTCAGTGAAGGTTAATATTGTTTGAAAGTTCACCTATAAAAAAGCAGGTGGATAGTAGAAAGTTTTACAAAAGTTATAGTATCTGCTGTGGAAGGGCAGCTTGAAGCCAGAGGCAATCTGGCATGACATTTCTACTTCTAGTGTGTTGGTTATTTGTATTTGTGGTTCTACCATATTCTTCATTGCCTATAACACAACATAATTTCTTGTTGTGGGTATTGCACTATTTTCTCCCACAAATACAACAACAAATGCAAAACACTATCAGAAACCTGGTTGTGAGTTTATATTAGGAAGATCAGCAGGAACTTGAATGCAGAGCACACAAGAAAGCAAGCATTCCCTCTTTCTTCCACTGTTGTTCTGTTGTCATCCAGACCTGAATACTATTGGCGTTGCAACAGATCTAGGGCCAAAGTAAGATGAAATGTGCGTGTGTAAAAATTAAGCATGTTTTGCCTTTGCTTTTGCTAGAATTTTCAGACTTTTATTCAAGGTGTTCCACTCTTAGCTGTGTTGAATTGCTGCCCAGAGATGCCTCTAACTTGCCATTCACTCTAGAGGCAGCTTAGGGTGTAGTAAAGCACTTATATGTGGCATAATTTAAGCTTATGGGTACAACACATTCTTGGATCATTCTGATGTTTTGCCCAGTTGCTTGGCTGAATGGTGAAGTGAGCGAAAGCAGCCTCCTTGCTTACTGCTTGAGGAAGATCAGCACTTTGGGGAAGCCTATTAGTTTCATCCCAGGAAGGGTTAACCCTTCAGTGTTCACTAGGACCACTTAAGAAGTCATTTCCTATGGTAAGAATGCAAAGCATATGCTGCTTGTTAATACAGATGGGCAGCGAACTAGCAAGGCATTTTTAAAGTCTTTCAGTGCCGTATGGTGCAGCGAGAATATGCACCCTTGAGCCGATCTGAAGTACGTTTGTCCACAATTTCATTACTGTATGTGTCTGAGTTAGTGTCTTCATTAAAATGATAAGTTTCTCAAAAACCTGCAAATGACAAGTGACCTTATAATGTAACATGGTCCCGCTTAGTCTGCAGGAAAGTATTAAATGTCAGGACTTATAATTGTAAGGATTTGATATTTATGAAGGTCAGTTCAAGTGTGAGTAATATAACATAATACTACATTTAAACTAAGATCTGTGTTCATAGGAACCTTTTAAAAACACCCAGCTGCCACTGCTGAAATAGTGCAATGATAGATGATGATTTTTTTAGACTTAACACATATTGTGAATTTGCAACTCATGTAGGGTTTGTATTAAAAGCTGACACGATATTTTAATTTAAACAGAGGTTAGATTATTAAAGTTGGAAAACAGCCAGAAGTGTATCAATGTTAAAAAATGTCCATTTACTTGACTTTTGCTCTCCTTTGTTTTCATTGGTAAAATGCATTAAAAAATTCACCTAAATTATTGCTTATAATTAATATTTTGCATTCAAAAATTGGCACATTTTGCCTTTATTTGAGGGTTGACATTGCAAGCCAGAGTATAACAGAATGTTTTCATTGATAAAGTGAAAAGAAACCCCATTCCACAGACTGTATATCTCATTAGCATTAAAATTATTCAGGTCACTTCACTACTCAAAATGGTGGATATGAAAGACGTGAAGTAGCATTTCTATTGTGTATTTCTGGGAAAGACAGTTTCCTGGGGAGATTTTGTTCCCCTGGAACCTGATGGCCATATGCACACAGGTTATACAGATACAGATAAAGCACGTTCCATATGAACTTAGTCTTGATGGATGCAGAATGTCTGTAGTTATCATTAGCTATAAAACCTCACTAGATGCCCAACACCTTTCAGCACCTGGCAGGATTATGCTCTGTATTTGTATCTTTCCTCTTTCCATCATCAGGGCATCTCATATCTAATGAGTAAAGTATGGGAAATGCCCGTAGAAGACATAATGGATCAGAACACAACATGATACTTTTTCTATTTTCCACAGTGTATTTGAGCTTTTGTGCTGAGTTACTGTAGAAGGCAAATGCCTAATCCTTAATTAATTGTTTGGTCTAATCATTTAGGTGACCACTGCATCCATTTGGATCACTGAGCTGTGCAGAACGGAGGGCTGTACTGCCAAGGAGCCCGCCTCACAGCAAATACCATAAAAGAAATAAGAAAGGTAGGATCTCTGGTGATTCATGACACAAGTATATTACAAGGGTGGAAAAGTTTTTTAGTTACGGAGAAGTTATAAGAATGAGGACAAGTTTGGAGCTGGGCCCTTTATGGCTGTAGGTTTATTGGTAGAGCTGCAGTGTGCTATTTGAGGAGGATCAAGTGATGTGATTCTGGCTTTTTAAATTCCACAAGCCTCCTGTCAAAGGATGTAGATACCTCGGACAGCATTCATATAGCCAAATGTAGGTAGCTATAATGCCGACAAGTCTGAGCAAATCCTCAAAATTCCTCCTATAGTCAGTGGAGAGGAACAGAGACTTTTAGGATGCAATTACCAAAACAGACCTCTAAGTTAAGTGAATCATTCTCTGAAGGAGTCTATTTCTCTTGTCAACAAGGCAATTTAAGTTGAATATTTCAAATATAAATATAGTAATCTATACTCTTTTTCTGTACAAGATAGTGAAATAGGCAGGGTCAGAGGTAATGTGAATATTTTAGGTAGGTGGGATTAATTGTTCTTTATGTTCTTTTATGTTCTCTAGTGTTCAGCTTCATCTTGTCTAATTATAGGCATTTTACTGATGTGCTTGATTTAGGAACCCAGTTACCAAAAGTTGCCCTACAGTTTTTATTTGTCCTACAGTTTCTGTTATATGCAATAGAAATAGACAGGCATATTCAAAGGGGGACTCAGGGCTTAGGTGGGAATAGCTCTCCGTAAATGCTGATTTCTGGACTGTCTACTGCTGCCTGGGAGCTGTCATGTGCTACATGTGTTACAGAATGCTTAAGACACCTTTAAATCTCTTTCTCATACAAAGAGGCACCTGGGTCCAGAGTTTTATAAATCCCGAGTCAGAACCACAAAAATATACTGTCAGGGTTAGAAATTTTGATATCAGAGTTGTCTAAAGACAATGCTAAAGAAATAAAGGATATCTATTTCAGCCCTCAGTGAATCCAAATCTTTGTGTGAAGCAGTTTTGATCGTATAGTCTCCTTAACACACGTCACTTAGCAATCCCAAATATATTCAGCCTACTCCTTTTACCAATCTGTCCTTCAGACTTACCTCTGTTTCAGCTATAACATTTTCCTCTTCCACACCTATAGATGGACCAAGTAACTATTCCTTTCCATAGGGAATGTTTCCATGAGCAAAAGACAGTGGGATGAAGAAAGAAGTACAGTTTTCCCATGCATCACAGCAGAGGCAGGAAGAGAGGTGGCTGCCTTGGACTTCTGGAGACTTGCCTTCCTCTTTCTCTCTACGTTTGTTACCCTTGAAACAGCATCATCTTCCCAGGAGACAGAAGACTGCAGCACCTCGAAGTGATTCTTGCTGGGAGAGGTCAAAAAGTGGGTAGAGTAGCCCAGCAGTGAAGCTTTCCCTTCAGATGGATTAAAATGTGAGAGTTGGTTGGTATTTTGGAATGAGTATTTCCCATGCTAGTGGCCCATTGCAGCCTACTTAACTGTCTGTATACACTGGAAAAGAAACAGCTCATAGGAACTCAAAGGTATGGTGAAAAACAGACACCGTGCGGGAAAGTTATCAACACACATGTTCTGTCTGAGGACAAGACTGAAAGGAAAAGTATCTGATTTGACTAACAAATCCATCTAGCACAAATGGGCAAGACCTGAGGTGTCTTCACACCTTCTACTAATCGGATCATTGAAAAGGTAATTATAGTAGCAGTGTAGAGGAGAATGCAAGGAGAAAAGAGGAACCTGAACAGCACTGAGGCAGGTGGCTGATGGAAAAGTACTGACTAAGTGGTATGAGTTGGGGAGAAGAAAAGAAGCGGGACCTTGCACATGGAAAGGGAAAATTTTCAACTGATACAATGCAGAAGGTAAATAGGACAATACATGCAGCAGAAAAGAGTTTCCCGACACTCTTGGGCAGTGCAAAGAGGAACAACCCGTAAAGAAATAGAGAAATTCCCTCATTAAAAATGAACAACTTACAATAAAGGGTTATCAAATGCATTCCACATCAGTGCAATCACACGTCAGTTAGGCAATTACTGGCATAATTGCACACAGAAATAAGAGTAGACAGAGAGGATAATTACATGGATGATAATTAAAAGCGTGTCCTTTCTTCATAGGAGGGATGTAGCTTAAACTAATTTTCAGAGCGCCAACAAAAATATTAGCGTTGCTTCTGAAAAATGATGGAGCTGCGTGTATTTCAAAGACAGGGACACCTCAGCACATCTTTAGTACTGGAAGTTTATTTTTTTAGTTGTAAACCTATGGATGAAGTAAAGTTTGTGCAGACATTGGGCATGGGGGAGATTGTGTTGGAACAGATAAAATGTGGTAGCATGGTGGAACACAACGTGCATCCATACTGTCACGTGCGGTCCTGAATAGGTGAGGGTGGTGGTGTTTTGAATTCTGTTATCTCCTTGAAAAGTAATTTCACTGAGTTTGGGTGATTACAGTCATAGAAAAGACAATTTAGCCATTTTAAGCGTAGTCTGAATTAGGCTGCATATATGAGTGTCTGTACAATGGAAGTTTAGACTGAACCAGCTATTTTATTCTAACAGACCTGGGTTATGAGCACAGTTGCTTTTTAGATGTTTGCTTTTGGTGTTCTATAGGATTAAAATGGGTTATGAAAACATTGGTCAGCCCAGGCCTCCAGCTCCAGCACCATTCACTTTTACTGCAGATGAACATATGATGAGGTGAAGGACTAGCTCTGATGTATGGGAAAGAAATGAAGCATTTCCTTCTGCAAGGACCATGTGTTGTCTTTCATAGGAAAGTGTACATGCTTTTTTTCCTTTTGATCTTTATACAGTATTTTCTCTGTACTGTTGAACTACACCAAATGTCTCTTTGAGAGTTAGGCAAACAAACGTCAACCTTTTGCCAACTGGTGTGAAATTAAAAAAAAGGATTTTTTAAAATCTATTTCAACTGCTTTTCTGTCAGACAATGATTGTATAATTGAAAGACATCCAGTTGATAAAAAAGAACATATTTTTCATTGGCAGCACAGTAACATGAGTTCAAAGACTGTATTTGCCAAGAGTGCATAACTCTGTAATGGCCGGCATACTTTTACAAGTGTTCAGTGGTATTACTGACAGAAAGATCGCTTTGGTCCAAGACAGATGTAAAATACTTCATTTAACAAATATTTACTCCACAATTATCTGAAAATGTAGAAAGTACAACCTGACATGTTTGAATATCTAAAGAACCTGTTTATGGGGTATGCTATTATTGTTCCTACATAATAATCCAAAAAATATAGTTGCAGGGGAGGCCGGATGATTTAGGATATTGGTAATAGGATACAAAGCCTTTCACTTCTTGGTCAGCAGTTCAAATCTGGCTTAGGTTGGTAGTAACTCAAAATGATTGCTGCACTATGTGACTAGGGTTAATAATAGGTTGGTGCCCTCTAGCTTTCAGAGTCCACCACCATAATGATTAAATTGGCATGACAGCCACAGGCTATTGTCACTTTTGCAGGAATTAGTGTCACCAAGGAGAAGACCATGAAGGTGGCTGCAAAGGTATAGGACCCCAGCACCTCTTCCACAGAACCATACAATTGCCTGCCTTTTGCTGTCCCTTTGAACCTGTGGGGAGTTTGCTCCTAACTCGGCAGTGATGGAGATGGGAAAACCTTCTGCAGATTAAGTGTCAGGCAATATCAGCCTGAAAGTATTAGGAAATATACATCATTCATTATGAATTGCCATTACCATAGCCACACTGATGGAGAACTGTACGGCATAATTATTAGCAGGTAATTAGAAGACTAGCTAAAGTGTGAGAGTTTATCTCAGTTTTTATTTGGTGTTTTGAATTTGGGAAGCAACAGAACCCTTAGGTTTTGGTTAGAGGTTTAGATTTTAGACTTGAAAGTGACTACAGTTGCATACTTCAGATGTACAGAGTTGCCTCTGTTCAAGTCCTATGCCTGTCCCTGCTCCTTTGCGGCTGTGCCTCTAACTGGGAAACCAAATGCGGCTGGTGCCCGTTTCCTATCACCCAGACCAGTTGCGATGGCCTCGCTCACATCCACACCCTTTAACTCTCTCATTGTCCAGAGCAGAACATCATCATAAAACTGATTAAGAGTCCCTGACCCATGCTAGTGCCCCAAGTGTAGTGGCGAATGGTTTTGGAGGAGTATTAGCTGGCCCAGACCAAAACTATGCCAGGGACCATCTGACAGGGTGATGGGGCAAACAAGATGGGGCAAACAATCACGTTCTGGTGCTCGGCCCATGCCCAGGTACTCCTTCATTCAGTAGGCTCAGGAGAGCTGTGTGACCTCAGCTAAGGGGTTTTGTCTTCCTTGTCTCAGGTAAATACCTCTGAAGTGGAAATAGCATTTCTTGTTTCATGTTTCTTGTGCATTTAGAGTTTTTAGAATAAGATTTGTCAATTGTTTGAGCCACGCTTCATAAAAGGCAACAAATTTGATCTAAATCTCTAAGCCTGGTATGCAAATAATTGTATGTGAATTGAGGTTTAACATTCATAAGGTGTTGCTCCTCTGGCTGATGTCATTTGTCTGCTTCCGTCTCTCACGTGCTAATGCGTAAGTGGTGTACTGAATGAGTTCCAAACTTTCAAGGAATTTGCTCGGTGTGAATAGGCAGAGTGTTACTGATTTCATGTAAAAAACAGGCAGGTACTGGGGATTTCAAAAGTTGTTCCTTGCTGTCTTTGCTGCAAAGTACCTAACAGTTATGGACCAGAAGGAAGAGGCTGAAGCACCAGGTGTGTAATGGAGATGATTTTGTGTCCAGCTTTCACCGCGTGTTTGCTGCGGGCCAGAGAAGGGGCATGCAGGCTCCTGGGCCCGATGGAGCTGAGCATCACAGGGTGTTTGGTTTGGAGGAGAGGAGGAACAGGGGAACACACGCAGAAAGGGCACGGCCTGAGGGAGAGAGGGAAACCCCCGGTACGTGGGGAGGAAGAAAGGTAACGTGCATAGGGAAAGGGAAAGGATGGAAAGCACACAGAGTTCCTCACACTGGGGGAGAGAGATCCTTGAATAAGGGCAGGCATAGCAGTGGGGGACATGTTCAGGAATTTTAATCTAATAGATAAGGTTTTTGTTAATTATTAAGCTAACAGAAGTTTTGCATCGTCTAAAACACCACAGGCCTTACATAACCACAGTTTACATCTGCTGTTTTCCTCTTTCAAATATATTTAACACCTTTCCTTGCCTTGATTTTGGCAAACTGGGAAAGGCTGTTTACAGGGGCATCTTGATGACTATAGGGTTTTCTCAGAGAAGGAACTGATTCCAGCACTGCTTTGGGTTTTTTTTGTTTTGTTTTGGTTTGGGTTTTTTTTTTTTTCCTAGAAAAAGGTTGTTTGTACTTCTTCCTTGATTTCAAATTCAGATACTTAGCAGAAGGTGGTATCCAGCACCATTACTTATAGGAATTGCCCAGAATGATCCAACGTGCTTCCACCATTTCAGTCCTAATTTTCCTCCAGGTAAAAGTGATGGAAGTCTTTTTTCTAAATTATATTCTTTTTCTCTGTCAAATGTTACGCTTTCTAGCAATGACTGATGACTTTGCGCTTTAAGAAGTTGTTTTAAAATGTGCATACTATTGCAGGTGGTTACTTAAGTTACATAAGCTTAAAGAAAGATATTTAAACACAGAGGCCTGGATTCAGGTAACCGAATTAAGGTCCCTGAGTCAGGAACACAGCCACAGTGTGTTCTCTTTCTAATTATTGGAGAAATAGGCACCACCAGGAGTAATTCAGTCTCCTTCAGAACCTGAATTGCTCTGTAAGACCTGATCTGGTTTCTGCAGATACCTGTCTGTACTGATTGATGGGTGAAGGCAAAACCAATCCTGTTCATGACGGTGCTGCCCCAGTATGGCACGAACCCAGGCCACTGCAGCCAAGACTTCTAGATAGCTAGTTACATGTTGAGCGCCCATTTTTGATGTCTTAGAGGAGCTGGCTTTCTCGGCTTTCAGCTGCTTTTAGAGCATCTCAAATTGGACAGTGGAAAACATGGCTTATGCTTTTACCTAAACCACTTTGTGATTCCTGAGTCCATTTAAACGGATAGAGACAACAGTTGTGGACAGCTGCAAGGTGAAAGGCAGAGTAATCCTCTCCTCCATCATGGAGGCAGAGAGCAAAGACAGGTCATGTCGCTAACCAGACGCCTGTCCTGGACATCTCTATCTGTTTGTCTTGTTGCTTGGCTCTACCACATGACAGTAGTCAATACTACTTTTTACTTTGCAGGAAAAGAAAGCAAAGTCGCTCAGCAGGTGCTGAAAGTACTGCACCCTGATGGTCTGCCAGGGACAGGCAGGACTATTTGTTCCCTGGTTCACATCGTTTGCTTCTTGTGGCATTCTTTACTACCTCTAGTAGCCCCAAAGCATTTCTTGTTTGTTTTATGAAAGTTTTCCACCCTGAAACACAGGTCCACCCTGGCAGCTGTATGAGACTCTGCACCCTTTATCCTGCATTGGGTCACACCAAGACAGGGCAGCAGCCCATCTCTGTGCCACCAAATGGAGGATCGGGGTCTGTTTCCCTCTGTATGTGCTCTGTCTTCATTTGCAATGTGCAGATCTGTGCTGGTCCACAGGCACAATCCTCCCTGTCTTATACCTGCGTAGCCATGCCGATTTGACCATTGCTGCTCAGTTACAAATGATAACGAAATTAGAGCCAATGATACTGCGTGGCTGGAACTGAGGATGATATTTCGCTATTGTGCACATACTTGTAAACGAAAGAGAAAAAATAGATTATATCCTTTAAAAATGAAAAACAGACTTGAAAAAGTTGGTCTATAGAGTTTTTTTTAGTGTAGTTCTACTGACAAAGCTTATAAAAACATTCCAAAGTAATGTAGTGTGATGACCCTTGCTCATAATCACAGAAAACCTCTCCAAGTTTTTGATTTTTTAATAAGCCTATCATTAATCTTCAATGAAAATAATATAGATTTTATGAAGAAAGCTCACCAAAGTTCTTGGAAAACTTACAAGACATTTAACAGCTGAACAGTGTATCTCACAAATAGACTTTAAAGGTGCTCTTTCAAACAAGCCTTTATTTGATCTGGTTTTATAGTTAGCAATTGCTTTGGTCTGAAACCTCACCCATCCTTTCCAACTAATAACCAAAAGAATCCTGAAATATAGCACTTGTTGGAGGTACGGCATGACAGCCCCTGAACCAATTAGTACTACTCTTAGACTCTTGAGGTTGGATTTATTATTTGTTCTAAGACGTCCTACTTTACCAGAACTGTATATGTATGTATTCTGAACAAAATAAACTCCAGGATTAACAGTATTTACGTATATATAATAAACATGTGGCTGAAGTTATGGATTTTTTAAATTTTCTTTTGTGGTTTGGGGTTTTTGTTTTTTGGTTTGGTTTTTTGGTTTTTTTTTTTTTTTGTAACATTAAGCATTACTTGAATGTTTTCTCCAATAACTTTAATCTGGATTTCCTTCCTGATAAAACTCTGGTTGTTTGCAGATCCACCCGTCAGTTTTATGAGGATATCTTTGAGACATCACAATTATAAAACAAACTGGAAGGAAGAGCAGCTGTACTTACAAACAAACATCACAGGCACAATTAATCTGCTTAAAGGGTTTATGAGGGGAAGCATAAAATATCAAATAAAGGGTAATGGGAAATATTTTAAAAATGCTGAAGCTGGTAACAATCCACAAAGCAGAGCAGCCAGTGCACGTTCAGGAAACAGAATGTAGCTAGTAACTCATTTGGTTGGAAGCCACCAGCTCTCTACCTCCCAACCTGAACTGTAGGGCTGTTTCATGTTTCTAAAGCAGATGCGGTTCTAGATATATATACTCCATTTACTTTGTAGATTACAATTTAAAGGATATTCCTTTTTTAAAAGTGAAGATGGTAATAAAATCTTAAGAGGCCAGTTTTGTTTCCCGTTGTTCAACTTAAACCTGGTATGATCCTGTTCTTGTGGTTGAAATTTATGTCCCTGCTTAGATAAGAGAAAAACATATACATAAACATGCTCTTTTGCACTCTCTTTTGCTTTCGCTCACACACATACACAGACACACACCCCCCCCCCTCCCCAATGCCAACAAGCATACTGGAAACAGGCATTGAATCAAGCAGGTGTATGACTATTTTGGATACTTTTTAAAAATCTCATAAGATTTTAAGATAAAAAAAAGAAAGATTCTTCTATACCTAGCAACAAACACTATCTTCAACTCCCAAACCCCATTTTAGAATCTGAATTAGTTGGATAATGCATTTGTTATTTTCTTAACAGAAAGTTTCAGCATGTACCAAACTGAAATAGTTGGTATATAAAATATCCTGAGGTTTAATATATGAGAGTGCATCTCCTTGTGTCACATGTAAAACACCTTTATCTCTTTCGCTGTTCATAGAATCATATAAGTATGAAAGTGACTCTGGTGGTCTGGCCTGCTGGTTGTTGTATTTTCTGCCATATCTACCATAGATTTTAAAAATCACTCTTTTCAATTTGATAGAATGTGTGTTAGTGGATAGATGTTGGCCTTCACATGATCCAAATTCCAATTTCCCCAAGAGAAAAGGTTTTGTTCAAGATACACCACAAATATAATCAGACTGGCTCTTTAAAGAAAAAAAACCCTCTTGCCTCCTCTCATGGGAACACAGGGCAAGAAGGTTCCCTTTTCATCATAAAGTTCACTTGGCTTTGGTTGTACATACACACGCTATTTATCAACAGACTATCAATTTGGGACACTACCTACAAGTTGCTGGAATGTCACATAGAATCATAGGATAGAATCATGTAATCATTTGGGTTGGAAAGGACCTTTAAGGCCATCAAGTCCAACCATTAACCTAACACTGCCGAGTCCATCACTAAACAATGTCCCTAAGCACCACATCCACACGTCTTTTAAATACCTCCAGGGATGGTGACTCAACTACTTCCCTGGGCAGCCTGTTCCAATGCTTGACAAATCTTTTGGTGAAGAAATTTTTCCTAATATCCAATCTAAACCTCCCCTGGCACAACTTGAGGCCGTTTCCTCTTGTCCTGTCGCTTGTTACTTGGTAAAAGAGACCAACTCCCACCTCTGTGTAACCTCCTTTCAGGTGGTTGTAGAGAGCGATAAGGTCGCCCCACAGCCTCCTTTTCTCCAGGCTCAACAACCGCAGTTCCCTCAGTTGCTCCTCATAAGATATGTGCTCCAGACCCCTCACCAGCTCTGTTACTGTCTCAAAGGAAGCTGTGCATTAGATCTTTCTTGTTTGAGCTATATAAGCACGGAGGGTTTTGTCACAGGGACAGTTCCAATTCAAACTTTGGTTTCAAGGGGTGGTTTAATTAGTGGTTTTGAAAGGACCTGTCTGTGCTTGATTCTGATCTCACATAAATTGATGCAGCTATGTAAATGCAGTATGAGATCCTGTCTTCTTGTAAAGCAGTTCCTTACTGCTTACTTTGAGAAAAATTAAAATGTATTTAAAAAAAAAAGTTTTAGCAGAGAAAACAAATCAACTTTAAAAAAAATAAAATAAAAATCCATGTAAAAAAGCAACAGTCCAATGAATTTTCCAAGAAGATGAAGGCATAGTGCCTTTGGATTTCTGCCTGTGTGTGCACATGAGGAATGTTAGTATCTTGGGATAACCACACTCCTTGTCATGTATTATGCTTTATATGGACTCAGAACTGTCATCGCAATGCACATAAACATTTTTTATTTTCTTCACCTGCTCATGTGGCGCACACCTGGGGCTTGCTGGCAGCATGCTTGGCTTTGGAAAGCAAAGGAGAGACACTGCCAGGTTGGAAAGCCAGCCCTGTTCCCTTCGTGTAAGTTAAGCCGAGTCGATCCCCCACTGTTTTTATGGAGTGGTTAAGGATAGGGCTGAAAAACTTTAGCTTCTACTGAAAATTCAAAAATGTGGGGGACAGTAAACTGTCAGACAGTCAAACAGAACCATCGGTGCTTTGCTTAGACCTTTAGAGCAGAAGCGCCTCTCCTTTGCCTGTCGGCTCTGTAGTTTACCCCTGGTGACTCCTGAGTTTTCTGTCTTTGCAGCAGAAGCAGCGTCCATGCAAACCGCCTTGCCAGGTGTGGCAATGAGCGGACCTTTAGAAGTCAGCTAGATGGCACGGCGCTCTGTTGTTGCTGTATTAACGTAATAATTTGGACTGAAACCTTTGTTGCTGCTTAGTGCTTCCTGGAGTAGAGGAAGTGTCAGCTGTATATTGCTCAGAGCTGGCTGAAATGTTTATAGAGGAACTGAAATTTTCATTGATTTGAGTTCATGGGCATTACATAAAAATGCATGGCTTCCTGCTAGGCTTTTTTTTGCATTAGTAAACATTTTGTTGAAATGCTTTCCAGTGACTGGTTGTCAGGCTCCTAGGCCTAAAAGCTGCAGGAATGGAAACAGTGAGAGGGGAAGATGTTGGAAGGTGCCTTTTGATGAGCAAAGATTGAAACTTCAATACTAAGGCATTTTCTGGACCGTGAAATATGCCATCTTTACAGGCGTACACGCCGACACACACAAATGTGTGTATACGTGACAATTAGGGGACTGAAATTTATTCCTGCTCAGAAGGAAGAGATGTTACCTCTCTCTGTGTGCAAAAATGGACTCTCACATGCTCTTGTTGATCCTGTGGCCAACCTGTTTGGGCCATTTTGAGTAAGGGCAGTCAGAGGCCTGTCCCTGCCCACACCTGCCTACGCCTTGTTCACTCATGTAAACAGATCTTCCCTCCCTTTGGCATAGTGGGAGCTCCTTTCTTAGGGAAAAATGGCTTTCTTAGGCCCCTTTTTCTCTGCAGGTGCAAAACATTGTGGTCATAACTGAGTTTTAAATGGGAGAATTTTGTTGGTTTATTCTGAGAAGACAATTTGTGCTTGGAGTTAGGACTGAGATTCATTACTGGCAGCAGTGAATGAATTGAGTACACTTGGGTTTGATTTATGGGCGTGATCTTTGAAAGTGAAACTCTGTGATGATGGTTATAATGTAAATAACAGCACCAGGAACACCAGTTTGGAAGAATCTACATATGTCTGGCATCCTGTTTCTGCTACACACTCCAGTTAACCAAAGGATGGATGCCTATGTGTATTTTTAATCAAACTAATCCGCAACTATACAAGTGATCAGAGGATTTTCAAGTGCAGTTCTTTAGGAACAGCATTCATATTTCAGTAATCCCTGCAAGGCCGACTTGGACAAGAGTCTTCCCACACACAGTGTGTGGCATTCTGCTGCAAAAAAACAAGGGTGTTTCCAGTTAAAATTTGGCCTTCACATCAAGTCCATCCTTTGGCAGAAGAGTTTATATTATGTCATGAAGAAGTCCAATAATCCTATAAATGCACATCCTTGAAGTATGGACCTTTTTTAAAAATAGGAATATTTACCATGTTATCAACATTTATCCAGCTGGTCAGAAGATGAAAATACAGAGAGTGAGTGAATATGCAAGTATGTATGGCTTTAATAGATTATTGAAACAAGCAGCAGAACAATTCAACTCTCTTGGGCCAATTCCACGATGTTTTAAAAGTAATGTTTATTACAAAGCATGGAGTTCAAGCTGTGGAATTCTTCTCTTTGCTTCCTGCCTCTTTCGGCTCACACCCACTGACGCACACCAAATTCAGTGCCTTCAGATAGGGTTTGTGGTGGTGATAGGGGATTGGCTGGACCTGTTTTAGGGATAGAAACTCTCTGAATAATTAAAGACCTGACTGAGGATTTGGATTTCAAAGTTCATGGCTGTTCAGACCCCTGCTTTTGAATTTCTCCTGTTCCTATTTAATAACATTTTTGCTACTGGCCACTGTCAGAGAAAAGATTTTGGACTAGATGGACCTTTGATCTGACCCCGTACATCTGTTCTTATGGCAAGTGGAGCATTGCGCAGGAAGTAGATGATGCAACTTCACAGATTGATGGTTAGGTCCAGACTGGAGTTAAAGATGCTCTCTTTCTCCCATAAAGCTGAAGAAGTTTTGGACTTTGGCTGCCACATAGATGTCTCTCTTTCCTTCAGGGACGCTCCAGCTAGCTGTTCTCTGATGGAAGATAAGGACTGTTAATAATACACTCTTTGCCTCACTGAAACACATTTTTCTGCTTCGTCTAATAAAATGCTGATTTGTAGATCTTTGGAACATTCTGTCTGGTTTATTTTTTGATTTATTTATTTACACTTCCTGGCAGAAGGGCAGAAATTGCTTATTTGTGGGATGTAGATTTTGATTTTTACTTTGAGGTCTTCATGACTTACATTCATTAAACTCTGTTGCTAAGTGTTTCTGGATTTAAACACCTGGGGAAGGCAGAGAAAGGTATTCTTGAGATGCTCCACAGGATTCTTTGGCTACCTGAGCAGATCCGGGACATCAACTCAAGCGCTGGCATGCAATCGCCCATATTGTTATGTTGTTCACACAGTTCTGGGCTAGATAGCATTTTCCCAGGCAGTACCTGGGTACAGTTTGGGTTGCTGTGGACCAGGAGCCATTCACAATTGGGCATATGATGAGGCTGCCAAAAGGCGCAAGGTTTGAATATTTAGCTATAAGGATAAGCTGTGTTGTGATGTGCTAGTTCATCTCAAGACTGAGAAAGTTTTTTCCTTACAGTTCTAATGCTGTTATTTCTGATTTATTTTTTCCACTGTCTTCAGAAAGCTCTGAATCTAGTCTTTATTGTCCCATTTATCTTGCTGTGCTAAGGGATGGACCTTCCCTCTTATTAGGCCAGAGACTTCTAGACCATTTAATCCCAACAATCTGTTCTTGCAGATGACCACCTTAAATAAGAACTTTTTCAAATATAACCCACATCATAAATTCCTAAATTAGTATTTCTCCTCCATTGTTTATATTTTTCAAATATTTTTTATCCTACTATAGTGTTCATTCTTCACCTAACTTTAATAGACAAAGCTTTCCTAGAAGGCAATTTCTTATAATTTTTGTTCTTCTCTGAGCAGTCTTGCAGAAAAGGAAAAGACAGAATATCTTTTAACTTAGCGACTGTTCCCTTCTATCTGGCATTTGTGTCACCACATCTGGAGTACTGCATCCAGTTCCAGGCTCCCCAGTACAAGAAAGAAATGCACATACTGGAGTAAGTCCACTGAAGGGGGACCAGGGTCCTTCTGCTGCCTACAGCTACGTAATGGGATAGTATAGAGAAGGCAGGGCCAGACTCCTCTCAGAGATGCTCAGTGATTAAGTTCTAAGCGAAAAACCACAGGAATTTCCAACTACATATTGAGATACAGGTTTTCACCATGAGGGTGGTCAAACATTGGAACAGATTGTCCAACCTCCAAACTTGGCGATACTCAAAGCTTGACTGGACAAGGGACTGAGCAGCCTGATCTAAGTTGACCCTACTTTGAGCAGGGGCTTCTCTTTGGGTTAGAGATCTCTAGAGGTTCTTTCCATCCTAAATTATTCTATAAGTGTATGATCATAACCAGGACATAAATCTAACAAAAACTTGTCTTCTCCTTCATGGATCATTAGTACTTGAGGTTTCTAAGTGCAGAACAGCATATATTTTGTTACTCATTTGGACTTTCTTCCCTTTATTTACATCAGATATATCTACATTTGTGTAATTCTACTCTTTTCGTATAAAATACCCCTGATTCATACTAAGAAAAGGCAATTCCAATGAGTCATTTTATTTAGTTTGTGTGTTCTATTCTCTGTACAGCAAAGCAAAATAAGGACTAGTTCTGAGGTATATGGTGCTTGTTTCTAAAAGGTTTTAGACATGAATACTAATTTTTGATGCCTCAGACTCATTTAGTTTAAATTCATTTAATCTAATTAATTTAATTATAAAAAAATGTTGTTGAGACCTCAGTCAGCTGTAACTCAATTGCAGTTAACACAAGCGGTAAATACATCAACATGTCCACAAAATAAAAAAATATTTTTTTCAAATTGGATATCCTAAACCAGACCCTTTCAAAATCTGAGGTTATTTCTGAAACTCTGATGAGCAGAAGTAAGTGAAACTCAGTGACTGGAATAAGTACAAAATACTATGATTTTATATATTTGTAATTGATTTAAATGAATACTAATGTAATAGGTGTCAATCATTTAGACTGTTAGATGAAGAGCATCCTTCCTATTCAGATATTCAGTTCTGGTAGGGATAGATACTCAAATGACAAGATTAACCATAGAAATACCGTGATGAAGAAGAGTAAAAAATGCGATTTATAATGTTAATCCACTGAGCTTGTCTGGTGTGAACTAGATGTTCTCTGAAGCTTGAGCACAATCATTCTTATTTGACTATTTATGGAGTCAATAAAATGAAGGAACTGTGTCTTCCAGCCAGCTGACCTCATCAGTGTATGTTAGATCTTAGAAAGGGGGATGATGACCATAAAGTACTGTTTTGCAGAAGAAAGAGAGGAGAAATTTAGAATCTTAGTTGGCTTTTAGACTTAAAAATCAGTAAGGGAGAACTCCTTTTTGGATTGTAGTTCTGAACATATTTGGTGTTTCCTCAAGCTCTTTGCATTCTTCCCCTTCTCCCATGTAAATATAAAAACAGAAGGAAGAAAGGAATTATCGTAAATTATTTTTTTCTTTATTTGAATATTCATAGCTGTTACACGACAGATAATTCTACATGTTCTGTAACAACTGAATGCAATGTGCTTTTGGTTCTTCCTAGCTCTGCGTGTGTGTGTGTTTGTACATACACTTGTATTGTGGTGAGTGGCAGGGAGGACTCACACAAGGAAAACACAAAAGGCTGCAATGCAACAAAATCAGAATAAGAACATTTACTCTGAAATGGCTTGATCTGATGTTATGAAAATGCTAGAATGTAAATACAAACTATTTTCATGCCAACATCCTGGCCCTTGTGAAAAGTGGTGTTCATTTCCCAGACCTTTCTCTGGAGTAATCTGCAGTAATTTATAGCCACTGTGAGTAGCCACATCTCCTTTGTGTGGTACACGTTTGTTTGAAATATTAATCAGTTCCATGAAAGGAATTGCATTTTTGAACATTTCCCACTGATAGATGACAGAATATACAGTCATTACTCTTTTCTGTGGTTTTCCTAAAGGGCGGTTTTCCCCACATTTTTACATCAAGAGGATGGAAGGCTTTTTCAACGCCTGCTACAGTAGCTCTAAAATGAGAAGTTAGAAGACCATCTGCTTGCCGGCCCTTCCTCTTGTTACCATGTTTACATCAACTTCTCTTAAAAAACACTCACTGTTTCCTTAGTAGAAGTATTCTTCACTTCTGGAGAGGGAGTTAACTAAGGAGAGAGACAGGATTTTGTTTAATGAAGCCAAACATTTTAATGGAATTACATATGTCAAAACTTGTTAAACCAATGCCACTGTATATTGCATAGACGACATCAGTTGTTAAGAAAGCTGCAGTCATGAAGCACCACCGGGATAGTTACTTTTGACCCTAAACAGTCACCACAGGTCAAGCAAACTGAAACTTTAATGCTAATTGTTTTTTTTCTAGCACTGAACTATCAAACTTATATTGAAGAAGTGTCAAAGTCCAGTATGTTCTGACCAAGTTCTTTTAGATATTCTACATGTGTAGTGTTTAATGTTTAATACCAGTTTTACTTATCTGAAAATTTATGACATCATTACATGGGATTTTGGTTTAGCAGAGTGATACAGCAATGTACTAAAATCCATACACTAAACAAAGCAAGATCAAAAATAATTTCATGGAATGATCCCAGAGACAGTGTTAATATTTGTTAATGTTTTTCTAAGAAGAGTTCACCTTTCCTGGAAGCCAGGAAAGCAACGATCTCTATAGTGGGTATTGTTATCAAGCTTCATTGAAAATAATCCACATATTATTACGTGTGATTAAATTAACTGCTATGTAAATGAGATGGAATCATTGAAGTTATATTTTGATGATATTAATTGGAGATATTATATGTACATTGTAGGCTGAATAAATTTATCTTGATTTTGGCCACTTCTATATAGTCAACTATATTAATGTCTCAGAGGTATTTTAGAATATGTGTTTAATACTGCCTAGAAACCTACCCATCACTGCATGCACTCACGTCAATGGCAGCGTCATTCAGAAAGGGCAAGGTTCGGAATATGTTTCCAACTATAAGCCCTAGAATTATGTATGAGAGAACATATAGGGCTTTGGTGGGCAAACTGAAAAGAAAAAAAGATAAGGTGGTTTTTTTTCTCAGTGTTAGCCAGATTCTGTTAAAATGTAAAAAAGTATACAACAATGATTTGTATTCTTGATATGTAATGGATGGACTACTACCATGTGTAAGTATTTGGTGCTTTATCACTGTCAGGACTCTTGCGCTAGCTGGCATATGTTCATTCCAATGGGTGTAGAAAAGGTTTAGAAAAAAATGTTTATTATTGTGGTCTCAGAGGTCACAGTCCTGAGTGCAGTGACATTTCAATTTACGCAGTCAATATTAAGGAAAGCACATGTCACTTAGAGCAACACAGAAAATTGCTGTAAAAAGCACCCCCCCAAGACTCCTCGTGATGCACACAGCCTGGACAAAAGTTCTCTTGTCTTAAATTTTTCCAAAATTCAAATGATCTGTTCTTGGCCATTTCTCTGCTTTGAAGTTATTCTTGAAAAAGCCCAAATTCCTTTCCTTGGCTGAAGCGTCTCTGAGAGGCTTCCCCCATTTGACTCCCTGGTGCCATATTCCAGAATTGCCGATCACTGAACACATATGGACCCCAGAATATTAGCTTTGGCAAGATCCCCAGGCTCTTTGCAAAATAAGAATTCACACTTCCCAAGCCAAGTGTAAGTGGAAGGTTCCCACAATGTTGGTGAATCCAGAAAGATTCTCGTAGGCCATTCACATCCAGACAACTGAAGGGCTTAAAGCTGTTGACTGGCAATACCACTTATGGTCCATTCTTGTGGTAAGAAGCAAGTTATTAATTTTTCCTTTTGAAGGCATACTGCTTGAAGGTGCCAGAAAATTAGGACTTTTCTTAGCCAGTGTTAATAACATGCAGTTTAAGCTGGAGAATTTCAATCTATTCAATTTCATTTTATTTCGCATGGAATAAAACCTCCTCCTTAGCAACAACTTAAGTATGGTAAAAATAAAGGCTCTGTGGAATTTTTTTGTCTGTGACTTCCCTACCTGCTTATCCAGTAAAAACATGCATTCATCAGTCCATCTCAATGCTTGGAGCTGGAATCGGTGGGAAGAAAATCACAAGCAGAGGAAAATTATACTCCCATATTGACTTTAAGTTGGCTTTAGCAAACCAACCTTTTTCAGCTATGTTGGTATCTTGCCTACTAACCCCTGACTCAGAGGCAAGTATTAGAAGCACTTCTGTCGCTTGGTTTTACAACTTAGCAAACACGTGGTACGTGATCAAAAAACTCCAATAATTCATTCATGTTCATCCAAGAAGGCAAAATTGCATTTAGGTGCTGCGACCTGAGAGTTACAACTGCAGAGGAAGAGAGGAGTTTCTCCCTGGGCTTTTGCAGACATGTGGCGCACCCTTGTGCATCGTTCTCCTGAGTGAAGGTGATTTTATCTGCAGGAGGCTCATACTGGGGTTCATGCTGGGGAGATGAAAGTTGCTCAGTGGTTTCTCCTTTGCTGGTGGTAAAAAGATCCCTGCATGGCTTTTTAATAGGATGCTGGGGTTTATGTACACATTCCGTCTTACAGATTCTATTTATATCTGTAATACGTACATATATCCACATAGCTGTCTTTGTAAGTTCAGAAACCCCTTCTCTTGATGCTGACACCAGACCAGGGCAGAGCCTGGTACTGCATCAGATAGGGATTCAGGGCCTGATCTACTTTAGTACTGAAATAGCCTGAACCCCCGTATCAGTTTTCCTAAATATATTCTTCCTTTTCATAAGGAATGGTATGCTGATTATCAACAGTGTATCACATTAGAAATGGGAAACCATAGGAAAAGTTTACCACCAAATTCCACAGGCCAGGCATTAAGAATTAATTAAAAATGCACCTGAATATAATGCCTTTGCGATGGTTTTGGAAACTGACGTATGCATAGGAGCAGGAGAGGTAAAATATTCCTCCTTGAAGAGAAAGATTCTCTCAGAATTTATTTTTAGTTAAGATGTGTCTGAGTATACATACCTAGCTCTTTATAACTCCATCTATAGTTCAAGTACAGCATATCTTTTATTATAATGACATTTTACAACTGTAGTTAAAAAGTGCCAGTGCAGATTTATTCCAGCTTCTTTTAATCTGACTGACTCAAGTATCGATAACAGTCTACACATGGCAACATACACCTGCGTGTGGGTTGTGTGACTCTACTGCTTTTCACTACTTTCTTAATTGGATGGATGAGAAAAATTAGCTTTAAGTATAAAATGTAGCCAAGTGCTTCTCCTTAATCAGGACCACGTGCATAATGAGATCAACAACAAACATCAAGAAACCACAAACAGCTAAGAGGACTGCTGACGTTATTGGAAAACATTAAACCATCATTAGTAGCTATATATTTATATAGAGAAGTAGGAAACATTAAAAGACTCATAACAGGTTCTACAGCATTGTTCTAATTTCTGTATAAACAGCACTGCTGAAGGATTCTTTCCTATGTGTGAATGCGTTTGTTATCTCTTAGCCAAACAGTTTGCAAAAATGTGACGTGATAGAACTAGCTGAATCCCTACAGAGAAACAAGAGCTTATCTGAAAATGATGCTCTGCTGGAAAAAACCCAGCACGCATGGGTCACTTGCAAATTATAACCTAAGGCCATTACCATCTCATAGCCCTTCAATTGCCTGTGTGAAATGCGCTGATGGTCTCAGTCCGACTCCTAGCAGACAGGTGTCTGTATCACTGGAATCGCCAGGTGGAGATGACTGCATTTTTTCCCATTAAAAAGGTGATTATAGCTAACACAGTGTAAAACATTAATATAAAGTACTTATAGTTCCCACAGCAGATGTTGCAGAAACTTGGAATCCTGCTCACTGGAGAAAATTGTGCCCAGATGCTTGTACTTAAACTTTATGGCCCGAACTCTGCCCTGAGATGTACACATAACTCCCAGAGATTTCAGGGGGAGTAATACTCATGTATGTCATGTCTAGCTCCTTTCATGGAGTCCACATCGACATTCAGGCATATTGTGGGACGTGGTCAAAACCCAGTGTGCATGGCTGAGGATGATGAGGATGATAATACTACAGGAGCTTGTAGGAGCCCCACCCAGCACCAGGGCCAAAAGGTACCAAGCATTGCTCAGGCAGAAATCAAAAGCCAGACATATAGGTAAGCAGACAAAAAAAAAGAAGAAAGAAAGAAAAGGTTGGAAACAGGCCCAGAGAGTGAAATGAATTGCACAAGATCACAGAGTAGTTCAATGGCAAAACCATGGTTGATACTACCCTCCAACTGAGACCACTGAGAAGGAGATTCATTTCTGTAGCTATTCACATATCCTTGACAATGACGATGGAGCACACTTGGAGCAGTCACGTGTTCCATGCTTTTGTAATGTGGTACACTCTTTCTAGACAACAAGCAGGAATGTGTTATCCAGTGAGAATTTAATCAAAATCACTGTGGTTTTGATCAGCCCTCAGGCCACTCTAGAACACAATAGGTATCCTCCCCCTATCAACTTATGGAGAGAAGCACTTTCCAGAGACAGGGAAAAGTGAATGTGGAGCAAGAAATAAGGCCTAAGGCACTCCTGGGAGATGAAACAGAGAAAGGCAGAGGATTAGAGGTGCAGGTGTTTAGATCTAGGCACATGGCCTGTCATTCTGCAGCCAATTCCTATCTTCGCATCACAGATGGTGTTAACCTGTCCTTCCGAGAAGACCAGAGGCAAGCTAGTATTTAACGAGAGGAGCATTGTGTTGTGAACAGCATAACAGTGGAAATGTAGGTACAAATTCCGCTCACGTAAAAGAGAGGGTGCTGAGAGTGTCCCATGGGACCTCAGGTGCAGTGTGGCACTGCCTGAGTTTCACAACTTGTGTGAGTTAGCGTTGGTGCTATCAAAACTTGCTTGCTTCAACTTTATTCTGCATGTTAACATTTTACTCTGCTAGGAGGGCTGCCTGTTTGCTTTGCTCAGGTGCTGCGATGTGTGTCAGGTAAAACCTTCCTGAGGGAGAGCGAAGTTAGGCTGCCCTGGAGGTCAGCTGGGGCGCTTGCTGGGGAGATGTTCTGCTGTATAAGATGGGGCAGGCAAGCCTATAAGTTTAGGGTACAGTGGTGACTACAAAGAGGACCGGGGAAGAAATTCACAGGCAAGTTTAAGAAAGAAGGAGCTTTTCCCAAAGAAATGGGTAAGGTTTTTTCAAACCAGGAAAATGCTGAACAGTTAGAGAGCAATATGATAAAATCATGGAATCATAGAATCATAGAGTACCAGGTTGGAAGGGAAATCAAGGATCATCTGGTCCAACCTTTCTTGGCAGAAGCACGGTCTAGAAAAGATGGACCAACACCTGTCCAGATGAATCTTAAAAGTGTCCAATAGTGGGGAATCCACCGCTTCCCTGGGGAGATTATTCCAATGGCAGATTGTTTCATTGGGAAAAATGTTCCTCTTGTGTCCAATCAGAATCTCCCCAGGAGTAACTTATACCCATTATCCCTCGAATTTTCCATGTGACTCCTTGTAAAAGGGAGTCTCCATCTTCTTTGCAGCCACCGTTTAAATAATGGAACATGGTGATAAGGTCTCCCCTAAGCCTTCTTAGGTCTCCCGTAGGCCTTAGATGGGAGAAAAGAACTTGCCACAATGGGTTTAGGGTAAGATTTGTTTTGAACTTTTTTATTAACTAACATCTTTTCCCAGTTTAATGTTTTGTGTTCTGATAAAGCTCATCTTCAGAGACTGGGAGACTTCAGATAGTTTTGCTTTCAAGAAAAGTGTGGTAGTTCCCCGTGGAGATATTAGCTGACTGAGTGTTCCTGCTCAATTGCTACTCATGGTATAAAGTATTACTTGTGTATCAGCAGGTCCCAGAAGTTCTAGTTATGGTTCAAGACGTGTGTATGCATTGACCCGACCAATACAGACCCATTTGAGATCATATGCTGTGCCTGTCATCACTGCATCTGAATGCTTATATGCAATAGCTTGATCTTTGACACAGTTAATGAGAACATTAATTTTAACCACCGTGTAAGCTGTTACATAACCATTATGGTAAATGCATCCTGGTTTATTATTTGGTTATAGAAACATTAGAACATCAGAAGAGCCCAAATGAAAACAGTGTTCAAACAGAAGATTAAGGCGTACTATTCTTTTCTCCATTTTCCTAATATTGGAGATGTGATATGGTGTGCCATAAATTTTGTTAACACACTTTGCTTGATTAATCTGTCATCATAATCAGTAGATAATGTCCTAAGGGCTGTTATACATCAAGCTCTTAACAAAGGCAGAGGCTAGATAGATTTTTTTAATGGTCATTTATAATGATTCATAGAAAAGGGGCTTTCTCAATTTAATGGTTAGGGTGGGATTCTTTTCAGTTAACTTCAGCTGTCTAAATGCTAAGCGTCTGACATATACAGCTACATGCTCCCTGTATGGAAATAGACACATCAGAAGGTTGTTTAATTTCATCCTGAAATGAGTGGAATGAACCCTCCCTGGAGATACCTTCATCTTTTTCTGATGATTATTGAGTGATCCCAAGACAGCACGTTTAAACGAATCTACTCATTTTTACCTGGCCCCTCCCTAAGAAGAGTATGCTGCAAATGTATGTTTAACATGGGTGCATTTGCCTCTGAGCAAACTAACATCTATAAAAAAATGATGCATTAAATAAATATTTTATTTCAAAATCACAGTGGGGTAAAAGCACATCCGATACAGAATCATAGAATAGTTTGAGTTAGTCGGGACCTTTAAAGGTCATCTAGTCCAATCCCCCTTGCAATGATCAGAGACACCTTCAACTAGATCAGGTTGTTCAGAGCTACGTCCATCCTGACCTTGAATGTTTCCAGGGATGGGCATCCACCACCTCTCTGGGCAACCTGGGCCAGTGTTTCACCACCCTCATCATAAAAAGTTTCTTTCTCATACCCAGTCTGAATCTTCCCTCTTTAAGTTTAAAACCATTACCTCTTGTCCTGTCACTAAAAGGTCTAAAAAGACCTGTATGTTGTTCCTCTGCTAAGCAGTTGTGGTCCTCAATTCCCCTTCTTGGCTCTGCAAAATGAAAAGATTTCTGTTTTGGGGGTACCAGTACTGGTTATACTGCCAAGAATAATGAGGGGTTGAAAAGTATTGTGACAATTAGGCATTGGAGAGGGTGTGATAGATTTTGGAGAATTTATTATTCATCATTATCATTACTCATTATTACTCATTGCTATTTATTATTCAAGAAAGAAGAATCACAGAATCACAGAATCTCCTAGATTGGAAAAGACCTGTAAGATCATCTAGTCCAATCATTAACCTAACACTGACAACCCACCACTAAACCATGTCCCTGAGCACTATATCCACACAACCCTTAAATACCTCCAGGGATGGGGACTCCACCACTGCCCTGGGGAACGCGTTCCAGTGCCTGATGACCCTTCCAGTAAAGAAATTCTTCCGAATATCCAATCTAAACTTCCCTTGGTGCAACTTGAAGCCATTTCCTTTTGTTCTATCACCTGTTACTTGACAGAACAGGTCGACTCCCACCTCTCTGCAACCTCCTTTCAGGTAGTTGTAGAGAGTGATAAGGTCTCCCCTCAGCCTCCTTTTCTCCAGGCTAAACAACCCCAGTTCCCTCAGCCGCTCCTCATAAGACATGTGCTTCAGAGCCCTCACCAATTTCGTTGCCCTTCTTTGGACACGCTCCAGAGCCTCAATGTCTTTCTTGTAGTGAGGGGCCCAAAACTGAACACAGTACTCAAGATGCGGCCTCACCAGTGCTGAGTACAGGGGTAAAATCACCTCCCTGGTCCTACTGGCTGCACTATTCCTGATACAGGCCAGGATGCCGTTGGCCTTCTTGGCCACCTGGGCACACTGCTGGCTCATGTTCGGCCGGCTGTCAATCACCACCCCCAGGTCCCTCTCTGCTGAGCAGCTTTCCAGCCACTCCTCCCCAGGCCTGTAGTGTTGGCAGGGGTTGTTGTGGCCAAAGTGTAAGACCCAGCATTTGGCCTTATTGAAACTCACACAGTTTGCCTTGGTAAACTGATCATCAGGCAACCGAATTAGGTAGGTGAGTAGGTAGATAGATAGATAGATAGATAGATAGATAGATAGAAGAAATCAGGCTTGTGAAATTGAAAGCATCAGGATCAGGCAGCATTCTGCATAGCTCCAGGAAAAGGGGTCATGTGCTGATGTTCTGAGCACAAGGAGGAAGAGGGTCTGGGAGAAAGAGACATTATTGAAGGTTCTCCCTGGTTGTCATGTCTCAGTGTAGGCAATGTGGAAAATGCCGTGCTCTTGCATGGGATGGAGAGTTGAATATCTTGTCTTGTCCAACCTACTTCCAATCTTTGCAAGGCTCTTGCATTTTAATGAAGCATTTGATTACTTTTGGTGGAGAAAGAAGGATGTACTTTGGACATGCGTCACTGCAGAAGGAGAACTTATGAAGTTCTTGGGAACTTCACGGTCAACCCAGTTAGGAGGCACTGAGCTGACAGAAGAAGGTAAGGAAGGAAAGCTAGAAATGCTGACACCCCTGCCTCCAGATCTGAACTGAGAACGATGCAAAATTTTGCATCAGAAACACTAAGATCAGAGTTTTACTTAAAATCTGAAACACAAGAACTGGTAAGAAAATGAGGATTGGTACAGTACAGCTAAGATATGAATTCATACATGTATGAAGTGTATACAATACATGATCATATCAATAACAAAGGAGAGTGAACACAAATTAAAAAAAGGTATTCAATATTTAAATGTGAAAAATATGTTTTACTTCGAAAATTCTTAGCAGATGGCCAACCTGTTAAGAAAGAAATCCTGCCCACCCAACCTAAAGTTAGAGGCTATGAGTGGGATTCTGTTGCCTAAATGTGGGTGCCCAGGGACATTTGAGGTGCCTTAAAGTATCCAAGATATCTGAGCAGAGCTGGGACATAGGTCTCAGGACTTTAGGAAACTCTGCTCCCTTCTGCAGAGTCAGGTGGAGGCCAGGTAGAACACAACTCAGTGCCTAGAATGACACTGAATCCTTCTGTTTAGGCAATGCAACCTCTCCCCAGGTTTCAAAACAGATGTTGGGTGACTGCTAAGGTACCCTTATGTGTGGCTATGGAAACAATGCCAAAATAAACAATGGCAATGAGCCCAACCCTTCTCTTACAAGTTCATCAAAGATAAAAACTTTTATTCCACTAAATATAGGAAAACCAGATACCACTAATGCTAAATTACCCCATCTGTATGACTGATGCATTTATTTCTAATTTCTAATATGAAATTATTCTATCTGACACCACAGAGTGTATAAGTTTTGACCAGGTTTGATCAGATTGGCTTTTTGATCTTTGCTCATGGAAATCACCTGCTTATTTTAACTTCCGAATCTCTGCCTCTTCAATATTTTCTGACCATTTTTAGCATTAACATGATTATAATTCAGTAATGGAGAGGTCTGTAATTTGCATTTATATTCTGCTATGCTGCTATTCATATTGTGAGCTTAATTTATTTCTAAATTATTGTCAGTATTGGTCGCAACAACCAAATCAATTAAGCAGCACCGATCTTTGGTGGCCAGGGAAGGATGAAGAATTTCTTTGGGGGGATTTGAGGAGGCTGGGAAATGCTGGCTGGCGGCTGCACGCTGCCAGTACTGAATGTCCTGAGAATTTCAAAATATCGTACATGTTGATTGTCTAAGTCAGAAAGTGTTGCATACAGCACAGGACAACTCCGTGTTAGGCATCAAGTTAGTAGAAGAATTTCCCAGTACTTGTGGTTCAGCTCAAGTGTTTGCAACTCCATTATTGTTGCTTTGTATAAACATAATAAAATCCCAACCATCTGTGCAAGGCTGTACAATACACATGCAGACACACACACGCACGCACTCCTAAATACTCACACACACACGCAGACACACATGTACCGATGGCCGTAACATGTGTGTGTGTGCATGTGCGGGTGTGTGCATCCCCTTTGTGCCTTACAGGGATCAGTTTCACAAAGCTGAAAACAATTACGAATCAAACCATCTGGGAGTAAAAATTTAATCAGAAAAATGTGAATGGTAATTAAAAACTGTTTACTTCAAACCCTAAACAGTGTAATCCCACAACTGGAAAGCTTGTTTAAAAGAACCAAAATGCTTACTGATGAAAGCAGCAGTAACAATACCTATATCTATAACAGGTTTAGCAAGAAAACAGGTTTTACTGTAGGTTTTGTTGGGTATTTTATGTTGGAAGCTGTAGAAAGCTTACCCTGTGAAGAGGAAATCTGTCTGTAAGTCTTAAGGGCAATATGAAGGAAGTAATTTTTGGGGAAAAAAAGAAAATTAACAGATTTACTGATCCATTTTTAGAACAGTAAATAATAATGCTTAAAAAGGCATCTGTGTTTAATAGATATGTTTATTCTGAATCAAAAGACAAAGGTAGATAATACATTTACACTGTATAAAATATTATTATCCGGTAATAATCAAAGTTCTTAAGTATCGATCAGCATTAGATCCAGATTTTTTCCATTTGAGAGGTTTGAAATAGCTGCCCAAGGAAGATTTTAGAATCAATAGTGTTCACTTTCAGTGAGTATTTCAAGACTTTGAAAATGCCAGACAGTTGGAAGAAAGACAGTGCGAAGCCTATACGTAAAAGGAATAAATACAGTGATGCTGGTGATTACAGGATTGTTGGGAGGAGGCTGATTTCAGACAAAAGCATGGAATATACATTAGTCAACCTCATTCATAATAAATTTAAAGAATTTAATTATACAACCAGCATTTGCTTATGAAAATAGATGTTAAAATACTTCAATGTAGCAATAACATTACAGCAACATATTACACTGATGATAAGAGAAAAAGGTCAGTGTTATATATTTTAATTTTTGTCGATGTTTGTTCATTAGGAGATGGAAAGGGCATGGAATCAACATAATATATTAAATAGATATAATCTGCCTAAGGAATAGATCCCAATAAATAATTTTAAGCAGAGAATCATTATCAGGTGAAAAAGAAGGTCATATCTTTAAAAAGGATGAAAAATCATAGTGGATAAACAGCTGCAAACAGACTCCCCATGTGGACTAATGGATAAAAAGGTGAATGTGATATTTGAATATATAAAAGGGAAGCATTCAGTCATTAATAGGTCCTCAAATTTGGTACAAACCACCCTGGAGCTTTATTTTGATGTTCATAGTGCAAAGACCTACAAAGACCAATGAGATGGCATCAAAGAAGAGCACCAAAGAGTAAATCAGTTACTGAAAAACTCACCTGAAAGTAAGCCTTTTTTTCATAAGGAAGATAAAGAGTTGGGTTTTAACAATGTGTAAATACCCGCATGCATAAATCAATGCTGCGAGATAGTTTAAAATCAAAAGATCCTAGATTTCTTCACACTCTTTATGCAGACATTAATTCCACTGCCTCTGGAATAAGCTTGAAATGTACTTCCAGAATAATTCTGTCTAAAATAATTGCAGCTTTATTTACATATATACTCAGTGCTTCAATATTAACAATTATTTTATTCCATACATTTATCTAAATGTCTAAAGCCACCTGTTTGGGTCACAGAGTCTGAGCCCAGAGACCACTGGAGAGTGGAAGTAAAGAGCAGAAGGAGTTATAATGACTGATGTTTGTAGCTGAGTATTACTTATGGATTTTCACAGATTCAAATATCTGTTAGGGATATAACATCAGCATCACTGTTTGGGTCATAATGTTTTATGAGTTCCTCAAAGAAAGAGGCTGCTCTTTCCAGAAGGAGATGGGAGATGATGTTGCACGTATCAGTGAAAACTGCTGTAAGGCTTTTATTAAGTGGTCTACACAGAAGTGAATCAGATGTGCATGTTGGGCTAGTAGATGTAAGAAAACATGAAACAAAACGGACTGTAACAATTATTCTAGCATAACATTTAAGCAGAACCCCTCCCTCCCTGCTGAAACTGTTGTTAAGCTGCAGAAGCGATAGGGGTGTGTTGTGTTGTTATCCAAGATCACTCTGGTAGATCACCTCCTTGAGACAGAGTCCTATGAATTGCCTGGGACTTGCAGAAAGCTAGTGGAGCATCCTGGTAGGATAAAAGCTTCTTCTATTCCCAGCAATGCGCTTCTTTTTCAGTTGTGAGGACACCTACAGACATGGTTGGGAAGGGTTTGTTTTTTTCTTGCAGTCACGTATGCCTCAAACCACAAAGATATCCAGAAATTTGAGATAAACATCTACTACTATTATAAGGGAAGAATCTGAGCCTGTATAATTATTTCCAAGACACCTAAGGAAATGTGGAAAGTAAAAAAAAAAAAAAAAAAAAAAATCATTTAAATTTTGACGCTCTATTGCCATTTGCAGCCTGCTAATTTTGTGAAACGCCAGCTTGTATGTGTACCGTGCAAAATGAGAAAGAACATTATTTCTAGCAAGTTGCACTTCTTCTAAATTGCACAATACAAAAAAATGCACTGTAGAAGAAACATCTTGGGTCTAAAAAGAGAGATAATAAAAATATTTATTTTTTCTCATGTTCCAAAAGATTTTCAAAATTACATAATTAAAGGAAATATTTTGTAAATTTAATTACATAGAAATGCTGAAGTACTATGTTCCATAATTTGACAATGCACAAAGTGGTATATTTCTGCAAAGGAAAAGCTCCTAAGCTGGTTTCAAGCTGTTAGAAATTACCTTTGTGTATTAATTGGTTATTAGACTAAGAATGTGTAAGTCAGGAAAGATGAATGTGAAGGTAACGGAGAGATACTCTTGACGACAAGGAACTGCTTGTATTTCTTTCAAAATGTATGCCAAAATTTATGTTTAAAGCTTAGGAATTTAAGTAATCTGATCTTGTAATATGTTGATATTTGTAACACTGCTTAGAATGAAATCTACATTAGAACAGATTTTTTTTACAGGCTTTTCCGATCCTAAGTGTAACTCATCTAAAAAGACATCACAGCAGAGAAGAAGTAATGGAAAGAGATTTCATCCAGTATATATGATCTACCATCTGACTTCACAACTTGGTTTCGGCAAACAGCAAGTTTGTTGCAATTCAGCTACTTCCTTTGGGGAAAAAAAAAATTATTACCTTTCAGGAAATCGTAAGAATTCCAGAAGGACTGAAAAACTTGACAAAAGGCTCCACGTACACTGTTTGGATAAGAAATGCTGTACACAGACATTCAGTGAACACGCACCCAGCAGAGCATACATCCTTCACAAATCTTTTGGTGTGAAATGGTCTAATACTCTGTCTTCAAATCCTCATTTTCAGTCTTCTGAAATGTATGGAATATATAATTCCAATTCCTAACTCAGTTGTAGAAATGGGAATTTTCTTATATAAATAGAGTTGGACAGATTACAGAAACCTACTGCATATTGTTTCACCTAAGGCTGTTTTTTGTGGTGATTTTAGTTCTACTTTAGAGTTTTGTGACCTTAAAAGGAAAAAAAAAAAGAGTGCAACTTTATTAAGTTGAATTTTTAAAAATTTAAACTGTATACCTGAGAACACTTAATAGATAAATGCATGATACACAGAGGAAAATGGGATTTCTCCTTTGTTTCCCTTAAAACAAAATGTTGTTTCTTATTTACTCTAAACAGACAGAGCTGTCGGGGGACAAAGTATGTGCCCATTGGTGGCAAAATAATACCAGTCAACTGGATGTGATAATTCTACCACCATCCAGAAAGTTGTTTCCCAGAAAATCTGGGACATTTCCTCAAAGTCTTGTATTCAGAAAAAGTATTTCACCATAAGTGAGAAACAATGTAAGCATCCAGCTCTCTCAGAAAACCCCGAGCAAGCAACCAATAAACAAAAACAAAACGCAAATCGTTCCCATGAAGAGCAGACCTGAATAAGCCTTGCTTTGGAGGGAATCTTTCTGAATGGCTTCTCTGGTGCCTGGTAACGTCACTGTGCAGACGCGGCAGCTTTCCTGACAGTAGGGATGTTAACCTGCGGTCTTTTCTTAATCCAGTAGTCTATTTCCCAAATCCTTTAGAAGCTTAATATGTGTGAACTCTCTGTTTTGCTGACAAATGTGATTGAATTTGGTGAACAAGGTGGGATATATGACAAAATAACATAACTACAGGCCAAATAAAACCCTTCCCTGCACTCACATCCCCTATCCCAAGCAGGATCTTCATACCTTAAATTAAGAAATGTCAGAAATTCCTTGAAATTTATTATAATGCTGCTGTTTTCAAGTCCAGGGCAGATGCAACTGTGATAGTGATGGTGGCAATTCCACCAACAGACATCTTGTTTTCTCACCCAAATTCCCAGCTGTTTCTGGAGCTGCTGCTTGGAGGGATGGGGAGTTTGTGGAGGACTGTTTCCTTCAGCTTCTCCCCTTTACCTCCTGCCCCCACACCTGAAACCCACCAGGGCTGCCAGGCTGCAATCAGGATTTGCACAGTCTCTTGAAGTTCTCCTGGGTATGTTGATAGGATACCATGATCACTTTTTGGCTGCAACACGGAAGCGGTCTGTGAGTAGCATCAATGGACTGGGAGGTTGCAGCTGACAACATTCTGCCTGCAGGTCTCTCTGTCTGCATTTGCAGAACCGGGGTCTCACCATCTCTTGGCTCACTTGATAATTAGAGAGGACCACTAAGGACAGCCTGTCCTTCCAGCTCCTTCCCAGCTGCAGCTGGGTCTGCAGCCCCTCGCCAGCTCTCCTTCTCCAGGTACTAGAGGAAAGTCATCTGCAGATCACAGAGCAGAGATCTGACGTTTCCAGCTTTTAAAAGGAAAGATGAATTAGAATCTCATTCGGTGTAGATTTTTACCACCAAACAAAAATTTTGTTCATTTTCAAATGCATTTGTTATTTGTTAGTAGTCAGTTTTCCTAATAGCATCATGAAGCTCAAATAGACTGTAAATATTAGTAATTTGTGGATCCTGTATGATCACTGTACTGGGGTTTAAAAGTGCAGTCATTTCAGATCCTGGCTGAATGACCGCCACCTGTTAGAGTAGTCCTTAAAATGCATGTCTGCACTTACCAATAAGCAGGAAAACACCTAGTGGAGGATAACTTCTCATTTTGTTAGCTCAGGAAGTGTCATGGAATCCTATATTTGTGTTTGCATTTTTTCCCAAGGTCAGTGTTATTTCTTCATTCATAAAATCAGTTCCATCTCTCAGGCTAAGACTAATGCTGCCAGTGTTGTCAATCGGCTCTGCCTCTTGTATCGCCACAATGGATTTCTTCTACAGTGGGGACCAAAAAGTACAGGTGAATATGTACAAATCAGAGGCTTAATTTGACATAAGCCTTGAACCATATCTTGTTCTTCAATACCAAAAAATTAGTAGTTCATTCTCAGCTTTCCTATAAAAAAAACTGTGATTAAAGCAGGATCAAAAAATTAAGAGAAACCTGTATTCATGTTTGCAAGTTGTTGTTTTTTTTTTTTTTTTATCTTATGTTACCGCATTTTGTCTAATCAGGTTTTCTGGTGGATTATCACAACTAAAGAAAACTCACAAATACTTTTCTTAAGGTTTCATGAATTTTTTTTCATTATAACCTATATACCCCATCAAAATGGTCTCAATATGTTTTAATGTGGCTTTAAACAAAGTTGGCTTTTTAAAAACATGGTAAAAGCAGTCTATTTTAAAGATTTTACAATTAAAACAACTTTGGAATTTTGATTCTTTGTGAACAAAGTTTTCATTTTCATCATTGTCACTAATGTTTGTATCCTGACTAGATCTTTTAATAACTAGAACAGACTGGAATAGCCTAAAATTTAAAAAATTGAAAGAGATCATAATTATATGTATTGGTGTGCTGAGTTCTAGATGTTAATGTAAATTAAATAGTCTGAACATTTTCCTCAAGGAATATGAAAATAGAATAAAAATAGACTCCTCTATTTGTTACAAAATTTCTTACAAGGATTGATACTGCAATTCCAAATCTTGTGTAACCTTGTGTGCCAGTTATCTTACTGAGCTAAGCACATTTAACCCATGAGGTTGAAGAAGTCAAGCAAACGCTTTGCAAAACAAGTCAAAGATCTTCTCAGCTGAGCCATGGTGGTGGTTAAAGTCCTGTCCTTTGGGAGAGTGGGAGCTAGTTACAAGCATTCAGTGTAGATGTTTTTGAGTAATTTTCTTTTTGACTTCCATAAATCACGGAGTACTTTAATTGCAAATACATTACCAGCAGACCATGGATGAAGCAGGATTGTGGATTTTCATTTGTTCCCAAGATTAGCCCATGTTTTTGTAATTTACTTAAGATCCTTTCAAATGCTTTTCTCTTATCTGTAAACTATAATAGCGATTGCAATTCAGGCTGTTTAATTATTAATCTTTATTTAACAAATGTAGTAATTATGGTTTATATCAAATAATATTTAATTTTATTGAACACTGAGTTCATTTTCTGGCTAAATGAAATGAGAAGTGGGAGAGGAAAAGACAAATATTGGACTTTTCTCATTTAAGCCTCCCTTCTTCCAAGTTCATGAAGTAGTTGTAAAAATGAATTCATTTGGCAAACCTCTGATATTTTACAATGACATTTCCATTCAAAATACAATTTGTCTGGAACTTCTAGAAATGTTTTTTTTCAGCCTAGTTTGAAATAGGATGATTGGTTCATATTGATCAAGTAAGTCATATAGTATTAATTCTGATAATTAAGTTATTCCAGATATGCTGAATCCAGCCCACATAGTCAGGGGGCCTCAAAAATAATTGTTTGGGTTTTAGGAGTCTTTCAAATACAGAAAAGTGAGATAATCTGCTTTTCACAGCCATGACGCATAGAACAAGAAGTAACCATTTTAACGTTCAGTGAGCAACAATTTTGTTATATATTAGCAAAAAATCCCACAGTCAAGGAATGGTATAAATTGTCTGGAGAGGCTGTAGAGTCCTGGTCAGTGGAGGATTTAAAACCAGATATACATGCGGCTGTCATGGTGAATATACAGACACTGCATGGGCATGTAGATATATTAAATGTCCTGTTTATATAATTTGTGACCATTTTTTATGTTATCCTCTGATTTTATGTCCTTTTCCTGAGCCACTCTCAGGTAAGCAATAGGATACTTAGTGGGGTGGTATGGAAAGTAGTATGTACAGAAGGAAGTACGTACTGCTTCTGAAGCAGTGTGGGAAAGAAGAACAGTAAACGAGAACGAGCAGGAACTCACAGCATATGTAACAGATATTGCTTGTATCACTTAACCACTGGTAAATGTTTAGAATTTCGTGATGGAAAGGGTATAAAAACCAGACTAGATAAACTCACCCATACCAGCATAGTAAGGGAGACGTTCTTGATTGTTCCTTCAAAGACACTGGAAAAGAACAATCCATCTGCAAAAGCTGGTCCAGAGAAAGGTAGGCAGTAGGCCCTTTTCCAGCATAAGACTCACCAAATGGTGATGAGGAAAGGAAATTTTTTGTTTCAAGGCAGGATAGTACAGTTGGATGGAAGTGTCCTCGATAGGGGTGGTCTGCGTGGAACAGGGAACGGGATTTGGTATAGTCCTTCATGGACTCCAGCAGCCATCCATCATGAGATAGTATTTAGAACTTAGAGATGATTAAGCTAGTTGAAATCTTGCCTTTGCTCAGCTGGTTTTGCTGTTGTTTATATTTGCTGTGCTTGTATATTTTATGACTTGGATAAGTAAACAATAAAATCTGCCTTAACTCTGTTTTATAACTTTTAGTCATAAATAATATTTTGGACATATTTTGGGATCCTGCTGGGTTACAAATCAGCCTGCCTGCTGCTCTTCTATATCAGCATTAATGCCATCTACTTTCCATCGAGCAGTGCCAGAGGTACTTGGAGGTCATCCACTCCAATGCTAACTAGTTTCGGTTCCTGTCTCGTGTTGAAAACTGGTGAAGATGTTATATTTCAAGACAGGAGTATGCCTTGGAGAAGATATTGCTGGCAAGATCGTCTACAAGCTAATCAGCAAAGATCAAGTGTTTGCTGCTAAATTTGCAGGGTCTGCATGATTTTTTCTCTCTAAATATCCTGGCCCAAAGTTTTAATGTAACTGCTTATTAGTCAAAACAATGAGAGGAGCTTTAAGGGACTGGATGCAATGCACTAAGGGCCCTGTGAGAACACTGACAGTTAAGTAAAGCCATGTGAAAGAGGAAAATTTAAAAGACTGTACACAGCCACAGGACTCTCAAGACCAAAATAACATTGTCATGGAGATGGGTGTCTACATATACAGATACATGTTTATCAAAGGACACTGTAGAGGCTGGACTTACTCTAAGATTTATGTTTGGGTGAGGAAAAAGTTGTCTTGCAGAGCAATTAAGATGGAAGGAAAGGATGTCTCCTTCAGTGAGGGGCTTTGCTGAAAAGAGCGGACTAGAAAACAGAAGCAAAACAATAGATCACATTTAGAAATAGAAACAGAAGAGAACACCATCAGCACACAAACTGTACGTGTAAAATAAAGTACCCTAACCATGACAGAAGTAGCATGGAAAAATAGAGAGAGGTGTTTCTTGGGCTCATTGAAATTAGGGTTAAAAACCCTAATGGCTTCACTGGAGCCATATGTTTTATCTGTTTTTTTGTAAAGACATTTTATCACCTGATTATGTATTCAGTCTGGCCTTCTGAAAATGCCAGCTTTTCTGATAAATGCATGTGGCCAGAGAACATCTGTTACTGAAGCAAAGTTTTCTTTCCTTCTTTTTTTTTTCGTTTTCTTTTATTTTCTTTTTCATAAACTGGTGAAGAAACTGACATAAAAGACCACCAGAAAACTGAGTGTGCTCCAGAAAAAGGCAAAAGTAGGCTCACTGGGGAAGATGTGTGCCACAGAAAAAAAGGGTCCTGTACCTTTAAGCTGAGGTAGGAACACATGAAAATTATGTACAGAAAAGGTATTTAACTGGCCAAGTCTTCCTGGGGAAGATATTCAGCTCCAGAAAGAATATTTTAAAAAAATCAGGGGATATGATGTTATTTTATATCCATCTGCAACATATTACATGCATATATGTGGTGCTTGTGTGCACGTGTGTTTATGTGAAAATTATGTGTATATAATATAGTAAATAAATGTAATGCACAATTTTTTTCATATACAATACAAAGTTGTCATTGAAATAGATGGTTATAGAGCTGTACTTGTCTGCTGGTAGGATCATGGAAGAGCTAAGGAGGTCCTACCAGAGGTAGGGACCAGTTCCCAGAAGATGTTTTATTGCCCTGTAAAACAGCAGAAGGTGCATCTCCTCCCACAGGCCAGAGATTTTGCTATTTCTTCACAGGAAAACTAAGAATATATCCCTGTATTCACAGGCAACATAGTTTTGAATAGAAATTTCAAACTATACAAACTGTTGTAAAGCTTCAAAGCAATCAGTCACGGATAAAAATTCAGGTGATAAGTGCGTATGAAACATCCAGGAGAGGAAGAGCTGTCAGAGTATGGGTTATTTAAGAAGTCTCATGCTGATGTTTTGTGCTCGTCGTCTCTGCTAAGCAAAGTCACATGGCACCTACAGGCAGGATTTCAGGAGGACATGAAAATCCACTTGTTTGATCCATTTATCCATCCGCTGCTCTTCCGGTGATGTATTCATGCAAAATGCTTTATGAGTTCCCATATTTTTCCCTCTTCCACTAGACTCACCAGAATATCACATATCCTAAAGGCTGAAATGACCAAAGCAGCGCGATGCAGCTGTTTCCTTACTGCGTACAGAAGGGTTTTTGCAGGTATCGACCCTGTGCAAGTTGAGAAATGTGTTTAGTCCAGGTTCATCTATTTGGAGCAACCGTTTAGAAGGCCATTGGTCCTGAAGATACCTCCAGGGTCTGGGGACGTGACTCACCCAGGAGATCTCAGTGGACTCCAGCAGTCTCTCCTGTTTGACTTGCTGAGTGAAAATGAGTGAATGGAGGTAGTGGAATCCAGGTCAGTGCCTTGCATGTCATTTGGTGGTCTCAGTTGTTGATTGCTTTCTCCATCGTAAGGTCTTTGATTTTAATTGGATCATTGTGTGCACATATGGATATTCCTGGTGGCCTAACCAGTGAACATAATTAAAAGAAATGATTGCCTTTCACTTTAAGCAAACATCTGGTTTTACTTGAAACAAGATGACTTAGCTGTTTCAGAAACATTCTTGTAACCCTGGATTCACATTTTCATCTTAAAATATATATTTTCTCTGTTCAAGCAGCATGTTAATGTAAACACTATATATAACTGACAACCAAAATTTTCAGAAGTATTTGGTGCTCTGAGCATTAGTGAAACCACAAGAATTATTACATTTTTGATTTGATCTCTGTAAATCTGTTTCAACAGTCACTCTGATTTAAACAATTATTCTGATTTATACTCCAAGAACTATAATTTGCAGAAAATGTAACCATGTGAAAACATGTTTTTGTATAGTATATCTTGGCAACCTTGTTTTGTTGTGATGTCATTGCCTTAGGTTTCATGGAAATACTGAGGGAATAAAAGGAAAACAAGACCCTCTCTTTGAAGTATATTCACATATCCCCTCTCTCCACCCCTAAAACGGTTTTAATGTCTTTTTTCCATAATGACACTGAGTTTTCTGTTATTGCTTGACTGACATTACAGTCAGAAATGTACTAAAGACTCTCATGAAAGGAATTTAATTGAGAGGGAAGGATTTGTCACCTTTCACTTCTCCCTATCAGGTAGGAATCATCATTTGTATAACGAGCTATTTTGAGATCTTGGGGTTCTTTGCTTTCATGTCATTACAGTGCCAGATTCTAAACAGTTAAACACAGGCACGTATGCAAGATACACAGAGCAGAGAAAATGAAATTTCAGACCATTTATCAACAGCAGAAGTAACATTGGAGCTTTCTCCATTAGAGCTCTATCTAATCTGGTTTATTGTAACATCTGAGGGAAGATGACTGTGCTTTATTAAACCAATAGCTCTCATTCACTTCATCACATCTGCTCTTTCTAAAAAAAAAAAAAAAATAAAATAAATACAAGGTTATTAAGAGTAGCCCTTCATTATAAAAAGCATACGTTACAGATACGTACAATAGAATGAAAAATGGCAAAAGAAAATGTCTTCATATGGAAGCAATCCATCTGGATACACCTAGATATGGTATATGGGGATTTCCAGTACTATTAAAAAGGTTATCCCTAGTACAAGATATTAAAAATATGCCTTGTATGATTTAGGGATTTTAAACATCTCCAGTGTTTTTACTGAAAGAAAGGAAAAAGAAAGAAAGGGGAAAAAAGGAGAGCATCACATTCGGAAATATTCTTAACTGGCTTCACATTTTTCTTCTTCCCAGCACCAACAAGAAAACACATCAGAGACAAGCTCATGCCCGTCAGATGTGATCATATGCTAAAACAAATGACACCACTTGCTAATTTCATTTCCCCAGCACGTGCATTGGCGCGTGTGTCTGGCTGTTGTGTGTCTGGGATGTTTGAAAACAGCAGCTTTTTCTTATCTGCTTAGTTGCACAATGAACTGTAAGAAATTTTCCCGTTGGGGCTGATTCTGCACTCAGTCACCTTATTGTTAATCCTGAGCAATTTCATTGATTTCAATGTATTTCTTATCTGATTAAGAGAACAGTCAGAGAACTGAGCTATCGTTACTGACTGTAAATACCATCAGCCACAGTGCTTAACTTCCCTGAGCAGTCCCTTTCGGAACTCTCTGCCAGGCATGGGTCTAGTCAACTATATTACTTGACTAGTCTTCATCAGATCAGACCATTAATAGATTTCTTTTTCTATTTCCAGTATAAAAAATCACAAATAGTTTTTGAGTTTATGTGTTTGCTATTAAGTAACAGATTTTATTTAGTCTGTCTCCACAAATCTACTTTTCAATATATTATTATCAGAAAAAGTCCTTCATTTTCTGAATTGGCAACTATTTCAACTCCACCTGCAAAAGTAAATGAGCAAAATGAACATTGGACATGACCTCAGCACTAGTCATATATCATGTCCTAACCATCGAAGGCAATGTTTTATAAATCTCTACAGCTATATCCATAGATTTGAGTAATTTACCATATTTCCTTCAAAATGCCAATCATGGACTATGTCTCTAGTAAATTTGGTTCTTGGTACAATAAATAAAATTAATGTTCATGTATTAAGAAGAGTTACTGTAAATTATTGCTCCCTCTTTCGGGACTATTGCTTTAGCAGTTGGTGTAGGAAATGAAGTCGTTTTGGGCAGTAGGAAACAGCGAGAGTGGTAGAGTACATTTGAAACTCAGGTTTAAGCTGATCTCAGCCTGCCTCCACGCTAGTCATTTCAAGGTCTGCTGCAGGTGGTCTTCACACAGAAGCTCAAAAGAGACCATTTGTGCCAAAACGTAGAGCTGGGAAGGGTAAGTGATGGAGCATTCACAGGGAACAATAAAGCTTTCATACTGTGGAGAGACTGAAGAACCAAGCTGAGCAACGTGGAAAAGTGTTGGCGAGTAGAAGGTAAAAATAGGTAAATAGGTAAAAACAACATGTACGGAAAGGAAGAACAGGCTTTGTCTTTGGACAAACTTGGAGACAGTTTTAAGAAAAGACACTGCTAAATTGCTTTTGTTCTGCTAAAGTATTCTTCATAAAATAAGTACATTCAGATCTCAGCTGAAACAGCACTGTCAGTATTGACAGTTTTTCCCAGTTCTACCTCAGTTGAAATTCATTGTTCATTTTAATTGTTATTGCACCCCCAACTTTCTAATTTCTCCTTTTTTCCCAGTCCCATCACTTTCTCCAAAGCTGGCTTTCTACCCTGCTGGAATGTAAAACTGAGGGTGAAATCTTGGCGCTGCTGAAGTTAATATAAGTTTGGCCTCTGCAGTGAGGTCTGGATTTTACATAGATGTTTAAGAAGTTCTGTGGAAGAATTCATGCCTTCACTCAGGCATTTGGCAGTTAGGTACTGAAGTCTCTTTCTTTCCACTGACCTACAATAAGCCCAGTTTATTATTTGAGATTAGGCACGTATCTTGGATTGCAAAGTGTCATTGTTATTATTTTATTCTGAATTTCAATAGTGAAGTGCCTAAGGAGGAGGTATGAACTGAATATGGTTGTGTCCTCCAAGCTTTGTGTAAACCCGGGCTAGAGGAGATAGCAATCCCTCCAGATATGACAAATATGGGGTGAAGGCAGAGAAGTAGTGCAGAAAAAGCACAAATAATGTTGTGACGGCAAACATCAATTTTCATGAGGTGCGAGAGCTAAGGTCACTGAAAATGATGGGTATCCTACTGGGGAAATCTTTGACTATTGTTTTTGCTATGTTTCCCTGAAAAGGACCCTATCTAGTTGTCCTGAACCATAGGTTTGCATGAGAATGGTAGAAGCAAATGGAGTCAGGAAATCCCATTTTGCAGAGGAGAAAGGTGAACTCAGAAAATTGTCCACTTTCGAACAAACTGTAGTTGAAGATAATGGCTGGGGCTTTGCCAACATCTTCTGGTTGGGCAGTTTGTTGTTCCTCCTCTCTCTGGTTAAGCTAGGAGTCGTACTGTAGCTCAGAGCAGAATAAGGGATCAGATCTTACAACGCATCTTCTATGGGTAAAAACTACTTACTACATTCCTTCGTGCAGCAGACTAGATTTTGTTCCACAGATATGGCTTCATCAAAGCAAAGCAAAGCAAATCCAGCAAACAATTCACTGTGACTTTAGCCGTGTTACTCGTGCAGTGGAAACTAACTACATGCTTAGATTTTTACTGAATTAAGGTTTACCACTGTTGTCCTCTCAGCATGTATTTAGAACAAATTTTTAATTAATCAGTGGAAAAAGAGCCTGAACATGGCATGGTTGATATTCCATTTAGTAAACCTAATGAATTTTCCTGTAGAAGTTGTCTGTGACTGACTTTGCTTCATATAAGTAGCATTTGTAGTGTCATTTCCAGGAGACAGATTAACAGTGGTACAAGGAGTTCGCTGAGGAAGAGCATCAGAACAAGTATATAAATGAAAGACCAAGTGTTATTCAGCTATGGCTAATGGAGCTTATTGTTGCTTTAATAGAGGGACTGTCTTCACAAAACTTATCATTCAATAATGTGAAAAAACCCCACAATATTTGTAAGTCTCACAAACACTGGTTTTGGCATCTTCAAGTGCTATTATTGCTGTGGTACCATATAGTCAAGTGGTCAGAAAGTAATTGTATGTTGTCAACATATTATAGTGTATACATAATCAAGTTTTTGACAGGGCAAAAGGAATCTAGTTGACATACTTGGAGTACCCCAACACAAACTGAGCTTAAGATTTGTTGGTTTACTCTTTCCGCACAAGGAATCAGTGAGTGAAGTCACACAAAGGAGCTGACTGCAGTACTGAGGTTGTGGGTCTGAAAATTTTCATAACCTATTCTGTATGTAAGAAAAAATCCACTCTTTCCCTGTCTGGGGTTTTAGGGCTTCTGAAGTTTAGCAAAGCTCATTATGGACCCGGACTCTGCTTCTATTAAATAAATTAGTGAATCAGTGATTAGCACTAGAACTACGCCAGCACGGGATTACAATGCATGAAAACTGTTGCTTCTGCAATGATATGTGTGGTTAAAATGGGTATTACATATGTCTAGGGCTGACGGAAACATTTGTACACTTCGTTATGTGTTTAACGGTGCTGGTCAAGGCAGAAGCAGAGGGCAAAAACAGCATCGTGCTCCACAACATGACATGAGAGAGGCTGTGACATTCTGCTACTACAATGAACAAGTCTCAGTTATTGAATGCTGCTCTGGTTAGAAAAATTGCCGTCCTCACCAGCTATATCATGGCTGACCTACAGTGTCTCCTCTTCTCATTAAAACTATATATACAGTAGACAAATGCTTATGCTGGCTTATTGCCCCGTCATGTAGGAAGGGGAGTATGGAAGAGTGGTTTGAGACACTCGTACTCCTGTAAGCATGCCAGGCTATACGTATAATACTCCTTGCAGTGTGAAAATTGCACCCTGCATCCTTCACAAGGGAATCTCTTGATGTAGAATGTCGACGAGCCATTTAACAGCACGAGGGAAGCAGAGGCTGAAAACTTCGCAACTGTTAAGAAGAACCAGGGCATCAGTGGAGAAGCGGTGGGAAAGCGAGGAGAATAATTGGTTATGGCCCCTTGCAGGCAAGTCACAATTCCCCCACCATCCCTCTGTTTGCATTAACGGGCACCGATTGCGTTCACAGATCTGCACACCAAATTCGCCTTCTGGGACGGGAACGTTAATTTATTTGACAGCACCGTGTGGAAACGGTGCGGCAGTTTCACTTTCCCATTCCATAATCGGCCTTTTCCGTTTGTATGGGAAACAAACCACTTCTGTGAAAAATCCCCAAATCTCTCGGTGAGTCAGGTCCAAGCTGGAGTACATTAGCGTACCTCCATTAGTGTTAATTGGAATTTAGACAAGCTGAAGGTCAAATGAAGCAAACTGTGATCTTAAACCCCCAGAACAAAGCAAGAGAAACAAGAGGGCAGGTATGTTGTCTGAAATATTGCCCAGTTATTTAATAAACTAACTTAAACTTAAATTGGTATCGTTTTAAATTTGGCAGCTTTGCTCAATACTGTGTGAATCTAAGAATTTTTTGCCAGTGCATTGGGTGAATCAGCCCCATTTTTTTTCTGGTAATGTTTTAAACTGTTTCACTGTGTGAGTGGACAGGTCTGAAACAGAGGCCCTGTATCCCTGTATCCCGAAAGATATTACATATATCTTCCTGGTTTGCTCCTTCGAGACCTGAAGAGACTACCGTGATCATATTGTATGATGTGTTACAACGAGCACTATAAAAAATTACTCAAGTCAGGCCTGGATCAGTTGTGTTACCCATGTGTGAGATAAGGCATGCCACTGAGATGACCTTCAGTCTCGAATCGAAGGATGCAGGGTCTGTCCTACAAAAGCTGTTTAATACATAAGTTGTTCTGACTGCGTGAAATGTTTGCCTCGCTTCTACTCTGAATATTGGCAGCGAATTTTCAGGTTGGAAGCGCATCTGCGCTGCAGTTGGAAGTGCATTTGCAACATACAGTGTTGTGGCCCCTCCATCGTCCCCGAGATGTGCCAGTTATATGCCTATATATTCCTTCACAAGCTTTTACAAATGGGTAAGCTGAGAGCGTGCCCTGAGAGTTGCAGAAACAATTGCAGCACTTAGGCTGAATTATGTTATCTGTTTAAACTTATTTTAAATGATGAATCAACCAGGATAGCAATGAAAATAAAGCTGTTCCTGGCTTCCAGGACTATTCTACTCAGTCCTAATTCCTCTAAATATGCATTTGCATTATGTGTGCCCAAAACACGTATATCTGTACAGTAGACATATATTTCCATATTTGTGAATTCCCTTATACACATAATTCCTTATATGTAGTAAATTATATTTGACGTAAAAAGGGCCTGGCTGATTCACATCCTTTCATTCTGGCCGAGGAGCATCATCTCTTGGACTAAACCAGGAAACTTCTCGTGTTCACCTACTTTTTTGGCCTTTCTGCAGATACTGTTATTACGTGTGTGTTCAGAGCTGCAGGTTCCTCATTATGCTCAGGCTTTGGATTGGGTGACTACAGTAGACATGAAGTTAAAACACCTTGGCTTTTCTGAATCTTATTCTTTTTGCTTTAAGGGAATTTCTTTCCTTTCAGTGTGTCACAGCCTACTCCAGTTTTACTGTCATTATTACCAGTCCAGTAGGCAAAAGGAACAAAACAACTAAGATGTTTCACAGAACTCAACAAACATCTCACAGCTTTCACCCTTTTGACCCCCTTTCGCCCCTACTGGAGTGACCTTAAACTTATGATTTATAAGAATCCACTCCCAAGAATCTGTTCAACTCTTCATTAATGAACTATCATTAGTTTAGTGTCACCTATCTGAATTGGATAAATACAAATGAACTCAGCAGTAATAAACCTTATCAGAGAAAGCACTTACAAGCACTGAAGCAGAGTGAAGCCTTTTTACAGAGAATTATTGGAGAGAAACTTATACTGATGAAAAATTAAAATACAATGCAAAACTGAACTTTTTGAGATATATTAAACGGCTGCATACTTTATAAATTAAACCACAGAATATTCCATAAAACAATGGTGCCCTCTTTAATGAAATTCTATTAAAGAAACAGACCTGTCAAGGGAACACATTTTTATATCCAGTTAGGTTTTGTATTATACAGATTCCCACTTTGTATATTTTTCTGTGGTAGCTGCTAAGTAAAATATATATACTCTTCAATATTTGCTTACTTCTGGAATGGGAAATTTCCACACAATTTAGTGATTTAAGAACTGATTCTAATCTAATAAAAGAAAACCCTTTGGGAATACTTAATGTCACTCAATCTGTGGAACAACAGCCCTTGTTCATTTAGGGCATCATCCAATTCCCAGAGTCTTTTCAGAGATTTCAAGGGGGGCTGAACTGCCCCCTGGAGCCACCAGTGTGCCAAATTGCTAATCTGACTGATGCTTGGGCTTCATTAGACCTTCTGAAGAACTGCTCTGGGAGTTTATCACCTTTCAGTGGTTACTTATTCATTCTTTCTAGCTTTCTTAAGTAGATTAATAATAAAGGAGACTAATAATGAAGGTAGTCAAAGTTCAGGAGGAAGCACAGGAAAGCTCAGATAGATCATCATGTCCCTGTTCCTTGACAAGCTACAATACATCTGAGGTGCTCCCACTGGCTGTGAACATACTGTTAGCACATGGAGAGGGCAAGGTAATGCAGCTTGGCTGTCAGGGACAGAGCATTTAAAGGTAAATTACATTATATTTGCAACAGGGAAGAGTGCACTCGGAGAATTGCAGCAGCTCCATTGATACCTTTTGACTTGTTGGCTAGCTGCCGCCATAAGGGATGTGGGCACCTCTCAGATTCACAGTGCTCTGCTGGACCTACATATAGTTAGGTGCCCCTTAAAAGGTTGTGAGAAAGAACATACCTTAAATCACAAGTCACTCACACAAATCCTGTCCCTAATACCAACAATCATGAGAAAATGTAGCCTGTCTTATGAAGACAGGCTGAGAGAGTTGGGGTTGTTCAGCCTAGAGAAGAGAAGGCTCCAGGGAGATCTTATAGCAGCCTTCCAGTATCTGAAGGGGGCCTACAAGAAGGCTGGAGAGGGACTTTTTACAAGGGCATGTAGTGACAGGACGAGGGGGAATGGCTTCAAACTGGAAGAGGGGAGATTTAGATTAGATATCAGGAAGAAATTTTTCACTCTGAGGGTGGTGAGACACTGGCACACGTTGCCCAAAGAAGTTGTGGCTGCCCCATCCCTGGAGGTGTTCAAGGCCAGGCTGGATGGGGCTTTGAGCAACCTGGGCTGGTGGGAGGTGTCCCTGCCCATGGCAGGGGGGTTGGCACTAGATGATCTTCAAGGTCCCTTCCAACTCAAACCATTCTATGATTCTATGCAATACTTCTGAATAGCAAGTTTGATTAAGAGTTTGAAAGCCAAAGGCAAGCAAAGTTCATAAATTTCTTCTCAATTACAATAAATAAATAGCAGCAGCTTAGAAATTATATTTTATCACTCAGAATCACAGAATAATTTAGACATGGAGGTCATCTCTGGTCCCATCCTCTGCCCAAAGCAGGGCTGAATCCAAAGTTAGACCATATTGCTCAGTGCCTTCTCAGAGGAAGGTTATGAATATATACACAGATGGAAATTTAATGACTTTTTCATGGTATTGGTTTCTAATCAACAATTATGATAAATTGTCAATGCTTTCTGAAACCCTAGCCTGGTAGATAAAATTTTTATTTTTAGGCTCTGGACTAAAACCCAGAGTTCAACCCCAAACCTGATACAGGGTTTCACTTAAAGATTATTTTTTTCTGAATGATTGGAATAATTCAAAATGTCTTTGCAACTTAAATCCACAAACAGGGTTCCAATCTGGCATTATTTTAGTAGTGGAAAGTGCAGAAAAAGTGCAAAATACAAAGTCCAGATCATTGTTCAGGTTAAATGAACATTTTTTCCTTTGTCTTAGTAGATCAGCAATTTTGCCACTCCTCTCCACTGTTTTTCACTGAATTCTCTTCCCCTTCTGTACTATCCTGTTCAGCTATGAAAAAACAGCAGGAATACCTTCACTCCACAGCTTTAAACACATTTTTCATTTTATGTTTTATCTGCCTTACATGTGTTGTTAACATAATTTCTTGTCAATTGGTTGCAAAAAGCTAGTTCCTGACAGTCTCACTTACTACGATTCCAGCCATTTTATCACCTTTTAAAATGATAATAGAAAGTCAATCAGAAGTTGTCTGCAAATACCTTCCATAGTACCTGATGCAGAGCAAGGTGATTAGAAAGAGCGATGGCTATTTAATGAAAATCAGAAAGTGTCGCTGATACCATCCAGCTTCTTTTTCCAGGTTCTTGAGACATTTGCTCTGTAAATAGCACTGTAGGTGTGTGCAAGTATAAGAAGTAAACCCAAGTACAGCTGCTGCATGTTCTCGGTACAAAAAACGCAAGTTGCTACAAATTCTGTAGCTGGAAAATGTCATCTCATCTGTTCTCCCTTGAGGACAGACCAGCTCTAGCTGTGTAATCCCTGGCAGATGCTTGTTCTTAAAACTTAACAGTGATGAGGATTCATAGCCTCTATCTTCTAAAATATTCTGTAAAATGTCTATGTAATGTTCTGGCAATGTAAAGAGGCCATAAGGCACCCATTGTACTTATTTCAAGGTCTTTTTACTTTGGCATAGTTGATATAAAATACCTATAATATAAATAAGAATACATGTACTGGATTCTAGAGCCTTTACTTATAGACGATGGGAAAAGGTTCTTCTTTGTCAGAGTGTATAAATCCTGAATCATTCAGTGCCTTTGCAGAAAACTTACTGACTGAACCACTGCATTACAATGGTACAAATTACATTGTACCTCAACCATTTCCTTCTGTTAAGGGATAGTTGGATATTTGTACTTGCAAGATTCCTTTGCCATAACAAAACAGCACTTTTCCTGAGGAATGCAGGTACAAGGGGGATAAGAAGAAAGGAAAAAGACATTTGCAGAACAATTTTCCTACTCAACATTTTCTAGTTGTGCATACATTGGTTTCATTCATCTATGCCTCTGCAGAAGCTGAACACTCCACTGAAATGTCTCATTCTCTTCATCACTTTATTTACAGAGAAAGACGAGCCTTAAACCATTTGGTCCAGTTTTGCTGAAATTTTTTCTTAAGTGATTTTTCCTTAACTGTTTGTTTTCATTTCTTCACAGAAGACTTGCAGTATGTGAGATGTTTGGTTGCCAGCAGAGAACCTTGATTATCAAAGACAATGCTGCTATAGAGTACAAACGTACATTTGTATGGCATTTGGCTCAGTTTCTTCCAGAAGGAGATAAGTGAGCAATTCTCCTTGGGCTTGCCATTAAAATGGAATCCCCAAATAAACGCAGTAATGAACAAAGCCAGCACTTCTCACAGCAGTGAGTCCAGAGAACTGGCTGCAGCTTCTTTTCTTAGCCACATTAGATGGTCAAGAGCTTAGAGCAAACACACCATCAGGAAGGGAAACAGGCGTGGACAGGGCTGGATTCAGGCAATACATGAATGGAAGACATGGGTAAGCCTCTGTCCTGTCATATTCTTCACATGAGGGGTAACCATACAAAATAGACAATGAGAATTGGCTAAGTTTTTGTGGTTATGCTTAATTTCTATTTCTTTCTACTCTCTTTCAGGTTTTGCATACCTGTTACTCTGACAGAAAACTTTCTTTAAGGGTGAACAGTAGGAAACCAAGTTGTACGCCTAAATATAGATATATAGTGCTATCCTCAGGTGTCCAAGTGTGGTGGGTTGCTCTAAGCCAGCAGCCAAACATCCTCCCACCCACTCACTCACTGTCCCCCAGGTGGATGGAGAGAAAGTAGAAGGCAAAAAGACTCACAGATTGAGATAATGATGGTTTAATCGGGAAAGCAAAAGCTGTGTGCACAAGCAAAACAAAAAGAGGAATTTGTTCGCTGTTTCCTATTGGCAGGCAGATGTTCAGCCATTTCAAGGAAAGCAGAGCTTTGTCCCACGTAATGGTTACTTGGGAAGACAAATGCCATAACCACAAAAGCCCACCTCTTGCTCTTCCTCCTTTCCCTGAGCTTTTATTGCTGAGCGCAATTTCATCTGGTGTGGAATATCCCTTTCGTCAGCTGGGGTCAGCTGTCCCAGCTGTGTCCCCTCCCAGCTTTTCGTGCACCCCTAGCCTGCTCACTGGGGGGCAGAGTGGGAAAGAGAGAAAGCCTTGATGCTGTGCAAGCTCTGTTCACGCATAATAAAACCACCAGTGTGTTACCAGCAATGTTTCAGCCACCAATTCGAAGCACAGCACCATACAGGCGGCTATGAAGAACGTTACCTCCATCCCAGCCAGTTCCAGTCCACCTGGGTGCTCACAGGAGGTTGGTATGTGAGACGCAGGACCTGCTGAAGCCTGCAGCCTCCTGAGGCAGCAGGTAAATGCCAGGTAGGATGCACTGAAACACCTAAAGCAAAAATAGATATCTATTTTAGGCATACCTATGTTATGTGTCACTTTGGGTCTTGCCTTTATCTCATTCCTATTAGATTTTTTACCTCCCATGAAGCCATATTGCTGCATTGTGATGATTCTTGATTGATATGAAAAAATAGAATTGTTGAGGAAAAAAACAGCTTCGGACCATAGCAAACACTTGTTGGGAAAATGTACGTGAAGGTATGTGCATGTGGATATTTATCTATCTAGCCACTGATAGATAAATCATGTTTGAGACCATTTAAGCCCATTTCTAATCCTGCCAGAGTTGTTGGTATCACATACTGTAGATCACTTATAGAGGGCATGTGTCTTCCATTGCAAATTCTACCTAGATATGAGGCATATAGACATAGAAGCATAAAGTAGTAAGTAATTTCCAGTCCTGGGATGGAAGTTGGTGTACCTAGCACAGAGCTGCAGTTTTGACATGACATCTTTATGTCTACTCTGTTAGTACCTCCAAAACCTGTGCTAGCTGCCAGACAGGAGTTTAGATGCTGAAGTACTTTTGGTGCTCTTGATTTAAACTGTGAATCCATGTAAACTTTATTTCTAGTGGAGAATTTATTTGCTATAAGCTAAGGAGGTGAATGTAACATACATAGTCCAGAAGAATTACAACTCTTGACATCTTTTTACTGGCTGGCAGGCAGCATTTCTGGTTTAGTATTGCTTCAGAAAGGATTTAAGTAAGTTGTACTTAAGGAGCATTTAATAACGAGAGAAGAGGACAAGTGGAATTTACCTGTCTAGACGACTGTATCTGCATGGGGTAACCCCGTCTGGAAGCATAAAACTCTGGACACACAAGAGGTGGATCTCAAGATTTAATCCCACTTTCCATTTCTAAAAGAGGCATTTGGAAGTGTAGGACAGTGACCCTCGACTTGTCCAGGGGTGCCTCTGCTGCCGTGGAAATACAGTAACTTCACCAAGAAGCCTGTCCCACCCTTCCAGAGATGACACCGCTTTGGTTGCTGCAGGTCAAGGAGATCGCCGCCCATGGCCTCTCCCATCTAGGCAGGCCCTTGTTTGATAATTTATTAGCACCTAAATGCTGTTGAAAAACACATAGTTCATAGCTTTAGCACCAGAGTAAGTGTTAAATGGCCGGCAGGAGGGCTATCTGCAGGAACATGGCTGGTGTTTTAACACCTAATTATCACTTTGCAGTGTCGTCTGGCTAGATAATTGAGAACTGCAATATGGAAAGGTTTCAGAAAGATTTTGGAAATGTAATTACCTAGCTAAGAGAAAATTAGGCTGTAATAAAGCCCTTTGCTATGCTTTTGAAAGTGTTCGCTGTTTTCCTGTTTTCTGGAAACAGAAATTGGCAGAGGCAGGGTCAGTTGTTGTTACACCAACCAGCCACAGTCGTGTCTCAGCTCTCTGTAGAAGAGGTCTCGACATATTTACTGCAAAACATGACCAAAAATGATATCAAATGAGAAGGGGTACTCAGCAATGGCCTATGACAAGCGGGTTGCAAAACGGTATGAAAAAAATGGGGAGACTTTGTGCTTGCCATCAGCGCTGTCCTTTCTAGGCTGCACGGGGGAGCTGGGGGATGGCTGTAGAAGTAGTGGGTCTGGGGGAAGGAGTGTGAAAAAGGCCTCAAAGAGCCACTACCAGGCCTACTGCTGTCACAGGCAATCTCGTCAGAGTGCTCTGTTGATAAAATTAGAAAGTCTTGAAAGGAGGTAGAAATTAATTCTATTCTACTCTCCCCATTTCAACATTGCGCCACTCCCAAGATTAAGAAGTTGTTTGCTTTTAATTTACTAGCTGAATTAATTTATAGAGAGTTTATATCCATTTATTCTTCTGTCAACATTTTCTTCAGCTTCAAGCAGATTTATTTTCCTGATGCCTATGTTGCTCCTGAAGATTTAAAGAATAATTACATCTTTGTTCCCCCCCCTTTTTTTTTTTTTTTTACAGCTAGATCAACAAGTTCTAGACTGCACAGGTGCTGATTGCATCTTCCTATAAAAACAGACCTCGTTCCTGTCACAGCTTAAATTCATCTTTACTGAACATGGAGATTCAGAAAGGTTTTTAAACAACCCAGTCAGACATCTCTTCCCAGCAACATTATTGCTGTTCTCTGTAGTCCTGCTGGAGCTATTCCTTGTTGTCTAGTGTGCTACGTCAGGAAAAAGTTGCTATGAGAAATTACCAAGAGAAATCAAAGGAAGAAGCTCCTGGAAGGACTGGTGATCCACTGGGAGCTGGAGGAAATGAGTTGTGAGCTGGAAGGTTGGATGGCTCCTCTCTCACAGTGAAGATTAATGGGATAACCCAGCTACTGATTAAAGGCAGCTGAAAAGGGGATTATCAACAGTAAGAGACCAGTTCATGCACTTGCTGTTTTCAGCAAGAGACTTTCTGAAACTAAGGAGGAGTGAAATATGTAATAGAAAGTCATTGTGTTGGTAAAACAGGAGCTGTAACACGGAGGAGATGGAAATATTTTGCCACTGTGCTGTCCAGGTCACACACCTGTGCTCAGTAATGCCCATAATTATTACCACTGAAAGACCTGTGCTAATGGCACGGCTAGGGCTCCAGATCTTGCCAGTCTTATGCTAAAGTCTCTAGACATTGCTTAAGGGAGCAAGGGCCTCCCCATGTGTGTCTGCGGTGGCAAAGCCTCGGAATGTCAAAACCAGTCCTAAAAGGAGTGACAGGATTTATCACAGTCTGATTACAGAACCTTGTGTAACTATGTCGAGTGACAAACTTCTTTAGATAGTGCACAAAGTTCTCTTTCCACTTCAAAATCACCTGAAACCACACTTCTTTGAAACCTGGGTTTTTACGCATTTTATTGCAGAGGTCACAGTATACAAATAAGTGCTATACAAAACAGAGTAACAGTTCAGAAAGAAAGATGATGCTTTAACTAAGTTGTACAGTAATACTGACACTTCCGAGTCAGCAAGTCTGAGGCTATAATGCTGAATCCTAATATTTCCATTTAGACAGCATTAGAAAAAAAGGTGATGTCAAAAGGACTACTGTTCCTGTGGCTGACAAGGAAACCATTTTATATAATTGTTTCAGCCTACAGAAGAGGGTAATTCCTTTGGACATTGCTGGGTTTTATTTTCATAAAGAGTGAATAAATTATCTCAGTCCCCGGGATCAGAGGATGTTAAGTTCAAATCCTGTCGCTGGAATAATCACTACAAAATAGTTCAGTGTTGATTCTGCAATTTGTGGGTAGTTTTGGTGGGAAAGGCATTTTTCCAAGTTTGCTCTATTGATGTGTTGAAATTACAGAAAAACTGAATAGTCAAAAGGGTGGCCAGGATAGTCAAAATGGCAATTGGCTGAAATATGTACAACAAAAAGTAGACTAAATTCAATAAAATATTATCCTGCTGTTTGATTTTCATCTCTACAAAAAGCCTGTGACAACTTAACTAGATCTGGCTATTTTTATGATTTTCAAGGTGTCTCCCTTAGAAGTCCTAGGAAATCTCACACTGGGTTTCTGCAAAATTTAAAGGTGTTCTCTTGTGAGGTTCTGCTTCACTGAAGGTTGGGGAAAATAATGATCAGTCATATCAAAACATCTGATCCCTATTACTTTATTCAATGCGGACTTATTTTACTCAATTCACATTTCTGTAGGGTTTAAATTTCAGATTTTTAAAATTTTTATTTTAGTATTATTTTTTGTCAATTATTTGGAAAGTGAGGAGCAGGTGCTTATTAGTTTACAAACAACATTATAGAGAAAATAATCATTAAAACAGTGTAGAAGCACAGAAATAAGAAAACCCTACCTTTCAAAAGATTAATTATTATTAATATGTGATGATATTATGAAAATGTCTCTTTTCATGTTCTTCTAGTCTGTCCATCTTTGTCCTTGAAGAACTAAAAAGGTAGTTCTGGGTTTTATGAGGTTTTATAAGGTTTTTCTTGGGTGCTTTATTAGAAATGTACACAGCCAATGTGGGATCATCACTGTAAACCAACTATCAGCACTCCACCGCTCTCCATTGTGCACACAGCAGATGCAGAAAGCACAGCAAATGAAACATCTGTTCATTTGATATGCAAACTGGACTTCTGTTGTTTCCTTTTTTAGGGGAAAAGTAGGAATATATTACCAAAAATTCTCCTGAGCAAGGTATAAAAAAGTTGATGAGAAAGTTCCTTTTACCCAGCTAATGGGAAGGCAAAGAAAAGCCTTTGAGCTAATCCTGGATGATGAAATGATAACTGCTGGGCCACAGTTACCCCTGGTGTTGCCTCCACCAGAATGAGTGGGATTGTACCGAGATTAATTTTGCCTTAAGTCTTTAAAGGGTGGGAACAGGTAAAATGGTGCTCACTAATGTTGACAGTTTTTTTGTATATCATAACAAATTACTTTTCTGAATCTTATTAATTGGGCTGGTTTTATGCTAAGCAGTTCTTTCATGGACAGTCCGTTCTCAGCAACCTGCAAAACCAATGTCAGTTATAACAACAGAGAAGTCATGGAGATTTGAGTGGTGAGTAGCTCACTGTTATGTTATGGTTGTGGCTAATTACTCTTCAAGCTCTGCTACTTCACAGGGATTTCACTCTTAGGGTCTCTAAACAGAAATCTGTTAGTTTTGGCAGCCTCTGGTCTGCTGTGTAACATTCATCAGTGTCTTTCTCTGGAGTTTCAAAGGCAACACTTACATGTAATGGTTTTGCTGTGAAACAAAACAGAGGAGGAGTATTGTGGTGTTGAAAACACATTTCACAGAGTTGTTACAGTTTTTTTGGAAGGATGCCCTTTATTTAATTAATCTTTCTGCATTTTGTTTTTGCATTTTCCCCTCACCGTTTTATTATTCTCTGAAGGACTTGGTCTCCAGAGCCGGCTCCAGGGAAAGGTCTGCTGGATTAGATTGCGGTGCCTTCCACCTGGTGTATATCCATGAGTCCTTCATGGTTAGCAGTGTGGCGTGCAGGCCGACGGTGAACAATCAAGTGATCTGTTTTCTTTTCCCTTGAGGTGAACCACATTCGCTTGTATAAGAAAGCAAAACCTCCACAGTAGACCTGAAAAGTAGCCTACTTCTTTGGAGCGGGCTCTGATAGGCGTTGATGTAAAACCCTGACCCCTGTTAATGTGATTCTATTGCCATGAAGCCTCTTTTAGACATTTATTTATTAGTCATGTATTTATTATATAAGTAGGTGATGCCAGCATGCTCTGCTGGATTAAAGCTTGTTGAGCTGAGTGATTATTCTAGAAAGATTTATTTTCCTCTAAACGTAATTGCACACCAGTCCAGTGAAAGGAGCACAGCAGAAAATCTCACTCCACCGCTCTGATGGACTAAGCTGGTGCCATCCACACTCTGCAGACAAGGGCTAAAGAAACTGGGGCGTTTTCATAACATGGCAGCTTAGGTGTTAAGTAATCTCTGTGGTAGACAAGCACCTGGAAGCAAAGAAGGAGCTTGTCTTTGGCAGAGCTATGGATGAACTCATTGTCCAGGCTGGGATCTATCCAGACACCTCATGGCTTTGGCTACATCTAAATAAACAGCTTTGAATGCTGACTTAGAGATATTAATGGGTTTCTTGCATCATTTATGACTATGTGTAGTGGCAATTGTGCTACAACAAATCCACCACATAAATCAGGTGTGTATTTTGGCATGGTCAATCCTGCATGGAAGACAGCTTTTAAAGTAAGTAAAAGAAAAGTTGCCTCATAAATGTCAATAAGATACTCACTCCATCAAACTCAAAAAAAAAAAAAAAGAGAAAACCCCCTAGCAATACAGCACAGTTACCATCCACAAATGCTGATGAGTCAGGAACTGAATGTACATTCAAAATAATCTTTCATCGTCATTACTATGCAGTCTGAGAGTTTAAAAATTAAGTTGGCATCACTTTCTTTTATGATATATGTGGCTTATATACATCGATGTGTGCATACTTGTCACCTGGCAACCTCACTGCAGTTTATTTAAACTGTTTGATGGATGACATATATTTAATATTTGGTTTAAGCTCTATTTGCAATCTAGCTACTGGCTGAATATAGCTGTAGTGCAAGATTGAAAGGAAGGTGAAAATGATGTGAAGGAGAAAGACTGCCCTCATTTTCATGCCTGATGGGTGTGTGTCCTCATTACCATAAGTGCATTGGTGGAGGGGTGGAATGATATTAACAACGTACAAGCAGTGACAGAGTCATGTATAACTTGTTAAGCTACTGATCGTAGGCTTGAGCTCTAGGTTGTTTTTCTCTGCTGGTAAAGTCTGCATGAGCTCAAAGGCTAAGAGGTTTTTGAGAACTTACAGGAACAATTTCTACTTATTTTGATTTAGAATATTGGCAATTTTGAAATGAGGTTGACATTTCAAATGCTTCACTGAGTTCTGCAGTCTAGATCCATCCTGCGTATCCAGAGCCATTTAACAACTAGGAGCCTCTAGACCCCCCAACAGTCAGTGAAAAAAGATTCTTTCAAGGGACAATTCAGAAGCTGGACCATGCTCTGGAAACTTCTCTCCATCCACTGGCCACAGGAGGTGCATAAAGACGTGTAGGCTCCTCTGTCTTGGTTGCTGGAGCTAAATGCCTGAAATGAGATGGCTTGAATCTGAGTTTAAGTAATAGGAAACAGGTAGGGAAGCATAGTTTGTGAAAAAAATCCTGACTTTCTGCTGATTTCTTTTTGTCCCCCTCCTCTTCCAAAAATTTTCTAAGCTGCTTTATAGGTTTGATCATTGTTTACTGGCTCATAAGAAGTTCTCTTTGAGATATCTCATTTACAGGTGCTGTTCTTCCAAGATTGGTCTGTGACATGGACATTCAGGGTATCTGATGCCAGACTCTAAACCAGCTCTTTGACCAAGTTATACCAGCTTAACAAAACTGGAGCTGCCTTTGACAAACAACACTATATATCCTTGCTAAGGACTAAAATACATTTTTCTCTTTTTAAAACATGAGTAAACATTCTATCAAAATAAATATTTTATGTAAATAAACCTACTTTTTCCAAATATTTATCTACAGAATAGTGCTCTGAAAGGCTCCTCAGTTCTAGCTTCTAATAGACCATTATCTGCGTCGAACAAAAAAAACCCTGACTCCAAAACACAAAATGGTCAAAAAAAACCAACTTGCCACACATCCCACAGTATCCTCTTCAAGCAAAAGGAGGTGACCCTCTGGATGCTATAATTTCTAAGATCTTAGCCACAGCAAGCAGGACTTTAAGTTACACTTCACTATTTGCTGCCTATTAAACAACACCAGCCTATGTTGCACTAGCAGAAAGCGAAATACAACACTCAGAGTGTGCCTTTCAAAAAGCCCCCACCAAGAAATGAGTCCTTTGGGGAATCACAACTGTCTGTGGAAGCGGATAAAACACAAGCTCTGTGATTTGGTGGCTTCATTGGAAAATGACTGACTTGTGTTTCTTTCTCACTGAATGGCAACATAAACTGCAAACGCAGAGTGTGTCCACTTTGAAGGCCGTCTAGCTCTCTAGTGTCTTGCCAGTTCTTGTAAAAGCTGGTCTTGTGTTATGAATAGGGTACCCCTCTGCGGATCCCAGGGTAGCAGAAGCAGGGTTCTCTAAACGGCTTCAGTCAGCAAGGGGTCATTTCCCCCCACGGGGAGAGTGAGGCAGGTCTCACTTTTTGATGATGGACTGATGATGATGGACTCACTTTTTGACCTCCCTCGTTATTTATGAAGTCTTCTGGGAACGCACTCTTTGTGTTTGAATTTCAAATGAGGAGTAGGATGAGCAAATATATTTGCTTAGCATATGGCTACAAGTAGTCATTAGAAAATAAAATTGTGGGAGGATGCAAGATGGATGTGGTAAAGGCTGGAAAAAGTTAGTTTGGGTGGGATACACCTTTATTTTCGGCTATAGTCACTTCTGATCCAGACGGACATGAGTTTGGTGCCCAGTTGTGGCCGTGCAATTGAAGCCAGTGTCCCGTGAGTTCAGCAGGAGGGTTTGGGTGCCGCGGTTGAAGCTGGAGCAGTATCCAGCCTGAAAGAAAAACACTCCTTGTGGTGGAAACCATGCTTTATAATCTAGTGAAACACGGTAAGGAGTGGGTTGCTGTAACAAAAGGTAAAGTGCGAAAATAGTCCTGACTGCTCAGCAGACTGTGATTTCTATTTTATGCCTTTTGGCAGCCTCATGCTTTTTGCTTTTTCCTATGTTACCAACATCCATAAAACTCAGGTTCCTGGATTTCTGGCATATTAGTTGTTTTTTCACTGAGGGTCAGCCTGAGTTGTTCAGGCTGAATTTACCTTCACTACAGCACCGCCTGTCTCCCAAGCAGGCCCAAGGGGCTCAGCTGTGTTCACTGTCTGTGGGGACTGTTCCATGTCATTATTGCAACCCATCCCTGGGAACCAGCCTGGAGCCACCCAGCACCTTCAAACACCCTTGACTCTCTACATGCCTCCTTGATTCTCAAGCACTAACGATGGCAGGATTTGGCCAGGCAGAGTGTGCAGACTGGCTTACCCCAAGAGTTTTCTGTAAATGTGGCACTGTTTTCTCTCATGCAGGGATATACTCCTTGTCATGGAGACTCCGTTTCTCTTCTCTGAGTGGTTTCTCTTACAAAACAGGGTTGATATGAAAAAGTTGTTAAAGTTTATACACTTTGCATGACGTGAATGTTGTTTCAAAATCTATGTTAATTATGTTTTTGCCTTATTAAGTTTCTAAACACAAGTGTTCTAAGTATTTAAGCACAGGATAAAAGCCATTTTTAATTACAATCTCAAATATGCCAAAGCCTTTCTACTTCTGATCAACATTTATGCTTTCTTTGTATCCACTCTTCTTATTTTCACTCATCCTCCCCTTGTTAAATTAACATCAACTGCATGATATATTCCCCCAAATTTCCATTTCTCTGCCTTCCTCCAAACCAGCATCTTGAAAGCTGAAAGAAGAGTTTGATTGTAAACAGAGCTGTACAGCTAAAAATCTCACCTTGCAGAGGTGCAGAATAACTCTGGGCCCCCTCTCTTCTGTACCATTTGTTCATTTGCACTTGAAATTAGGTGCCCTGAGAAATCAGGTGAAGACAGGACAGAGGTGGCAGACACATTGACATTGTGGCAGCCTTTTTCCCAACCTCACGGTACCGCAGCTCTTGCTGGGACTAACAGTGCCAGGACACAGTGGTATCCAGAGTATCTGTGGATCTACAGTCATTATGGCATCCACTGGGTGAATGGACAGATACAGAGGCAAAAACCTCTTGTTAAAATGTCACGCAGCACAAACAGCGTTATACGCACCTCAAGAGATCTCCTTTTATGCTATGGGGCTGCACCAATTTTGCTGGTTGCAATTTTCTGTTGATTTAGTCACAGTGGTATAAAACTGTTTATAGACAAGCACTTCATATTGAAACACCTCTTATAAGCCCTATCATGTTCTCATTGGGAGGAAAAATGCATATTTAATAACAAGCTTGATTACAGCTTTTCCCAAGTAGTGATCAGATGCCTTTTTTTGACTTACCTTGTTTTGCTGCTGAATGGAAAAAGAAGAAAGCCGCTGCAAACTGTTGTCCTAAACCCATTTCTTGTGTCTTTGTCCTTTTTTCCCATGTTAGCCCATATCTGCAAGGAGTCAGACAGGATCATCACAATGTTCTTCTTTTGTCCATAAATCTCATGAATCTATGATCTATTTTTTGCCTTGGTTTCTGTCACATTTAATTAGTTAAGCAAATTTATGCCAAAGCAGTGTTGGAAAAGGATTCTTCCAAATAACGAAGTGCTTCCCAAAATCACATGAGAAGTCAGTAGGAAGCCCATTAATCCAATGAGTTATTGAATGAGTTAGCATTCAGTTCTAACAAGGATGTCTCAGATGTAAGACAAAAGCTTGAGCTGAGCACAACATAGTTCTCCGGTAATTGTTAATATTTCAGTTTTTCACTGTGCTGAAATACAACAAGAAGCTAAAATCACACACATTTTTTTGAAACATAATTGAAAGCTTGCACTGAATTACAAAAGCCTAAATTTTGGTGTAAAGCAATTAAAATTTTCTGATGAAAACAGCATCTATTGCAAAGCTTTGATCTTGGAGGATGTATTAACAAACTGTGGGAAACAAGGAATTACTAAGCTTCGCATCCTTGGCCAGTTTCTGGTTGCATAATTGCAGGCTGACTCCTCTGTAGTTTCAGAGGAGATGGCATCTTGTCCCCTTGCTTCCTGTTTACTTGCACGCAGTTTCACCATGAACTACATCGTTGCATTGATACCTGGGTACAATCTCGTATCACAGGACCTGTTTAAGGATGAAAGGCAGTAAGTGAACAGTATCGCCCTTTTTTTTTGCTCAGAGGAGTCAGAGCAATGTTCTCAGCGTTCTCTGCTGTGCAAGGCATAGAGTCGAGCCCTTATAATCTTCCTGAATGTGGCAGAAACTCTTTGCTATAGGATTTCCTGCTATGTAATTGAAATGTTTGCCTCAGACGAGGAATTTACTTCCACCAGGCACCAATCTATCCTTACATGCCAGACTGGCAGCTTCCTTTGTTGTTTTGAAGAGGCTGGAAATTCTTTCAGGAATCCTTTCAGACCTGTGGGATTTAGCCTACTGTTTAGTTACTTTCAATTGTATCTTTGTGGGATACTGAAGGTTGAACAATACCATTTCAAGAGCCCAATTCTCATTCTTCTTTTCTTCATTATTTCCTACATGCTGCCAAGTCATAATTGTGACCCTCGTGCAGTAGGTGTTCCTTAAACATTTGCACAGTCCCTCTCCCAAAGAACTTGTAATTTAGCACAAAGACTCAGTCAAGGCAAGATTAAAGGAAAAAAAAACTCAGAAGCAAATCACTTGGATGGGCTTGTTATACATTATGTCAGGCAGCGCCAACTATTTACTGAGGTGTTTTCAGTTCCTTTTCTGAACTTCTTCCTGACTCCATATTAATGGTTAAAATCGCCATATTCTCATGCATATTCAGGTTTTTTTTCTTTCCTTCTCCCATACAAAATCCATTGACAGATGTTTGTGGATACCACAGATGTCACACTGAGTTAGATAGTATGGATAAACCAAGCAAAAGTACAACGTCTTGTAAAGAAGGCTCCATCTGACGTCCTGTCAGGAGATTCATTCCATCCCTTCAGCACAAATTATCAGGGCAATCATGACTGACTTCACAGGGATCAAACCACTAAACATTTCTTGCTGGCATATTACAAAAGGTTTATTCGTTCCAAGTCCTGTGTTCTTCTTTGGCATCTCCAGTGGAACGTGGCAGATTCCCAGCTGGCCGAATTAGATACTTGCCATGATGCAGAAGCAAGTGACAGAAGCGATTTTTCAGCCTTTCTCAAAAGAGGTGCTGTGGGATGGGCGATGGAGATCAAGTGGAGGTTGGTGGGGTGCGGAGAAAGCAAGCTTTTAAAGTTCTGGAGAAGGCTTGGAGCAGATGTCATTGCAGCCTTTCATTATATAAAGGGGGTTTATAATAAAGATTGAGAGAGGCTTTTTACCAAGGCCTGTAGTGGCAGAAAAAGGGGCAATGGCTTTAAATTGGAATAGGGTAGGTTTAGATTGGACATAAGGAAGAAATATTCAAGGTGTGGTTGGATGGGGCTTTGAGCGACCTGATCTAGTGAAAGATTTCCCTGCCCGTGACGGAGGGGTTGGACTAGATGATCTTTAAAGACCCCTTCTGGCCAAGACCGTTCTGTGATTCTGTGATTCCATGTCTAAATATCCATTCACAAACGTTTATCTTGAAGCTCACTGACCATTTGTAACATCAGCATGTGATGGACATCCAGCCTAAAATGGAAACCATACCCAATTTTCATGCATGAGTTTGTTTTGTCACAGGTTTTCTCCTGTGTTTGATCTTACAGGCAGCTGCACACCTCAAGCACAGGAAACAGTCTCTTGGTTCTTGCTCCTGCTCTCTAGCTCTCTGCTTCCTTCTTTTCTGGCCCACAGCTTGGAAGACTTGATGGATGTGTTCCCCAGTGGATAAATAAGAACACTAAGCTTTGTTGCTGCTCACATGGTAGTTTCATATCTGAAGGTCAGGGCAACTTTCACCTTGTTCTGGCTTTGGGCTACACAAGTTTGATCTCGAATATCTCTGTTGACATTGCCTCATTGTGCAGACACTGTAGTGCAGCCCACTGACAGTCATGGGGGCTTTGCCGTGTATAGAAAATATGCGAGATGTGGGGAGGAGGCAATTTGACTGCTCATATTTGAGAAACAAGATTTATGTTGTTTCCTTCTCTTGTACTTTTAGAACAAGATGAGTGCTAACGTTTTTTCTCTATCACCTCATAAGCATTAAGTAATTCTCCAGAAATGTGCTAGGAACAATATTCAAAATGAACCATAACCAGGGGTAGTAGATAATATAATAAGGTTTTTAACCAAGCCATAGTTATTCTGATTCACAGAAGGCAGAGAAGATAAGCAGAGAGATGGAAAAGTAATGCTTTAACAGTGACACAATCACAAATACTCTTAGAAATATAGGAATGAAAAGCATGTTATAAGAGTGCTGTTAAAAATGCAGAAAGGTCTACTCATTTCTTGACACCATATGTCTGTTTCTTGTATTAAAGGGTTCGGAAACATTGTTTATGGATATTGCATGACCATGAATGCCAAAAATAATAATCCTATTAAGTTTAGTCCAAATAGCATGTAATGAGATTCAAAATGATATGTTAAATACACATTCTAATAATGAAACTCAAATTGCTTTACAAATAGCATCGGGAGAACATTAGCCTATTTTGATTCTAATAATTACTTGCATCCTGTGTTCCAAATCTATTCAATATGCTTTTCGTAAGAACAAATATTTGTTCTACTAATTGTTCTGCAATTCTCCTGGTTATTTTTAAAAGGCTAAAGGGCTATACAAGACCAGCAGTTGTCTGTTAGAATAAGATCTGATTGTTTTTTTTACTTTAATCATCTTACAGTATTTGAAGAAATTAGGTTCTTTAATACCTCTGTCTTTTGTCCAGATTTCAGTTGTCTGTATTTTGTATACTATCATTAAACCACTTTTCAAGTGAATCCTTGCCAGACTAAACATAATCTTTTCTCGTAGAACATTCCATCCAAACCGCATACAACCACCATAGCCCTTTCTGGATTGTCCTAAAATAGGGTTTCTTGATTTTTCGGCTAGGTACTATTCCTCGTTTATATATTAATTCTTATCCAATTACTAAGATATTATCATCATATCATATTATCAGTTAATAAGGAACTATCAATACATTTTTGACTGCAGAAAAATGTAAACTATCTGTAAATAGACCATATGGTTTAAATGTTTTAAAATATTGTTTTTAAATAGAGACAGAACAACTATGAATGGGAAAGAAGCTCGACTTTGGTTTACTTCTGGCTTCACACTGAAACAGCCAGGGATCTCAGTGGGTATTAGAAATGGACCAGAATTGTATAAATGCTACTTTATCCACCCCTTGAAATATTTATTCAGGTTTCTCTCCTTAAGTTTTCTACAGATGTGAAGTCAATTAGTCTTCAGTCTTACTGCCACAATCTCAAAGACCCAGTGTGTGGCCTCCAACACATGGAAAGATGACCAATGTGCAAGACGCACAGGGGACTTTTCAGATCTGAAGCCAACAGTGTGAAAAATAAAGTACCTGGGGAAAGTGTGTCTTCTTTCCACTGACAGTGAGATCAGGTTCAAGGAGAAGCTAAGCATGCGAGTTAGATAACAAGACAAAAGTCAGGCAGACAGAACCTCATTGTCTTCATTTTTCACCTCATTGTATTTGTATTTTGTTCTTTTAAAAAGTACTTTCATTTCATTTTTTACCATCTAAACTGAGCATTTCTGAAGACGACTGTAAACGAATAACTTTTTAATAACTTCAGCTCTTTCTAATTTCCCTGCATTCCACTTAAAAGAGGGAGGGGAGAAACTGTTGGATAGCAAAAATGCCCACAGCAATATCCTGGCCTTAAAAATATCTTGTATTTGAATGGCGATTCCTTTTTTTCTTAGCTGAGTTGCGTGTAATTCTTTTCACATATATGGAATAGTCCTGGGTATCGAGTACAGCTGGGATTTCTGAATACAAATACAACCTGACTGCATACCATTGAAACAAAACTCAGTTGCTTGGAGAGTCTATTGGCGAATTCCTTAAGTCTCATTAATCACGTATGTGGTGACACTGGAGGGGGCTCTTTACTTTTTTATTTCTCATTTGTCTCTGATATTCCCTGTTTATTACAAAATCCCTTCCTTTGCTGGATTTATAATGTGGCTATTTTCCAATACAGTTGTATCCTTTCACTCCCAAGTAGAGCCACCCGTGTGCGAGAGCTGGGAACCCGGTGCTTTTTTGATGAATATCCTTATTCGCCACAGAGCAAAGAGACCATGACAGACCTCGGAGATGCTTGACGGTGTGGCCCACCAGGGAGATGACAATTACAGATGGAGTTTGCTGATGCTGCTTGCACAATTTGATTCCAGTTCCCCTGCGGCAGAACGTGTCTGTCCCTCTGCTCCTCTTCTCTGAGAAATTTGTGATTTCTCTTTGGAAATATGCACATCTAATTCTCTTTAGAAATATGCATGTCTAATTAGGAAATTTATGAATTAATCCTCTTTGGAGCACAGATTCTGTCTTCTTATGTTGATGCTGAGATCAAAATTTACAAAGATATTTAGGTATCAAGATGTGTTTGAGGATCAGGACCATGATTGCCTTGTAGGGTCCAGCTACTGATCCCTTGAACTCATCTTCTTTCCCATTTCCAATTTGCTACTGCATAAACAGACTGATAATTTAATGCTGAAACTTGATCCTTAAAAGGCTCTCATCTGGATTCCTCTCTTGCCTCTGTGCAGCAGTACAACCTGGCCACATACTTTGAAGTTCAGTCATTCCAGGGAGCTTTTTACTCAAAGATGACATGCTAGGTATGTGGAATGGGTTTGCAGAGGGATTGCACCTTGTGTTCACAGTGAGGTAATTAACAATACTCCAAAGATCTGCAGTATATGCTATTGGTGTTGTGCAGTTAGCACACAAACTCCATTTGATTTGATGTACAGGGGACAAATATTGAAGTGCACATGAAAAATATCTTAATCACCGTTTGGGTGTCTGATGTCCATACTTCATTTGTCCAGAGAGGTGAGAGCTGAATTTGAAAACATCATTATCTGTTAGGAGGTACTTCAGGTCCTTTTGCTAAGCTCATAGCAAATATTCTCTGATTGGAAAAATGTGACCTTTCAGAAGAAAAACTGTGTGAGGGTGTAGGTGCCAGTGGAAAGTTGCAGATGATACACAAAATCTTATCCCATCTTGGAGAAAGGAAGGACTAGAGAGAACTTTTAGTTCTGTTTTAAAACATGCATTGACACATATATAGCATATATAATGTCAAAGCATTGCTCACATAAAATCAACAGCACAAATAAATTTATAATAGGATTCATGGAGTCTAGCATTTTTTTCCTCATTCCAAATTATGCTTAGATTATATTCTCTTCATTTGATGTAACTAATTCCCTTTTTGGGTTCTTGTTAGGAATTTGGCATAAAAGAGAACACCACCGCTATGGTTCCTACTAATTGTCATGTTAAGTAACTTGACGCTAAGAGCTACCATAGGTGTTAACAAAAAATTGCTTCCAGAACATAAATGTGTGTTGCCAGCAGAATTTAACCTCAAGCTGTAATAGTAACACTGAGACACAAGGAGGTTGAAGTGGAGTTCTGCCAGATTTCCCTGTGCAGATTATGCAGGTGTTTCCCTAAAAAGGAAGAGTTGATAATAGATGTGATGGCAACTTCTTCCCTCCAAAAGATAGTACAGACAAGTAGACTTTTGGCATGAGCTTTGACCAGGAAATAATTTGTGATCTCCCCAATATTATTTAAATACATTTTTATAGAAAGCATAAGGAAATTTATGTTAAAATATATCATGTGTCAAAACCCCTGCATTTGATAAATGAAAAATGTTGGTGGCTATTCCCATAATGCTTTTTGAATTAGAAACATGGGGAGGAATCAAGAAAATGGAAAAGAGAAATACTTCAAAATGAAAACAGTTGAAATAGAGAAGGTTTCTTTTTTTTTTTTTTTTTTTTTTTAATCAGCTCTACTTGGCAATTTCAAGAAGATTTTGCTAAAATGTAACCTGCTGACTCAGCAGCCTGGGAGGGGAGATTACTTTCCATTGCCTCAGGTGCCAGCATCAGTCCGAATAGGTAAAGGACAGTCCCACCATGTCCTTATTTACAGCAGCTTCATCCCCAAGGACACCAGCTGAAGTCACACCTTGGTAGAGAGTACACAACTGTAACCTGTAGGGTGGCTTCTCCTCTCATTTGTAATGGTATAAATCAGTTACAGCCAATGGAGGTCTGAATGTGAAATGGGAGTAAAAGAGAAAAAGAAGGGCCTTTTGTCCATGAAAGCTGCCAAGTGTTACGCGGACTTCTTTCAGCCAGGGCTACTTCCACTGCCATTAATGGTTTTACACCGCTGGAAGTGCTAAGCGAGATCTCTGTATCAGAAAGCAGCTAGGCTCATCCCTTGGCGTTTAATGTGCAGTGGCCACCAGAATGTGTTGGTTCTGGACTGGATCATGATGTTGTGTAGAGACACAGATTAACCTCTACAAGAATGCGGCTGTCAAATGCTTGGCCAATCTGTTTAGTGCTGGGCTGACTCAGGCTTTGAGGGAATAGAAAATATCTGCTGTGATAACCACAGTCTTTTCTTCTCTGTGGCCAAAGAAGATTTTGGATTGTCCTTAACATTTCAGAAGTGTCCAGGAATACACAGGAAGAAGCATGGTTGGGTAAGGAGAGAAGATTTTAGGTAAATAAAATGGAACTAAATACTGGTTAGTGGGGACTGTGCTGTTCCAGCATAAAACCCATCAAGGTGGGTACAGACACATATGTATGTATCCTTAGGTTACATATTTCATCTTTTGGCCAGGATTTAGCCACCAGCAAACCAAGACACTGGTTAATGCCTGAAAATCCTCACTCCATCACACGCACGAGCCCCGAGGAAGACTGAACGAAAATGTCTGGCAATCTGGTCACTAGGCAGGATTAAATGAGCAGGAGTAATTTCTTTGGAGGGAGGGAGGGAGAAAAGGGCAAGAGAAGGGAAACAGAACAATATATAGGATGAGGAACCCACCCTCCCTTTACCCAAGTACATAATCCCCTCGACAAGGTCAGGGCTTCCCAGAGCCACAGGTGGCACTGGGGTGCGGGCAGCCACACTGAGCTGCGTGTCCTGTCCTGCTGGTCGGTTCCCCATGCTGGCCTCTGCACTTGGCTGGTTTTTCTCGCCTCACAAGTATTGCCCCAAATGCACAACAATTTAACCCTCATAAACCTGCCCAGTTCCCTCACCCATCCTCATCCTTTCCTCTCCCCTGCATGCCTGCACAGCTGCTTTTCTGCCTTTTAGCACAGATGTAATCCATCCCAGACTCTCCGTAGGTCTCACTGAATGGGAGGTGAATAAGTAGCAGCCTTGAAAAGGGAGGCAAATTTCTTCAGCTTTCATGACTTGTTAGTTCCTTCCTTTTTCTCTTTGGACAAAATGGAATCACTCAGTATCTCAACAAATAAGTGATGTGATGAAATTAACTCAAAGTGTAAGACCTGTGGGCAAGTCACAAGTCAAGTTGGATTCTTTTTTTTTTTCTCCTTTTTCCTTTTCTTTCATTCTCTTTTTTTCCTCTCTCCTTTTTAATAGTGAGTCCAAGCAGGGAAGAATTGCCAATACGCTTATGAAAAATTGACAAATGATCCATCTACAAAGAAAACAAACAAACCGATAACTAAGTCTCCAATCCAGGAGAAGAACATCAGCTTTCACCTGGCATCAAAATGGCTTCATCTAATCTGATTGAAAAGCAGGAGAGCCTTGCTGGCTAGAAATGAACACACAGAATTTCAGGTGAGGTCAAATATGAGATTTAAGATGCGTGTTGAGTTAGTCTTCTTCCCTTCCTGGCACCTGGGAAGCTGGAATTCTATTCCCGGCCCTACCATTGACCTGCTCTGTAGGTGAGATTAGCACATCTCTGTGGTTCTGTTTCTTCCACTACAAAAATACTCAGACTGCTCTGAGATTTGACCGCTGCAGCTGAAACATTCTGCAATAGGGTAATTGTGGCAGGGTTTATAAAGGAGAGAATATTATTTATTAATGCCAGAGATACAGTTGAAAAAACGTCAAGCTTCTGACATCCCAAAACCTCCTGGACTTCGTTATTGGTCCTTGTTTAGAATAACATGCTTGAACTCATTAAGATCACATACTGTTCATGTTAGCTTACATGATAAAAGCTTATCCACACACCCGCAGAGGAGCACAGAGAAGCAGTCGTGAGGGGGAAGCTCAAGCAACACCGTGCTCTGGCTCCTTGCAGGCCCATCCAAGGAGCCACCAGCCTATTACAGGCCACCTCTACGAGATCAGAGGAGCCCAGAGGCACAAAGGCAGGTGGGAACCCCAATTAAGGACTCAGAGGAAGAGACACCCTGCCCGGGTCCCTCCCCGGTGTATTGCAGGAGACCCTCAGCCCCAGTGTCCAGGAGTGACACCCAACGGGATGAGTCAATGCTGGAGCACCTTTAGGATTGAGTGGGGACGTTACCCTAGGGGTGCAGGACATGTTATGGGATGCGTTTCAGGATTGTATTGGACTTATGATGTGATGTTTAGGTAGGGAAAGGGAGGGATTTAGGTCATCTGGCAAGGAACAAGCATAGGCAAACAGAGGGATAAAGCGTTACAATGGGCCGGATGCATGTAAATAGTTTGCTAGTTGATATGCTCATCTGGTCGTTCCTGGCACCTGATTGGTGCATTCTGTCCCGTCTTCTAATTAAACTCCATTTCTAAATCTTTCCCTGGGTGAGGGACTCCCCATTTGGAGTGGATGTGTGTGTATGGGGGTCTGAGTGCCGGCACCTGGTGTCAGACTGTTGGTCAGATGGTCTATGAGTCCATGGCGCCAGCCACGTCAGTGAGTGCCGGTGCGTGACTGATGGTGCAGATCAGTCTGAACTAGCTGTTGAGTAGATGGAATGGCCAGACAGTGGGGGTGATGTGGGTCTCTGAGAGTGAGACCATGGGTGATTTGGCTACTGGAGGGGTCAGGGGAGTCCTGGCCAGCTGCTGGAGAGCCGTACAAGCATGTGTGCACATGTGTGTGTTTGTGCTTACGTGTGTGTTCGTGAGATGGTCTGTACAAGCAGCTGGAGTGAGGCTGCTGCCTCAGGGGCTTGTATGTCCAGGTGCCAGCAACTGGGGAGACGGGTCACAGGTAGCTACTGGGCAGACTGGGTGTCTGAGCCCAGCTGATGGAGGGATATGCATTGCAAATTTGTATATACACATTATATTTTTTCCACCAACAGGCCTTCATCCTGATCAGCCAGAGGGGGAACTGTTTTGCATTTGTGTATGTTTTGAGCGTGTCTTTGTGTGTTTGTGTATGTGTGCCCACTGGGAATACATGCCCAGCCCCACCGCTGGCCTGGCTGGACCTGGGGCACAGAGCTGCTGCAACCTCACCTCCCTTGGGCTTCCAGATTTGGCCCTCCCTAACAACCCACAGAGTTCATGACGACAGAGCCAGACGACTCAAAGATGCCAAATTCAGCCGCTGCGGGGTTCAGTAAAACAAGTATTTAGCACTTTGCACTGACAACCACTCAAGCCTGGAGAGGCAAAGCCATAGGGTGACGTTTGAGAGCAGGGTAAAACAGGCAAGGTGGGCAGCCGGGTGACCCAAGCCAGCGTGGACGTTGCCCTGACCAAAGCTAAACTTCACTCTGTGTCCACCCACCCACATGCTCAGCTGTGGGCAGCCACGGCAGACACAACAGACACCTGAGTCCACTCGAGTTGAGTTATTTTTATTGAAAAAAGCAGGCTGTGGTTCAAAACCCACTGCAATCGCTCCAAAGGGTCCCATATATTTGCATGATATAAGATGATGAATGCAGAAGTGGTCTGCTTTGGGAAATGGCATTATTGCATGAACGTATCCTGGAGTGAACCAGCTTGGAAAAAACAGGGTCACAGCAGTGATGTTCGAGTGGGATCTTCCTCTGCACATCCCCAGCTATTCCCCCCCTGCCCCCCCCGTATATGTACTGTAAAAGACAATTGGACTCAGTGTTGAAAGCTTAGAAATATTGTGAGAAACATTATTCTTGGAACAGCATGTGTATGTGCTGAGGGATGAGAGGGAACGTGTGCCAGTGTGGGGTGGTTAAAGGGGGCTTCAACCACATTTAGATTAAGGCCAGATTTAGGCTCAGCCCAGGAACTTGGATGGGTGTTTGTTTCCTGTTTTCTAAAGCTAAAAGCTGAAATGGAGGATAACTGCTTGAAAAAGAGAGAAAGAAACATGTTCACAATGTTAATCTATGTGGGGTATGAATGAAACAGGTTAAAAGTGGTGAGGCTTTATTAAGAAAAAATACACATTGAATCATTTCCAGTGTTTGTTGTAAATGCAATCACAGTTTAACTGCATTCTGAAGGGTTGTACTGCAGGATCTGCAGAGCAAAGGCAGGCCTGGAACTCTTGTCTACAGCCACGTTTCATCCCATCTGCAGTGGGACAGTAAATATTCGTCTGTGGCAAAGGCAAGGCATAAACTCTGCTGATTCTTCATGATAAGCTTTCCACATCACCTGGCATCTGCCCATTTCACTGAAAAACTTGTTTAGCATTATGTTAGCAAAGAGTTTTAAAGATCTTGCTTATAAAACCACATATCTCTCCCCTGTATAAACTCTCAGACAGGGAGTAACTAGTAAATAGAGTTGTAAATCCTTCTTACAGCTTTTGAATTCAAATTTTAGTTTTACTAACATAGCAATTTTTCTAGCTTACCTCTTCAAAATATAACAGAAGTACTACAAAAGGTAACATGATTTTTCTTTGTTCAACAAAAAAACCTGTTGAGTTTTTTCAGATGTTTGGTTTACCTTTTTAAAAAGAAAATTGATTACGAGTAATACTCCCAAACCTCTCTTGTTTTCCATTTTTCAATGTAATTTTTCAATGGAAAATATTTTTCATGCAAAAATATTGGCCAACTACAATAATGCAATTTTTGAAAAGTACTATTTTTTAAAAAAAAGCAATGCCACTGGAGATGATAAAACAGTCACTGATATTCCAGGCTGCTCTTTGATTTGCAGTGAGTGGCACAGGAAAGTGAACTATTAAAATTCAGCTGATATTCCAGAACAACTCCTGTGTCTAATCCCCAAGGGTTATAGAAAAGGAGAGCTTTGTTAGTGCTAAGAGACATTTAGCTTGAATTGTATCAAGCTAGGTGACTTTGGGAATTAAAAAATAAGTCTCTCAGGCTCTGCTGAAATGTTTTTTCCCTCCAATTTCCTCCACAAAAGACAGGGCAAAATAGAGAGGAGTGGAGAATTTTAGCCGTGCAAAAGTTCAGTGAAAAGATACTTTTTAGCTATAAGAACCAGCTTGTTGCCAATTTCCGTCAAAATAATTCCCCAGGTTAAATCCTGGTCCTATTGAAGTCATTGTCCAAATGCTCATTGGCTGCGAGGGAAGATCAGGATTTGTCCCGTTCAATTCATTAGTGATGGTATGAACCCCAAGTAGTATTACGCTTCCTTTAAAGAAAGAGAAGCTCCTACTTACTGTTTATATACTAACGTTATTTCTCACACGTTTATTGTGTTACTCTCCTTAATTTGGTACCATGCTGGGTCCCTGTGGGATGCCACTCAAACATTATGTCAATGATCTCAAAATTGAACTCCAGTGCTTTATTTTACAAATGGCTTCTAGCAGATGTGTGGCACACTTTATTAACTTAAGTACCCATTAGTTGAAAATTTCATTAGTTTGGGGGAAAGGGATCAGTTTCGTCAATAGATCTGGTATGGGTGGACCCTTTGTGTCAACCTGACCCATATCAAAATGGATTATTGTTGTAAGTGAGACAAGTGACCTAATGTTCTGCCTATTATGCACACATGATCTATAACCTTTTAAAATACTAGTGTGGGAAAGGAGCACACTTCACTGCATCCCCAAACCATGGATTCTTAACAGGTGGCAGTCCCTCTCTTAGCAACGTTTGCCATGGGCTGTCTGTGCGAGCGTATGAATTATCAGGGGGTACAGTTTCCAACCAGGTAACCAGGGGAAAACCAGGATGGAGAATGAAGCCAGAATAATGAACGGCCAAGCAGACATTTTAATGAGCGCAGAAGGCAGCTGGTGGTGCTGGGTCTGTAGTGCCATCGTCTGACTGACCGGCGCATTTCGGCCAAGGCATTTTGCGTGCAGAATGGATCTTCTGGGCTAATAAAGCTGCAGAGGTAAAGCTGGATGTGGTTACAGCACTAACATATGGTACATTTTACTCCACAGTTCTAATGTTTTGATGCTGTTTGCTCCTTGAATGATGGCAGCAGTAGTTTCCAATGCATTAACTTGACCTTGTTTTGGAAACCATGTTAGGGCCAACTTGAAGGCCCCATGCAAAAGTATTTGGTTGGACCACCCAGTAAAAGGTGCACTATATAAACCTTCGGCTGTTCTGTGCAGCAGCTCTCACACCTGCCCTGAACTCCTTGGCCTTCTGAAGAGGGAAAAGTAAATCTGTCTGGAAGCGATGAATCATTTTACACAGCAAAGGACAGTCCTTATTATTGAGTTATTACTTCATGTTTCTCCTCACCTTGTATTCCACACTACAACACTGGGATATAAGCAATAATATTACAGTAGCATAGCAACTTGTTTCTGGAGAGCAACCACTAACCATGATGCATCCCACAGCCTACTGAGGGCTCTGCCAATACACAAGCAAAAGTCCTCTGTTCACTGCCCGCTGTATAGTAAGTGGAGATTTATTTGTGAGATAAGTTTATTTTTTTGTCAGAGTCAACTGAGGAGGGAGAAGTTGTCTAGGTTCCTTCAGGAGCACTGATTCCTCTGTGAGATACAGAAAAAAATGGCTTAGGAAATCAAAAGGATATAGTATGTGCCTTGGCCCACGCACTCCCAGTGGGATTTTGGGGCTTCTAAGTGGTTGTGGGACACTCAGTTCACTTTTAGTTGCTCATGCTTGTTTCCTTTCTCTAAAATTAAGGTCTATTTGCCTCCTACAGCAAGTGTTTTCAGGTAGATTGAAGAGAATTTCATGAGATAATAAAGTATGTCGATTCTTCTAACAAAGTGTCACTTCATCATAAATTGTCTCATGAAGCAAAACCATGTTTATGTTATTACACTTAATCTTCTGTCTAGCGCAGAACAAAGAACTTATGGAGATTTAATTCTAGTCAGTGCTTCTGCCGACAAGCTGAGGACCTCCCTCTCTCAAGTCAGGAGGGAAACATGCACTCCAGTTTCTTCTTCAGCTCAGGTTCATTGCAGTAATTTCAGTATATTTTGCTGGAAAGTGCTTTCTCACAGCCAGGTCTCCCATGATACCAATATGGAGTGTACACTATATTCTTTCCCTGTTTCCTCTGGAGCCTAATATATCATTTGCAGCACTTTCAGCTTGAAATGAAGTATATGACCTAAAGTCTATAGAATAACATGAATCACTGGACAATAATTTATAGGGCCACCTCATAATTACTATTGAGTATAACATGACCCTGTTTATTGGAACATATACAGGAGAAAGGTTATTTTTGAAATTTTTCCTGTCCATTCAAGCCAACATTGCTCCAAATCTGAATGGATTTATTGACACAACATTAAAAATAATCGTCAAAACAACTGGGAAAAAAACTTTTAAAAATGGTAGAATCTTCCTGCTCCTGAAAAGTCTTGCACGGAGGTGGGGAGCAATCTGTGGCTTATGGCTTTTCTGCAAAAGGTGATTGTTTTTCATATATAAAGAACTGAGATCTGCTTAGGGATCTGTAGTAAGAATGAGCTAACTAAATGATAACAAAGCATGTTGCATGTTAATGTTCCAAAAAAACATGTTGTATTTGGAAGGAAAACAGGTTAAAGCAAAGAAGAAGCCAACAACTTAAAGGGGGAAAGTTATGTTTGGGGCTTGTTCTACAGATTCTCAGGTTTCTGCATTTACTGCCCCTAAGTTATGACCCCCTGTGCTCTTCTCTACAGGAAAGGTGGAAGCAGTGAGGGGTAGAGCAGGCAGTACTCAAATCAGTGGTGTTTTTGGTAGTAAACACAAAAATCTTTGGGGAAAACACTTCTGCATTGACTATCTGGAAAACTTTGGGGGCCTGAGGATGAATTTTCTTTTTCCATGATCATACATGATTTTCAGGGCCACCAAGAGTCCCCTTGAGTCCTGAAAAGGCTTAGTCCTGATGATATAGCCTCCCTCAGTACTTCTGGCGCTGAGGTGGGGAAGGAGGAATTTTGATAATCACATTATCTGTGCTCAGGACTGTCCCTGCCCTGCAAGCCAAACAGTCCCTGCTCTCCAGGCTGAGGCAGAGAGCATGAGAAACACGCTGGGGGTGGAGAGGACGTGGACACCCATTGCCTTTTTTTGCTTGGGCAGCAGCTGCTGTTACAGGAGGGACTGTCACATATATATATGAACTTGCGTGCTTTTAAAGAGCTATGGTAGGTGGCTGAAATGTCTGACTGGTGTCTGAGTAGGTCTGCGCATATGCAACCTGCTTGGATGTACATTTTCAGAGGTTCCTAAGAATGGTTTTGCATTTATGGTGGTGGAAGGAAAGACCTTATTTATCCAGGAGACCTGTTGTACAAGAAATCTACTTTTGGTGTATATTTGTGGGACCAGAAGCAGAGACCCTACTGAATTCTATCAAGATTTGATGGGTTAAAAGCACCAAGACACTTCACACCAGAGCAGTGATCACAGAGGCCTGACAACCAGAGAAAGTCAAAGCCTGTGCAAGAAATATAGTAAATGCCGTGCTCCAGAAGCCCAATTTGTTGCTCTTCTGGTATTCAGGATCCCTTAACGCCATTGCACATTCCAGATGTGCATTCCAGGCTGCTCCAGTTCTGAAAGTATGCTTGGCTTGACCAAACATGGGGTTTTTTATTCCAAGTAGAGATGTATTCATTTGCAGTCATCAAAAAATGTATATTTATGGAGGAAAGCTTGGGCGCAGCATGCCAACACACCGATTACGAGTGTGTAGAGCAAAGAGGTACTGTCAGGCTGCATATGTTTTAAATATGTAAATTCAGAGACCAAAATATGTAGGGACAGCAGATTAGTGACACATTCAGAGAACCATGGGTACATGTATTCTGGTAAATTAAACAGTGTCAAGGCACGGGCACAGCCATTGGAACTTACTCATCCACGCTATTCAATTGTTAGAACAGTCCTTGGTGTGGTTTTGGCCCAGATCAACTAACAGTCTCCCAACCAATTCCTAGATATGGTTTGTGAGTTAGCGGAGGCCAGGGACCATTGCCAGTAGGCAACATGCAGGCGGCTGTCCCATTCTAGAGGTTAAGAGAGTTTAATATTATGGATGCAATCAGATTGTTCCAGATGGCTTGATGGCCCTCACACTGTTTAGTTTACTAATATAGATGTAACCTTTAGGTTTTTATATTCATCCACTTGGACCCGTGACTCACATATGCCAAACACGCAGCTGTGGTGATTTAAGATGTTATTGCACCTGAGCTCTTTGTTACTGGCTCTTGCAGGAGGTTGCTGACCCTGCTGTAGAGCTGCCAAAAGTAATGTACTTCAAGTGTTTTAGACCAGTGAAGGTCAAGCCATGATGTGAGGTCTGTGCGTGTACTGAATATGGGGAAAAGTCCGGTTTAAGAAAATTTTTCCTCCTCCTATTACATCCACATATTTATAAGGTGTTAGCTAAGGTCAGAGCTCTCACTGGAGCCGTTGCTGTCTCATTCTTTACCACAAGATGCCCTTAATCATGAGTGACCTTTTGGATAATACCTCTTTCTTAAAGCTACTATTTGGCTTTCATGGGCTGCACTGCTTTTCCTGAACCCGTGCTTTTCTGACATGTATTGCACAAGAGTTTTGCACCCTAAAATCTATATAGCAATGATATTTTCCCCAATTGCAATCACCCTTACTTTTAGAGACAAATAATTTAAATAGGTTAATGCCAGTTCTGTTGTGTCAGGCAGATTTGCTGTGATTAGGGCTCCCAGCTGCTAGAAGGACTATGGTGGGGTATGGAGAAGGTAGGTGGTGTCATGCTCCCTTTGGCCATGGCTGTGAGGAACCCCCAGCTGCCGATAGGACTATGATGTGGTGCTGACTGGGGCTCTGTGTGTTTCCTTGGATCATTGTCCATTTAGAAAGTTGCAACCCTCTTCAGCTGAGTGGTAGAGGATGTGGTCTGGTTCCCATATTCAAAGCTGTGGCTGTCAAAGGACAGGGGACTCAGCAACCAGAGCAGTCACCCTTCATCTCCATGGAGAGCCCTTGCCTCCCTTCCTGGCGTTCTCCCAGCCCTATGCCAAGGCTGTCCATCCCACATCTCCCTGATGGCCAGGAGACACCCTTCTTGGGCCACGCATGCCACTCACCCCACTGTGACATGGGCCACACCCAGTGTTGTGATGAAGCCATTTCATCACCAGGGAAGGTGCCAGGAGATCATGTGGGGCCCAGCCAGCTGTTGGCTACCCAGGGTAAAAGGGTGAAGACTTCCCTCTGCCTATGGCTGATGGAGAGCTTCCAGCTGCCTGCAGGACTGTGATGGGGTATTTATCTGTCCTGCAGAGCTTTGACAGCTCTCCAGTGGGAGAGGACAGGAGCATGCCATGGTCTGGTTGTGTCCCTGTCTGTATGTCCAGCTGTCATGCACAGAAGAAGCAATAAAGGTGGAGCAGCCACTCTGCCCTGCCCTGCCCTCCCCTTCCTGCCCTTGTTTACCCAGCCAGTTTGATCACCAGCCTGAGATGCTACAGCCCTTTTTGTGCCCACTGGAGCTAGCTGCGTAACCAGCCTGCCTATGACATGGCCACCACCAATGTTCTGCCTGCTGTGACATGGCCACTGCATCACCAGGGCTGGTGCATCAGTGTGACATGGCTATTTTCCACCACTCAAGTGAGAAGAAACAATTAAATATAATAATAACAACAACAGCAACAACAACAGATAATGGTAGGGAGGGAAATTAAGTCGCTGTAGTAACAATTTAAAGAACAGCAGCTCAGTGCAGGTTAAAAGAGAATTAAAAGCAGCAGGTCCTATTCACTGACCAATTTTAAAGACTGGTGTTGCTGCTTAGTGCTGAGATGTGTGGGTCTGAAGGCTAAATTCTGGAAGAAAAATGCTTGTCAAGTTGACTGAAGGTAATATTTCAACCTTTGGAATTAAAAGACTTCCAAACCCTGCATCCACAAGCTCCTGATGGCACCAAGGATGTTTCAGTGTGAACTGCAAGGCTCACATCTTTCTCTCCCTTACATGAATCAGAGATTTTGCCAGGGACTGTCCTGTGCTACGCAACTCAGTTGGACACTGGAAGAAAATACTTAAGTTAGCTTCCATCTCCTTGGTCCATTGCAAAAGTGTTGCATCCTCTTTAACCGACAGGACCAGAGGCAATGGGCACAACTGAAACACAGGCAGTTTCCTCTGAACATCAGGAAACACTCTTATTCTGCAGGGTGACCGAACACCGGCACAGGTTGCCCAGGGAGGCTGTGGAAACTCCTCCTTGGAGATATTCAAAAGCCATCTGGATGTGGTGCTGGGCAACTGGCTCTCAGTGGCCCTGCTTGAGCAGGAGGGTTGGACAAGATGACCTCCACAGGTCCCTTCCAACCTCAACCATTCTGTGATTCTGATTCTGTGAAAGTATTTACGGAGTAGGGGCATGGTCTGACAGTCGCTCACTGTGCCTTTTGGCAGCCAGATCTGTGGCTTAAACAAAGGGTAGAACATGGAGAAATCCCCCATGGCTTTCTACCAGACGCTTCTAGGGCAGTAGCTGAAGAGACATGAAAAAGACATGAACAACTTTGAATACAAGGGATTGAAGCAATTACAGCCCTCTGAAAAAGGTTCCCAAACTCTGGTGTGCAAATCTCACTTGGTGTACATATTGCAGTGCTACAGACACTCCTAGAAAGATGTGTGTGTATTCATGAGAGGTCCTTTTTGTGTGCTTTTTTCCCAGAGGGCACAATCCCAAACAAACTTTGCTTCACAACCTGGTCTTAGAAGACAAACTCAGAGAAAAAATGAATTGGGCATAGGCTGCTTGTCTTGCTCAGAGTCTCCTTGTTTTCTTACAATGCGTCTTCAGTTGGAGAAACACAGAGCAGTAAATGTAATTTAAAAGGCATCCTCAACATTTCTGACATCCTTAGCATCATATCACATGCCATTCTTGTCCTCCAAAATATGTGGGGAAAGTGTGGTCATCTAACACAGTGCAAAAGGACAGCTGCTGGTTAATGGTTCCGCTAATCACAAGTGCATTCTAATAACAAACAAATTCTACTACTTCTTATTTTAAGCCAAGTTTATGTGTTTATTTTAAGAACAAAGGCCCAATTGCATAAAGTATCAGTGTTGCTCTAGCCAAAAAAAAATGTAGACATCCCACCCTTCCCTTCCCCAAAAGAAAAAAGAAGCCTTATCTGGTTGACTGCAAGAGCAACATTCTTAGGTTAATCTCAAGAAGGCATCTAATGAGTAAGCAGAATGCATTACGTCAAAACAAAAGATCACATTTATTGGCCTATCTTTTCCCGAAAACAGTTTCTACATGTGTTGAAGATAAACAACAGCAGCACAGCAGGGAGTCTATGACCATAAAATGTCATCAAAAGCAATTTTCTGTGACTTCCAGTGTGAGTGGGAAGCGTGAGCTTCCTCCACTTACATTATGCTAAATAGTTTTGGGACCACAAGAAGAGCTGAAACCAGGTTTAATACATGTTTGTGTTGCATGGTTGATTGTGAGTTTCACTGGAAGGTTTTCCTGTGGCTGGGACATTCATAAATAAGCTTTCCTTTGAGAAATCTCTGGCATTAAATAGGTGTGAACTCACAGCCTTTCACTTTGTTGGGGTGCTTACAGGGTTAAAGTCTTACCGTGAAATCAAGTAATTCAGGGTGGAAGGTACCTCTGGACATCTTCTGATCCAACGACCTACCCAAAGGAGGGCTAACTTTGAAGTTATATTGAACTTTGAAGTCAGATGAAGTTTCTTGGGACTGTGCCTATCTGAGTTCTGAACATCTCCAGAAAAGAGATTCCACAGACTCTCTGGGACCCTGTGCTGATGCTTGACCACTCACAGGGTGACTTTTTTTTCTTCAGATGACTTCTTTCTATTGGTTTTTGTCTTTTCACTTTGAGAAGAGCTTGACTCCATGTTCTCTGTAGCCATGTAACAGGTTGTGGAAGAAAGCAATAATGTCTCCCCTTCGTCTTTTCCTTTGAAGACTCAACAAACCCATCTCCCTCTTGTTCATATGCTGTGTGCTCCACCCCTCTAACCAGGTTGCTGGCCACCGCTGGACTCACTCCGGTATGTTCACGGCTCTCTTTCACTGGGGATCCCCAAACTAGACGCAGTAATCCAGATGTGGCCTCACAAATGCCAAACAGAGAAGGATCCCTTCCCTGACCTGCTAGCTACAACTGCTCAGTACGCAGTTGGCCTTCTTGGGCAAAAGACCATACTGCTGACTCCTGTTCAACTTCTTGTCCACAAGGAAAATACAGATAGGTAGATGTAAAATGTAAATGTATATATTGTACATTGCATGTTACATACTATGTCTATATATATCCCAAATTTTATCCTTCCCAATGGAAAAAAATATGCTTAAAAAAGTTCTGTTGCAACCTTATCCACAGCGGAACAAATGGGCTATCTGCTAACTGCATTATGGTGGATATCCGTAATCACTAAGGGAGTACTTGACTTCAGAAACAGAGACTGGCTGCACACCAGATATAGAGCAGAAGTGGAGACGGGGTGAAGAAGCAGCTGAGCTTAACATCAGACTTTCCAGTATGTGCTGACTTTTCGGTATCAATCTTTGCAGGCTATGCTTTTCTACTTTAAACACTTTTTTTTTTGTTGCGATTATTTGGTTTTTTAATGGAAAAAAAAGTAATGTAATTTTATTAAATAAATCATCTTCTCCCTGTAATACCGACTAGTTTGCATGCCTTGCTAAACATTAAACCAGATGAAATGGGGCTTGGTTACATACGGTTAAGTGGCATGCTTTTTGTGAACGGTAAATGAGATAACTATTTGTTATTTTTAAACAAATGTTCACCCGTAAAAAGAAATATCTCTATTAGACAGAAAAGTGACTTCACAAAGGTGCATTATGTGGCAGCCAAAAATTGAAACGGGTGGCAGATTATTTCCAAAGTTAAAAGTTTATGGTGAAACCACGATATAAATTAACTGCTAGCAGCCGTTGAGTCCATTCCTCGGATCATTTATCTGTATGAGAGTGTTATATGTTTGATGCCTGGTATGTACGATGGTTTTGGGGTGGATTAGAGTGTTTCTGAGTGATTTAGCACATGAAATCAACTCCAAGTTTCTAAAACAATAAACATGGTGATGGGAGAGAGAAGTCAATACATGTATCTTGATCTCTTGTTGCCGTTACAGCGTGTCTATCTAATTCATGGTCTTCAACACCATTAGACTATCTCCACGTCACAAATTAGTTTTATTCTGACAACTCCATTGAAAATTAGAGAAGCATAATTCCTATTTTACTTCTGGGAAACTAATATATAAGAAAATGAGGTGACGGAATCATGCGGTGGATCCAAAGCTGGCCTAGGAACCGAACCCCAATCCAGAACATGAGCCATTAAAACTAGGTCCTGTCTCTGTATTGTGTAATATGTTGTAAGGGTAATCAGACATGGGGTATATAGTAAGAAGATTTGTAAGGAGCAGAAAGATAGCGACATTCAGTGGAAACCTTAAGAGGGAAGACATGGAAGTCCAGATGACACACGCGTACACATGACCACAGAGAAGTCACCAGGTTCTTACTGGGCTAGCAAAATATCAACAAACTTTTTTAAAACAAAAGTGTGTTTCTAAAAGCACTGGGAACTTTCAGTTCAGATCTTTTGGAGGAGGAACTGGCCAATGTTGAATCAACCGTATCACTTCACAAAATTGTACATCAAATTCATCAGCACGTTTCAGCTAAAGGGAGAGCAAAATTGAGTCAAACAGCCTCATGGCAACATTTAAAAAATATAACTTTCTGATTTTGTGTTTAAACAAAAATTGAAGCTTTAGATTATGAACTTGGTGGAACACAATTGGTGAAGCTGCTGAAGTAATGGGACCTGAGTGGGAAGAGTTACGTCAGCTAACTGCTGACAGGCACGTTGGGGAGACTTGGCTGGCTCAATGTGCTGAAATGAAGGGGATGACCTAAGGATTAAGGATTAGCTTTAGGCTTTTAACTCGACAGTAATGTACATTGTATGTGTGCGTGTGTTTGCATGGATGTGTGCATATATAGACAGATGTGTCTGAGAGAGAGACGAGGTGGGGTTTGTACTGCTGTAATGCATTTGACTTCACAGCTTTGCGTATACGGGCAATGTGTGAGGGATGTGTGTTCCTTCAAATTTGGCTGCTTTGCTGTTCTGCAACTTTAAAATGAAATGCTTTTGCATAACTTTCTGTATTGTTTGTAAGTAGTTGTAAGCCAGTCATTACCATAGAGAAAAACAAAGGCTTATTGAAGAAACAAATATAATAACAACTGAGAAACAGCGTTATGGGGAGACAAACAGCCTGCTAACAATGTGAAATGTCTGTCTGAAGTGTCACACAACACAAAGGCAGTAGGTGTTAGTGAAATCTTTTTTTTATTAATGTCTCTTTGAGAACATTCAAAGGTGGTAATCTTGAAATAAATTATATTAACACCTATGCCGAACTTCAGAGACAGTGGTACCACCTCTCCACTTTTCTCCTTTTTTTGCAGCGTGATGTGATGCAGACTCAATGGGAGTGCGACATGTGAGGGAGTGAGTATTTACCTGGAAAATGGGGATTTGCTGGCTAAATGCAGAAGCTTGATTTGATTGCCTTGGCGTGGCGGGTTAATAGCATCTTGTTACTGGCTTTGGATCGTAACTGCCTCTCAGGCTGGCCACTGATTGAAAAACTTAAGAATACTAAAGGCTTTAGAAGGAAAAGAAACAAATGGCATCTCGGAGCCATTGGTGGGTGCCATGTGGGGATGTCTAACAGATGGGTGACAAAACAGTGTATTAGAAGATGGAGTGATTTGTGGGGGTTCTAGCACAAAAACCGTCCATACATGAAACCTATCAGTTGAGCTTTAATTACCAGTGCTTTCAGAGTGGTTGTAGAGTTGTATACAAGGTCATCCATAAAACACTTCCTACAGAAAACAGTTCTGAATAAAAACACCATCAAACTTTTTAGAAATGAAGTCCTGTAATCAAAGTAAATACCGGAAAAGTTACTACTGCAAAATAATGTGTAGGTGTATGTTCACTTTCTTCCTCTACTTGGCAACAATATCAGAATACATCCCAACTATGGTGGAGGCAGTGCTCGCAAGGGAAACACGCAGGGAAAGAAAAGTATGTTATGGAGGCTAACTATTTGCTTTCCATCCTTAGCCAAAGCTGTACACAAACCAGAGCAAAATATTACCTCTCTAAGAATAACCGGGTTGTCCAGAAACCCAGGACTCCCCATCCGTTTCCAGTATAACTTCCATAAAGTGGCAGGCAGCACTCAGAGTTGCAAGTCTGTTACTTTTCCCTATGCATCTCCTTGATTAAGACCATCTTTACTCACCCCAGTGGCTTCCTCTAAGTATCTAACCATGCCATTTTTAGGGTAGATGTTCTCTCTGCTGTCCATATGGTTCACTCCTTGCTTCAGACTAAGTCTCAGGTCCCCCAGACATCTATACTGCATATGGCTTTTGGCTCCAGTCAGAAATAGCCAAAAGTTCCCTCTTTAAGGAAACTTGGACACTGAATAGAGAGTTATTCCAAGTCCTGTTTCCTACAGGCTATATAACATTTGAGCTAGTTCATATCACTTGTTCAGAGACCAGAACTTGCTCCTTGAGTCCCCAAAGGAGTATAGATTTATACATAAATTCAAGATTGTTTCTAGCATGTCGTCTTGAAATAATTTACTGGGAAATCAAAATGTGGTTATACCTTGTGGTGGGTCTCCGCTTACAGCAAACACCTGGCAAATTCTTCACAACAGAAGCATGGTGTAGGCATCTTGCATGACCTCTGTTCATTCCATAAGTTGGTGGTGGTACTGCTGCTCAGTGTGCTTGATCCTCTCCACCAATGCCCAGACTAGCAGATGACCCTTCTCCAGCCATTCTGAGAAGATCTAATCTTGCTGTTTATTCTCCTAACAGCTACCAAAATCACACTGTGAGAATAAAAATGGTAAAAATCATAGCATGCTTTTGTGGTCAGTTCCTGCATGCTCAGAAAGCGTTTGTGGCTTGGTAAGGCAGAGGGGTACTTCTGTCTAAATAGACATGAATCAGACAGAAGAGGAAAGATGCAGAACTGGCTGAGATTTCAATTGCTGGAATACTTCAGGACAATTTAGGATGCTTGCAAAGTGAGTATGGACCAGAAAAAGAGCACAAGATACAGTTTTGGGGAATGACAGCATTAGCCATGAAGAATTTGTCCTACATTGTTACCTATACTACCTACTTGATTTTGCAAACTTATACGCCTGTAGATACATACCCAGTACTATAGGGCTGATTAGCTGGTTGTGAACACAATTACATACCATTGCATTACTTGCCATTGCATGGCAAGCTCACAGAGAAAAAATACTTTAAGGAAGGTAAAGGCAAGGGCAGGCCTTGACCCATCTGAACCGCAGAGACGTTCTCATCAGTAAGAGAAACAGTGAGGTACTGCTTCTTGTGCAAGAGTAGGTGAAAGAAAAGTTTTCCAACACTATAGGTTAAAGCATGTTTGAAATCCCCTGGACCTGCAAATTCTGGTGGGCCTGGAACCCAGAAATATTAAAGATGAATTAAGGAAGATTTCTGCGGAAGATGGTCCAGGTTCATAGAATCATAGAATAGTTAGAGTTGGAAGGGACCTTAAAGATCATCTAGTTCCACCCCCGCCCTGCCATGAGCAGGGACATCTCCCACTACTCCAGGTTGCTCGAAGCCCCATCCAGCCTGGCCTTCAACACCTCCAGGGATGGGGCCTCCACAGCTTCTCTGGGCAACCTATTCCAGTGCCTCACCACCCTCAGAGTAAAGAATTTCTTCCTCTAATGTAAATCTACCCTCTTACCATTACCCCTTGTCCCCTTGCTACACTCCCTGATAAAGAGTCACTCTCTATCTTTCCTGTAGGCCCCCTTTAAGTACTGGAAGGGGCTATAAGGTGTCACCAGAGTCTTCTCTTCTCCAGGCTGAACAACCCCAACTCTCTCAGACTTTCTTCACAGGAGAGGTGTTCCATCCCTCTGATCATTTTTGCAGCTCTCCTCTGGACCTGCTCCAACAGGTCCATGTCTTTCCTGTGCTGAGGGCCCCAGAGGTGACTCTAGGTGGGGTCTCACCAGAGCAGAGAAGAGGGACAGAATCACCTCCCTCGACCTGCTGGCCACGCTTCTTGTGATGCAGCCCAGGATGTGGGTGGCTTTCTGGACTGCGAGCGCATATTGTTGGCTCATGTCCAGCTTTTCATCCACCAACACCCCCAAGTCCTTCTCCTCAGGGCTGTTCTCAATCCATTCTCTGCCCAGCCTGTGTTTGTGCTTGGAATACACAGGCCGATATAAGTATCACAGGCACTGAGGGTCAAAGGAAATGACATATTATACCAAAGAATAATATCAGAAAGCTGGCAGGTAATACCCTGGGAACCATGCATTTTGCTAGGGGTTTTGTGTGTTGTGTGTTGGTTAAGGATGCAGCTATTTCCTGGAGAGAAGACAGCTGGAATAGAAACATGGTGGAAGAGCTGTTGTAATATTTTACTGTCAATCTAAAGACAGAAGTTCAAGCCTCCTAGCAAACTTGCCCTGACACTGGCTTCCCCTTAATACAGTCATGACTGGTTATCAGGTTGCTTGAACTGGAGATAAAAGATGGGTGGACGTGATCTAGTTTGCCATGACCACACTATTTAAATTTCCTGGTATTTCATTGTGCCTTCATCGTACCAGTTCAACAGCATTCCACTTCTGGCAGTCCTCTAAGCGGACTGTTGAATGGTGGATATAGAGGTTTTACCAGACATACACTGGTTATGTACATGTGTGGTGTTCAGTGCTGCCAGAACAGTGCTAGGCAAGTGACAGAAAGTGTTCAAATTGGTGGTTGCATCCGAGTTTGGTTTTGGGGCCTGTGCCTTGTGGTGGCAATCAGAATGATAACGCATTTACACGCAGGCATACCGTAAAACTCCTCTGTCCTTGTATAATGATGTATTGGACTGATGATGAAGCCAATTGGTCATAAACCATTTACCAAAGGGCAAGTAGGGTGTTAAGTATGGTAACCTAAAGCTGTATCAGTTTAGTTGCAGAGGATCACAGAGTAGCTCATGTTGGAAGGGATCTTGGGAGGTCAGTCTGTAGTGCAACCTGCTGCTGAAAGCATGGGCGACCTTCAACTTGCGTTGCTCAAGACTTTGCCTAGTCGGACCCCGCAAATCTCCAATATATGCTTTTGTTCTACGAGGTCCCAGTTTCCCTTAATGCCTCGGATGGATAATGAAATGAGGGAAAGGGTGATGAGAGGTATATGGATATTTCTATGTTTAGGGCATGGGACCAGAACCCAGGATTCCTGGCCCTGACAGGCTTTCTCTGTGATACTAGGTAAAAATGGGTAAAACTATATAAAGAGGCTCTGGTTATTGCTACACAGGCAACCTTCACTCTGGCCTGTCTTGAATTTGTTAGTGATTAATTTTCCTGTCCGCATGGTTTTTCAACGATATTTTTGTGTAAATTTTTATAGATAATAATATAGCCTTTGTCCTACAGGATCCCAAAGTGCTTCTCGAGTTATACACCTAACTGGCCAAAACCTGCTCCTGCTGAGGCCAATAGACATTTTGCCATCGATTTCATTCGGGCCAGGATTTGGCTGCATAGAAATGGAATACAAGCAATTCTGTATGTCCGTACGGCCTTTAATAAATTCCGGTTTCCCACTTGGGCAATAAATCTGCCAGCAGAAGAGTAGTACAAAATTTGGTGTCACTTACTGAACAACTGAATGTTTCAATATAAACTTTGCAAGGCATCAGTAGGCCGTAATGACAGTTGCTCTAAAAGTATCAATAGCATCACTCAGAGCCAGAGGTGGATGATGCACGGTGCGGTGTGTGTGGAGGTGGATACGTGTGTAGAATCTCTTTATACGTAGCAAATTATACGTGTATTTTTAAATCACTTCATAAAAGATCAGTTCTAGTTAGTTGCATAATCTAAAATTCTGGAACATTTTTGCTGTCCTACGTCTGCAAAAGTTTTTCATTTAGGAACACACACGTTTCTTGTCAATGTTATTTCTACAATCACTTAGTTAGAGCAGGGCATATTGTTCTCTGAATTTCTTGTTAAAATGTTTCACTTAATTAAACTTTTACAACCAGTTCTGCTCTATGTCTGATACTTGCTGTAAATTACAAAGAAAAGCCCCTCTGGCATTTATGAGAATTCAGACAACGAAGACTATAGGAAAAAAAAGAAAAAAAAAAGAACCAGTGTCACTGAGCCCCAGATAGTTGCTGATTCCCAGTTATCTCCCGCACAATTCAATTTAATGAAATATAGGATTTCTTATTATATAAACTAGACTTAAAAAGAGGCCAAAATAGAACTAATAATATTTCAAATGATTATATTGCAACCATTTCATAAGTGGAGTGAATTGCAGCATAATTTGAATAGTTGTGGTTTTGTCTACATTTCCGTACCATATTACATGGAAAATAAGGCTAAAATTTGCATGAACCTGAAAGAAAAAGAAACCAACCAACAAACAGCCAACAGGAAAAGCCACGGGAATTGAAGTCACACCTGGCTGCACGTGCTGGTGGGACGTACCTATGCACACATGCAAACGTACGCGTCCCTTCCTGCGTCAAAACATTGCCAGAGTTTCAAAGGGGGGCTTGAGATGACCTCTCTGGTGCGGGGATTTAACAGCAGCTAAGTTCCAGCAAGATCTCATTTTTTGAGAGCAATGTTCTGCTTCCAGGCCCTCCCAAAACCAACTGTGGGATGACTGCAAGATGGCTGTCACGTCCGTTACAGGATTGAGAGGTTTAATCCAATTGGCGGCAACGCTGCTATGAGACTTGGAAATCTCCTCTAACCTCTAACCACAGTTTAGTGTGCAAACTATTGTGTTTGCTCTTGGGAAGCTCCACTCTTGCCAAAGAGAGCCAGTATTTATGCTATTTGGCATATTTATTATTCAGTTAACCCATTCCTTATAAGTAAATGCTTTTTTAGAATTTATAACCCTCCCAAGAACTATGGGTGATGGACAGAAATAAATAGCCATGAGGGGGAAAACAAAAGAAAACAAAACTTTAAATCTCTCTTCTCCCATAACTTTTATAATTTCTTCTATTGTCCTTTGTTTCACAGGGCTATTTGTCATGATGAAGGGAAGCAAGAATCAGACAGTGTCTGAGAAATCTGGTTGTGCTTAAACATTTGTGAAATTCAGGGAAACGAGTTGTGCAATCTGACATCAAATAAAGATCAGATGACCCATAGGATTCAGTTTCCTTGTGAATGAAGGTGAAAGGGCTCTGCAGCCAACATCTTTATTTACTGGGATACTCAGTAGGACATGTACACAGGGATTTTTATACCTCTGGTTCCCTCAGGCAGGGTGACACATGCAGATTAGCTCTATTCAGAATGAAAACTTTTTATTTCACAGTTCACAGGGGACTACTCCGTCTCTTTATCTGAGAACTATTGCTATATTTGTGATGGCTGAAAGCTCTAAAGAGAAAACGGATTTACCTGACTAAGAGATGCCCGCTCTGCTGACAGCTAGATAGGTGTGTGCGTATACTACCGTGCTTGTCAGATTCTGATTTTGGGGTTAATGTAGCTCATCTGACAAAAATCATTGCTGTCAGACTTACTTGGGTAATAATATTATCTGGCAAAGGGGATATGAAAGTCCAACTTGCGCTGAGACCGAGCTAGACTGGTGTGGACCAGCTGTGGAGGTGGGAGCGTTATTGCTGCATAAACTCAACATGGGCACCAGGCTCTCACAGTTCCAGGACCTGAGCTAGCATCTTCACGTGGTGCTGCTCTGTGCCGTAAATATGTATCTGCTGCCACAAAACTTATCCGGGTGTTTGTAAACTGGTTCTCCATTGCGTCACGTGTGTAACCAATCGTACCATGGGATGAAACCAGACTCTCTGTTTTTCCATTAACGAACAAGCAACAACCGTATTACCGAGTGAACTGATTGTATCAAAACAGACATGTGCACAAAATTTTTAGTGTTGTTTGTTAAAGAGTTTATTCTCAAAGAGGCAACATTATTTCAGCCTGAGCATGCCTGTCTCAACGACTATATAGTATTCCAAGAGCCAAAAATAAACCATAACAGGTTGACACATTTTCCAGTCAAAAGTAGCCCTATTTTGTGAGTGAATTCTTCAACATTATTTAAGTTCATCTTTAAATCGAGAATTCATTTAGATGAGGTCTAGGCTTCAGGCTAGGGGGCTGAGGGGAAAACTTTTTGACTCCCATCATATTCAGTGATGTCAGTGAAACTTTGACAGTTAACTAAACTCGCGATAAGTAAAAGTTAGACAATTTGACACGAAACCAGAAATACTATGGGGAAACAGGTAAGAAACCCCTGTATTTCTAGATCATAAATTAGCCAGTAGAAAGAAAACCCATCTAAAATTCTTGGCATAGTTTTCTGAAAACTGATACATGCATGAATTTATTTTTCTTAACAGAACATTGGTATTATTATCCACAGTTTTCCAGGAGTGAGATTTCTATTCTGTTTACATTTCTATGTTCTTTTTCACTTTTTGATGTTATATCCAGAATTCATTAATTTTTCTCTTCATTTTTTGTACATGCTCTTTTCCTCTTCTTTTTCTCCCAAACTTATCTACGAAGGTATTTCTATGCTGGGAAATACATGTGTTTCCACATCGTTCTTCAACTGGCTTACAAATGTGACCTTTATCTTAAAACCTGTTTATTCTATGTATTCCATAGCTTTTGTGACTATTTACAATATGTATTGCACATTATTGGCTTGATCCAACATACAGTGAAATTGAAGCAAAGACTTCCCATTGACCTTGACAATTGTTGGATTAAGCCCTATGGTCCAAGTAAAAGCAGCTGTAATGAATGACACAAAAATGTAATAAAGAACTCATTTATTGACTTATTAAGCTTATTAAAATAACCTAGTGTAGATTATTCAGTTTTCATTTACAAATTCAGATTCAAACAGTATCTACCTGAAGCTCCAGTATGCTGATTGCTGTTATTTTTAAATACATTGTGGTACAAACGTATTACTTCTCCTCTTCTGCATGTCCGTTCAGGTCTTCATGCGCTGCTGTATATTTTCCATAATCTGCTGAAGACTCAGTTGCTCAGTGGCAAGTTGTTCATCAATGAATCTTTGCATTTCTTCCCATTTCCTGGAGCCTTGCTCAATGCCTTGCTGAATCAGTGCACGTGTTAGTTCCACTTTTTTTCTGAGTGCCTCTCGGCTTTTTTGGGGCATTTGGTAGATGGACTGCCAGTCGAATGGCTTGGGCACATCTATTCTAAGCTCTCCTTGACGAACAGCAATGTACGGCTTTATGCTCTCAGCTGTCATTTGCTCAAACCAACGAAGAAGCTCTGAGATATACTGCAGGAATGCAGAGTAATTTTCTATAGTTAGATCAATTAACCTTTTGGCCTCACTGATTAGCTTTTCTTGGGAATGACTAAGCTGCCCATAGATCTCCTGGAGTTTCTCTTTGACTTGCTTGTTATGTTCATCGATTTTCCTCTTAGCAGCTGCAGACCAATATCGGATTTTTTCCTGAGCAGCAGATGAGAGCTCCATGACCTTCTGTTTTCCTTTTCCTTCAAGATCAGTTATAAGGTCATAATATTCCTGGCTGTACTTTTCCACCAATTCTCTCACTTGGTCTGTCAGGCGTGTAACCGAGTCAGCAAGATCGCCAACATACTTGTTCTGCCAATCCACTAGTGTATCTATCAGATTCTTCAGCCATCCTAGTACCTTGTCTTCCACCTCATAGTATTTCACTGACCATCCAAGTGTAGTTGGATCAAAATATTCCTCCCGCAATGCCTTCACATAGAGGAGCAGCTGGCGCAGCTTTTCTGAAAGGTCCTGGAACGTCTTCTGGCTAAGATCTTTAAACTGAGAAATGTATTTTTTAATATCTTCTGCCAGGGATCTCAGTTTCTGTGCATAGTCTGAAGCCATTGCATCTTTGTACAGCTGTTGTGTTTGGACCTTGATGTCTTCAAAATTTTTGGATTGCAAGCTTCTAACCATTTCTTCTACCTGCTGAAAAACTTGTTGCACTACTTGTTTCAGTTGCTTCAGCCTTCCTGCAAAGTCAGCTTCCTGGAGAGTAGCAAATGTCTGCCTGATTTTTTCCTGCAAATGTTTCAGCATTTCTTTAATTTGATCAAGTACATTACGACCTCTAAGAATTGTTTCAGAAGCAGGAACTCTGACTTCCAGCTCATTGATCGCTGCAATCAAGGCATCAAAGTACTCCTGAAGTTTTGAAAGGCATAAATCAGCATTTTTTGCTACCTTCTCTGTAGTCATGAGGTATATTTCTTCACCAGTGTACTTTTCAGACAGCCCAGGGACCTGGAATTTTGTGGTCTTCAGGAATTCAATGGCTGAGTCAATTAGGTGTTTTATTCTCTTGTGATACTCTTCTATTATGTCAATTGTAGCATCCAAAAGCTTTGCTTTTATTCTTTGATAGTCAAACTCTTCAGCTTGATCTGCTGCGTTTTGATACAGCTGTTTAGCTTTCACCTTCATCTCCTGATATTTGCCAGAGGCCTCATTGGCAGCTGTGCGAAGCTGAGCATCTATTTGATCTACTTGTTTTACAGCAAATGTGTATGCTTTGTCAGCATTATTCTGCATGATATTCTTCATCTTTAAGGTGGCAGCACTAATTTCCAGTCCCATATGCTCCTTATGATACCGATTAACATACCTATAGGCTGCATTTGTCATTTTAGGTACTTTTTCTTTCAGACCCAACAGCAAGTCTTTGGCAGCATCCTCTTTCCAGTTGAGTTTCATTTGAATCAGGTCAGGTTTCTTGAAGGATATCTCACTTTTTAATATGTCAATGTCTTTCTGAGGAGCAGACTGAAAATATAGAACAGGATAAGATAAAGGTAGCTTGTATATAAAACAAATCCCATATTTATGAGTGTATTTCAACATTCTCATCTTTGCATCTTTAATTTTATTATATAATAGGACAAATGCACTACAATTTTTTGTCTACTGTATGTTTGCTCTCATCTTGAAAGGTTATTTTGGAAGAAATTATATTGTATCAAGCTACTTTGTGCCTCCTCAAACAGCAGGACCAGAACATAACTTAGTCTGGTCTTTTTTAAAATTTGACTGCAAATAAGATTTTTCCTTCCTTTGTATTAAATGCTTATCGTGTCTTATAAGGCATGCGAATTACTTGGGAAAATGGACCTTCTCCTCATTCTTGAAATCATTTAAAGTGAATTCAAAAGGAATTTTATTCATATGAAAATATTAGAGGGTTTCATTTTGTAATCATTTAAATCAATGAGACAATTTAGAGAGTTACTCAGAGTAATTAAAGATACTTGAATGAGAATATATTTACAGAAACAATTTTTCCAGTTTTCAGTAGTAAATTATTGTTAAGTTAGTGAATTATGAGTTGCTTGTGATTCCTAAATTAGTATTTCGTTCTGGAAGGTAAGATTTTAAGTTTGAAATTGTTGTAGTATGCCAGTAATAGCATGTTTTGTTAGCAAATCTAGTAAGGTTTTTAATTCTCATAATGCATTGTGACATATTAATGAATTTAAAAAAGACACTCTACAGATGGCCTGACCTCTTCCAGTGGCCGGATTCCTATAATGGCCACTTTTGTAGTAATTAACAGTAGCCTGATGAGTATATGTTCAACCTGATGTGGGTGGCTTATCTAAAACTGGCTTTGTACTTTCTTCACTTTCAGTGCATGTGTCTTCTTGATCATAGGAGAGGGCAAAATTAGCTGTGTGGAAGAGCTGAAACAGCTTCTTCACACAGAAGCTACTTTTAGTATTGGAAAGGCCAGTGTAGGAAACAAAAACTTTCATTACTGATAATATACTTTTTCTTTGGACAAAGGGTGGTTAATTTATGTCTTAACATAAACATACACAAACGTTAAAAGGGAACTTTTCCTCTGACCACACATAATCCTTTTGCTTTTTATTGCTTATATCAAGCTTACCCGAGTTCGGTAGTAAACTTTCGCCGTGAGAATGTCAGTGTCCATTTCAATGACATAGCCCAAGGTCCCAGCAGAGGGTGAAGATACTGAGCCAGATAAGCTTCGGTCAGTCTCTTGATAACGCACGTGAACGTCTGTGAAGGTTGGGCTGATGATGTCTAGTGATGCAGTGTTGTCCATGACTCTACAACAACAGTGAATACACAGCTATGAAGGAATGCACAAAGCACAAGCCCAATGCAGTATGTCTAAATACAATACCATCTATTATTGTGTGTATATACATGTATGTAAACAATGCCTTTCTCATCAAAAGAAAATGTAGGGGTTTACTATCCACATTTCTTAGGATTTAGCCTAACACATTCAAAACTTCACGTCACTCCAATTTTCCTGTTTTAAATAAAACTCTATTGAGCTCTGTTGAGAATTTTCATTAAATTAAGGCAGCAAAACAAAACCTGTAGCTGTACCACTGTCAGCTTTCTACAGACTTCTACATGCTGACTGCAATTTTTTCCACCAACACAAATATAGGCAGTACTTTTTATCTGCATTTGTACTTGCCTTCACAGGCTCTGTCCCTTGGATATATCAACACAACATTTGCAGACGAAAACAGGCAGATAGAAGGCCAACTCTGTAATCCCTAGTACTGGTACTTGTGAATAAAAATTACTCTTTAATGGCTTGTGGTGACAGAGGGATCCAGTGAAAAAAAAACAACCTATGTTGATGAACAGATCTAGAACTGCTCTGATTATCAAATACCGTGTTTATATCTCAGCAGTTTTCTGAAATGGGGCTGCTGAGAAAAGCTGTTCTAGAAATGCTGAAAGGGAACAACTTTCCAGCTATCTTGAGAGGAAAAAAGGCACAGCCGATCATGACAGGGTAGCTACATATGTTCCTATTAACTACAGCGAAGCACTCTGGGGCATTAAAGATCAAAGCAACAATACATCATTGGCAATTTTGTCTATTATAAATTATATTATTAGAGCAAATTTTTACCTAATTCCTGAAACAGTAAGATCTTCCTTGTAGTTTGCGCTCATGTCACGATGTGAAAAGCTGCCAGTTGTCTTCACAACAAACATGCCTTCTTCATATTTGTAGTTTGAAACAACTGTGAAAAAAGATTTCAAATGTGTGTATTTCCAGAGCTTACCAGCAAACAATACAAAATAGATGTCCAGTTGTATGTCAGATGGCCAGTTGTGGGGTGTTTCAGTAGTATGTTAACTTATGCATCAAGAAACTGAACGCCCATAATGCCCCAAATAAAAAGATAAGAAAATACTTGTTCAGCCAAAGTCTTTTAAAATTCAGTTTTTCTCTATATTTAGAACAACATGGATATAACATTTTGCATTCATGCAGATCATAAATGAGGATTCTAATTTCTTGAGATCTTAGAATTTTAATCTGATGGATATTTTTAGTATTACTATAAAGTACAGAACTCAACGGTATATGGGGCTCCAGAGTTGTCTGAGGTGAACTAATTTTTGAAAATAAGTATGCTTAGTTCCTAAGGAAAAAGATAGGCATTTCTTTATCTGAACTGAATCAGATAAAAAGTCAACCTGCCTTCTCTACAGTTGTTATCTTAAGTAATGGGGGAATATTACGTTGTTCACAATTTAAAGTAAGAAACTACTACACAGAAAAGAGATTTTTTCCACTTTTTTCACAGCACACCATAAGTTGTACATATATCATTAGTCTTCAGAGTGACTGACTGAGACTGATAATAATTTACAAAAAAATGCTTCTGATGATAAAAGATGTATAATCTAATGTCAATGCTGAATAGACAGCAACACCTTCATATACAAAGTCCTAGAAAAAAAAATCTGTAACAACACATTATACAGTATTTCCCCCAAAATTGTGGCATACAGAATTTCAGTGTCTTACCATTCAAGTCATATTCCAGGAACTGTAATGTTGAGCTGCAGGTAGAGTCAATGGACTGTTCAAAAGAGTCCTTTTTGTTTGTTAAGTCTGTTCTCCAGGTGACATTGTACAAAGGGGAAGCAACTTTGAAAGTTCCAGTCAAGGCACCAAATGATGGGATGTAAATTCCAGCAGGCAAGGACATTTTGAGAGGCGGGATCTCAATTTTCTGTTCAGGAATTGTAATTGTAGGCAGATCAAAATCTGCAATCTTACTAGCTACTTCATCCAGATCTACATGGAAACTGCCAAGAGAAATACTCTTTGGAAGAGTGAATTGAGACACAGTTATTTGGTGTTCAGGTATTGTCACCTCAAAATATGGTATTTTATATTCTTCTAATGTAATATAATTGGCTCCTATATCCACTTTGGGGAATCTTAGTTTTGGCAGTGTGGGCAAATTGACATCAAATGGCATTGTTTTTAGTGTCTGTGGAATTTTTATGTTGCGCAAGTCGATGGTGTATGCTGGGACCTGGAGAGTGGTGAAAGGAACTCTGAACTCTGGAGTGCTGAGAACTGGGCTGGGAGCCTTTAGGTGCAACTCAGGAATACTGAAAGTGAAGCCATCGGTCAGCTTATTCACAGGTATGGGGAAAAAGTAACCATCGTCACTCTTTGTGTACACGAGGGATGCTGAACCATTTAAGTACTGTTTTCTGTCAGCACTGGTAGTGACGTCCAACTTCAAGATATCCCATAAGCTCTTCTCAGCAATAGGACACTTTATGTTTTTGAGGAAGTCCATGTATCCTTCCAAAGATCCAGAAATATCAAACTTTGCCTTTGATTTTTCATTTGATAACTGCATATCGTGACTGAGAGAGAATGACTGAATTTGGCCTTCACCCTTCCAGCCGACCTTCTGGTTTGCAGTACTGATTTTCACTACGACAACTTGATTAACTGAGGCTATGTCCAGGAAGGAATTTGGCTGAGTGGCTTGAATCTGAAGATCTGCTGATATACCCCAAGGAGCAAGCTCTAAGGTTGCTTTGCATCTCTGAGACCCCGTTGTTGTGAAGAGAGGTGTGTATCGTGCATAGTTTTTCCCGTTGTGCTCCCAGACTGCGTAAACACGACGTGTAGATGCTTCAACTGCAAGTATTTCTTTCATTTCACTGTTCCAGAGTCCATCTGCTTTGGAGTGGGCCTCAAGCTTCAGAGATGACCGAGCTCCATTAGCATTCAGATAGGTGTTTGCCTCATGGTCTAGACTTCCAGAAAATGCATTTCCAGTGTAAAATACTCCATCAAGGTTCCCATTTGTAGAAGTTTCTACTGATATGTAAGATGTAAGGCTCTCTAAAGCAAATTTGTGCGCAATTCCTCCCTTAGCACTGGTGCCATATTTAGGAGTATTAAAATCATACATTAATTTTAGTCCTGAGGAAAGTGTGGGTTTAGACTTAGTATTTCCAGAAAGTTCTTGGCTGAAATTAATTTTTAGAACTGGTGTGTTGATTTCTGCATTTGTTGCCACTAAAGCTTCCATGTTCCTCCTTGTGAGACTAATAGTGCTGTCATGATTTCCTCCTAGAAATTTGTTATTGCTCAGGGACAATTCTGTGGCCAGCTTCAACCCCCTTTTTCTTGTCAAGCTTGTTGAACCATCCAGCTTAAATTGCAGTGCATCAATGACAGAAGAGGATGAGACACTGAGATGCCCAGCAATATCTGACTGATTGAACAGCCCGGCATTTGCAGTTAAAGTGATCACACTGGATTTAAATGAGAAGTCGTAAGTAATGTTTCCCATGGCAGGAATTAAGATGTGGTTTGACAGGCTGTTGATTCTGAATCTAGGAAGCTTTAGAGTGCGTAGATCCTGTGGGACATGAAGGACTGGAAGCTCCAGAGAAGGTAGGACTAGTGTGTAAGATGGTACTGAAAAGCCAATAAATGGGACTGTGAATCCTGTTGTGCTTATTTCTTTTGGGAGCATGTAACCAAAGGCTGGCATCTCAGCAGTAAAAGGAGAAACCTCAATATTCACAATTGGAATGGTGTATCCTGGAATCCTGAAGGTCCTTGGTAGTTTGTTCAGTGATGTCTGTATTTTGTATTTGTCAAATTTTGTTTTGGCTTCATTATATGACTTTGTGAGAAAATCTAAAGCAGTGTTTCTTCCTCTCTCAAAATGCTTGTTGAAGAAAATGATGTATTTATTAAGCGCTTCATGCACTGTTGCTAAAGGAAGTGGGATTACATGCATGTCTTTGTTTTTCTCATACCGAGCATTCAAATTTAAATCAAAGGATTGTCTTGTTGTCTTCAATAAATCCTTCAGGCCAACCTGTTCCCACAGTGAGTAGTCTTTTAGCTGAGGAGTTTTGATTCCAGTGTAGGGAACCTGAATCTGAGGAATGGTTAGAGGAATATTTAGGAAGTCTAGGTTGGCATCTCCATTCATTTGGACATGAGCTTCAATTCTGTCATCGTTGTTGCCAGCAGACATATTATGGGAATATCTGTACTGATTGAACCTGCCAGTAGCTTGCCAGCTGACCTGCTGAGCAGAGGAACTGAGTGCAAAACCATAGTTATTCAGGAAGTCAATTTTGCCAGTCAGTTTCATTGGGAAGCTGATTTTCACATTTCCATCATTGTTTGTTAATAGACGAATTTCGAAAGGCTGTGCCAAGAAGGAAACCTCATTATTTACAGTTCCAGTAATCCGTCCATTGAGCCGAGCATTGTGAGAGCCTGTTAATTCTACTTTCATTCCTCCAAGCTGTCCTGTGCCTTTTACATTCAGAACACTACGTCCCACACGCTGTGACTCAATTTCAGACTGAATCTGAAGTGTTGCATAATTTAGGAAACCACATTCATATCTCATAGCTTGGTTGACTTTCAGGTACTTGTCATTTATTCTGTTGTTGGCAGAAAATGTAATAATGGGGCCCTCAACCCTGAAAGTGGCATGTGAATCATGAGTGCCTTCATCGGAGAAATTAGGAGAAGCCCATTTCCAGTTTCCTTTACCAGTGGAGGTGAATGATATGTGTCCTGCTTCTATGTCTGTTGTCATATTATTGATCAGATCAGCTTGGCTGGAGAAATCAGCTTGTGGAATATTCAGTCTGTGGGAATACGCTGTTCCACTCTGCATCCAAATTTTTCTTTGCAGCTTGACCATTAAATTATTCTGCAGTTCTATTGAATTTTTCATTGTATGTAAGTTTGCTCTAGTTTCAGCTTCACCTTCTACTGAAGTCCCTAAAAATACCACTGCATTGGTGTGATCAACTTTAAGGAACTTGTGGTTGACCTTCATGGAATTTTTAAGATTCAGCTGCTTCATCTCAGGGGCCAAAAGACGTGAATCTGCAATAACACTAAAAACTAGGAAGTCTAATTTGGACGTTGTTTGAGCTGAAAGGGAGGTCACAAATTCTGGACTGTTTGCAGATGTTGTAGTATTATGAACCTCAGCTTGCGTAGACAGTGTAAAGAATGGAGAGGTGACTCTGAAAGCACCAGACAATTTGCCAAATGTAGGGACAGCCACAGAATGTGGGATACGTGGAAGCTGGAACTCTGGTATCTTCATGTTAGGAATCTGGAGCTCATTTAGATTTAGCTTTGGAACCAATAATTCTGGTATTTGAAACTGAGGTATTTGTATTTCTGGGAAAGAAATGTCGGAAAAAGGCATATCTCTCATCTTTAGATCTTTAAAATACACATCAATTGCTGGCAACTGGAATTCACCAGACATGAGTTTGTCTATTGTTTTCACAATCTGAAGTTTAATCTCATTTAAGTCAATTGTATAGGAAGGAACTTCAAAGGTATTTAGAATTGTAAATTTTGGGGTAGTAAATTTCATTGGGATTTTCATGTCCTTTAGTCTCTTAATATTTATCTCATAGGAGGGGACATGCAGATCAGTCAGTGGAACAATGAAGTCTGGTGTTCGAAACGTTGCTTCCCGAAGACTTCGGAGACTAACCTCAAAGGCAGGTATAGTGACTATAACAGTTCTGATTTCAGGTACTTTAAATCCTGTTTCAACAAACTGGTTTAAATTTTCAGCCCAATTTTTTAGATCATACTCTTCAGCCACAGCAATGATTTTCTTGAAAGCTATGTTCCATTGGTCAGAAATGTATATGATAACAGAATCATAGAATTGGCTTATCTTCTGAAGAAACCACTGGAATTCCTGGGAAATATCCATTTCAGAAATCCTCTCTCGCAGGTCTTCCAGATGTTCATTCACCTTGGCTTTGAGATTCGCAAATGTTGTTGAGTTTATGAGCTCCTTGAACCAGTTAATTATTGCAGCAAGCTTGGTGTCCCTTAGTTGTTCCATGTATTTTGAAATCACAGCTCTAAAATCTCTCATATACTGTTTCAGTGCTTCTGCTTTCTGTGGAAGTTCTAGATTTCTGAGTTCCTCATTTATTTTCTGGGTCACTTCTCGGATTTTTTTATTTGTGTCATCAACAAACTGGTTATAGTCAAAGGACTTGAGCTTATTAATAACCATGTCAAGGAACTTGTTGACTTCATTTACCATCATTTCATAATCAAAGGTTTGCACTTTCTTGACAGCATCATCAATAAAAGCGACAACTTTATCAAAGCATGACTTCACATCAATATTTTTCAGGTAGATGGTCATTTTCTGGACAGTTTCTTTTATCCTGTACTGGTTAAGCAGTTCTATCATTCTGTCCATTAAAAAATAGACCTGCTTATCAATTTCATATTTTACAATGAGTTTGTGCATATGACCTCGAAAAATGCTGATCTTCTCAGATACTTCATACTCCTCCATCCAATTTAGGATAAAGTCTTTGATTTGTTCAAGAACTTCAGTAATTTTTTCAATAGGTAATGAAAGCTTAATTTTTTCTAAAACTTCTTTAGCATCAAACATTTTAAGCTTTTGTTTCAAATTTTCTGCAATGCGTCTGACATCAATATTCTGAATCTGAATCTTGAGTTGTTCTAGGTTTTCCTGTATCCTAGCTGTAATCTTGTACTCATCATCTACATTTTTAATCCAAGCCAAAGTACTGCTTCCAATTTCGCTAGGGTAATACTGGCGAAAAAAAAATTGCAATTTTTGAATAGTGTCAACTATAGTCATTCTTATCTTATATTTGTTATCTAGAGCTGTCATGGTTTCAACTATTTGATCAAGAAGCTGTGAAATAAGTGCTTTAATGTCATACTGCTCATAATGATCTTTGATATATTGCTCAATTTGTATCAGATAGACCTGCACCTGAGACAGTATTTCTTGAAGATTGTCCATGGCTTTTTCCAGCATAATTTGGAGATCATCAGATGTTATTCTGTAGTCCTTTGTGAAAGCAATCAAATTATTTTTCATGCTGCTAACTCTGCCTTTCATATCTAATTTGTCCATGTAATCGTTAATGTGCTGTGGGAGTTTATCCAAAGTTGCCTTGTATTTTCTCATATGTTGTTCTATGTTAACGTTCTTCAGGTAACTTTGTATGGCCTGCAGTGTGGATAGAATGGTGCCTCTGATTCGTTCAAAGTAAACTGGGAAATGTTCCAAGAATGGTAGGTTAATAACATGCATATCTTTATTTTTGTCATACTTCACAAAGCCAGAGATGCTGAATTCTTGAAGCTCTGACACGCTGCCCCTGAGGCCCAATACATCTATTAAATTAACTTCTTCAGATGTGAATGGTAGTATGACTGATGTATCCATTACAGAGAGATCTGCTAAAGCTTTTCCACTAAGTTCCATGCCGGTCTTTTCTGCATCATTGTAAGCACTGAGATCTTGTGAATATACATTATTGTTTAGCTGACTTTTCAATTTCCAAGCACTTGACTGCTCTGATGGAGTAAAAAGCATATGAACTTTGTTATCAAGCAGAGTGGTGTATCTTCCTCTAGACTTCAAGCTATGACTGGTAGATCCTCTGTAATCATGGGAGAAAGTGAAAGCAAGAGGCTCTGCTTTAAAGAGGAATTTGCTGTAAAGGTCTCCTGTGTGTTCACCCATAGCAATCAGTTTTCCGTTACCGTTGGTATGTATGTCAGCGGTGATAGCAAATGGGGCCATAGTGGAACGCACAGCATTGCTGAAACGGAGAGATTTGGAATCACAGTTTGTGTTCATAGTAACTGAGGAAGCAAGTCCTGCCACATTCATATTAACTCTGTGACTCACAGCTGCGCCTTGAACATTTGCGACTGTATCTGTTTTAAAGTTTGCAGCTAGCTCAGCATATGTAATGGTGTAGGTATGCCTTATTTCATCTGCTCCATAGGCTCCTCTGACATTGCCTCCCAAGTTCAGTTTCAGAGGCTCGAGAAGGAGTTCTGCTTTGTTGGAAAGTTCTGTTTTAGTGTATTTGATATTATTGCTCAGTTTAGCTGTAAGTGAGCTAGGCTGCAGTTGTAGATCAAAAGCATGCTTGTGGAACTTGTCAAAGCTGAAGCTGTTGTCTAACTTTGAAGCAAATGTTAAAGATAAGCCAGGAATATTCAAGTCATTTGTGTACTCCAACTTGATCTCTTTGAACGATCCTTGCAAATTATTTGAAAACTTGAGTCCTTCTCTATTAACTCTGAAGTTTAAAACATGCTTGTTGTCCATACCCAGAACTGTACTCTGATATTCACTTCCCAGCGTTATTTCCGTTAGGCTCACTCTTCCACCTAGATTGAATTTTGCATTGCTTTTACCATAGCGCCCAGAAGAGGACAGTGACATGGAACCTCCAGCAGTATCAAGTTTGGCATTCATTTCACTCTGCATCATCAACGGACTAAACTGCACATTTGTGGTTGCACTGCTGGCTAGACCGTACTGATTTACATTGAGGGATGACTTATGCGCAGCTCGATTCTTTTGATCAGTCATAGAGATATCAGTGTTGAAAACAAGATCCTGGGAATTGAGAGAACCTGCAAACAAGGCGTAGTACTGGGTTTGCTTGTAAGTGGCTTGGTACTCAGATCGAAGTGCTGCCATCTTCTTTGACAAAATTAATTCAAGCTTATTGACACCTGCAGTATGTCGATACCTCCCATTTGTTTCAGATGTCATTTTCAGCTGGCTGTTTTCATACTTCAGTGAAGCTGTGTTCTTTAGTAGTCCACTTTGTATATCAGAAACTGAAGTAATGGAAAATAAATCATCACTGTATCTGCTGGATATCTGATTGGTAGCCTGAAGGTAAGAAGAATCCAGCTTCAGATTTGACTTTCCTTCTAAAACCCGTCTCTTTTCATTGTATGAGCTTGACAGAGTGTAAATGCTTCTTGCAAAGACAGAAGCCACTTCCAGCTGCCCTTCCATCTTGACATTATTGATATTCACATTATTTGTCTTTTCAGAAACAATATCACCAGAAAATGAAAGCTGAGGACCCAGAGTACTGGATGCCATAAGTGATACGGTGTAGTTTGCAACTGGACTAGGTTCGTAACTCTTTGTCCTGGCCAGCTTAAAAACTGATGTTAAGAGTCTGTGCTTCAGGTGATTTTCATATGCACAGGTGAATCCATTTCTATTATATGATGCTTCTCCAGAACCTGAAATAGGAAAAAGAAGACAAAAGATAATGGTGTAATTTATAACTTTTCGTCTTTAAGACTTTGCTGATGCCACTAAACTTTTATGTTACTGCTTGAATTGCAATTACTGTTATACCATTTTGCTTTAAAGGCCAAAATGTTTTGGTAAATCCTGAATATTGTTATTATTTTGATATTTGGGGCTAAAGTTTTGAACTATGAATCAATTAAATCTCTACACTACTCTACGAAATATAATTATGTGAAACGACACAAAGTTATGTCATTATTTAAATTTAAATTAAGAAGATGGACTCTCAAGAGTAACCCATATCTAACATTCCTGGTTTTTAATGTTTTCTTTATTATGCTTCATTTATGATGGGGAGATTAGAAAAGACTGAAGTTAGCTTGTCCTTTTGCAATTTGAGAACTCAAACTGCAATTTTAGAGAAACTAACTTAAAAATACCAGTCTTAAGACCTATCCACTCTGAGTCTGGGATAACTGCTGTGTAGTTATGGTAGTATATGGACATATATAAATGATTAAAAAAAATTAAAAAATATATATATAAAAATAGAGCGAGAAACAAACTGTGGGCATACCTATGGATACACCTGCACACCTGATTTTGAAAACACTTGACCTGTCAGATACACAAGTGTTTGTGGAATCACGCCTTCAGTTTTGAAGGACTTTTTCTTCAGTAGGGAATATCTAGGAAAATATGGACCTTAAAAGTTTTTATTGAATTAAACTGACTTCACCTTTGGCGCCTGAATAAACAGACTCACATAACATCTTTAAAAACAGAAAGAAAATCATTTGAGATTATACAACACCTTTCTTTAAATAAGCAACAGGAAAATGAACGTGCTATACCTGATACATGGAAAATAAAGTCATTAAAATAATTTTGCCAACATTGCAGTATTAGCACACGTTCTTACCTTTCACACTGTAGGAAAGTAGCTCAAAAACTGAATCAGCGTTTGTGGTATAAGTGGTCCTTACGCCGGATGCTTTCTCTGTGGTGCTGTTAGCCAAAGTGTATGCTGCTGTCCAGTTGTAATAGTTGCTGTACACATTAGCAGAGACCTCCAAAGTGCCAAGTAAGGGCACACGAAGAGGATAGAATTCTGGAACAGTAAATGTCGGGATTCTGTATTCCTGAGACGGCACACTTATTCCCATTGACTCCATTACCAGAGGAGGTGTTTTAACAGTCTGTGGCACCCTTATGTCATGGGATGATCTTCCACCAAATGGCAATGGGATGTTAATTAGAAAACTGTGTTTATTTAAGATGTATCTGATCCGGCCTTCACTAGAAAATAAAAGTGACTCTATTAGACACTGTAAGTCCATGAAGCATATGCAGAAATTTCCATGATTCCTACTATTCGTATGATACTGAGCTTATTTACATGCTTATATCAATGTCCTGACTTTAAGTTTAGAAAGAAATGTAATGATCTTCTATTATTATCAGCATTTTTTAAGCACTCATCTATGAGAATTTACTGAAAGCACTTTTGATATCAGTGAATTCTGCCAGTGTTTTTTCCCCTTATTTCATAGTCAAGGAGACTCATACTTCACGTAGTCCATAAACACATTCTTTCTGTAAGACCTTGCATTAGAATTCAAATGTTCCTGATTCTTTGTTCAGAGCTTAACTAACTTTAGCTCCCAGGTGGAGAGTGTCATTCAAGGGGCTAAATACATTACTTTTATGAATCTTGCATCTGATTTTCTACTTTGAGAATACAAATCTGCTTTATGAACATTAATGAAAAGATATATTGGCATGAAAATGATGTTCAAAATGAAGGAATTTGAATTAAAATAGCTGACATATAGGAAAAAAAATCCTCCAAAAACACTGCAGCACTTGTGCAATGTGGCATGCTGAGTACCAGAAAAAGGCAATTATATTCTTCTTAAAAAAAATCAATGTATTCTTATAGAAATGCATGAAAAGTCTTGTTAGCATTAGAAGTTGTAAGAACCTAAATTACAAAGAATTTCTCTTTCTGACAATAAGCATTTCAAAAAGTTTCATCCAAATATTCAGCATTTATTTTATTCTGAATAACAATAAATAAAAATCTAACCATTTGACCAGGAGCTAGGACTGGAAAAAATGGATTGTCAGCTGAAAAGCTTGTGGGCAAAAAGTGTAATTATGAAAAGGCGAAACAGGAGGAAATCCAGCCTTAATTTGTGCATGAACAATAAGCTGGCAAACATGCTTTTATTGTTTGCCTAACTGGTCTTTTATATTACAAAATCTTCTTTTTTACACTTAGAGCTACATCCTAAGATGAAAATTAAGGAAACATTTTTGAAATTTGTTCCTTTGCATCAAATGGTTAAAAGAGCAACATCACAGAGTGGTAAAAATTCCTATTATTATTATTACTACTATAATGTGGACTGCCGATAAGAATATAGGAGAAAAAACAGTATTTTCCTTGCTTATAGTTAGCTTAGGAACACAATGGAAGCAATAGAGCTGCGTGTCATTAACGTACAGTTTCATATTACCACAGTGAAAGATAGTACATAGAAAAATAGCACTGAGAGATAAAATGCAGGACTCTTCTCCATCTGTTTTTGTAATCCAGTCTTACACTATTCTATTGTCCTTTGCATTCATTTCAGCCATCGGTATTTCCCTAGCTCATATGAAAAGTATACAGACATGTTTCTCTTTATCACAGTGGTAGCTGTGAGTGTATTCTGAAGATACTACCAAGCAACACTGTTCCTTGAATCCTTATGCACAGGCAGAGCAGCAATGCGATATGAACACTGACTGGCAAGAACAAAAAGTGCTAGGAACCGTAATGAGAGCAAATCCTGGCAGGTGCATGAGCATTTTAGAAATCTAGATCCATTCTGGCTGACTTATAGTCTAATTTCCTAGAAACAGAAGAAATAGACTATTTATCTGCCTTCCAGTCTCTCTTTTTGTTTGTCAAACCCTATTTTTTAGAAATTTTTAACATATTGGATGATTTCTATCAAATTTGACATAAGGGTCATTACATTCATGCAAGTTCTGTGGAACTCTCTGTTAGGTGAAGGAGACGGGTCCAAACTAGTGCAAGCATCCAGTCCATATGTATACAACCACGGCACGTGTTGCCACTGAGCAAGTGACAGGTGGAGTCAGACATGGGAAGAATTCAGGGCACTATATTGGTAGAGGTCAACCAGTATGTGTAGGGGATTGGGAAGAACTGTCCAGTAGGACTGCACAGGAAAAAAGTAGAGCTATTAGGTTTATGGCCAAAGACAAAAGGTCTGTAGGGATGCAGGACACAAATCTATGCAAAACGTGGCTTCATTAATCCTGTGGCTTAGAGTAAAGATTGTTCAACACTATTTTTGTTCGGTTCTTATTATTATGTAACAAAATACTTCAGGATATATTCATAAACTGCAGGAGTGACTGCTGAGTCAAATCTGTATTAAAGATATGCATCGTTTCCTCCATATAATTTCATCTCTGGTCCTAAAATTCTTTGATGTGATTCCAATTTCATGCTGATGTTTACAGCAATTCCACGATGTTTTATAAAACAAAATAAAATAAAATAACAGAAAAATATGAACAAATATCTATTTTCAGTTTCCTGTGTGACTATCCTAATTTCTCTCCTTACCTTTTCAGGAAAAGTTCTTCAGGAATGGTGATAACAGGCAGGTTAATTTTCTGAATGTTCAGTTCCTGCAGTCCACTTAGTTTGTCTTGCAGAGTCTGGGCATAGGGGACATCTTTTGATGCCTTTTGCAGCCAGGTGTTGGTTGCCTGCAAAGAGGAGACAAGTGTTTCAAAGTAAATAACAAGTTTTAGGACTTCCCAGTAAGTTATCTGAAAGCCATTGTAACTGTCCATATACTGAGTCCTAGGCATTTGACAAAGTGACTGGCTTGATCAAGGTTGGAAATATACATCTTATTCAATCTGATGAGTGCTTTTACAAGTAGTTTCCATTTCGGCTTCCATGGAGGAGGCACAAATTCACCAGGGCTATGTGATCAAGCTGTAATATCTACTGTAAGTTGAAACATACCACGATAAATTGTGAGACAATATGTCGCAGTGTCATATCTGTGTGAGCCACTTTCCGATCCAGCAGTTCAGTGGCATGCTTCTCTAAAGTTTTTGGGTAGTCTGAAAAGTCAACTGGGAAGCCAGAAGACATTTTCTTCACAGCAGCACTGGCGCCTGAATTCCACTCTAGCTCAACTTTCTCTGAATCTGAAAATAATGAATTTAAAACAAAAGGGTAAAATTAGTAATATTCTTATTCTATTTAGGGATATACAATAAACTAATGTAACAAGATGTTTAAATTTATAGGTCATACAGGCAGATCATGTTTTTTGCCCCTACCATATCTGAGAAGAACTCTTTCTGAAACTGAGTTTCCATGAGTTGTTGCAGTTGAGCTCATCTGAAGATATCCTTTTGTCGGTGAATAATTAACCAATGCTTCAGTTCTAAGCTCAGTTTGCAGGCGAGGAACAGAAATGGTACCTCTTAACATTGCCTCTTCCATTCCAGCATATCTGTAAAAGCAAAAAGTAAATGTGAATATAGAACATTTAACTCTAATCTTTCACTTATGTTTCAGGAGCAATTTCAGCATCTAAATCTACAGTGAAGACATAATAGGTGTTATAAAAAATTAGATTGAATCAAACTCGTAAACTATGTTCCAATTCAATCAATGTTTTCAGCTTCTGCTAGTTACTTTGGGAAATCTATTGTAAATTATCATAATGCTACTGTGCAGGTACAATAATAATTCCATACTAATTCCGTAATACTGAAATGGATGTAAATATGTACCTGTCTTGGTAAAGTTGTACCTAAACCAAATTCTGAACTCCTTACTCAGGCTGAATTCTCCACTAAAGGATACAGACTGTGGCCATGAATCACATAGAAACAAAACACTTGATAAAATATATTATGCCACTGGGCTTCATTTTCCTTTATTCACATTTATTTTATATCTCTGTAACTTTGTTGACTTGAGCAAACTTCTAATATTATGTTAGTGCAAATGAAAGGGAATTGAGGTCCCTGACATCTGTCCAAAGCTCCCACTGATATCAGAGGCAATTCTGCATGAACAGCAAAGACAAAGACTCCCTGGGGCACCATCAAGATCACAGAATTCCATGGAAGATTGAGGTTTATTAAAGAATGTGATCAGCTCGTTTCACTATGGGCTTGTGAGGCAGACAATTTTAGAAACCCTGGCAGGCTGAACATTTTTGTTAGCTCCCCTGTAGATGTTCCCGGAAATATTCTCATCGTGAAGCGTGGGAATTTTTACAGGAAGCTCTCAGCTATTTTTGGTTTTGTTGCTTATTGAGTGCCATTAGATTTATTCATGGGGAGATGTAATAACTTTTTTTAGAGCCAAACATAACCAGTAAATGATAATACCTCTCTGAACAAACCTTGCCTTGTTTGTATCCTTGGATTATCACACCTGCAATAACACTAGTACAATGTCATTCTTGTAGTCATGTGTGTGCAAACATGGAAGAACTAGCTCAAAGAAGTTGTAATACAAATTATATATATACATATAGGTAGTAAAGATCAGTTGGTGTATTAGACGTATTTATTTGATGTATACGTGCTGGATCACAAATAAAATACTTCAAGGGTTTTTAAAGAGGGTTTGAATGACAAGTTTATATGTCTCTCTATATAAGCAGTTTCTCCAAAATGGGATAAAATTTCCCAAATTTTTCTACCTGCAATAAAACCTTCAGCTATCTTATTCAAAGGTTTCTATAAAAGTCTAACTGGCTTTCTGAGTTACCTTATCTGACCAGTAAGAGTTACTTCAGAAATCTTCTTGTTGTTAAAGTCTAAGACAAAAGTATATGCTTTCTTCCCAGAAATGGATTCATCAGTAATTCTGAAGTTTGTACCAAAGTCAACATCAACATCTGGAATGTGGACATCACTGGTCAAAATCTTTCTGTCTCTGTTGTACCTGAAGGTCAATGTGGCCTCATGTTGCTTTACACCTAGAAAATATAATGTACTTTGTTTATTCGCAACTATGGAATCTGTTTGGACTTTTCTTAAAAGGAGAATAAAAAAGTATCAACTGGAAATTATATCACCCTGAAGATCTAACATAACCTTCGATGAGTCTGAATCAGAAACTGGGTCATCTTTTCTCTCCTCATCTTCTAAACCCACCATGGGCTGATCCACTAATCCCGTCACAACTTTTGTTATGCAAACTTGCCATCCCACAGATTCTTCCTTTGAAGAATTTGCTGTTTATGTAGTTCTCCTCAAGTTGTATGCTTTACTTCCGTACTTCATCAGAAATGGTATTTTTCTCTTGCTTATATAGAACCCATTAACTTCTTTTCCTTGCTTTCATTCATCAACATCAAACTTTTATTTATATCATGGGGAAGCATTTTGGGGATAAAACAATCAGATCATGAAAATCTTGCATGAAAATCTTGATTGTACATATGAAATGAAATGTGAGTTAAAGTGTTGGCTTGTTTAGGTATGAAAATGGTATTCTATTTTATACTGTAAAGAATTCTATTATGATTTATTCCTACAAATCTTTTTCCCATTAAATGACACAGTTCAAAACTGAGCTAAACCATATGGTTTTTTCAGACTCTTACCTTCTGCCTGGACAGCAAATTTTAAGGTGTCTATCAAGTCATTTCCCTCTCTCTGCAGGTCATAGTTTGCACTTGCAGAGTATTCCTTCACTTCCCCTGTGGACACTATTTCAACTTCAAATCTAAAGAAGGAGTAAACATATGTCTTGTAAATAACTATTTTGTCCATGATCAGGAACAGGAGCAATCATACAGTTCTCAATACCTCTCTTTCTGAGCTGCTCCTGATAGTTTGCTTTTAAAGTTTTTAAAGGTAAGCTTTATGTGAGAGGGCAGGGTAGATACTAAGCCCTCAGAAGGAAGTTTAGTTAACACAAAATAAACATAGTTAAAGCTGATATGACTTACCTGGATTCTCCAGTCAAGGGATAATATGGAGCTGCCTCTGTGGCACTGGCATTAGAGTACAATAATTTGGTGCAGAAATTTAGACCGGCAATGAAAGGCTTGCAAGAAGTCCAGGTTTCTCGATTCTCAATCAGAGGTGGAATCTCTTCAGTTTTGGCTGGAGACACCAAATGTAGAGTATTGCTGGAACAGAAAAGCGAGCCATTTATTCCCACGACAGGTGTTCAGACATTGTCCTGTTAACGAGGTTACTTTCTGAATAAAAATCACTTATTAAGGTAAGGGATTAATGAAATAACATTTGGTGGTTAAATGATCAAGAGGTTTATTATTATAAATTTTATTATTGATAATTATAATTCTGTGTATTAAGTCATTTACCCTCTCTAAAATTAATGTAAGTAGTTCATTTAAATTCACTCTAAAAATAGGCATCACCGTTGTAATAATTTTATGAGAAAGAACACAAAATAATAGAAATTGTAAGAGTCTTGTTGAAAATTTCAGAAAATAGTGACAAATTAAAGAATCTGTAAGCCTTGACTCTCAGTCACCACTTATCGGGGCTATTTGCTTACCTTACAAAAGAAGTTTTCCCAGTTTTACAATGTCTGGGATTTTTCTGGACTGAAAATTTCTCCATGCCTGCCCTAGCCTCTCAATTCCATCGCAATAAAAACCAAGAAGAGAAGGGCAGAACATAGCTTTGAAAGTTATCATTCAGTTTTCATTACCTGATACTGAGGAGCTTTGTGGGAGTCTTTGGAGCAGGAATGCTGAATTTCAGATGTCCAGCTTTCATACTAACGTGTGCTTCAATTCCAGACTCATGGAATATATTAGAATTCATCTCCACACCACTTCTAGCAAATTCAGGCATGTTTATTCCCAGGTGTGTTACAAACTCAATTGCTACTGAAGGTTTAGCAATGAGTTCTGCTTGCATCTATTTAATAAAAACAAAACACTATATTTATTTGCCCAATACACTTCTTACTAGTTTTATAAAACAAATGTAATATTCTTGATAAAGTGGAGGTAGGTTTTATATAATTGATTTTGTTATTCAAAAAATTTGATTCCCAAGTGACATAAGCAGAGGGACCACATAAGTGGTAACTGTAATGTAACAAATCCAGCAAGATGATAACACCAAGGAACCTTACCTACTTTAATGTAAAAATACTCACGCTTCAGAAAGATTTTGTACATGGAGTTACTTGCATGTATTTTTAAATCTGAAGACAAGAGCCAGTTTTCCATTGTAAAAAAATAGCAATTTTAAAAAACAATGAGTAAACTATTTGACAAAAAAGAAATTAATCCAAGACTTGAATTTCTCTAAACAGAAACCAGCTTATTTTCAAGCTTTTGGTTTGGCTATTACAGAAAGAAGGGACTGTGCAAAATTATGGAAAAGATTCCCAAGGTAACTAAAAGGCAACCAGTACTAAATTTGAGGGCGTATTTTTTTGTTTTTACTTAAATAGTGTATATGGTGGAAAATTAAAAGTTTAGGTATTGAAACTATTGAAAAATTTATATAAAATATTCACTAGAGAAAAATAGTTATTAAAACTGGAAAAAGGAATGGAAATATTGAGTTTAATATTTTTATTTTAATTGGATAATTAATTTTGTATCATACATTCTTTACTTGTTACAATTTTAAAATGTTTCCTTTCATATCAAAAAATGTTTTGTTTAACTCAATTTTCAATATTTCTTTTAACTGAAAATCAAAATTTTCACTTTGAATTGGCCACATCAAAATTTTTTATTAACTGTTTGGTTTGAACAGCAAATTCACATGCTATAGCTTTTGTACTATTCTCATTTGAGAGCAGGGAGAAATAAACAGAGATTAAAAGGATTATTTTTGAAAGGGTGATTAAAATACTTTTAATTCACAAATTTTATTATGTCTCATACTTAATTTATTATATTTATTTATTATACTTCTTACTTTAATGCAAATGTCATTCACAAATTAACTGGAGACCTTGAATAAGTAAGTTGTTTTTTTCATTTCAAGAGTATTTTGTAGTCTTAAAAATTCTTCTGGTGTTACAGTTTTATCCCTAAATGAGATTGTAGGTTATTAGAAGGAGACAAAATAAAGACAGCTGTTAAGACTTACGCTTTTTTGATGAAGCTTCACAGCTACTTTGGCCCCAGGTGACGCTATTCCAGACAAGGCAAACTTCAGCTGCAAACCTGCTCCAGTTGGAAGCTCAAACTCATTGTCCATGAACATGTAGTGGACAAATAAATCCCTGTCAACACCTTTTGAGATGGCTTGTGCGATCTGTGAATCAAACAAGGAAATGAACACTAACAAATCTACACTTTGGAAAACATATATTTTGTACTTTAAAAATTGGTCATGGAATGACTGTAACTGTATAATCCAAAAATTAATTTCATATAGAGTACAGAAACTAATTTCTACAGATTTCTTGCTTCAAAAAATGTACTAAAGACTGTTTATCAAAATCTCAGCTTTAAACGTATACTAGATTTTATCACCTGCCTTGATACACATGGATCATCTACCTTGAAATACACATACAAAGGTAAATTACTTTAGATAACGTTACCTTCTGGCTTCCCCAAACTCAATGGCAAAGTCAATTTTTTTACTTCAATGAAAGAAAGGTTTTACCAAATATTTCTAAACTGCACTACTACTACTTCCTTTCTTTTAAACATGGAAAATTATTGCTCAATATTGATATATATTTTAATAATTAGAAATTTAGTAGTATAACATAATGGCCAACTCCAGGATTTTGGGCATTGTTCCAGCAGATATCTCAATCATACAATAAGATCTGAACCTTCCTTTTTTCCTTCCCCTCACTTATCTTCCAGGAGGACCCCACTTGTTTATTCAGGAGTCTTCATAGGTTTCTCAGAGTCCGTCAGACTAATCTGGTTATTTTATTTTAAATAATTTTATTTTCATGCTGGTACCAAATAGTCATTCTTTACGTCATAGATAAACACAACCTAAATCTTAAAAAAATCTTGTAAAAAAACCCCATATTAATAACACACATTGGTGCATCAGAAACATACCGTCTCGGGAATAGTCTGAAGAGTTTTAATGCTCTTTAAAATCATGCTTCCCAGCAACTTGAAATCATTGAGTTTCATGTACCCAAGTTCTTCTCCCAGGATTCTCAGATATGCTTTTCCTTCAGGAGCTTCCTTGTTGACCAATTCTTTTATCAGTTTTTCAAGGTTAAGCATTATTCCTTTCATGAGATCCTGAAAATTCAGTCAGAAAGCAGTAAAACAGATTTATGAGAAATCTGTAAGGTCATATATCTAAACCGGTTATTTAGTGAATGTCAGCTAATCTGCACATGCATTTCTTACAGATTGGTCTCCAGACAAACGCCCCTCCCACATACAATTAAGAAGAAAAGATTTTCAAATAGCATTAAGGATTTCCATTTTAGCTTACCAGAAGAGAAGGCTTACACACGGTGAAGAGGGAAGTGCTGTAATTATTGTGTAAAGATAGGAATGCCATACTGTGCAGAGAACGTTTTCAAGCCGTACCTGATCCTGCTTGTCATCTGGGGAGTAACCAAAGTAGTCAAAAAGCACCTTGGAAACCTGCTTTGGCACTCTGCCGTCAACCCAGTACAAGGCCTTGCTTGCAGTGTCTGGGAAAAATCCCTTCTCTCCAAACAAAGCTTCCAGTGTTGGTTCAAACCCCTTTCCATCCAAGCCAAGCTGCAATGAACAGGACAATGCAATAACTGAGACAATTTCCCCACTTCTTTGGAGTTTTGCAACAAACAGACTTCCTGGGGAACAAACAAAGCATTTAAGGTGTATCCTACAACTCTATGATTCTCAAGGGAAGGTACAGAATACTAGGTCTTACAGTTAGTTTTATCTCTGTGGTGAGGTCCAACAAAAAACCTACACATAGGCTGTATCTCGCTTAAAATCTGCTATGACTACTTCAGTGTGCCAGTAATGATTCATTAGCGTGAAGTCAATTTGTTACAGATGGGTTCATTTTACCCTAGCTGAGGCCTTTAATAACTCCAACAGGGTCGTCCATCCAGTCAGTGGCAAGTGACATCACATAACAGATGGCTTGCTCTAAAGCCCATTGAGATCAAATGAAAGTCCCCTTGTAAGCATAGTGACCTTTAGATTTCTCCCAAAGCTTGTAAAAACAATACATTATTCAGAGAAAGTTGTTATAAGCAAACAGAAACGAGAAAGAAAACAGCTGAATACTAGCAAAAGTTTTTGATAACTGTTGTACCTCAAAGATATCACTTGGGCCAAATCCATACACGTTCAGGGTGGTTTTTAGCATAGTCTCTTTAGGAACATAGCTGTTTGGATCAAATACCACATTTCCCTCTACTTTGGCTGAGACAGGATCAACTCCAGGTACAGAGACTCTTTTGGAAATCTGATAATTTTGTGAAAATTTTCTGAAATCTTTGGCTGTTGGAACCTGGTTTCCTTTCAGAGCTTCTTCAACTCGGCTTTTCAGACTAGGAAAGAGGATAGCAATACAAATAGAATTAGTATAGATTCCAGAAACACATTTAGTCTTAGTTGAGGGATATCTTGTGTCACTTGCAGACATTCATACAACTGAGGTGACTGTAAAAGGCTATCTCTCTGCACATAGTAACAGTAAAAATAAGACTTAAGGAAAAGACTGTAAGCTGGCTCTGCTCTGACAAAGCTGTAGATTTACTCAGCTGATATGCTTGCTCAAACAAAGAAAACAAACAAGCAAACAAAAAGCCAAGCACTGCTAAATAACTACCACTGCAACTATGGTCAGAACTTTGTTCTTCCTAGGAAACCAGTATATAAGCAAATTTTACTTACTCTTCAATGCCTACTTCTTCAGAGTCGAGGATGTTCGCAATGTGGGAGGCAATAAAGCTTTTCACTTGCTCGTTCTTCTCCTTTGTGAGGACTCTCAAAATCTTTGCGAGATCACTTGGGGAAGGATTTTTCATCAGTATGAGATATGCAGCTAGTCGTTTGTCTGTAGGCGCATCTCCTTCTTGGAAAGCTTTCAGAAGTGCTGAACGATCCTGTATAAATAGATAAAGGTTTGCACTGATGAGCTGGCTAGTAAATGATACTGTTAAACTCTTTTGAGAATACATAGGGTGAAATAATTTCCAGGATGTAATTTTTTCAGGACTGTGTAGCTATTTCTGTACATTATTTCTCTAACTGACCAAAAATGTTTCACGGAAGCTATTTTGATAAAGTTTCTTTTGATAGAAAATGTCATAGAAATTATGGTTTTGTTAAAACTGATTTTTTTATCCTGTATCTGCCAGGTTACATTTTTGGTTAGAATACTAAGTTTTGATTGTTTGAAATCAGAAGTGTTCTGGTTCGCAGACAGATTCTCGACTTTTGGAAAAAAGATCATTCAGTTTGGGAAAAGAAGGTGATCAAAATCTGCTGCTGCAGGAAAACTAGACATAGTTTGAAAATAAATAATAATAAAAAAATTAAACTGAATCAGAGGACGTGAGCTCCAGGTGTTTCCAGGCTCCCAGACTCGTTAAGCGTCATCTGGAAACAAGAGCATGTCTCTTGGATTAGAAACTTGTAGATATTGAAACTGTTTCACTATACTAAGCTGAAGTACTCTGTATAATGACATCCATTCCATAGGAGGTGCTTTAATGTCACTGTAATGTAAACATAAATCTAACCAGTACTATTAATAACAATGACAACAAAATGCCAGTATAAAATAGGGACCTGATATTTTCTTAGTTAAATCCATTTAAATTCAGAGTAATTTGTCAGTTAAAACCACCTTTAAATAAGTAGAACTCCATTTAAGACACTCTAACAGGAACAGATCCAAACTTCCCATTTAAACTGAGACTATCTATACAAAGCAACTGCATCTCAAAGGAGCAACACCCACTAAGTCAGAAGTCTGGAGAACTTCTCAGATATATAGATGGAAATTAAACTAACTAAAGGAATTCTAAAAAAGCTGGAGATGGCTAAAAGGGAGATAGCAAAACTATGAAATAATAGGAATGTTTTTGCATATTCAGTAACTTCTGTAAACAGTCAAGGTGAACTGAAGATAGTTTATGCTGGTTCTTGTGACCCGGTTTACCTCTTCAGTAATAGTCATTTTCCTGAATGCCTGGATGGCTGCTTTCTGAACTGAAAGTGATGCAGCTTCACTTCTGATACATGTCTTAAGGAAAGATTTCAGGTTGGGTTTAGCTTTCTCCATTACTGCACCCATGTTTCCAATAGCCTGTCAGTGATGGAAACACAGAAAGATGTTAAACATTTATTCTCCACCAAGAGAAGTACAGTAATATATGCACTACAATTTAAAATAATAGCCTGCATAAGGAAAGAAGGAAATAAAAATACCCGAAGTGTGAGGTATGTGAGTTCATCTTCCCCAGAGCAATCAGTGCCAAGCAGTGATACCATGAAGTCTGCAACATCTGTTATTTCCTCTGTCACAATCATCTTCTCATTGTAGAACCTAAATGAAGAAACACATTAGAAACAAAAGCAGAAAATGGGAAACGTCTATTTGTTTTTTATTCCCAAAGAGCAAATTACTGAGAATAACAAAAAAAATCTCAAAAAGTGACTACTCTTAGGGTTTACTCTAAGCATTGTAACGTTTTCTTGGGGTTATTTTGTACAATTACATGCTATCATTACTTACTTAGTAACAGAATGACTCAAGCCATAAAAAGAAGCTCTACTTGGCTGATACTGGGCCATGTTAAGAATTTCCCGTATTCTTTTTGGCGTTGGAGAAGGCAGTAGTCCCAGGGTATATGTTACCAGATCTACCACAAGTGGATTCACGTTTCCAGTTCTCAGTATTTGAAGGACTGCACCATAGCACTCTGGAGTTCCGCACTGAGTCAGGGCCTGAACTGTGATGGAACTGAAAGGAAAAGAGATGACTGATTAATTAATTCCCTTTTTACAGTTATCACCTTATGCTGCATGTTTGAAATAAAGATTTGACAGGTTTATTAAGTTGTTTTAATGTAAATGGCATATGCTTATGTGTGACTGGAAGCAAATCACACAATATCTTATCAAAAAGAAGCTGCTTATTTCTACAACTTATGCTAATAACACAATTAGCTGTGAACAACAAGAAAGTATTAACAATACTACCATTACACAGACATATCTTTTTTTTCTCCACAACAGACTTTCCCACAACTTTAAGTAATATAATATAATATAATATAATATAATATAATATAATATAATATAATATAACTGAACCATACTGAGGATCTAGTGCATCTACAGACTGTAGGACATAAAGCATGTGTAAATTGATTCAAGTCCAGCCAGGGCAGAAGAGTAAGGGTGGGGGCTGGAGGGCACGGTCAGACCAAAGAATGGTGCCCTTCCATGTCTCCAAAAATCTCATTTTCAAAACTGTGTTCTTTGCTATAAGTCAGACGTGGGAGTTTGGAATTACAGTCATTGTCCTTGAGAATGAAAGATATTTGGCCACAATAACATATCTACAGGATTGAGCCTGGTATACACGGTCGGGATGGTGGTGAGGAGAAAAACTGTGTAGGGGGCTGTTATACTCTAATTTATAGATCAGCTTCTCCAATAAATTTGGAAGATTTGATGGGGGAATGATCAAAACAATATTAGTTCTTCATAGAATGCTAGAACTTTCAGATCTATTTGAGTTCTTATCCTGTTGTCATATATTTAATATTAAATTAATTCCAATTAACTGAGCATTTCTGACGTAAAAATGTGAAATCCACAGGTTTTACTCTCTCTTCCTTTCTTTGGCTCTCTAGATAATTCTGATGATACTTATCTTTCTGAAAGACACTCTACATCTAATTAACCTCTAATTTAAAACCATTTGCAGCAAACAATCAACATTAGAATGGATTTGCTATGGCATTGACATGTGGCGTATTTGCACAACGAACTGTTGTAACATACCTTGAAGTTTCCATCATCTTTGGTACAAGAGAGCCAAGAGTGCTGTTATGTAAACTTCTAAGTCCAGAAACAAATTTGTAAAAGAGCCTTGCTCTCTGCTGGTTCTGCTGGGAGCCTGTAAGTTTCTGCAGTTCCTGAAGGATTTTCAGAACAGAATCCCCTTGCCTAGGAAATTTGGCATCTGTACTTTCCAGTGCAAGTCCTTTCTCTTCCAGTTCATCTAGCAATTAAAAAAAATAAATTGCATTCTTTATGTCATTATCAAGGAGCTATGTTAATTCTTACTTTCTGTCATACATTCAGTATAACTATAAAATCTGTAAGCTGTTTTCTCTGAAAATTGTTGAAGTTTAACAGCTGAACACTTTCTAAAAATAATGGAATGGAATTTAAATGTAATTGTCCCAAAAATTTAATAATAATGCCTATTTGCATAAAATTTTCAAAATTTTTATGAAGATGATTCCTTACTACCTTTTATATTAGCACAGTTTGCTTTTTCAACTTTTAATGAATATACCTTAGGAGAAATATGTTATGACTAGGAATAACAACTGTATCTCAAGTTAGCGTGTTTCAGAACCAAATGTATAGGAGTTGTAGACTTTCCATTTGGCAGCTGAAGCTAAAAGTTGCATAAGAATTTGTGGGTAGCTAAAAGGAGATCATGAAACTCATTTCCAACGAGATTAAAATTATTTTCCAAGTAAATTATAACTTTGTAATTATAAAGAATAATTTCAAAATTAAAATGAAAAGACAAAGATTATTTAAAATTACAGAGTGATTTTAAATTTTTCAGGTTTTTCCATTTTATACCCCAATCTTTCTCCTGACTAAACTATCACATTTCATTAAAAATTATGAATTGTTTTGGTCACATCAACTGCATCATTAATGAATTAACTGTTTAAAAAAAATGTTGTCCCTGTATTTATATTTTGCCCCTGTATTTGCGTTATTGAGAATTTCAGTTATACCTCCATCAAAATTTCTGTTATTGATCTTCGGGGTATCTTCAAGCTTCAGTGTCTGGTTGACCTCTGTCATCACACCATAGCGATTTCTGGCAAACAAAGAAAAATTTAGTGCTTTAGTTGAGTTTAAGTACCTTTGAGGCATCTTGCCATGCCTTCTGCCTCCTTGAGAACAAAATGCATATTTAGGGATGAAGTCAGGGCAGAATGTGATACATCACCATTCAAAATTAATATTTATAAAGAAAGGGTATCGATAAATAGCAAGCAACGTACTTGTATGAGGAAGGCAGAAACAAGTGTTTTTCACTGCAGACAGCATCCCTTATATGCCTTTTCTTTGCATCAATATTGTAATGACAGAATTGAGTGCTTCTTAGAAGGGTAGATAATGGGATGTTCTGTAAAATAAATAGTTTGGCAGTCATTTTACTGAATGCTATAGGAAACAAGCATAGTTTTAAAGCCTGCCACAGTTTCCCTATCATATTAACAGTTACAGCATATTGGAAACAAAGGTGCATAACTGGAATCATTCTCACACAAAGACAAAATTGTGCCAGCATCAATCTTTATTCTTAAATCTCTTCACAGGCAAAAAATCCCACTGAAATTTTCCCTCAGGCCTTACTGAGGTGTCTGGCTTAGTAGTTACTTCATGACTGATCCCCTGCTGCCTACAACAAAGGACTCCTTCATAGAAACCAGTCTGTAACTTTTAGAGTTGTTCAGGCTCCTCATAACAGCTGATGCTCTTTTTCATTTCACTCTTATTATACATACTTTAAAGATTTCTACAACAACCTGTAAAGGTGGCAGAAATTATAAAATGTGTTTTTTTAGCGTGATATGAAATCCCAATTTTTTTTTAGGTAAAACACTCAAAAGTACAGATGCCACGATACCAGGAAGAAATCTGCCAATATTCATGCAAGCAACTGCACTTGATCATTGTGGATTCACAGGTAGCCTGAACAGCATGTCAAACCATTTGCTATTTAGAACCCTCTCCTCCTGCACATCACATACATATGAGGGTTTTGGTGATGTTTAACATGAAATGGGAATGTTGAAAATTTTGACCCACAAAATAAAAAATTTGGATATGATTTGATAAGTTATCATGCAACCAATAGTACCCACTCCATCTATGAAAATATTTCATTTAAAAATTCATAAGAACACGAAAGAAGGTCATTACATCCTTTCTCTGCATCTGTTTTTCTCTATTAACTGCCAAAAAAACCACAGTCTGATCTAACGCAAGGGTGCAGAAAATCCATTTAAGCTTTTAGAAGATAAATACAAAATTTCCTGGTTGTAGTAGTTAAGTGATGTAGTGAAGAATGTTATAAGATAGAATTTTTAATGGTATACTCACCAGTCCCTTTACAATGGCAATAGGGCTGACATAATCTCTGATGGGACTGAAGTTGTCACAGGCTTTCAGGTCCCTGTTAATTGAAATATCTTCTGCAACATTTCCTTTTCTAGATTTGAATTCAACTTCACTGTCACACTTTCCATATACAGTATCCTGGAAAGAAGAAATAAGTCAGTGTCTTTGTTCATGCTGTCACATATTTTCTAATCTAGCAGAAAGGCACTGTTTCTCATCTGAATTTCCAGGTCTTTTGAAAATTATGTTCAGGAGTAACTCTACTAGGTGAGATTTCTTCCATTTGTTAAGGAAATAAGGTCAATGCTTTTCAAAATACCTACCATAGAAATTGTTTTCACGTTTTCTACTGTTTCTGTTGGCACAAGTAGAGCTGAGATGATCCCTCTCTTGAGATTCAGTACATTCAGAGGTTCATCCTTCTCTGGATACAGCTTGACTTTTGCTCCATCCTGCATGCTGAATTTTAGCTCATGTCTGTCCAAAAAAAACCCCAATGTTAGTATGAAATCATGTTAAAGCCACCCAGTGAAGAACATGTTATCAAAAATAACTTTTGGGCTATAGCATCCTGTTTATCTTGGTCTATCATTATTTACTATTCACTGTTGTTCCTATTACAGAGTACTATTATTAAAGCAGCAAAATTCTAACCAAGGACATTCTGGTATCACCAGACTACGTCACTTAAGGACAAGCAAATATAAAGAGCAATGGCTGGAAGTTGGAATTGCACAAATTCGGAGAGGAGATAAGTAAATTTTTAGAATGAGGTAATTATTAACTACTGCAATAAGCTACAAAATGATGGGAAGGATCCTCTACTAGTTGCAGTCTTTAAATAAAACCTTGATTGTTTTCTGAAAAACATATTTTAACACTGTCACAAGCTGTTTTGAGATCTATGGCTTGTGAAACAAGATGGAGTGGATACTGAGGCATTGAAACAAGCATGAAGGTGCATAAGTAAAACATGCACTGACAAGCACTGGAGACTAGTTGGGTGGAGGAAGCAGTAGCAACAACTTACGAATGCAGATAAATAAGGAAAAGATAAGTTGCATAGGTCGTTAAAGATGATGATAGGAAACCTGGACTTCAGTCTCAAATGCTCTTCTATTGCACAGTCTTAGTACCATGTCAGCAGAGGAAAATTATCTTAAAATGGCTGCAGATAGCCTTTTGAGAATTTGCTTACAAGGAGGGACATTCCACTTGCAATAATCTTTTAGGGGACTACCCAACAGTTTCCTGATATAGATGATATAAATGACAAAGACGCGCCAGGTGAAAATTCGGGATGGAAAAGAAAACTTCCCTACTAGCAATTGAGAACCGTGCCAAGTTAGCCCTAAATCATATCAAGGAGAGTTTTGCTGTGGAACCAGCTTATAAATCTACCATGTTATCTTGAAATGTGTTCTGTGCCAGAAAAAGACATAGGGTGGACTGTAACACTACAGCCTGTTCCATGTTGAGGCTACAAGTATTGATGACAATTGATACTGCTTACTTGGACATGGCATTTGCAAAGTCTTCAGAGTTCTTTGACTTTTTCAGCATGGCCCTTCCCTCAGTGTCAACACCAAAAGTCTCCCTCAGGGAGCAATGCATTGTCCTCAGGATGAAGTGGCAAAGCTGTGGTACCTCCAGTTCAACCTGAAAACACAAATATGATGTGTTTATCCTTTTTTCATTATCATACTTCCAGGATCATCCAGTTACAGTTTTAAAAATATGGTATTCCTTGGGTTTTGTAAAGTGTCAGAATCACTCTACTAGCAGCTGTTGGGAAACATTCCAAAGTACTCTAAATAGCTTAAGGGAATGAAGGAGAAGATATGAAAGCGTGTATTTGCTTGGCTAATGGCATAAAGTATACTATATACACAGTAAACAAGCAACTCAGGTTCTGAAAAATTATAGTACTAGAAGAACTGAGTCATTACAATGATCAATGTTTAGACTCTGTCAGAACAGTGTGTGCTAAATAAAAAATATTTTCCCCAGTCACTCCATTTCAGAAAATAATTAATGGGAAAGTTTTGGACAAGATGGAAGGACATTGGTTAGTTTAATGGTTTATGGGACCTTTTACTCCCACAGCTCTGATCCTGGCTTGACTGTTAGAGGCTATCAAGTGGTCTTCATGGCATCAATGAACTGTTTCAGTTCAACTTCTAGAATTGTTTGATGGACATTGGTAGACTCAGCCTAGGAGCTAAGGAAAACTGAACTACCAGGTCTTCCCCCTCTCTCGTGTAAAAGTACAGTCAGATTAGGATTGAAATGCACTGGCACAGTAGTATGGAGGACTTCTACCACCCCCAGTGCCTTCTGTCTAGGACAGGGAGGGCTTAGTCTTCAGGACTCTCAACATGTACCTTTCAAAAGAATGATCTTGTTTGGAAAAACATTGAAGGATGCTCCCCCAGCTGCCAGCTCCCATGTTATTCAGTATCCAGTCCCAATCAACTGTATTTACCCCTTTTTCCCTACCTTGCAAGTGATCTTTGAACCACTTCGAGAATCTGCTGTTCCCGTGATCCCATTTGAAGTTTCTGCTTCATATAAGTAAACATATTTTCTCAGGGGTTTAAATCTGGTTGCATCTTCTGCAATTGGGAAAACAAGAGTATTTTTATGACTTGGGTAGGATATGCATATGCCAATCTTTACAATACACGCTTAGCTTGTGTAACTAAAAAGAATACCACATATAAAGGAAGCATGAAGACCCTCCCACTATTTCCTTTTACAGAATAGCTTTCAGACAAAGAAGTAATGCCTTCGTGGCAGCTGGACACTTTCTGAAGCATAAGACAAAACTTGTGGGGGAAGCATAAGTTTTGGGGCCCAGTGCTGTTTGATGAGATCTGACTATACGACCCCATCTGGCCTTCAAACCATGCCCCATTAACATTAATGACAAAAACAGGAGAAAATATGTGGACCTGTTTTAAAAATTACCCTTTTGCTTCTAAATTAAACCAATCAAGTGGTAGCTTTCAAATTGGTAATAAAATGATTCATTTCAGCTGAGATTTTTCCATCAAAATTCAAATGCAAAGAGCTGCTTTATCTAAGTCACATGACTGAGACTGAAAGCAAATAAACACAGAAATGGATAGAACACCAAAACTAGCATTCCTCAATACCATTTCACCTGAATCTACAGAGTTTCTTTCAGCCCCAGGCCCTCCTGAAACATGATTTGCTCTAATTCACTTATTAGATCAGCAGATTTTACTAGAGTAGACTCTTTTTAACGGAGATAAACTTTAGTTATATGAAGAGCATCCAGAACAAGGCAAAAGCACTATGTTATGAATAAGATTAAGGCAGGAGGAAGTATTTCCAGAGGTGTTTCTCTTTTTATCAAAGGAAGCCCCGAAACATAATGGGCTTCCTCAAAGGGATGAATTTCGCTTGTGTTTAATCTGCTCCTGTTGCTTTCAGAGGCAATTAATCTGTAATTTTAAACCCTAAAACCAGGAATGAACATGGTAATAGAGACATAAAGAAAAAAATATTTTGTCTCAGTGTCATATACAGGGATATGAGATCTTCTTTTGCTATCTGGAATGCATAATGTAGGCCAAACAATGTCCTCAATTACAATTCACACCCATTGTAACTGCAGGCATCATTTTAAACTAAAACCACGACGCTCAGGCATTTTAAGTGACTGTATTAGAGCAGTTACTGTTAGTGACTGTGTTACAGAAGTTATTGCTACCTCTGTTTAGACTGAGCAACTCAGTGGGATTGTGAGGTTGTTGTGATGTTGTGTGAAAAGCAATTTCCTAAATTGCTCCCTTATGGTTATTTGTGACCATCTGAACATATTAGAATCCTGATCTACTTTTATGGAAAAAAAAAAGGTAAAGTCATCTTGGTGTAAACCCACGTCTACCATCAAATCTGTATGATTTTGCCTGCCTATACCTGCCATGAATGTAGCTTACTCTTCCTCTTTTATAAAATATTTGTCATGTCAGAGGCCAATGGCAATGTTATCTTGCCCTTTATGTCATAGAATTGCATACTTAGAGAGGAGAATAGAATAGTATATAATTTCCCCCTCAGACTATCACTTTTATAAGCTTTACATACTTCAACAGTGTTTTAACTGAGATAACTTTCAAGTAATTGCTGAACAGAATTAATGTAATTAATACTAGCTATCATACAGTAATCAGCATCTTACAAACATTTGAAAACGGAATTAAATTATCTAATTAACCTTAAAATGAACTGCTATAAAAAAATTCAACACTATCCCTGTCACTTTTGGCTATCCTAGACTATAACATTGCTTAACTGTACATTCTCAGAAATTTTCACACCACTAGTATCTACTATGTTAAAGCCAAAAGGCTAATTATTGCTTCATTTCCTGATTTCAAACAGAAATAAACGGACAAGGAATAGGGAAATGATAAGATTAGAAATGCAAATACCAAATAATTTTTTTGTATCAAAAATACATGAGAACTGAAGCCCAGAAGTCTTTGAATTGGTTCAGGCAGCTGAAATAAACCTGATTGCCTGGAGATGGTGCTAAAGCATCCGACAAGGGAAAAAAAAAACCCAAACCCTGAAGATCCAAAGGGACAAAGAACAAAACAACTCATTTGGTACTTTGACCCTATGGTGGAACATTATGTATCTAACCAAGCAGTCAGGGCCAGTCTGAGTTCATTATAAAGATAGGGCATAAAGTCAGCATTTCCTGAGTCTTGACTTGTTTAAAGAAATTGCTGTCCTTGCTGACGGAGTTGATGATTTATTCTACAGGTATTTAGCTAGATATGCAAGTGCAACTCTCTGGGTTTAGCAGTCACTGTGAAGGGTAAATGAGAACTGAGATTCAGCCCACAGTAAAGTGTAACGTACATAGCCTCACTGCTAAAGCTTCACATCTGATAAACAGGGATTTCTAGATTGAGGAATTTCTATCTGACAATTTAGAAATCAACAAAACAATGGAAAGTAGTTTCTTAATCAGAGCTTTTCAAAAGTTTAGAAACTCAGCCTCAGCTTCTCCGATCTTAGGAAACTATTGCAATTCTTTGAGCCAAGCCTCATGAATAGTTAAATACCTAAGATAAACAGCAATAAAGACTTCAGAATATTGCCATCACTTTCGTTTCATGTATTTCAAAGGAAAAGATTTATGGAACAGGAAAAGTCAGGCTTTGAAAGATGTATTCAGTTAATATAGCGACAAAAGATAACAAAAGCAAATGCAAGAAATCAATTACTTGAACATCCCGGATTTCCACTTTCAGGAGTTTCTTCTTCTGTAAAGAATAAAAACAAGAATTAAAAGCTGGAAAAGCAGTTTCTAGGTATAAAACAAGGGCTATGGAAATATAAATGGAAATACTACATTTTCATTGTAAGATCTTTTTTAATTCATACCAACTTTTGATGTAGTTTGCCGCTCTGATGTAAATAACAAAGCTACTAACGTTGACAGTATAGAGTCACATCTAAAGAGAGTTACAGCCTTGATATTGTGAACTAAGACCTCAGAACTGGATCTTTAGGTCACTGAATTAAATTAATTTGCTTTAAACTGAGAATGATCAGCTTCTAGGTTAATAAGTATTTTTAAAAGCCCTATGTTATGTGAAATAGTTTATAAACAATGGGAACAAAATGTAGAGGTAGACAGATGAAATGTACCATATAACCTGGTTTACTTCAAAATTTTAGTCTATTTGAGCACACAGAAATACTGCATAATGGATGAATGGCTACATTTTTCTTGTTGTACATTTAAAAAAGGACAACTTTGACAATTAATAGTACAATTGTCTGCTATTAAATCTTTTCTGAATATTGAGAATTCATTCTTTGGAGGAAAAGAACACTGACTGGAAGCCTTTTCAAGTAGAATCATTTGCTCCAGTCTGTCTTAGGTATGTCTCACATGACTCTACTTAAAATAAAATAAAATATAATCTAGTAAATTTGCTGCATTCATTTGATGCTCTGTCATGCTTTGGGATATCACACATAAATGCCAGCACTTTCCACAATATTCTCCGCAGACTTTCCAAGTTTTCATTCTGGGAATTCTAAGGTTGACCACTCTATAGAAATACATTGTAATACGGGTTACAGTAATAGCAATAGCAACAGTAATACTACTATTACTATTGCAATAGTAATAACATTAGTAATAACCATTAGAAACAAGTGCATTCTTTAAAATTGTATAACATCAGTCAACAATAGAATGGTAGTTCAACAAAGGTGTATTTATGATGAATTTGATCTGCATATAAAACCAGACCTGCGTAACTGGCCCCAGACTCACTGTCTTCCATAAGGTTCCTGAAGTCTTAAGTAACACTATAGTGTCACATTCTATAAAACCACTTTTTGGGAAGCAAGGATAGCTCACAATCCACAGCACCATATTGATCTAGGCTGTCATTTCTGATCTTAGGAATAAAACCTCTACTGGCCTACTTCTTTTACTACTACTGCTGATGGTTATGTCCCTTTAACACAAAATTGTATTTCAAATGTCAATATTGCCTGCCAAATACATTTTGCTTTATTGCTCTCCGTCTTCATATTTTCTGCAAAATAGGTTAGCAACAGCTGGGATAAGTCTGTATGGTATCTCCAAGCTACAGTATCTCCATGGGGGTTTAAAAGGACAGCATTACAGAAAAACAATTAGGCCAAAACAAATCATGTGAATTCCTTACAAGTTGCAAAATACATTAAATCTGATCAAAAGGCACTAGGCGACATTTGTGATTTTTCTATGTTGGGATCCTCCTATGATTGCGCAGTCCTACAAAGGGAAGAGATGACATCTTTGCCATGCTTACCCTCTCTAATTCTATAAGCCATTGTCCTGCTGATTTTTGCATTATTGTTGTTTTAATGGGTTCATAAATAAAGCAGCAAAAAGCACTAATATAAAAGGCAGTACTTACGTGTGAGAACACCACTGCTGAGCAGCAGCAAGAGCAGCAAGAGCTGCACAGGGCCCATGGTGAGCCCCGAACCCTCTTGCTGCTCTTTCTTTTCCTCTGTTTTTCCTTCCCTCCCCTCTTCACCTCTTCCCTACTGCCTCAGAGGGAGAATGAGCCTTCTGACTTGGACCTCCATTTATATAGTCTGTAGCAAGCAGCTGAGGCAAACGGTTTAGAAAGCTCAGAGCAAATTGCCAAAGGTCCAAAGGTGAGAGTCCCATATCCTCACCGCACTCCAGGCAATGCTCTGCTTTGGTTGCTGGGAGTCCCTGAAGGAAGAAGACTGAGCATATACTGGAGATAAGTCACTCTTCCAGTTCACTGGCTTTTTTCTTCAACAGAATTTTGAAAGCAAAATCCCTCAGCTACAGACTCTGACAATGTATTCAACTAAATTTCCCACATCTACATAGGAATGATTACAATGCATGAATTATAGCTGGAAGAAATGATCGCTGCAGCATGCTTTCAGTATAGATTTTGAGAGGCTTAAGGGTATGAGCTCTTGGGAAAATGAGAGTATTGTGCAATTTAGACATCTTCCCTTTATAGGCAGGAGAACAAGAGTTTAAGAGTTTTTCCTTTGTTGTACCAAAATTTGTCATATACCTTTCTAAAAATAATTGTACATTTACTTGCAGTATTCTGGTAAATCAGGTCATCTTGGTGTTGAAAGTGAGGTCTGTTGTTTCCTTAGATTAAATTTCTTTTGTTTGCTAATAATAGCAAAAATATGAAAATAATATGATAAAATTTATCTGAATGAAGAAGGTAAACTTATGAAGAAGATAAACCTAATTGAAACACAAACAAACAAAAGGACCCTTTAATGAATATGTATATTGGTAAAAAAGACTGATTTTGTGTCACGAGAAATTCTTGTAGTTTGAATTCTCTCTCAGATCTATCAAAGCTAATTGCAGTAAAAAATTGACTATGGAAATAGTTAAGAACATTTTGTTCAGTAAATTTAATTTTTGTATATCTGATCAAATTGAAATGTTTTGACATTCCCAAATCAAAATATTTCCTCTTAGCTTGTTGAATCAAAAAATCAAATTTTGGCTTAGCTAAGCGGTAATTTCTTTTCCCTTGAAATGTTACCATGTTACCATGTATCACAGCAGCTATCTTTAAAGTTTCTTATTTCTTCATACCCTTTCTCACTCCAACTTCATAGTTAGGTCACATTTCCCAGGATGCACTATGATCACGTGACTCCTAACGTCAGTTTAACCAAATGCTAAGCACTGATGTACGGTAGGACATACTTTCCAGTAATGGAGACATCTTCCTTGCAATTAGGAGTTTGTTGGATGACATTAACAAGAGCATGCCATGTCAGAGAGATTTCTTGCAGAAATTGCTTTCCTGGATTCATCAATATTGGAGGTATCACAAAGAAAACGTTTCTTAGATTTTTCCATTTTGGTTTCTGTCCTTCGCTTACACCAATCATAGATATAATAAAACAACCAATAAGAGATTATTATTTTTTTTACTTCCAAAAAGCAACATAGGTTTTAGGGTTTTGTTTACTTTTGTGTCCACAGCTGCCTCAACATGTGTTCAGATGTGTAACAATGATTTTGCTTTGTAGTATGACTCTACCAAAGAGACTGTACAAAAATATTGCAGTATCGCCAATAGCATTTGATCCCTTTCTGCATTTAAACATCAACAGGTTTTGATTATTACTAACATTCTATTTATTTGTTCACTTTAGCACTGCAGATAAATAGAGCTCTGGAGTGCCCAGAATTCATAGACTTGTTAGTTATTTCCCTATTTTGCCTGTGTCTCTTCACTGCCTTCAGGTGGTTATTTGGGCTCAAGCTGAGGTTGACTGATTTTATTAATATGACGTTCCATGGACGTAAACAGATGACAGAAGTTATGATTCAGCCCATAAGCATGCAGGTAACATGGATGCACCACTCTAGTGTGACAGATTTATATTGCTGTATTGCCTAGTCATGGGACAGCATTTTTTTTTCACAACAGATGCCACAAAATGCCACACGCTACTTTTATCTATTCAATCATCAAGGAATCCCCATGCTTTCAGCTCATTGGAAGAAGTCAATATTCACATGGAGTTAGACAACATAAAGTTCTTATTTCAGCTATTTCTGTGAAATTATGGGTTTTGACCTCAGAACACAGTTTATCTTCCAGACCAATCTGTTTTAAACTGTATTATCTCATTTCATTCTTTGTGTTTCTCAATTACTTTTGGCTAAATCTCACTCTCCTCTGTGTGCGTCTCTTGGAAGTGAAATGAAGACTTTGGAGATGGAACCATTCTGAAGGACAGTGAGCGTATCACAAGTCTTACATCTTTGCATCTTTTGCACTCTATATGACAGAGACAGGCAGAGGGTACTGGTGCAGACTTGAAGAGACAAAGGATGACAGAAAAATCAAACTTTACTCCCTGACGTTCTACACCAGAAGTAGCTCCAATATTTGGTATATGCTGTATATCTCTAATCTGCATAGATTTGGTCCTGAACTAAAAACCAAACACCTAAATGGAAGTTCTCCAACTGTCTTTGGATCAAGCCATCTGAAGTGAGTTCCATGTTTCTTTTCCCTTAATAATTTTTTTTTACTTTAGTCCACATTACTCAGCAATAGGGACAGTTTGGGCCTTGGTGCTCACCATGGTAAGGTAGTATTCATAGAATCACAGAATCATAGAATGGCGTGTGTTGGAAGGGACCTTAAAGATCATCTAGTTCCAATCCCCCTGCCATGGGAAGGGACACCTCCCACCAGACCAGGTTGCTCAAAGCCCCATCCAGCCTGGCCTGAAACGCCTCCAGGGATGGGGCCTCAACAACTTCCCTGGGCCACCTGTTCCAGTATTGTTGAAGCATTAGGTACTGCCAGAGACCATTAAGTTTGTTCACCATTACCTTCAAAAAACTTAAATACCAATATTCAAAAATTATTAAAAATTAATGATGAAATTATATTTAGAAAGAAACAATTTGTGGACATTTCACATCTTTTTTCTTAGGAAAACCTAGTAAGGGGAAAATTCCCTAAAGGAGATAAAAATGTCATCAGCATCTGGTAACTAACCATTACTGAAATGAAGTTTCATGGCTTATTGACGCAAATGCAGGTCATTTATTAATGCTGATGAAATAAGCTAGCTGGAGCTGTCATACATTTCATGAATTTTTCCAGTTATGTCTTCTTCCTTTCCTAAAAATCTTGCCATTGGTTTATGATGTTCTGCATGTCCATACATTGGTACTATCTAAAAATGAAAAACAGAACATGCACAGATTCTTTGTAGAACACAGAGTAAGTGCAGTTCATATACGTATATATATGGATGATAAACTGAAGGTGTCAGATGTACACGGACTGGGTATTCACAAAGTCCACTACTTCATGCATTCATCAGACCTACTGTGTGTGGACTGAATCAATGGTCTTATGAAATGTAGGAAGTATGATAATACTTCTGATATGATGAATTAATTTTGTATGGGGAGATAATTTGTGCATGGTTATTATGGATATGGAAAATCTCTGACAGGATGTGAAAGCCTTAGCAATTGTAGTATCAGAGAATAAACACGGTTTGGAAGGGACCTCTAAAAATCATCTTGTCCAACCCCACACTCTGGGCCTTGTACAGCCAGTCAAATGATGAAGGCATGATCATTTCACGTTCTGTCCTTTGTGGACTTCAGTCTAGCTGCAGGCTACTGCCTCCTCACACATACATGAAAAAGTTATGCATTTGGGTGCATTACTGTACTCTAAAAGACTGGAACAGCTGCATTTCCATTGGAACTACAGCACTTGCTTGAGAAGTAGATAACCAAGTTTCCTGCTTTGCCATCATAAGAAGGGGTTTGATCCTACATGTAAGTGTCCTATGTATGGCTGCAAGTAATTTTGGTTGGGAGCAGCCTTCCTGATTAACCTGGACTACTATGTAGCCACGATTTGAAGCTTGTAGAGCCAGAAAATTGAAAAAGTAATTAATGAAACAACCCCTGTGCATGTTGGGAAATGTATCTGGGAGTATGAAGTCCTAGCTTCAGCTGTGTATATATTGTACATCTGGATTAAATGCAAACATAACGTATGCAGCAGGGACCAGGGCTCAGGACTGAGTACGCACATGCCTTACTTTCAAATTGCTTAAACTCTCACTCATAAGCCATGGCACATCATACACGAGTACACCACTTGTAATGAAAATGGATTTGATGGTCCCGGTCACCTGTAGAATCTAGAAAAGGTGAGGAAACTGAGCATAGTAAACTAATACCAGCATACAGCTGGGAATCAGGAGGGGAAAGCATTTTTAATAGCTCCTATTCCATAACACATGCTATGGTGTCCTGTATTTATGGTACATAGAACGTGTTGATGGCTTCCACAGTACTGTGGAGGTACATTCACCGATCACTTTCTTTTCAGTATACATGTGTACATCTTTGTCACATTTCTTCTGTTGTATTTAGGGATTGTAATATGAATCCCATTAAACAGAAAACCCACCTAACACTCAAACTTTAACTGAGCATCTTAAACTGATAGGATTTGGGCTTCAAATGTGTCTCTTGGCCATACTGTGCATTAACACTTTATTTTTTGTAAAGTTTTAGTTGTAGAAGTTCTCCTGGCGTTCAGAGTCTAGATTTGATACTAGAAAGAACAATTTATTTTATCAAATTTTGTCTTCAGACTTCACTTCACTACATTGTTTTCCACAGCTGCACAGAGGAAGCTGCATCAAATCACTCACCTGAAACTGACCCCCCTCCTTCCTACACTTGTCTTTTCCAATGAGGAACTGGTTTTGCTGTGCCTGTTTTGACAATGCCAACAATGGCTTTGCTACTACTATTATAAATACAGAAAATCCATTAACCTTTAATTGTATATTCTATCCTTATTATATATATTAATATGTATATACTATATATTCTATATTCTATGTTATACATTGCATTATACATTATAGACCATGATCTTTTATTCTGCCTGATGATAGTGACATTTCCTTTTTCTGTCATTGGAGACTGGTCAAATGTTTTGACAGTACTGTTAAGAGAGGGACGTGGCAACGTCTTCACTGGACACATCCACCAGAAATTTTATCTTGTGCTTGTCGTTGCACTGTCTTAGGATAAGGCCCTCTTCTATTAACTCATTTAGACTCTTTATTAAGTTTTGCATCTCATTTTCACTCAATGACTTTTGCAACACAACACAGACAGTTTACGGAAGCAATTATGCTTGGTACTAAGTTGCTTAGATTCCAAAGAATCCTTGTGTACCTTCCCTTCCATCCCTTTCTCCCTTCTCTTTTTCTTTCTTCTTTCCTTCTTTCTGCCTTCCTTTCTCTCCTTTTTCTTCCTTCTTTCTTCTTTTCTTTTCTAAGAAATATACCCACTACACGGTGTTCACTTTTTTTTTGTTATTACTCATTGAGGTCAAGGCCCAGCACTTCAGGTTCTGTGGGAGCTCCTTGGAAACATTGGTCTCAGTCTTCTACTGTGTTTCCCAGATCACAGTGTCATCTGTTTAGGTCTTAGCATGTCCCTCATCAGAGAAAAATGGTTGTATTTTCTGGCGAAACACCTATGGTGCTAACTATAACCCAATGGCAATTGGAGGAAACCTTGTCTCCCAAAGGAGGTGCTGGAGGTGCATAAACATACACTTTGTTTGTCTAACAACCGCTGCCAGAAGCCTGCTGAGGCATCAAGAGTAGAAAAATATTTGGCATAAGCCATCTCCTCCAGAATTTCTCTCCTTGTAGGTAGTGGAAAATGTTTCCTTTTTACATATTTATTTAGTTCTTTTGAGTATATTCCTGGGCAAAGGGTCTGTCTTCTTTTTGCACTAACAAGAAAAAGTACCAATTCTGTTGAACCTTTTATTCACATTCTCCTTTCAAAGTATTAAACCTCCCCAGTTCCTTCATTTTATTTTGTCCCTAGGCAAAGAAATGTACTTTTGAACTGTGGTGGTTGGGATCTCTAAATTCAGTTCTGAATTCTGCCAAGAGATTCTGACAAAGATGTTGCAAACCTCTAACTTTATTCTCTCTCACTGTCAAGGTGACATGGTGAAATGCTCAATGTATTTCTTAAACAGCATTTTTTCCATATTTTTATCTTCTAATTTCTTATTTATCCATACCTTCCATTCAAATGCTCCCTTCTAAGCTCACCACTGGAAAACTTATTGTCTACTGTCTCTTTGAGTAGTAATAGCACTGTTTCTGGTACAGATGTTCAGTGCATCTGCAAAAAAGGTAAGACCAAGAAATAACCCATTTACTTTCACAATGACAATCCGGGGATTTCCTGTAGAAAAATTACACGCTGCTGTTCTAGTAACTTCCATTGAAACAGTGGCATTTTCTTCATCGTTTTTGTCCAGATTATAATGTTCCAGTATTCCCAGCCCTGCCAAAATACCGTATTCCAGTGGAGTGTCATGACATAAGTGGTTCGATGGACTATGGTTTTTGAGAACTCCAACTTGAAAATCTGTGTACCTTTTTGCTCTCTCTCTCCCATGGTTTCAACCCTCCATCATCTTCATACTGCTAGAACTCATGCTGTCTCCACAGGCTTTCATGTACACAGGATGCCATCTCTGCCTGCAACATTCCAACTTCTTTCCCAAAATTAATTCACACTACCACTGTGCTTTCTATGATGCTTTTCCTCATCTCCGCATCTGGCCACTTCTCAGAGACTCAATTCGTTTTCCAGACTTACAAGTTGAGTTCGTCAACACAGAAACAGTTTCTTTCCTTTATTTATTCTTTCTTTTCAAATATTTATCTGTCACATGTTAATTTTCTACAGGATACCGTGTTCCTCAAATAGGTACACTACGGTTAAATACTTAGCCTTCAATTAAATGGAAGCTTTGAATATAAGAATTATCATTTATAGAACTACTGCCTTGCTGTTTTTCTTTTTGCTGGCTTCTGCTGCTCACGAATACACTGAGGATTAATGTTTAAATCTTTTCCAGTTGTTTTGGGAGCTTATTTTTCCACCACTCTGAACAGTTCATTTTTCTTTCTGCTTTTGAGAGCTGTTCAATAATCATTCAAAGTCAAAGAGTCTGACAGGTCACTTCACTCAGTGTTTGAGCTGATCCATCAATCTGATAGTTTTAACTGATTGGTATTGTGCAACACAAATTTCTACACAATATTACATGGAATTTTACTAGATCATTCTCAAGCCTTTTCAAGGCACTGTTCTCCTTAGATAGGGAAAAAAATTCCACCTTCACATTAGCAATAGGGAATAAACCCACAAATGGACTAACTTGCCTTATAGAGCATAGGAAGCCCTTACCACGAGCTTTCTCCTCACGTTAGATAATTAATACTGCAGAAGATGCCCGCTGTGACATACTAGCTGCTTGAAAGCCACAAGGAAAGCTCTGCGGACTAAGCTCGCACGTGATAGTTAAGGAAATAGTTTACCCAATGTCTCATCTGAGGAAGATTTTTTTTTTCCTTTCATTTTACTAACCCGCTGATGCTATACAAGGAAGAAAAAAAAATGAGTCAGTACTTTTTGCATGACATTACCAGAAACGATAACGAAACATATGAAGCCACAAGAGTGATAGTAGATATGGCTGTCAGGTGGGGACTGAACTTTAATCTATATAGGGACCAGATTACAAATTTCATTACTGGATGATGAACTGCACCTGTTAGGCTTGAGGCTCTGAAAAGTTAGAAAGAAAGGGGATATGTCATTCAGCTTATTGGTACTGACATCAAAGGCTTTTCACTTTCTGGTCACCTTAGTAAATATAGCCTTAATGAGCAGTGGGTCCAGTTTCCTTCCCAGGGTAAAAATGTTTTCAAAATTAGAAACATTATTGTAGTGGTTGTGATTTTAAATTCTAGGACAGGCCAAGAGTAAAAGAGATTTGAGAAATAAACCTGCCTTTTATCCCTAAAGAGGCTTTGCATTGTATCACTGAAATACCTTCAGCTCGCTCATACACCTGAGTATTTTGCCGATTAAATAGCACAATTCTACTGATGATAACCAAAATTATTCATTTTCAGAAAACTCCTCTGAGAAGAAAGGTCTTTTTACCCTCTGTCTGGGTTCCTTTCTAAACTCAATGTAGCAGCCTTGATTAACATAGAACTGACGGGAATCAAATTCATATTTTAAAGACAGATATTTGGGATATTTTTACATTAAATATTTATATCCTTACTTACCTGGGGCAATTTTGTGGTGCAGACAAATACTACAAACTTCCTCTTAGCAAGTACGACTCATCTAAAATGTGCTGTCAAATCTTAAACATTTTAATGTATTTTTTTAAGTAAAACATTTGTCTGCACTTCATCCATTTTTCATTTTACTGGCAAGGATCCTCTTTCCTGTTCTTTGTGAATTTCATATTACTCCTTTTCTGTCCAGCAAAATTGCAGGGACAATATTATCCTCTTCATATACTGCTTTTATTCCAGAAACCCCTGTTTGAAGTCACCTTACTGTCAGTTCTACTGTATTATCTTTTTAAGGACTTTATGCCCCTATAGAAAAATTCAAGCTTATATATGAGCTGTTAGATCTTTCTGAGTGCTCTTTCACTCCTTTCATTCAGTTAAGAATGCAACTTTTCAATACTAGATACCTCTGTATTTGATAAGCCACTAACAGATACTGGTAAAATACATTATTAATAAGTAAAGGGGAGGACAGGAGGGAAAAAAGGAAGTAGGGAGGGAGGAAGGGAAGAAGAAAGCAAGGAAAGAAGGAAGGAAGGAGGAGAAGGAAGGGAGTAAGAAGAGAAGAAGGGAGAAAATGGGGAAGGCTATTTTTGTCATCTATACTTCCTGTTGTGGGTCTGTGGTGGGTCAGTGAAGTACGTATACCTAAATCCACCCCCGCATGGGCCCATAATCAAAAATGAATTAATTGTTCTGAGCAGAATGAGTTCAAAGGCTTGCACTGGATATATGGAAGTTATCAGTTTGGATTAAAAAAGAAAAAAGTAGCAGTATTCTAACTAGGACAAGACTTTTTGTATTGCCAAAGAAGCAAATGTGTCTCCTAAAATCCACATTAATAAGAGCTATGTGTTTGCAACTGAAATTCAGTTTGATGGAATATGACCTTGATGGAATATAAATCAGCACGAGAGAAGTGTATTTATACAGAATACCAACTTGTCCCTATTATTTCACATAGTAAATAGGAGTTCTACTGTGAACATTTTGCATTTGGAATGCTTATTTCCTCACTTGCCTATAGGTACACACTTCCGTGCGCTGATTAATACAGACTTCTGCCAAATCAAGGTGTTTCCAAATCTGAAGTTTTGGTTAAAACTTATTTCCAATATTAGTACATTTTTATTAGTAAAATCATGTTATTTTTGTTAACTCAGCCATACAGTCAGAAAGAACGGTGTTGGAAATAGGCATGCTACCCCTTATTGGCACTGCCTACATATTTGGTGATGTCCCAGGGGCTACAGCAGCATCGTAACATGATTCCAATTTTAAGTATCGAATTACATGGTCAGATTATGACATTGGGCACTGAATTGCGTCTGTATCAGTTTCTGGTTTGGGTTCTGAGGGTTTGAAAATCAGTCCATGACATCTTTGAAAAATGCATCTCTGGATAATAATGGGTTGCAAACAGTTGCCACTTAAGCTAAAAGTCCTTTACATAAAGGGTTCAGTGAAGATGGAGCATTTTGTTTTACGTTTGTGTATGACTGTCTAATTGTCTCTGCTATCAACAATGTAGTGATTCATTATGCCGATCACTCAAATGAAACCAAACCTCATTTAACACTAAGATAAGGTATAAACTGCAAAAATAGGTGAAAGTTCACCTTTCAATAGCAGCTGGGGTTCAGAATAGAAAAGGGAACATCCTGTTGTTCAGATGTTATTTAGTTCAGATGTTATTTAGTAACAGAAGGAAAACTTCCAGAAGTTAATTTTTTTTAAGTTCTTTGAAAACACTCTTAATCAAGTTAAATAAAACATCTAAATATTTATTTAGTTGGCAAGAATGAAGATTTCTGAATTATACTTTTTGGCATAAAACACCAACATATCAACACACCAATTGTGGATAGTTTAATAAAAAAGGACAGGTTTCTTAGAGAAATGTAACACTAAGAGTCACCCTATCTGCAGGAATGAATTGGTTGACAATGATGGAGTTATGTTAATCTGATACGAGGATTTGGCTCAGCTCTGAAGTTTCCTCTTTGCTCTTATTTGACGCTCTCAGCAGTGACTCTCTGCTGACTGCTCCACCATTTGCCTGTCTATTCCTTGACCTTTCACCATCTTTTCCCTTGTATCCGGTATCTCTTTGAATTTTCATTGCCACAATTGCCCTTAAAGAATTTTATTTTCTAGTGTTATTCTTTAATTTGTTCTTCCGATTTTCTCTGTTTCGGCACATCACTAATACCCCACACTATCCCAACGTTACCTTTACTTCTTCCTCGTAGTTAGCATTTTGCTAAGTCTTGCTTTGGTGCCAGACTGCTGAAATCTTCTCTTTATCTTCCTGTTCACTAAGCCCTTGTAACCCACTATCCTATCCAGAATTCCTCTGCGAGAACAACCTAGCAGATTCTCATCACATACCACTTCAGCTCCTTAAAATGGCCACTTCTCTTGCATTAAAACACACATAACCTCAGAGTGCTTTACTGTGTGGCTTCCTGAAACAACCCTCTGCCCATTTCCTAAGCTCATGATGCAACGCTTGTGCACTGTTTCCTAGCCTAGTGTAGACTTCAGGCCTACAATGTTCAGAGGGTAAGTTTAGATAAGATGTATTCCACTGTAATGGTAAGGATTTGGTGGGCAGAGAATGTGCACATAGTTGTAAGCAATTCAGAATCGTGGTCAATGTGTAGAGGTGGGCAAAAACGTAAAGCAGTAACATAAAGAAGGAAAAGAATGGAGAACAATGTCAAAATATTATAATAGTATTATGGTAATGCAAACAATGGTACATCAACAGTAACAATAATAATAATAGAAACAAAAGGGCTATTATTCAGTTCCTGTGGTTCCAGTTCAAAGAACATATAGTGGAAACTAAGAAGGATCAGAGACAGGCAGGTCAAAGCCATGGAAAATAGTCCAATCTGAGAGAGACTGAAGAGACTGTAACTGTTCACTTGAAAGACGAGATAAGAAGAGATAAGATAAAGGCACACAAACCAATTACAAATATAGGGAAAGATGAAAAGCACTAAGGTGTCCTTTTCTTCCAGTACTAGAAGACATTTGGGGGCTGCCTGTGTGTGTTTTCAGTTCCTGAAACATAGCCATCCAATTTTATTTTCAACTCTTTGGGTATCAAGGACGCCTGTATGGTGGTTAGAGATAAGACATGGATCTTACAGGAGGTTTGCACCCTTCTCGGTTAGCAACTGAGGGTCAAGAAGATATTCCACTGAGTAAAAAATTATACTAGATACCCAAGTCTATTTAATCTTGCTTTCAGTGAATTTTAAGTTTGCAATAAATCTGAATATAAAACCTAAACTAACTAAATAAAAACAGGTGTTAAACATAATCCACAGGTAGCTTTGGAGACATCTGTTTTAAGTCTATTCAATCATGTACCTCTTGGTTTAGCTCATCTCGTGGATGTCCTATTCTAGCTAGACTGGGACCTTATCACAGTAGTGTTTCACAAAGACAAAAAAGAGTATTTCTTTCCTTGACTGAGCTGGTGATCTAAATCCAAACAAAAGAGACTGAAACAGACAGATACAATAATACAAGGATACATAAAGGATTTAATTTATATATTTGCCAAAACTTGGACATCTTAAGTCATCTCACATACTGGAGTACCTTGCCTGGTTTTCAGCTGACTCTTCAAAAGGGTAAGAAATTCCTGTAGGTACTGTATCATAACTGTCATTACTTCAGTAACATAAGGAAACTCAAATAGCATCAGACACTCATGATTAGTCATCTGATTAAACGTGTAGATCTCCACTGCTTGTAATGGAAACTTAGACATTTAGATTACCTGCAGACACCCACACCACAGACAACTTAGTTTTGAAACAATCCAAATTTTCATGCTTAAGCACATAAGCTAAACATTTTCCTTCAGAGAAAGGTAATTCTCTAACTCCTCCTGATAGCTTCTAGCATTTCTAGCAGTCTGTGCTGGAAGCTATCTGCCTTTAATCACTGCTGATGGACATCTAACTCAGCCACAGAACAGAAGTAGGATTAGATTGAACCACCAAATGGCCAGCAGTCAAATAGACCACAAACAGGCTACTGTGGATGGGAATTTTTCCCTATTTCTTTAAATTTAGGGTCCAGAGAGAGATAATGATGATGGTTAGGAGAGAGTAGGTCCAGAAATCTAGAATATATATTATCGTTGGATGGGGACCTGAATGAAGCTATGTATTTCAAGAAATAGAATATAAGGGGAAAGAAGTCTGAGGGGAAAGGCAGTGTTCAAATAGGGATGGAACAGAGAAGTTAGAAGAGTGAAGAGGCCGCTCAAATATTTACCCTTGTAAAGATGCCCACAAATGTAAATAGTAACTTTTATGAAGAGAAATTAAGACACCCCTTACTACAGAAAGATTGGTTTGACAAACAGATTTGCTGTAGTGGAGAATTTGTTGTTTGTGAAGACACACACAGAAAATGTCGGGCAAAGAAGAGCAGAAATGAAACTAGTTCCAGGGGAAAAGGGTGATGAGGACAACTGGGTTTGTTTGTACTAAAAAATGAAATGGGCCAAGGATCATTTTCTGGCTCTGAGGCCAAGGGTCACGGTACAGCCCATGTCGATCAAGTTAAATTCTCTCACGTCACTAAACAAGGTGCTAACATGCAATATGTGTATTGGGAATGGTTCCTGACTTATCTAAGTCTCAAGTGGTGCCTGGGTATTATTTGGGAAAGTGCTTGTCAGGCTGGGCTAAAAACATGCTGTTGACTGGGCTATTTAGCTGTGAGAAAAAGTAAGGCCCAATTGCCATAGTTCTGTTTAGTTTACTAGCGTAGGTGTAGCCTGGGAGAGTAGAGTCCAAGGAGACATGAAGATAATATACAAAGAACTGCAAGATTAAACAGAATGCCATGACCTGAGGACCAAAGAAAAGCAGGGAGGAAAAACGCTGGGATTCCTCTCAACTCCAGGAGACGTCAGATTTAAAAACCTGGGAAGCATCTTACCAGAAAATATTTAGTAAGCCATCAAAGCCATTATATTTTGTCATCAAAGTGTATACAGTGAAAAAAGTATGCAATGTTTGCCAAAAGTAAATATATGAAATATGAATCTGAGGAAACGTGAAAAACTCTCTATTCATTTTTAGGTATGCTGGAAAGCAATGATTCTGCTGGTTCCATACTGGAACACATCTAGATTATGTGAGTTTAGAGAAAACATTCAAGAATGTGGTGTTATTTCCAGTGATTCTTCTAGTGGAATTTCAGAGAATTTTTCTTCCAAAGAATGAGAATAAAGATTTGACAAGGGAAGGAAAATAGGTAGATTATTGATTAGTATTCCTAGGAAACTGAGAAATGTTCAGCCACCAACAAGCATTTATGAAAAGGGAACTGTTCTCAGGGAAAAAATTAAAATGAAGAGCATGATCTTAAGTATGTGCAAGAAGAATGTAACTTCTTTACTGCAATACCACTTTGGAATTTCCATATTAACAAGGGAAAGAAACTTGAAAGGAAGTACTCTAAGCCTAACTGAATAAATAACCTTGTCAGAAAATACTATTAAAATAAGCAGAACATTAACAATGAATAAGAAAAAGAAGCAGATCAGCAAAAAAGTTAGATCTTGGAAGGGTTAAGGGACAACTGCCAAAACTCCAAAGGGAAAGTATATGAGTACTGTAAAAAAAAAAAGAAAGCAAAGGAAGGATAGGAAGAAAGGAGTTGATAGAAAGATACTGTTAAGCTTGGTCTGAAAATTCTCACTATCAAGGCTTAGGGCACATGCAAAAACAGAATTGCTTTGGAACTTTCTAGTGATACAGAGAGGTACTTAGCAATGACAATGCAATCAGAGATAGTGAGCTACTCAGCAAAAACAGTGAACCTAAAAATTTGACTGGATCCTACTACATTTTTCTATGATCTAGCCTATAGTCAACACAGAAGAGATTAGAAGGTCACCCAGGAAGGAACTAAATGATCTTAAGAACCAGAACATTAGGATTATCTTGAATTTCAGTAGTACAAAGGGAAGGGTCATTCATTTAAGAATAGATAGGAGGAACTTCTGCTTTAAGCTAGAAACCTGTATATTGGAAAAAAACAGAGAGGAAGGGAAGGATTTATATACGCTGTTTATATATATATTTATATAGTTTATATATATATATTTATAGTATATTTATATATACTACTATGCAGTAGGATATATATATCCTACTGTGCAGGATAACTGTGAATAGTGAGCTGTTGCATAAGTGGAGAGCAGCTGCCATCTTAGGCTCTATCAGTGAAAGTATTTGTACTAGTGATAGGAATGTATTACCTATTACTTGTTAGAATATAACAGTAATTACAATTATTTTCTGTGGTACTGCTGTGACCTCATGTAGAACATTCTAAGCATGTCTTGTTACTCATATTCAGCAAACATGAATTCAAACTAGATGGGAATGGAAGAACTATCCAAATCAATATGGAAACAAGAAATGGTTTGGGACAAAGCAGCTTGACACTTCTATCCTTGAAAAATCTGAGGGCTATGACTGATCCCTGTAAATCCACAGAAAGAGAGAAAAGCCATACAAGCTTAAGGATGATGTTGTTACAGGCCCAAAATAAAGCAGTTGAAGGTACATCAAGGCTGAAGACTGGAAATTATGCATTAGCCTACAAGCCTTCGCAGGGGAATGGTTGGATCTAAGAGGCCCAAACTAAACATTTTTAGAGCCTAGTTTAATACATTTATGACTAGCATAAGAAAACAGTTTCTTGTGATAGCAGGTAGGACTCTGGTCCTAAGGATTTCAATAGTCGTTTCCAGTTTTATGCTTCAGAAATGCTGCAGAACTTTGCTAAGCAGAAGTTAATTAAGAGAACGATGAAAATACAGCGGTTACTTCTTTGACAAGATCAGTAGACTAAATCCACAAAGTTCTTACAGAAAAACTTTTCTGTTTGCGTACATTTACACCGAAGGTTAAACATTACCCTGAAAGGTGAAGCTCCTCATTGCAACATCAGATGGTATTTTTCCTCAAACACTAATGGGTTTTTAAAAAAAAAAAAAATCCTACTAAAAATCTACACCAAAGAGTTCAGGAATGTTGTTTCCAAAACAAGAACTGTGTCTACTGTCAATGGCTAACAACTATGTAGAAAAACACAGATTATTAAACAATTATGACATTGAAATACTCAGGCCCAGTACTGCACTTTTTATGTTTTCTTATTAGATGCATGATTATGTCAGGGAATACATAAACAGAAAGTAAGACAAAAAACAAGATTTTCAAAGGCACCAAGAACAGTTTGTCAATGGGAATTAGGTGTCGGAGGGGTATTAGTCCTTTGCATATAGATTCCATAATCTCTGCAATTAATGATGTACATTGGGCTGTCAGTATATGCAAAAATGCATGCAATCATAGCCATAAATCTGGGAGTTCTGCCAGAGCAGCTGCTTTACAATTGGATACATTCTTCCTCTGAGAGATTCTTTCCCTTAAAATCTTGAGTTAAATTTTGCTTTGACTAAAGAAATTGGCCTCATTGCATGTCAGACAAAATTCCATGCTTTTATAATGCAAAAGAATATTAAAACAGACCTGTTTTTCCACAACGACTGGAACTGGTAGAAAACACCAGTTTTCAAGGATGTATCTAGTTTAGTGTGACAATGTTGTTCTTGTAAATTATCTGATAAACCCATGTTAGCCCACCTGCTCCCAAGAACTCTGCCTACATAAACCACTTTTTATTAAACCTTCCATAGTATTAATTAATTAGAGGAATGATGTTTAAAATAATTTCCTCTAAACTATGTAAGAAGGTCTGGAGTAAGTGGTGGACAGGATTTAAGGAGAGTCATTCTCATGGATGTAGATCTCAACACTCTAAGAAGCCACCTGTGGATCATCCCAGCTTTCTTTAGTAGGAGGGTTGGCCACCTCTGTTGAGAGTCATACCTTGCCAGGTCCCATTTTGCTCTTCACTCTCTTTTCTCCCAAAACGCTTCTAAAAATTTTTTCCTACAGTGGGGCTTTTTATTAAGAAAACCAACCTCTTAGGTTGCTGTTTATTAGAGTATGCTTGATAATTTGTACCATTTTGTGGCAAGAGAAGAATTATGAGGAATAGAAGACATTTCAATGAACTGCTGAATGACAGCAGAACTCATCAAACTCTATTTGAACTTTAATTTATCTTTCTGGCAATGTGATGGCTGTGCAAAGAGCTTCATAAAGCACTTAATGTTGTAAATGAATGTTGACACTTTACTGGTAGAAAGTAGCGACTATTCTCATATTTGCAGGGGAAGTCTATTAATCTCTTATGCTGCCATTAGCCATGATAATTCTTATGAATATTTAAAGCATTTTTTTTCCATTGGCTTACAATTAGCTACTTATGTCAGCCAAGGAATGATTTCCAAGTGATGTGGGGGGACAACATGTACATTTTGTTTCACTAGCACAGGCATAAATTCAACAGTGAAAAACTCATGATGTCATGAACATAGTTAAAAGAGAGACATTCTTAAGTTACGTACTTATTGGTGTTTGATATAGATAGAGTCATAAAAGTTAATGATGGAAAAGAACTGAGCCAAGATTTTGAAAAATGGTGATTATTAAAATGAGGTTGTGCTAAATACAAGTGCATATTTAACCCATTAAAGTAAACACAATGGAGATTTTTTCAGAATCTAGTAGCCCCCATTAAATTTTAAAAAGTTGATTAAAAAGTTAGTTACAATGAAAATCAGGCTACTAGTTTCAAATACCAAATACAGACTTGGGACCATAATTTTTTAAAAAAATTTGGCCTTGTTATACTAATAACTTATTGCCACTCGGTGGTACCTTTCATTCTTTTTTGTGGTGGATTTTTAAAGGCGCGAGTGGGATGCTTTGTGTTCATTAATACAATTGGAAAACTGTGGCATAAATTAGTTCTCAGAGTTCTTGGCCACAACGGTGAAATTTCATCAAGTATCTGAAATTGCTTAAAGGTAATAATTCTTGATGTGTCATTTCACTGCATGTGACATGTGTGCCCTGTGTTGACTGGGAATTCATGTGACGCCCTGGAGAGAGGCACAGGCTCAGAAGAATTGTTTCTGGGACAGAGCAGGAGCTGCTTCCATGTAATATCTCCAAGAAAGTAAGCAGTGCCATCAAAAATACTTTGTCTTTGAATTTGCATTCATTTTAGTATAACATATTTCTGCAATTATAGACATTAAAAAAATGCACAGCATCAATTATTTCCGCATCAGTAAAGCTGCTAAGATAAGAATTTTGTGGTGTCTTGCTACAATCCAAGTATCAATTTTGTTTTTTAACAGTAAAATAGATGGAAGGGCAATTTTACACTGTTATCAGTTATGATAACAAAACTGAGAGAAAGCAGCACAACCCACCTTAGAAGCTTGGTGAATGATCGGGCAGCGAAGTTGCACTGAGCTCTGCCCTGCTCTGGCTCTGCTTGGGAGCAGAACCCCTATTACCAAGTTCAAGATCATCTCCATGCACTGCATTCCTTACTACACAGATATATGCCAAGCTGAGCTCAGTCTGACTGAGAAAGGGGTCAAGGAGCAAAGTGCATGGGATAAAAAGAAGAAAGATCAAAGTAAAGAAACTCAGCATAAACTTGTTAACCTAACAGATAATGAAGGCATTAAAAAAGAAGAAACTAAACAAATAATATTTTGATGTGAGGGCGTTTGCCACGATATGGTTGACTGACAGAATCTATTTTACTAGATAAAAAAGAGCCAGACCTGATGAAAAGAACTTCAAGGGCTATCAGGGCAGGTTCCATTACAGCTGACATGGTCTCATCACCCTTTTACGGCAGCACCAGTATGTTCCATGGAAGTAGACATGGATGTTTTGTGTTCCCGCTCGTCCTATCACTACATGCCCTTGTAAAAAATCCTTCCCCAGCTCTCCTGTAGGCCCCCTTTAGGTACTGGAAGGCCGCAATAAGATCTCCCCGGAGCCTTCTCTTCTCCAGGCTGAACAGCCCCAACTCTCTCAGCCTCTCCTCATAGCAGAGGTGCTCCAGCCCTCCGATCATCTTCGTGTCCTTCCTCTGGACCCGCTCCAACAGGTCCATGTCCTTCTTATGTTGGGGACTCCAGAGCTGGATGCAGTACTCCAGGTGGGGTCTCACGAGAGTGGAGTAGAGGGGCAGAATCACCTCCCTTGATCTGCTGGCCACATTTTTTCTGATGCAGCCCAGGATACGGTTGGCCTTCTGGGCTGTGATCGCATATTGCTGGCTCATGTTGAGCTTCTCATCAATCAGCATTGGGATTGCCCTGACCCAGATGTAGGACCCTGCACTTGGCATTGTTGAACTTCATGAGGTTGGCATGGGCCCACCTCTCCAGCCTGTCCAGGTCTCTCTGGATGGCATCCCTACCTTCCAGCATGTGTACCTCACCAAACAGCTTGGTATCATCAGCAAACTTGCTGAGGGTGCACTCGATCCCACTGTTCACGTTGCCAACAAAGATGTTGAACAGTACGGGTCCCAGTATCGACCCCTGAGGAATGCCACTCGTCACTGCTCTCCACTTGGACATGGAGCCGTTGACCGCAACCCTTTGAGTGCGACCATCCAGCCAGTTCTTTATCCACCGAGTGGTCCATTTATCGAATCCATGTCTCTCTAATTTAGAGACCAGGATATCGTGTGGGACAGTGTCAAACGCTTCGCACAAGACCAGGTAGATGACACCGGTTGCTCTTCCCTTGACCACTGCCGCTGTAACACCTGTAACCAGTTACTGGCAGACCAGTCCCATTATGCACCTTATCGTCAGAGAAAATGATGAATTATTAGAATTTCATACAGAAGGAACAAAATGAAGATTCCCATTTTTAAATGACTCTCTTCCTCCTGATGAGCACACAAAATGGGACAGGTGCAAATGAAAGGATTTAAATAGATGTGCTGCATAAGCTTGTTGGTTCCTCTGACAAGTACTAGTATGATTTTTTTATCCTTTTATGTGCAGAGAAGGGACCTAACCGTTTCTTTCCAATAAACCAACTAGATGGTCTAATCACAGTGTTACAAGTAGAAAAAGGAGTAAAGCAAAGCATAGTAAAAATTCTGTGGGAAATTACTGATTCGTCCATCTCATTCCAAAAAAGATTCAGGTGTACATTAGATACTAAATTTTGTCCTTGTTTCTGAAGTCTACTCCTGTTTAACCTGCAAGGGTATTTTCCTACTGAGGCATGAGTCTTATTTTCAACTACTTGAAATTTCCTAGGCTTGTAATGGGACACCTTACACCAGAAGACTCCACATTATAGCAAGACACTTTATTTTAAAACACCTCCAGTCTGCTGTTGGGTTTGTTTTCTCTCGACTCCCATCCTCAGGCAACATTTTAATGGCATTTCATTATCTACAGCTATGGAATTAAAATGGGATTATTTTCATAAAATTTTGGGTATCTATAATCTTAAATTGGCCATCTAGATTAATCTGACCAAGCACTTCTAGCACAAATATATGTATTTCATCTAGAACCTACATCTTCCTATACCTAACGAGAGAAAAAGGGACGTCTAAGCAGAACTCATCTCCTCCTAAAGTTAAATCTAAAATAAAGCAGGTGACTTGTGCTAAACATGCCTACTTCTTTCCACTGATTATTAAGATATCTTGGACAGCTGGTTCAGATTTGAATGCTACACACTAAATATTTCTAAGATGCACTTTCCTAAATTCCAAAGTATAAAGAAATTTTGTAAAATCTCAGAAAGTGTTTATTTTCTCATTTTGGTGTCTAAGAATTTTTACAACGCATCCCTCAGGAGTCTTGCCTTGCTGAAATTAAACGAGATTATACATACCTTAATTACCTAGGTATTATTTCATCTAATTTCGTGCATCTAACCTAGTCTAACTTTGATGAGTCACTTAAAACAGACACTTAATGATTGTGTGTTTACAGTTACCTAAGCTGAGCTGAATTTCATCCTCTGGGTGTTCTTAAATGGTCTAAACTTTTATTACTCCTCCTCCTTATAAGAAAAACTATGGAACATGAGATTAAGTTACTTCTCCACAGATATCTAAGTTGTTTTCTTATATGCTTTCTAAGTTTATGTCACCATTCCCAGTTCTTTCTAAACCAATAATAAAACAGTTACTACTTGGGAGGCTGAATAAAATGCAAATCGCCTTTTATAATGTGAAATAGGATCCTTTATCCATTCCTTCAGGAAAGCAGTGTAAGGGAAATTGCACTGCTTGTATCAAGGACAATGAATTCACTGTAAACAACTATTCAGTTCATGTGTAAAGTTCCCGCCTCTCAACATAAATTATAATAGAGAGGATGTCAGCATTTGTTCACGTTTGATACCTACAGTATAAAAATGAGCACTGCTCCAAGCTCAGAGTCACAAGCAGACATGTGAATTTCAAGTAGGAGTCATATATATGTATGATATGTCTTCTTACAATTGTACAAACTGGGAAAAAAATAGTGTTCTTAAACTAAAAATCATGTAGTAACGAGTGCAAAGAAAATTTTTTTAATGAGTACCTCCCTCCCTGACTTGAAAATGCTTTCAGTATAAGACATGGCAGTGGAAATGATTAGACAAAAGGGTGATTACTTCAGAGGCTTATCAGACCTCTGTTAAAAGGTTGTTGCTGCAACCCCCGGTTAGGGTCACCAGTTCTCCAAAGATAGGATTAAAAAACCCAGAAAAAGCAACTTACATAAAATACCTCTCTCTCTCTTTTAAGGCATGAAGCATCTTTTCTGTGGCCTTTACAGGCAGGAGGAATGATTTCAAGACTCCTCTTTGATAAGAGACACTGAAAAATAACATGCAAATTCTACTATTATATAAGACAATTTTCTCATTTGTGTCAAGTTAATTGGCAGGGGTGTTCCTTTGCAGCACAGAGAAAATGAACAGACCACTGCACTCAGCCACAGTTACACTGCATACAGGAAAGATCTCCCCATACTAAATCAATCTACAAAACATGTATTACTTGCTTTTTTGTAGAAAGCTGTTCAATAGTGGGATACTCGTCTCTCGCTCAAACATATACACAAATGCCAAGTAATTTCTAGAGGTAGCTATAAAATGGAAAGCAAATTAATTAAAATCTTCATCTTCTGTCATGTTTTTGAATCGTAATTTCAAAATTTCCTGACACTTTCATATGCGCTCTGTTAACTCCAGTTGTTATTTTTCACTTTCTCTTGGAAAAAGGTGGAATAAGGGCTGTACAAAAAGAATCCAGCTCTCACTTACTTAAACATTAAAAAATAGCTCATAATCACTATAAAGTCCTGTGCCATTAGATATATAGCACCACTCTGCCGCTTTTTCTTTATTAATTATTTCCTTTTGAATTGCAATCAGTGAATCCAGATGTCTGAACGTGAGAGATCTTAGCTGTGGCATCTGGATCCTTCACAGATTCCAAAAGTAAGTCTGCTATTGGCATTTAAACTGAATCACACTCCTTCTAAGTATTTATACTGCCTTTGGCTTGCTGTGTTATTGTGCACTTATTAATAAACTGGTGTGCTTACATTTTGACTTGAGAATACTCTGTGCACTTTGGAAGAAATCCTATCCCCATTGAAGTCAATGGGAGTTTTGCCATCAGCTACAAGAGAGCCAGGATTTCATCCTTAGAGTTTTTGTTCACAGAGAGGAATAAAGCTCACCTTAGGCAGGCTCTTCAAAAATCTTTCTGCCCTCTAAGACTTCATTACCCATCCATTAAAAAAAAAAAACAAAACTGCTAAGGGAAGAAGTTAAGCTGAAAAATTCTGGTTGCTCTGTCTTTATATTATCAGCACACTCATAGATCTCCGATTTGGACAAGAGTTGGCACAGAACGTGCTTAGACAGAGACTCTCAAACTGCTCACAGAATGGGTAACAGCAGGTAAAGGCTACTGAAATATAAAGTTTTTGGCCCAAAGTTACAGTCAGGGTCTATTGGGTTCACAGCTCGACTAGATCCCTCTTGCTAAAAGCAGTCGTGTGCCATGTTGCCATGGACCCTCCCAGTGGTGGGTTTGCACCTCTGCTCCCTTCCAACACTATGTGGAAGCCACAAATATTTATAGTTAAAGATGAATCATAAAAAAAATAAATAAAGGAGAATCACTGAACTCAGATCTTTTAAACTGAGATTCATCACATATTTTGTGGGCTTTTAAAAGCTTTTTAAAGACTGAAAACTTTTCCTATAAAAACTTCCATAGATTTAAGAATTTCTCATGAACAAATTCTAAAAGAAAGCAAAGTATTTTGAGAATGGAGCTCTTCTTCATTAATTTTAAACCATTGTTTTCCATGAAAAGGGAATGAAAAGTGCTGGGAAAACTTCTGTGTACTTTTCAGTGCCCTGGTTATTTTGCCAAAGAAATCTAGGGCAAATTTATTTTAGTTAAACATTTATTTGGTGACCACTGTTTCTACAAAGATTATTTTGCTATCGTCACCATTAACCATTTGTTTCTCTGAATGCCACTAAGTGCCCCGTTATTCATCTACAAAGAGGTGTAAGAAAGCATTTTTTGTTAAAGATAAATTGCAGAACTAGTTTTCATGGTTCAAAATCTTGGGTTTTGCAGCTTAGTATAATTTAGGTCATGAACCATTCCCACTGCTCTATAGTGAATTATAAAACATATCAATCCCATTACCCCAAAGAAAAGACATAATAATATGCAAGGTACATGGCTGTATTTTTTTTTCATATGGTTGAATGCTTATCCACTAGGAATAGAATGAAGGTTTAGTTGAACAGCCAAGTTACCAGAGTAATTCTCCATGTGTTCACTCCTAGCTTGCAGCAAATGAAACTCAATGTCAGGTTAAGTTCACAACTCCTTAGGGTTAATCATATGTATGTCGACAGCTCGATCAGCTTAGCTGACATGAGATAACTTCTGAAGCCAGAATAAATTGAGCTTATATCTGAGTTGAAAGTTGAATGCTAATATTTAGGTTTTATTTATTTTTATTTTAATAAATCTAGTATTTTGGTCATGGATTTCTGAAATGGAGCAGCATTTGGTCACAATCCTTATGATCTGTCTGCACTTTGCATCTACTGCTCCTCAAAGCTGCATCAGTTTTAACCTTTTTGGACCACTGGTACAGTCCAAAGCTCTGTCTGTCTGATATATTTTAGCTGTCTTTTTCTATGTTACAGGTTATTCTGATTACAGAAACACATCTGACTCATATGTGTTAAATTTCCATTAAAAAATGCCTTTCTTGTCAGTTCTCTCTGACATTGCTTCAAGCATCTCTTACAGAGCTTGCTTTTGTCTACTTTGCCTACTGCCAGCAGTTACCTAACACTGGTCTCCTATCTTGTCATATGAGGTTATTATTTTGAGCTGGCACATTTTGTCCACTTTTGCATTCCCGTCTGCATATCTTGTCTTCTGATCAATCTTTCTCTGGGGATTCACATGAAAATTGTGGGAGAGCTCAATACTGCTTATTCCTCTCTCCACCGACCCAGGCAGAATGGATTCTGAGGAAACCACAGAAGTAGCAACGAACAGTCAATACATTCTTAGTAGGGGAAAAAATATGTAAATACACAACAAATGCTGAGGAAGGAAACAACTTGATATTAATTTTCAAATAATCCCTAACTATGGTATCCTTTTGGAACTGAACTTTGGCTTTGCCACACATTGACAATAAGGAGCTGGAGGCTTACGTGGTAGCTAATGGCCAACCTGAAAAAAAAAAAAAAAAAAAAAAAAAAGAGGTTATTCAGTCACCTATTCCTAGGCACTGACCTGGCAAATCTTTTCAGATTCACCTGTAGTCAGTAGAAAGATGTACTTTCTTCCTGGGCATTAATCATGCTATACCTTCACAGGCAAGTACTGCAAATGAAAAGGAGTGGACACGCAGAGCAAAACTGCTCACGCTGAGGACATACTTGTCACAGTATCCACTTTTTGTAGACTTCAGACTAGGTTTGATCTGGTCCCACAGACAATGTAAGTTAGGACTGGAGAGCTTAAAGTGCACACCTGGTTTAATCTCATTTGAAAGGAATCCAGTTTGTGCACTCCAAGACAGCTCCGTAATGTGAATCAAAGCAGAGTAAGTGGGAGGTTTGCTTTAGGAGCACATGCTGGATCCAGATTAAGAAGTGAATTTTGTTGCATCTTCAGATCATCTGAAGTGATTCACTCCTTTTTTGAGTACATACCTGCATCACAACCTACATCTCATTCCCCTGTCTCTCCCTCATAATAGAGATAGCTAGAGTAATATTCTAAAGGAGTGTCTTGTATCTCCTCTTACCCCTGCAACACTGTCAGCTGTCATTGGAAAAATTTAGCTGTTTCTCTGCTTCCTGACTGTTCAATGATTTGGTTGCTCCTTTTTTCATTTCTTTTGGTTGCTTCTTTTTAATTTATTTGTTTTTATTTTGTGTAATTTGGAAAGCAGAAGGGTTAGTGTCTCTTCCACTAAAGAACATGTAAGATTAAGCATCACTTCTCAGAAAGTGGTATTTTAAGATGAGGTTAATTCAAGGAATCAGTATGTTATCACTATTATTGTCATCTCCCTAGAAATGAAAAAGATGATGTTAGCTTGTCAATGTTACCTTTCTAAGAAACAGAGCTTAGCCTTATATTCTTTGCTTGCTAAGGACTTATCTGGGAAGGAATTTTGACTGATCATGAAATGCTGGGCTATGCTACATAGACAAAATAGCTAAGTAAAAGTAAAAATAAAATGTTTTTCAAATGTACTTACTAAATTATCTAGTAAGAGGAGTGGTGGCAGGTTCACATTGCATTTTTGTCTATCATCTAAGGAATAGTGCAGTCACCTGAAAGCTGAGCAAAGTCAGATAGAACATGTATGGACTGAGGAGAGTCTGGAAACCCTGACTTCCATTTCCTGGACGACTGGTTTAACTCTCTAGGCTGTTATACACAGGCCTGATGCTTCCTCCAGCTGTACTTTTGGATGAAACTGTCTGTGACTGCTGTACTTTGTTTTGAAATAAATGCTGTCCATGTGTTAGGCTTGCTGAGAGACCACTGATTGAACTGACCTCCTAAAGGAGCTGACGTTGAAATGTCTTGTTTGTACATCATAAACAGTCTTAGGGGAGAGAGCAGCACTGAGAAGCCAAGACAGTGATGCTTCAGGGAACATAAAAGATTTTTGGCACCAAATTACGTTTTCACTAAAATAATAAGCACCCACAAAACCTTAGATGTCCAAATAAGATTTATATAAACAACTCTAATGAACTTCATTGCCTAAGTTGCATTGAATTTCATGTGCCCAAAGGCTTTTTTTTACCTTGCCCTCTGAAAGCAAATGGATGAAGTTCGGGCTTTGTGTTAGTCCAATGTACTGCCATGCACAGTATCCTACACTATCTCCATGTAAAACATGAAAAATAATAAACTTGTGAAAAATAACCACATAAGTTTGAACATTGGGAAGTAACAAAGTAGGAATATTTCTGAAATTTGCACCTGGATTATTTTTTTAAAGAAAAAAGAATGTTGATTTGATATAGCTTGCTTTTTTTTTTTTAATCTAAAACAACTAAACCCAATGCAAATAGAATGGCTAGATCCAGCTTTCCAAAAACATTTAAGAATCGTGATACAGAAAGGCACATAAAGAGAATACCAGTTTATTGTTTCCATCTACGCCACTACTTCAAGCAATCCCATTTATGTCACTTGTACTTTGCTGCCTGGATGTTCTAAGAAATTCTCTTCCAGGCCCAGTTCCCTTAAAAATTCCAACTCTTAACACTAGAACTGTAGGTCCATTTAACTTTACTGAAAAATGTAAAGGTGAAATTTTCTTCTATTTTTTCTTCTATTTCTTCTATTTTCTCTGCTTTTCCCAGAGGGGAAAAAAAAAGTTTAGGTGAAAACAAACACAATAAAATTTTAGTTATTTTATCTGGTTTTAATTTTCTAAAAAGTGTATGAAACTACACCTGGCATTACAGTTGACATATATGAAATTGTTTTTCTAGACAAAAGGTACTTTTTTGTTGTTTATATCTGACTTCCGTGTCTGAGTAATATTCAAACATTGCTATAAAACTATGGTTAATTAACATTACTGAAAGACAAATACTTTTTTCCTCTACTAAGGTAATTCCTTTATTCAAATAAATAAGAACACGCATTTGCTGTAAAGCAGTGGTTCCTTCTGCATTTAAGAGTATTTTTACATGACTAACTTCAAGCCATTTCTTTGTTTTTCTCTTACTAACTCAATGAGCTCACTGCCACGCAGCAGACGTTATTTATTGTGCTGTGCAAAGGTTGCAGCCAACAGAGATTTGTTATGTGCAAAGTCCAGGTATCTGGGATCTTAATAATTAAAGCATGGTATTTCTTGTTGCTTCTCTATAATCCAAATGGGTTCAGATAGAACAGCTTCTTTATAACTTCTCTGATAAGGACTGGGGTAAACAGGAGGTACAGGCAGACACTGGTTTCAGGCTTGAGTTCATTCACTCACTGACACCAGTTTTAACCTACATGCACAATACTGATAAACAGTGGTAGAGTCAGCACTATTGATAAGACTCCTGCTCCCCGTACAAATACTGCACAGACCTTGCAGCTGAAAAAATTCACAAGGGTGCTTGTCAAAGTTGTTTTTGGCTAAGAACCTACTATACTGTACTTGCACCTACAGTCTAACCTAGCTGAGCTCCTCCAAATCCATATAGTCGACAGGAAATACCAGGAGACAGTGTTGTAGTTTCTTCAATAAAACTGAATCTGAAACATTATATCTCGGAGAGTTTCATTGTTCTACCATTAACTAGAGACTGTAAGTACTTCTTCCATCTCATTGTCCACTGGATGATAAAACTATGAGGAGGAAAAAAATTCACAGAAGCAATTATAAAATTTACCCAGAAAAACAAGATAAGCAAGTGAGCAAGCATACACTCATCAACAACTGTTTTAACATGCACACTCCTGGCTGAGACGGTACAGAATACAATTGACTTATGTTCCACTCCCAGATAATGGCCTTAGTGTTATCAGGAAACAGTACAAATTTATTAAAATATCATTATTATTGTGTCCATTTTTCAGTTTTTAGAGCTGTCACTGTGATGCCTGCTAATTACCCCCAAGGCCACCATACACTGTAGGTAATTGGTACTGAAGTCTTTCTACTTCCAAAGAATAGGTTCCCTTTAATTTCTTATGACAGCTAGTGATACAGTGGTGATACAGTGATACAGTGGTGGTTCTACCCAGTACTGTTTCATGGGTCAAATATGTGTTTATGTATAAGACTATGATAGAGCCTAACTGGATTTCAGTTTTGTTGCGGCCACACTACCAGGTTTCTTGCACTACACACAGATAGGCTCAGAGCACGTTCATTTCTTTCATCCCCAGGCGGGAAGGAAATCAACAGAAAAAAAGAGAGTAACTACATGTTGACGCCGCCCTACCAAAGGGTCAGGCAATAGACTGCTACTGGAAAGGGCCAAAAGCAAATTAGCTCCTCTTCAGGAATCCTTTCCTATGACAGGCAGTTATTTATCATATCTATATGGAACTGGCAGTTAAGAACAATTGATGCCTGAATCACTTAAGAATAAAGATAGACTGTAAATGTGTTATATTGGATATTTTAGTTAAAAAGCACCAACATGGATGACAATGCTATTAGCAACACTGGAGTTAATGCTACTTAAGGTAAGAAGGTATTTTCAAGACTGAACTGTATCCTTTTGTTCTGAAAGGAAACATTTTAAAAATTATTTCAGAATACACAGGCATACAGTGACGTTACAAGAATTTAAAAAGCACCCAATTGAGACAGCTGAAGAACATTTTCAAAAACTGCATCTTTCAAATTGGACCACCCAAATACCAGATATTTCTGTCTTATTTTATAGGAATTTAGATAAAACATTACGTAAATTTGTGCCATTAACCTTACATTTCCTTCATATTTTTGAGGGATTCTGTGGTATTTGTGTAGTTGAGTTTGTAGTTTTCCTTTGTTCTCACAGAGAAGTTAAATTATTTCAACAATTATAAATTCCATCTTGATTTGTGGCAGTAACAGAATCCTATCATCCAAACTGCGTACAAGAAAGTCCATAAATTATGGAAGTTGAGCATTGAATGGCTGATCCCCTTTACTGGTTAGATCACAGAACCATAGAGGAAATTAGGCTGGCAGGGATCTCAGGAGGCCATCTGGTCTAACCACTTCTCAAAACCAAACCAGAGCTGACTTCAAAGTTAGATCAGATTCCTGACTAGCTGACTTTTGAGTAATCTCCAAGGATGGAGATTCCACAACTTCTCTGGGAAACCTGTGCTATCATTTCATCACCTCCTCCTATGAAAGACTTTCTTTTTTGTATCTAACTGGAATTTCCCTTGTTGCACTTTGTTTCCCTCAGCCTTCCACTGTTCATCCCTGAGAAGTGTGTGGCTCCCTTTTCTCAAAGATGTATTTATACGGTAGTTGGAGACAGCACAATACCACCCTATAGCTCTCTTTTACTAAGGCTGAACAAACCCAGCTCTCTCACCTCATACATCATGTGCTCCAGACTCCTAACCATCTTGTCAGCTTTCCTCCAGACTCCAGTTTGCCAGTGTCTTTCTTCTACTTCAGAGCCCCATGACTGGACACAGTATCCCAGATGCAGTTTTAAGGGCTCAATATAGAAGAATAATCACTTCCCTAGACCTTCTAGCTACTCTCTTCCTAATACAGCTTCTTAGAAGGTAGGACTTCATAGCTCGAGGGGCATACTGCTGACACATGTTCAACTTGTCTACTAGTTCCTGTTCTGCCAGGCTGTGTTTTATCAAGTCAGTCACCAGCCTGTTCCGTTACATGATCTTACTCTACTCCAGATATAAGACCCTGTACTTAGTTTTGCGGAACTTCAAAAAGTTCCTGTCAGGCTACTTCTCTAGCTTGTCAAAGTCCTTCTCAGTAGCAGCCCTGCCCTCCAGCATATCTATAACTCCCCCCCCATTTGTTATCAACCATGTATTTGCTAACAGCGTCTTCTGTTCTGTCGTCCAGGTTAATAAAGATGCTGAACAGTTTCTGCCCAGGTATTGAGACCCAAGGGAAGCCACCAGTAACCAACTATAAGTTAGAATTCTAGCCACTGACTGTTACTCTCTGAAGCACTGCAGTCTAGCCAAGTCTTCTAGGCTAGTCTAGTCCCAACTTACCCAGTATGCACCTCCTCAGTTTGGTTTCAAGATGTTATGAAACACTATTTTGAATCCTTGCTACAGTCTACACAAACAGGCACTTGTTGATACAATGCTAGTTTTCTTCCAGTCCTTAAGAAGTATACAAAGACATTAAAATCAGTATTACCAGTACAAAGGCCTCCTTTGGCAGGACTTTTTTTTTTTTAAAGAAACCAACCAAAATACGTTTGGATGCAAGTTATCCCTATATGCTTATTTTAAAGTATGCATTATAATGGCTGTCATCTTCGTTAATTATTGTTGAAGTGGAAAATATTTGGGCATGACCTTACTGTAGAGTCATCTAATAAGCTTTCCCAAAATGAAAATAGCAATATTTCTAGAAGACTTCTGCCTATTCTGCATGATTATTGGCAGCATATTTTGGCATTCCTAGAAACAGACAAAACCCATTAATAGAAATCCTTTTACTCCCGATATAGTTAAAACTTCTAAAATTGTCTTTAATTCTTCCAAACATGCTTTTCTCCTTATGTCTTTTTACTTTCCATATAACCTCTCTTCACTGTCTTACCTCTCAGTTCAATCCGTTCCTTTCTGCATATTTGATCCCATTGTATTTGTCCCCCCTTATAGTTTCAGTTTTGTATGATTGTTTGCATTTTGGTTTTCCAGGACCTAATGTGCTATCAAAATAATATCAGTCACCCCTAACACTCTCCTGTTATAATTAATTGGCTCATTATTGTTCCCTAATTTTAAGATGTTATGAGGATGCTTTAATACTGGCAGAATGATGACTCCTGTATTATGTTCATACTGAAATCTCCATAGAAGTACAACTTGCTTTCTTCTCCTTAAGCAGACTATAGACGAGAAATCAAGAAGATGGGGTATTCTTCCAAGCTCCACTGACAGTAGAAGTTCTGTGGAAGGCAGCAATAGTCACTGCCATGGTTAGATGAAGACAGCTTATGTTAAATACAAAGGGCTGTAACACAGGGCTGTATGTGACTATTTATGTGATCTGCTTCTACTGCCTCCACTTCTCTCAGGTCTCACAGAAGCAGCAGGCTGGATGCGCCTGCAGTAGCACCCAGCTTTTATCTGCTGTTTATTGGAGGTGGTTGAAGTTCCCTTTCCAGTCATGTGATAGGCACGTAGGTAGTCTGAAGATTAGTGAGGTACTGAGACACTCGCAACTGAAGGCAAGGAACAGAAATGCTGTCATCTGAACAGTTCATGCAGACTTCTGCCTGTCTCTATCCAGATTTTCAGTTGAGCTGATGAAAGCCTCCCACTCCCAGCCATCATCTTTCTAAGTTGCTCTTCTGGCATAGGCAGGAGTAGATTATGGGCAACGAATACATGCCCGTGCTATACAGTCATGATGCAGTGCCAGTCATAAAAAAAATTTGCTGTTTCAGAGAAGCACTCAGAAATAACACTGGTCATGCACCGGTTTTCTGTGTTTGCAGTACCTCTGATCACGTGACAGAAAAGAAATAACACCATATACCTGGGGACACCGGGGGAAGAAGTACCTAATAATGACATTTAGGCACGATGCAATCAGAACAGCCATCCAAAAACATTCATTGTCACTTGCTACAGAGCTGTTGGCAGCACAGAGATAGTTATTATTACTTTATATACAAAATGTGGCTCCCTCTTCTTTTGCCTAATGTTCTCCATTGTCCAAAAAACAACAACGCACTAACTCTAACCTTCCCAGGTTTCAGTAACATCAACTGATTAAATTCAGTTCCTTTCGTTATTCTGACTCCTGGAATTAATATTGGCAATTAAATATATAGGCCAAGAAATCTGGCATTAGTAGGATAAACTGCATGAATTAGGAGTACTTATATAGGTAAGGACAGGGTCATGATACCATGTGTAAATTTTTTAAGGGCAGCACCTATGTTTTTTAGCTCCATGATACCCAATTGTGACAAAACAGAAATGTTGTATTGCAATTAAAAGGAATTATTTAGCAGTCTGAGACTTAGACCAATGCTCTTGGTAAGCAAAGAGCACAAAAAAGAAATGAAATTAAATGAATGATAAAAGGCAGTATCTATATCTCTGACCCAGAAAAAGAAAAATGCAAACTAGTGGTTACGAAGGCCAAGGAAGGTAATTAATATAATTAGCAGCATCATTAATTGCATGGTAATAATCTACAAGCAATAGCAACATAGCAATCTTCAAGATAAATTCAGAATTTGCAATTTCTAGATACGCACAATTTCTAGTGTGAGTTAGTACAAACAGTTACAATGTAGTTGTTTACCAAATTCGAGGGACAGTCTCCCAAGTTTTAAGGGGCTGTTTTGGAGATAGAACAATTTTCATTTGTTCTGCTTTATCATTAGATCAGGTGTACGGTTTATCTTCAGTGATTCACTCCCTGAAATTACCATGACTCTGACTTAATTTATTGTTTCCAAGGAAAGGTTCATGTGAGAAGTCACATAGACTAGCATCATTACCCTTTAGTCTATTTTCTGTAGACCTGTTTGTGAAGTTTGTCTGCAAAATGATTTTTTTTCTTGAAAATTATCAATACATCCTTACCTTTCAGGTTTGTTTGCCAGGACCCTTTTCTCAAGTCACTGTTTTATCATGTGTTAGATCACTCTTGAAATGGGGCCTCAGTCCATCTGGGCAAACAGTCTTAATTAGCACACATTAAGTTTCACCATCTCCTATGAGGGAAAAATAAATTAATCAGATAAATACATACTTCAGAAGCAGCTACGAATTTCTTATACACTGAGACTTTCCTAAAGCAGGCATACTTAAGATATGCCAATTATCAAATCTTCTTCAATTCTGAAGTAGCTGGAAACAAAGGCGTAGAGTTGCATCTGCCCATCCCAAGATTGCTTTTAGTTTGATAGAAAATGACAGTCCCCGGTTTACATGGTACTAAGTATCACTTGTGCTTAATTCTATAGGATTTTTTCCTATCCAGGGTGAAACAAAGCTTTTAGGACACAATTTCAACTCAGCTCATGAAGGTGGAAGCCTTCTGAGTTGAACTGATCTAAGAAAAGCACGGCCCTAGCCCTCACCTAGCACTTAGATTTCTGATTCAAGTATAATTACAGCTTTTTGATTTATATTAAAACTCTAAATGAAATTTATCAGGAGTGGGCTGTCTCCACACCTGTGATTTCAAAGGCATCTATGTGAATACGCTTGGTCTAAGGCAAATAACGTAGTAAATAAATGTTAAGTTTGATGTGGCACTGTAAAGAGACAAAACACTCATCTGCTTAAAAAGAACTGAGAAAAGATACCATGAAGACAGTTTGGCATTTAAAATGCAAAATAGGCAGGATTTATTTCCTTACAAGAAAAATCTAGAAAGTCTATACAGCCTCAAAACCCATTAAGTTGTGAAGTTTTATGCAACTTCAAAACCTGTATCAGTGCATCACTTAATTTTTGGTCCTGAAATTTCGTGGTCTCACTATAAGCATCAAAGCAAAGGACAAAGGCAGATTGGGACAGAGTTCTGAATGACTCTTGGAAGTTCATAGCTAATGTGACAGAAACATTATTTGGTATTCAGGGAAAATTTAAAACTGGAACAAAAATCCTACTAAGGCTATTTTTCTTTTATATAGCTGAAAATTTCCCCAATCTGTTAAAGCTCTTAGCAAGTTTCTGGATTGTAAAGAACAGTTATTTTTCACACTTGTGTTTTGATTTTCAGATTTTAGTAATGTTTTAATTGCTCCCAAATATGAACTTGTCTATTTTTTTTTGGGGGGGGGAGAGGTGGGGGGAAGGGAGAAATCCCCAAAATGCCAAAACTGTTAAGAAAAACATCAGTTTTCAAAACAATATTTTTCATTGCAACAATCTTCATATCCAACTATTTTATTATTTTTAAGGTGGGTTTTTTTTATACATTTGTGAATACTGGAACTCAAAGAACCTAGTACATAGTTTGACTTTCAGTCTAGCTACTTTGTGAGAATTCACATCAGCTTTTCTCTGATGTATGTTGACACAGCAACTGAAGGTGTGACTGCAGTGGAGAACGGTTTAAGCAAGCACCAAGCACATTATTTGAAGACTGCAGATGTCAGAGCAGGATAGCAACCAAAGTATATGCCTAAGGTCCCCAACATGATTGCACAATCTATGGTGAAGTCTGTGCAATCCCCTCTTTCCTGCTGTTTACCTATGGTAGGCAGTTCAAAGCTACTACATTTATAGACTTGTTTATATTCAATACATATTTACATTTTGATTTTGATTTTGCTGGATATGTACACCCAGTGGTATATAATTCTTGAATAATTTTATATTTTGTCAATTACTTATATTTTTGCCTTTTAGGGCTTGACTATTCTTGCTACAAAAGATTCGATAAGACCTTTTAGAGGTATTGCACATTGTGTAATTCTTTGGTGGGCAGAGGAATGATAAGAATTAGTCAAAGCAAACATTTTAGGGCTCAGATCAACAGATAATGCTCAATTTCAGACCACACTGACCTGTTCAGCTGAAAGATCACCCTGACACAGAACACATGAAGGAAACCGAATGGCTTCCATGAACCACTATGAACACTTGAATGAATGTGACCCTCAAGCTCCTCCTACCTTTTCCAGTCCTCTGCATTTTCCCATGTAACAAAGAAAACGGCAGTAACAACCTGTCAGCTAAACAGCAAATCAATTTTGTTTGGATGAAACGGAAATTGCTTGCCTTCTTCTAACAGGGGTGCACTCTCTGTACAAGCAGAGTGGTCTGAGTATTTTCTACTTTTAATAAGCTTTCTTTTACATTACGGAAGTGACAATGTAGTTTCTCCAATGAAATATCTAGAAAAGTCACTGTGTACCCTTTTCGGTGGGAATGAAGTCAAGTTCTTGGAAATACGCACATAGAGGTTACACCTGTACCCCAGGTGGGCCACACAGGACCTGGGATTATTCTCTACCTCTCACTCAACTGGTATAATCCAGTTGCATGCCCATCATTAAATTTCCTTACTCCCCAAAACAAGGTGGCTTCATCCAAACCTTCTACTGTAAAATAGTCCCTGACCCAAGTTGAGTCTATACTCACGCCCAGGAAGTTGCTTGTTGGCTCATGACAAAACCATGCCAAGGAGTACTCTACACATAAGAATTGTCTCACTTTTGCTCAAATCTTACATAAAATAGGCAGACCTGCCACTAAAAAAAAAAAAAAAATCTAGACTTTTCCAAATTCAATGGTAAATCTGTCATTGACTTCCATAAGGGTAAATTTTCCTCTTTATTTTGAAAATAACATATGTGCAAATTTCATGAAATATTATCTAAAAATTTTGCCTCGAGATAACTTCTTAAAACATGGTAGTAGTAGTAAAGTATTCCTTCTGTTTGTGTCTTGTTTTTAACTGACAAAGTTCTATCCATAGACAATGGAGCTTGATGCATGAATTAACAGGTAATATTTTATGAAAATTGTTAGGGGTCAATTGTGACTTACACATTGCAAATCTACTAAGAATTCAGCAACTTGCTTCGCAAATACTAACTTTTGATTAAACTCAAACTAGAAAAGAGTGTTAGAGCTGAACTGATTTTTTATCTTAACTTAGTTAAATCATTTATTCACTTTTTAACCTACAAGAACTGTTTGAAGCATAAACTTCAGTTTCACAGCGGCATTCTTTGGGAAATAAAATATTCAGGAAAGATTCAGGATTATGGTACTTACATAGAATCATCAAATTGTTTTCGCTGGAAGAGACTTTTAAGATCACCAAATCCAACTGTTAACGTAACACTGCCAAGTTACCACCACACCATGTCCCTCAGCACTACATCTACATGTCTTTTGAATACCTCCAGGGGTGGCGACTTGACTCAACCACTTCCCTGGGCAGCTTGTTCTGATGCTTGATAACCCTTTTGGTGAAGAAACTTTTCCTAATAGCCAATCTAAACCTCCCCAGCACAACTTGAGGCCTATGAATAAGATTCTCATTAAATATAAAATATTTGTAGTTTGTGGTTTTAAATAAAGGTTCCGTAAGAACATTGTAATGTTACATTCATCCTCAAAACTGGAAAATGTCACAGCAGTTATCAACAATAATTTGAAGCAGTTAGACCTAAAAATCTCCACTTGTAATAAACACAGTCCTCCTTTTCCTACACAGATTAAGTATCATTAAGTTGTGTGCTAATTTACAAATGCATTGACCAAGGGAACAATATAATGTAGCTTCTATTAACTGGGAGCTTTTAATAAAGTTGATAATGTATTGCAATCAAACACAGAAAGGACAGTTTTCTTCTCACAAGCCTCACCTACAATCCAGACAAAAAAGGTATACTAAAATTATAAATATTATCATATTTTCTCTCTGATAGCGGTGTGTTTTGTAATGGTGTTATAAAAGTGTGAGTTTGCTTTAATTGACAAGTAAGTGCAATTATACATTTAATTTGATATTCTTTATTTGCTGTGTCTTAAACAAAAAAGACTTTCATTGTTCCATACATGCAAATATCAAGTAGGGTAAAGAAATTTTATTTCTCATCAAAAAACTTTGTATCTGAACATTTCAACAAGGACAGCAGAAGGAACAAAAAAATCCTCAAACCAACTGAATTTAACATGAAGCCTGTAAACTAAGAGCTAAAGCATGTAAGACAGCTGGTGAAAGCAATAGACTAGATTTGATGGATCAGGAGATCCCTTTTTATGACATGCCCTTATTTTCAAAGCATTCAGGTTTTACACTAATTATCAGTACTGTATTTTCTCCATACAAGAAGAAAGAAAAATCTCTATAGAGTAGAAATGTAATTTGTATGTGAGGTTTCTTTTATTGACCTCATATTTGCCTCTGTTGTAGATACAGCAGTAGCAATCTTAGCAGGTCATCATCACTTATTACTCAAGAGCATACAGGTTATCTTAAATACTGGTCTCACCACATTAAGTATTTCAAGGTAAAATCATGAATTACATAAAACATGAGTACAAGCACCTTGGTGATATATATGTTCAACAGTATGTGGGAATTAGAGAGTGAATTTCATTTTATGCATACACGGGTTGTACATGAGCTATGCAAAACTGCCTCTTGGAAATGCGCTCATTTTGAAGATGGCTGGCTGTTCCTGTGTTTGCAATCTGTACTTAACATAGAAGTGAAATGCTTTATTAACAACATCCAGTAACGCCTTACAACCTCTTAGTGTAGAACATTTCCTGTTACTGTATAAAGAAATCTACACAGGAAAAAAGGTATTGTTACAAGAATTTGTACGGAAATCCATAGGGTAATATTTGGAACCATGTTTAGTCAGTCTTTTTAGCCACTGGTTTAGATGTTGCTGTTTTGCAACCAAGGTACAATGCACTGGTAAACCTCACAGCACATCTGCGTAGAGCATAAGGGGACTAGGTTTTGCACTAAGGCAGTTAAGCTGGTACCAAAAACCTACTATGTACCAGGCCTGAATGTGTTTTACGTGGCTTAGACTGCAAGTAAAAGTAAAGTATATGAAACAGAAATCTCCACCTGCCCAGAAATACCACTTTACATGACAGAGAAGGGAAAACTTAAAAGTAGAGTGAATGCTGGGAAAAGAGCTTAGCACAAAGTCTGGATCAGGAGGTGCGACTTACATAATTTCCTGATTGCGGCCAAGCTCTGGGTCAAGTGGGAGTGAATTTCATATGAAAAATCATGCTACTGAGTACGTTCTATATCTTTTAGTTGTGGTATCATCAACTTTGGAGTCTTGATCCTACAACCAAATTCACAGATGAAAAATTCAATGAAATACTGACGGGCACATCGATGCACTTGTGCATGTCTGACTGTGCAAGCAAATCCTTAAAGTGAAAACTATCTAGGTGTCATTTTTGATTTAGGGGACTTGAAAGTCAAAGCCAATCTGCAGCACAAACAATGAAAAGCCAAATAGATACTGAAAATCTTTCTGTTTTTTACTTTCCACACAGTATTAGTAACATATGTAATACTTTTATTGTTGCTTAAATATATTGAGTGAAACTCTTGCCCCTGTGAATTCAATGGGAGTTTTGCCATTGACTTCAATAAGGACAAATTTTTCTCCCAGTGCTGGTGTGATTTTCAGCCTGTCTTTGCCCCTTTAATACATGTGATGACAAAATCCTGTACTTCAATTCCAAGGAAGGATCAGCACCCTGTAGCAATTAAAATTGCTGCAGTATATCATACTTTTCCAGTATATTGTCTGAAAGACCATTGCACGGAAATATTTTTGCTTTATGCTGTATAGGTAGCTAAAATTTACCCAAAAAAGTAGTTTTGAGATATTTTAACTTAAAATCTATTTCTAAACACATCTCTCAATGGATGAAATTATGTATGCAGATATCTCAGTACACAGCAAACTTCCTCTACCTATCTTAAGGTAGGATTTGGTCATTCATTAAAAACAGAACAAGTGTTAAAGGCCACACACATACATATGAACATCTGAGAGCGCTTGTATGAAAGGACAGGTTGTGCTGAAAGTATGAAAAGCAAGCATATGTTGTAATGAACATTGCTATTGTTTGCACTGCGATTTGAAATTTCATACAAATGGCCAATGACAAAAGCCAGAAGAGTTTTAAAGAACTCATTCTGTTTGTAAACAGAGACAAGATGTAAAATATTTAACAAGATGGATATAATGATTAACACTGAAGTCTAACACAGTAAGGCTTTTAAGAAAAAACAAACAAACATGGGACTAGCTTAAACCATGGACATCAGCTTCAGAAAGATGCTGAGCACTGCTACAGTGGTGTTCAACATTCCTCAATAAAAAGGCCTTTTACAGATTATAAACCTGAACTATGAGATGCAGAAACTTAAGCAACCACATATAATTTTACATTTAAATGAAAATTGTGGATAGAGATTCCAGGTGAGACTATGTTCCTTAAACATTATGCATCCAGTGGACACATGCATAGACAGTGTCTGAACAAAAAAAAATTATTTTGTGGAAAGTGTGGGAAGTTTGATTTCTACTTGAATGTGTAAAATTCACAAACGGGTTTGCTAAGATTCTAATTGAGTATGAATTAAGACCACACAAGTGCTGTCAGATCTGCACAATCCAAAACACGTACCTCTGCAAACACCCATGGTGTTCATTAAACTCTGCAAGAGGCTGCGGCTCTTTCTTCACATACAGCTTGTAGGGTGGGAGCCAGAACTTACTTAATCGATATGGACCATAGAAATGAATAATGTTAAAAACCTATTAGAACATTCAGTTTGTCTCTTCAGAGACAACCAGATGATTTAACAGGTCTTTTTCCACCTCTTAGTTCCTATGATTTCATGACTCCCAAATCAATTACTTCACCCACCATCACTACATGCAATAGTTTGTTCCACCACTCATTAGAAATATTATTCAATATTTCTGAACAATAGAATTGCCATTGAATAGACAACTTCCTTTTCCCCTCAGAATAAACTAATCTCAGAATAAAAATAACCCAACACCAAAACCAACTAACTTTTTGATCCATAGATCTTTAGAAATGTAGCATTTTCTATGCAAAAGAGAACTACTTGAATCTAAATAATTGAAATTATTAAAGTTCTATTCTGAAGATGGTTACTCCTTTTCCTGTATAGTCATTCAACCTCTCCTAAGTCTAGCTTCCGTCTGGGTGCTTTTACATTAGTTTTACTTCAGAACAGGAGGTGAATCTCCCTAGCATTCCTACTTACCCTGCTTTGATCAGCACTGCAGACCTATTCCACAGTGCACAAAGTAATTATTTGGAAGAACTCAAAAAATGTTTTTCAAATGTTAGTGGACATCCAGTCCATGTGACTATACTAGAGCTAGTCTTAAATAATCCTCCCTCCCTTAAAACCTGTTGACTTGGATATTGGGTCACCAGCACCAATCATTTCACTTTACAGATCTACTCAGATTGTGCGACAGGAATTGCTAATGTAGATGGAACCTGACATTCTTTCATCTTGTGCAGCAGACACAGGTACCCAGGGTAAAACTACAGCGCAGGATCTTCTTATGCACAGCTCTGCATTATGGGCCTAATTGACGTGTAAGATGACAGTGGCGTGACCTTACCACGGAGCACCATACAAATTGCAGAGCAGAGAAACTCAACCTCCCCACTAATACTGGGTCTGTATCTGCACAGCTGTACTGGTACGGTGTAGTCCGTATGGCAAAACGCATCTATTTTGGGAGGTCCCTACTAACAGAAATTCTACCTTCTGCTTTGTCCCACTGTTAAACAAGTCTCTATTCATTCTCTCACCTGTAAAACAAACCTATTTTCTAATATAATAGGCATATATGCTCTCTGCTCTGACACTTAGTGGCACTGAAATATGCAATGTGTATTTTAGGAAGCAACAATGACTATTGTCTACTGCTGAAAGTATTTTGTAAAAGTTGTTTCTACCCTCTGTTTTTTTAAATGTAAGCTGCCGAGTTAATGATCAATTTCATATAACTGATGACATTGACATAATTTAAAAAAATATAGTCATGGTAAGATTGACATATGATCTCGTAAAATATTTAAAATCAGATATTGGCTGTGTATTGAGTAAATAGGTACTGTGAATAGACTGAAAATATTTCAAGAGTTAGTTCACGTTACCTGAAAACACTTAAAGTGGTTTCAGATGGTGTGGTTAATGCAATGACCCTTCTAGTGAAGCTCTACAGCACATGGACCCTCGTATTTCATTACAGGTCAGACTACATTAATCGCTCCTGCGCTCCTTCCTTCTACTGAAGTAACACAAGCGTATTTCCAAGCACACAGCTAAACTTGTGGTTGTTTCTGCCACCTAGTGGCTACCGCTCAAGTTAACAGAAAAACAAACTAAGAACGCATTAGGGACCCACTTTCAAAGACAAAAACAGGAAGAAGTGCACAACCTTTTGTTTTGAGATGACTATTTTGAGTCCCGCTGATTTTCATGTTTGTTGACTGCTACAAAAACCAGCAAACCTTTTGGACTGACTTCAGAGGAGAAGAAAAAAAAAAAAGTGGTGTATGCAATCTCATAATGCAAAATGTTTTAAAGAGACATTAGCTTTCAGGAAAAGCTAATAGAACAGATGTGATTATTTTTATATTCCCTCCTTCTAATGTAAATGTCATAATTTAAACAGTAAATCTGGGTTTACTAACACTGGAAAAAACGATCCATTTATCCGAGATTTATCTTAGGTGGAGGTGCTTTCACTCTTCATTTTTAGAACTTTGAAACGTCCTGTATTTCTGCTGTTGCCAATCACTCGTACTTCTGTGTTACGTACATCTTCCATTTCAAAGCTATTTAAAAGACAAGCACAAATGCTATTCCAAGGAATGCTGCAATGCCTTTTAGAAAATTTTATTATATGCAATAAAAAAAATGTTTCTGGTAATCAAAAACCACTGATATATTTTCGGGTTTGCACAAGACACAAGTTGGAGAGGGATAGAACTAAGCCATAGAGCGTAAGCTCCTCTGCCCTTTAGCATGTCACGACCTAATCGAATCCCATGGGAGACAATTTCAAAGTACTTTCTTATGACAAACTGTCCTTCATAAAACTGAAAAGTGTAACAGTTATCTATTTTAGTAACAGTTTTAAGATATTCATATTCAGAAACAATCTTAGCAATACTAAGGACAGATCCTAGAACAGTCATGGGGATTAAAAGGAGGATATGCATTGTTTAATTCTCCTTCTCCCCCCATGTGAAATCAAAGCAGTTATGATCTCTACATAATTCTTCGTGAAAGTCAGGTGCTTCAGAATGGGATTCATTCCAGTCAGCACATAGAACTAGCATCATAAGCATTCAGCTATTTAGTCACATAGGAAGGAAACATTAAGGAGAAGATAAAGTCTTAAACCCATCTCTGTCCCTCCACTGGAGAGATACTCCTCTTGTAATCTGTACCTCTTGCCTTCCTTGGAGGTAGGTGATTACCCAATATTTTCTCCCCCCAAGGAATTCAGTAAGGCTTACTTATTTTAAAACTCAGAAGAGAAGATGCTGATAATTCCTCTCCTCTTTATATGGTATCCTGCTGATTGCAATGTTTCTGTGGGTTTGTTTTCACTGCTCAAATCAAAGCAAATACATATTTACCACCTCCAGGGCTGCTGGTGGTGTTTATACTGGGAAATGAATGTCCATGTTAACCAAAGGCCATCATTTGGGCAACATGTGTCAGTATCCCCGTTAGTTTTTTCAATAAAGTATACCTTTGTCTTATGTTCCCTCCCCTCCGAATCAATTTTCATAAGTGTTGGAAGTTAGCTATAACTGTGATTAGTTATTCATTATCAGATTTCAACACAGGTGCTTACTCACACAGTGCTATGTTCTACTTCCTGGCAGACAGCTGGCAGCAGAGCTTCATTTACGATATTCTGTTAAACTGCAGTAGAAGAATGCTTTTACTTTCTTTATACTACACTCAAATCTATGAGGAAAACTAGTATCCATTCCTTCACAAGAAATCTCACGTGAAAGTGTACTGAAAGTAGTCAAACTCAGAAACAGACCACCATCTCTTACAGAATAAAACTGGGTATAAACAGCCACTTCATTCCATGAGTACAGAAAGCTTTTTTAGTGAAAAGTTTTAGGTTTTCATCAACTATTTTTAAGGCATATAAAAGTCATAGCAAAATTTTCCTGATGAGAAACCATTCCTGAGTGGACACACTGGGACGTATTTGGAATACATGAAGTACCACCTTGTTCAGTAGTTGGATATAGACAAAAAGCAACCTGAGGCTCACTTTAGCAGTTTTGTCTTAGTCAAGTTTTGTTAAGAGAGTAAAGCCTCACACATCAACGTTATTTTTAAGTTGTATTTCATGTCTGTCAGTGGAATATAAATAAACTTAGTATGGTTTGTTAACTTTCCACACCAGAAAAAACAGCAAAAACATTTAATGGCTTCCTCACAATAACAACAAAGGAAAACATAGCTTTTTGTGGGAATAACAGCAACACAAAATTTGTAAAGATCAATAAAGTGGAAAAGATGAAAACTCAGAGTTAGTTGTACTACTTGCACAGTAAACAAAGCTGGGAAAAACCCCTTGAGATTTAGTACTAATCAGTGTGGAATGTGTAGTTTCACCAATATTTTAAAACATTTGCAATTCAAATGTAAACACTGAATAGGTTTTGCAAGTTTGCTAAAGTACACTACAGGGATGTTCTGGGACACTGCAACACTGCTATTTCTGCTTTTGGCTGTTATGTGCCTCCTGAACACTTACAATGGCCTATAGTGGCTCTTCATGTCTCAAATGTTATTGGAGGAGCTTGCTTCTGAGATTTGGCAGTGCTTTATGCATACCTGACACTTCCCAATGTAGGTATCACGCCTGGGGAAAAAAAAAAGAATCAAAAAAATATACAACTCTTGAGCAAACCAAAGACCTACCAAAAACCCCACGCTGTCAGAAAAGATGTAATTCCTTCATTAGCTGAAATGATGTAAACTGCTAAGAAATTCTGTAACAAAGGCACAAACAGGAAAAAAAGCTCTTCTTTCCTTCCAGAAAACGGCGAGAAAGCTCCAGCATCCAATCGGCCCTGACCGACTGTCTGGTAATGCCTTTTGTCTTTCCTCTGCCCCTGCCCCACAGTAGCACAACTTCAAACAAGAGGGACACACTGTATTCCACCATGCGTAACTGCCCATGGTTAGGGCACTGCGGGGAAGTGGTCCACCTTTTTTAAACTGACTCACGCTGCAAGAATCTGTTTCTGACTGCTCTAACCATAGGATTATTATATTACAGCTGCTACCACCACTGTAATTTGAGTGGGAGTAAAATGTAGATCTTGCTGCCTTTAAAAAAAGCAGTGGTAGCACTCTGCCTTCGGAAGTGAGTTCTGGATTGTAGTCAGAACAGGACTGACTTCAGCCTAAATTACAGGGAAAAACATACCCATACCCCACATCCCTTTGTAATATTTAGTGCTCAGAACCTCCAGACTACTCCTTATCTAGTAATTGACTCTTCTGAATTGACATTCTGAGGCAGCACTCTCCCTTCACACTGTAGAGGATGCCAAGATGCCTACCTTGGGTTCTAGATTTCAGTCTGAGGTTTGAATCTTGCAAGAAGGTAACTTCTTTAAAAGATTGGGTCTTATCTTTACTCTCTATAAATAAGCCCATTCTTACATAACTGCCCAATTAGACTAGTGGAGTTTCTATGCATGCGAAATCTGATCATCTACACCAAGTAAAACTACAAAAATAAATTTAGTCAGAGCTTCAAAACATTGTAGATAAGGGAAAAAATCAGCATTACAAGGTTTTTATCAGCCTATTCCTATGCTAAGTATACTGGTCTTTTTTATTAGAAGTAACACAGGTATGCTCAGATGCTTTGTAAGGATCTCCAAGGTCTTTAGATACACTGGATGTCCATCTCCTTAAAACATTTCTCCTGTAATAAGATGTATATTCAAGGAAATGTAAATTTAGAATAGTCTTAAAAAAGAGCCCATTTAAGCCTAACCAGTACACCAACACAAAACATGGTATCTGCAGGTAAAAAGTTATATGAAGAAAGAAAAAAAAGCGTGGCATATACTAAACTGTTAAATTACTTACCATCCCAGACTTGTTATATTACGGACTCATTTACTTGTAAGACTTGAGAAGCTTCCTGAAGTCCGCACCTTCTACAAGAGGTACTTGGTGAGGGTGAGATGCTTTCTGTGGGAAGGCCTTCTGGAGAAGCTGCCTCAAGAGAAGTATGTGTGTCTAAACCCTGAAGCATAGTACTGTTACCTAGGAAGGGAGAAAAAAAAAACAAACAAAAAGCTGAGGCAGGCTTAATAGCACGTTGGTTGGGGAGGGAAGTCCCAAATGGGAAGACTAGGGTACAGAGGGAGTACACAGGACATTACTGCATTACATTGTGGAAGAAAGTAAACAACTTTACAGTCCAGAATGAGCATGTATTCCTATTTTCTGTTAAAGAAGTAAACTGACCAGGCAAAACTGTGTCTTCCCAAGTAATTTGCCAGTGGTGGAATTATGTTGGCCAACATAAGAAAGCAAGAATAAACTAGACATTTTGTCCAGAAATATAAAGCTAAAGATGTATCAGTGATAGACCTGTGCAACCTTTGTTCTGAGTAGCTTTTACATGAAAAGCTTAAACATGATAAATGTGACTGCTTACCTACAAAATTAAATTAAGAACTATACATTTTAGGGTTAATTCAAGTAGGCATGGTACCACTTTAAACATGTATTATCCAGACTTCAGTATAATTGCTGTATTTAGAGATTACTATTATCTCCAAGAATTGCAAAAGCAACTTTTCTCTCTCCCAGCTTTGCAAAGCGTAACTGTGATGCAGCAATCCTGGCTGTGGAAAAAAAAAAAAAAAGTGAAAATTGAAGGCAAACCCTTAGGAATTATTATATACATATGAACTCATTCCAAAGAGTGAAATCAGTTATAGATACACCAACATCTGTTGATATTTGTAGGACTATACTTCATACCAAGGCTCCTTATTGTAAGCACCTCATTAAGCTTATATTCTTAGTAAAAAAAATATCTACAATTAACTCTAAAACCACAAATGCCCCCCCAAAGAAAAACAAAAAAGCAAAGCTGGCCTTGCATGCAAAAGGGCAGTACTTTGCACCCTGTTAAGACATACTCCTCCTAGCCTGGAGAATTTCTTCCTGACGATAGGAAAGAGTAAGAGCTCTCAAATCCTCTTTAGGTACCTCCAGAAGATTCAGTGACCCACAGGCACCTTTTATAAAGCTTAGAGGCCACCTCAAAAGTAACAGAAGGCTGCAAAGTGCAAACATACAAGAAGAAAAAAAAAAAGACAAACCGACCAAACATAAAACCAAGCAAAAAAAAACCAAAAGGCACAAAGAAAACCGACCTAGACCGTGCCGCCCACAGGCAGAAGCTCAGCACGCCAGCCCCAGCCCAAACGCTTCCCGCCCTGCCCGCAGCCCCAGGCGGAGGCGGGACCGCTGCCATTGGGCCGTGCCGATTGGCTGGGCACTGCCGCCGCGCTCCCGCCAATCAACCTTAAGGCCCACCCTCCACTAAAGCGGCGCTTCAGCTGCCGGTTGTGTTACAGCGCATGCGCTTGGCCCGGCAGCGCGTGAGAGGCGGGCGGCCGCCGCCATCTTGTCGGCGCGGGGCGAGTGGCGGCGGTCGTTGTGGGGTTCAGTGCCGGGGTGGGGTGGAATGGCCGTGCTCTGGCGGTTACGGCTCTCACACGTCCCTTTTGAGCTTCTAAGTGGTAAGGAAGCTGCTGCTGAAGGGTGGTGGTCTTCTCTTTTGTCAGTGCTCCACTCCTCTTGGGTGAGCACAGCCTGGGGCATCACACAGTGCCTATCTGAGCTGCTGCTTTGGAGGGCAACGCAGATACCATAAGCTGTAACTTGTGTCCTGCATTTGGTTGCATTTAAAAGCCCATTTATTATGTTGTTTGTTTGTATGGTAGTAGTGCGTGGTCAATTTTGATGTAGGTCTCATTGCAAACAAATACGTGGCCACTCTTTTTTCAGAAAGTAGGTGGTAGATTATCTGTGTAGTGTTCTTCTGACTGATGTATTCTTTGAGCTGCAGTGAAGAAAGGGTGGTCCTACCATGGTGTTAGAAAGATGAATTCAGTTTTGTACCTTTGTCTTGTGGAATCTTATCACTGTAATTAAACTAGGTATGAGGAGCTCTTCTAGGGTGTGTATGTTGGGCAGGTGGAGGATTTAGAGAAGTAATGCAAGAACTTGGATTATGTATGTGTTTCTAATGATTTTTCTATCATCCTTCCTTGTAGAGAGATGCAGAGTTGATAATAAGAGGGCTGAGGTTTCTAAAGGTGTGTTCTGAATGAGAAAGTTCGAGCTGGTATATAGGTGAGTAAAAAGCAAAAGGTCATTTTGTAAACTGCCGAAATGTGACTGTGTTGGTGTGGTGCTGTTATTTGGGTTGTAACGATGGGCAAGCAAATGTTGATGCACAAATTGTTTTCATTTCTTATGTGTTTCTGCAACTAAGGGTTTGTTTCAATAAAATGAACCCAAAACATAAGTGGTGCACCTTCAAAAGTTTGAGTCTCTCTAATGATCAGGTGTTTCTTCCAGGCAGACAGAACCCTTTCCTGAAGGCTGATCTCTTTCGTTAAAAAAAGAACAATCAGAATTTAGCTTTCTGTTTTATTACAGGGAAAAGTGGAATACAGGGGGGCTTGTTTAAGCAGGTGTTTGTCAGATCTGGATTTGGTACTGCTTTTACCGGAAAATTTTTTTGGGTGGCTGCTGGTTTGGGTTTTTTTTTGAGAAGTCACGTATCCTTTCTTCTCCTGCCTGAGATGCTCTGGTGAACTACAGTAGGAGTGCTCAGTTATTTACTAATTTTTATTTTTTGCGGAACTAGAATGAGAGGGATTAGTATTTACTCTGAAGGCAGGTTGTATGATCACTAGCTACTTCATGTATACTTGTGATAAAAACTATTTTGGCAGTTCTGTTGAAGATTTTTTGCAGGGTGAGGAAGATCGTGCTCCAATAACTTGTAGTTGAAACGGAAACTTTCAGCTTCACATAAAAATTCATAAATCAAGCATATGCTTCATCCAGTTTATCCGTGTGTGTTTATCCATTGCCTTTGTATTTGACAGATGTTGTCAACCCTTAATTACTTCATTAGAATGGCAGTTTATTTCATAGAATTGCTTGGTTAAATTACAGGGATACACAGCCTTTTTAAACAATGTGAAATCACAGATCCGTTGACAGATTTGAATGGAACTGGAAGCTGATCTTGAAGACCAGATTATAGATGAAGGTCAGAGAAGTTTCTGAAGGGTTAGAGGATACTTAAACTGTCACAGTGTTGAGACAGTACAAAATGCAGCTGGCACAGTTGTTAGTTGATGGGCAGTGCAGAAATGTTGGACATAAATAATGTGTTCTGTATGTCCTTGCAATTATGAAAACTTAAAGTAGGCAGCAGTTGTACCTGATAGTGACAGCCAGATTAAGTAAACAGTAAAGCACAGAGCTATAAGGTGTCATTGATTTAAAGGAGTGATTTACACAGAAAAAGCAGGGTGAGTAGGGGAAGTGTGCTTGGTTATTCACATATTAGAAAGAAAGAGAGAAAGAGACTGGAAATACTTTTTGCAGGTAAACACTCCCTGTAACTGCCAAGTCCAGTGCCATGAAACACTGAATTGGATCTCCTTTGGAGAGATTTACTGGTTTTACTAATTAAATTTACTGGATGCAAGTAACATTTTTGAGATGAACAGAGATTGTCTAAATGACGTCAATTTCTTTCTGCTCTTTTGTTTTCTTTGCACAGGTATGCTTTTCTTTGAGAAGAAATACAGTAATCTTCCTGGTTGTCTGTCTTGTTCCACATCCCTGCATGTCCATGTCGTGTCATGGTCCATCCCCCCCCCACACCCCCACAATTTTCTGATACAGTCTTTAATTCTCTGTGTTATTCTGGGAACAGCTTTTTGATTACAAATTATTCTCAAGTGATAAAATTAGTCTGGCCACAAGAGCAAGTCCAGAGGTACTTTGTTTTCAGCTGTTATCTGAACTTGTCTTTACAAAGATAATTGTGTCAAGTGTATCCCAGTTGCATAAAACATGACATTGTTAAATATTTAGTATACATTTTAACCAGAAGTGTGATAATGTGCTATTAAAGCATTTTAAAAACAAACTTCATGCAAGGAATTAGTTCACAAAGAAGAAAGATTATCGGTCTGATCTTACTCCTTTACTTTGCAGACAGAATGGAATCTCTGACTCCCTCACCAAACGTAGCGGATATGAATCTGAAGATAACTAGTATAGAATGCCATCCCGAATGCTTGGTTATAGCATTCCAGGGTCAATACAAGGCAGGATGTGACCTTGACTATTACATACTACAAAATGAAATACAGCGTGTATTCAAAGTAAAGGGTAATGTTTATGTCGGCGGATTTTGTTTGGTGGAAGACACAGAAGGAAAGTGGCATAGAGGAAGAGTTCTGGAAAAGAGAGAGAATATCTGTGAGGCTTTTCTTATAGATACTGGGCAAGTGCTAGTTGTTGAAGAAACACGTCTTGCTTCTGCTTGTGATGAATTGTTTCATCTGCCTCCAAAGGTGGTTTTGGGTGTTTTTGCAAGCATACTTCCTTTTGGAGAAAAATGGAATCTAAAAGCCATTAACTATTTTTCATCTCTGGTAGGATTACAGATTACGGGTCACGTGAAGGCTGTTATGCCATACCAGCTCTTTATTGTAGAAGTACCAAAGATCATTAGTGATGTTCTGGAACTGAAGTTAGGAAAAATTATTGATGGAGATTCATTTTGTCTTATTGTAGAAACGTTAAGAGTGTTTCCCGAAGAAATGCTTTGTAAGAGAGTGCCACAATTGTTGCAACGGAAGTATCCAGTCAAGGAGTTGCTTACTTTCAGTAATTCTGAGAACCCAACAGATTTTTGGCCAGTTCCAGATGATCTCTTTCCACGTCTACCTGTTGGCAGTAAAGAAAATGTAAAAATAACTGCTGCAGTGAGCCCAAATAAATTTTACTGTCAGATACAGAAATGGCAGAAAGAGCTGGAAGATTTGACAGAAGCTATGCGTTTGTACTATGAAGCTATCAGTACAGAAAATAATAACTCTTTTGATAGTTTAGGGCTACTCTGTGCTGCCAAGAGGCAAAATGGACAGTGGCACAGAGGAGTGATAAAACAGCTTCTCGCTGACCATGTGGAGGTCTGGTTTATGGATTTTGGCAATATTGAAGCTGTGCCATCTAGTTGTGTTCAGAAACTTAGAGTTGAGTTCATGGCATTACCAATGATTTCATTTCCATGTGCGCTGTCTTGTTTTGGTAGTCAGGATGCAACATTAATAAAAATTCAGCTGAAGGAACTTACATGGGCCTTGATAGGACAAACTTCAGTGTGTGTCCATGTTGATTTATTCAATGACATTAAACGCTTGTATTACATTACACTGCAAAATCAAAATCTTGGAATTAATGCTAAGCATCCAGAAAACCTGAATGAGGCAGCTGCATCATGTGTCTCACTTCTGGAAAGAAGAATCACAAGTATTGCTGTAAACTGCCAACCACGTGATGAGAGATACAATTCATTTAAGAATTTTACAGGAAATAAACATACAAAAACCTGCTTACCTGAATGGGATATTTCTTTGTCAAGCCACTGCAAAAGGGTAGAAATGAAAATGAATTCTTTCCATACTGCGTTTGTGGTATATGTCATAAATCCGTCTGACTTCTGGATTCAAACGTGTGAATATCAGAATGAATTTCAAGCCTTGATGAAAAATATTGCAGATGCGTATGATCAATGTGGAGCTGATGAAATGGTCCTTAAAAACCCAGAACCTGGATTGCTCTGCTGTGCCCGGTATAGCAAAGACATGCATTATTATCGGGCTGTTGTCATTGAAGTGTTTCATATAAATATCACTGTTTATTTTTTGGACTTTGGAAATACAGATACAGTACCCTGTTACGATGTGAAAACATTGCTTCCTGAGTTTTCTGATTTACCAGCTTTAGCTATGTGTTGTGCACTTGCTTGTACGTTTCCTGTTGATGATGTGTGGGTTAAAAAGGAAATTGATTTCTTCAAACATATTGTGTTCAACAAACTACTCCTGCTTCAAGTCATTGGAAAGCAAAACAACAAGTATATTGTTAATGCGCAGTATAAGAATGGTTTGGAGCAAGGAAATGTTGCCACAAGTATGGTTCAAGCTGGATATGCTGAATACTGGGAAAAGACACCGAATTCTTTTCTAAATTCAGCAAAAAAAAATCAAGCCCTGAATCGCCCCAGATTTAAAAAAAAAAAAATAAATGTACAGAGCATCTGTGGTATTCAAAAAAATAAGATATCTGGAAATGGAGAGAGATTTCAGAAGGGAAAATCATTAAGTGTGCCTTCAGTGCTGAGGGAGTCTGTTGTGCTGTCCTGTTTTGGAAAAAGTTCCATCTCTAAGAGGTGTAAATCGGTACATGAGAAGAAAATATTTTATAAAGAGTTTGTGTTTAAACCAGGAGCTGTTTTTGAGGTGGTGTGTTCTTACATTGTTTCCCCAGCAGATTTTTCATGTCAGTTGCAAAGTAAACTGCCAGAGTTAAATAACTTAATGGAACAAATTCAGACTTACTATAAAGAGCATACCAGTCCTTACAAAACTGGACAGGTTGCCTGTGTTGTTAAATGTCCCAAAGATGGGAAGTGGTACAGAGCAACTGTTTTGCAGCAAGTATCCAGAAATGAAGTTGATGTGTTTTTTGTAGACTATGGTTATCGGGAAAGAGTTTTACTTGGAGATCTTCAAGCTGTTCTTCCAGATTTCCTAACTCTGGAAAGTCAAGCGTTTCGATGTGGACTTAAAAATGTACCCTTAAAGCCTGACTCACTTAATTGGTCTGAAGAAGCGCGTAGACACTTTGAAGACTTCATTTCTGCTTCTAGAGGACTACTGACTTGCATCATTTGTGCTCTTATTCTTCTGAGCCCCAACTGTTTATGCAATATAGTTGACTTACAGACTCCATTTATTAGTGCAGAGGAATTCCTCAGAGAACGTGGTCTCACTCAGTCTGAATATATTGGTCTGAGAAACCTTGCGTCTTTGGGTTCTCTGTACAGTTTTTGCTACTCATCTTTTAATATAAAAATTGGAAGTGAGGAGGACGTTTATATAACTCACATAAATAGTCCTTCAAAATTCTATTGTCAGCTTAATCGAAACACTGAAACTATAGAGGCATTGATGAAGAAAGTTAGCGTCGTAAGTAAAATGTCAAATAATGCAAAATATGATGCCAGCAAAACGCGATTATGTATAGCCAGATATTTTGAAGATGGTCTCTTTTATAGGGCTTTGGCTTTTCCTGTGGAATCGACATCCTATTTATGTGTTGACTTTGTGGATTTTGGAAATAAGAATATGGTAGAGAGAGACCAGTTGATGCCTATTCCACAGTCTGCCTCTGACCTAATATTCACACCCATGCAAGCTATTAAATGCTGTCTGTCAGATCTTAGTGACACAGAAATTCCAGTAAGAGTTACTAGATGGTTTGAGGAAACATTCCTTGATAAACTGCTGAAGGCTGTAATTGTATCCAGAGAATCAGATGGACAGATTGTTGTGGAGTTGTACGATGGACAGCTCAAAGTAAGTCAGAAAATTAAAGAAAAAATACTGGAACAATCAGCACCAAAAAATTATATGGAGAAATTTGTTGGAAGTAATGGAAGAATGATACGTCACATGGAAGATGACAAAGAAATTGATAAAGTAACTGTTAAAAATCCTGAAAGCGTTAAATTGAAAATTAAAGTGAAATGCCAAGTATATAATAAGAATTATCAGAGAGATATTGGACAGAATTTTGGCGATGAAGAGCAAACTGCATCCAGCCCACAAAATTTGTGTAGTGGGTCCTCAAAACCGCTAACTTTACAGGACAGTCAAGAACCAGGTTTTACAAATACAGTCAGTGCTGTTGTGGAGCACAGAGAGAAACCTCTGGTTGGAGAGCCTGCTTCGTGCTCGCTCTGTCATCCTGCTTTAAATTCAAAGGAAATAACTGTAAATGCTCTCTCTGAATCTCATAATGAAAGACTGAATTATACAGGTCAGCAGGAAAGGAGTAATGAAAATGTACCTAAATTAATCAGTCTTCCTAAACGTGATATTCAGGTGAATTCTGAAGTAGCATGCTATATTTCTCATATGAATAGTCCATCAAGTTTCTATGTTCAACTTGCAGAGGATGAAAACTTAGTAATACAACTAGCAGAAGAATTAAATGAAAGCATGGTGAATAAAGGTCATGAAAATTGCTTAGATGAGCTCATGGTAGGGGCTCTCGTTGTAGCAGAGCATGACACTGATTGTTTTTACTATAGAGCAGTTATTAAAACTCTGAAATCGGGAAACTCCTTTGAGGTAGAGTTCATTGACTATGGTAATGCAGCAGTTGTAAGCCCTTCAAAAATTTGCAGGATTCAAAAAAAGTTCTTAACTTTGCCAAGACTCAGTGTTCATTGTTTCCTTAACAGAGTAGAAAGTGTTCCTGATGAAAGCTGGACTAATAAAAGTACTTCGTATTTTATAAACAAAATAAATAACAAGCAAGTCACTTGCAAGTTCTTACAGCAACATGGAGAGCGGTGGGAAGTAGATGTCATTTGTGATGGAAAGTCTATGTCTAATGACCTTCTGCAGAAAAAAGGCAGGACAACAAGGCACAACACAGCAATGCATAATCAGGAAAATAAGCCAAAACAAATTCTGGTTACAAATGGTAATCCTAAAGGTCGAAAGTCAAGGAATGGCTTAGGTGGTGAAAATAAAACTAAGACTGTTAGGATGAAAAATACTTCCAAAACACCCTTAAATGTCCTTCTTCAAGATCTACATTCTGGACAGGTAGAAGAAGCAAAAGTAATTCATATTTCAGAGTATGGAGAATTTCATGTACAGTTACTTAGAAATTTGCAAATATTACATGAGATAAATGTAATGCTTCTCAGAGAAGCACAAAGAAGTGATTTGCTTAGAGTGGATGACATTGAAGAAGGATTGGAATGCATGACAAAATCTGAAAGGAACTTAAAGTGGTATCGATCAAAAGTGATTAGGAAATTTGTCAGGGAGAAGTTAATGCTAGTGTTTTTTGTGGATTATGGCAAGTGTGAGATGGTGTCCTTAAATAATGCGAAGATGCTCAGTGACAAGATCAAAAGTATTCCTAAACAAGCAGTGTTCTGTAAATGGGTTTGGTTTAAAACACTGAAGAAAATCCAATTTGTTCATGTAGTAAATTCAGTCCTGGATCGTGAAATAAGGATCTTGTTTTTGAGATATTTGGAATCCTGTCATATTTGGGAAGTAGATATTTTAATAGGGGACATTCTGCTTCAGGAGTATTTGAACCAGCTCTTAAGTCATTGTTGGGCTACTGTTGGACCAGAAAAATCAAGTAATACAGACCATAAGCAGTTTGATACATCATTCAAGATGAATTCAGTCACATGGACGCTGCTGCAAAGTGGCAGAAGGTATTCTGGGTTTGCAACTGCAGTTACTGATCCTTCAAACTTCTACATCCAGTTTGAAGTCTTATTTAATTGCATGAAAAACTTGTCTCTGCTGCTCTCTGACCTTCCTGACAGGTTGCCAGCTTTGCCAAGAGAACTTGTGGCTCCTGGTACGAGTTGCTTGATAAAGTTTGGACTGGAAGCACAGTGGAACAGGGCAGAAGTTAGTGAAGTAACAAGTCAGTCTGTTGTTCTTACATTTATTGATTATGGTTTTCTGAAGAGCATCCCTTACTCTGATATCCATAAACTTAAAGTTATTCCAGAAAGTCTGTCTTATTTACCACGCTTGGCACACTCTTGCTCTTTACATGATATAGTCCCTGCCAAGGGGGAATACTGGAGTGATGAAGCTAAACTTCTCTTTCAGAAGCTTCTTAGTAAACCAGGTCTGATATTTCATTTTAAACACTATGGCTCTAAAATGAAATTAGAGGTGGATGTTCTGTATGAGGAGAACAATCTAGCTCACGCCTTAATTGCTGCTGGCCATGCAGTCTACGCTAGAAGTAGGTGCTGCCTCATTCCGGTTGGCAGAATTAAATCAGAAAAAACAGATTTGGAGCCTAAATGTCCAGATTCTAGCTACTGTGCTTCCCTTTGTGAACCAGATTATGATTGTGATGAAATCTCTTATTTTGCTGAGAGAAATGAACCAAAAAAGTGAAAAAGAATGTGTCCGAAGCATAGGACTACCTGTGATAAAGTTTCAAATAAGGAAATCTGGTAAAGTGGGTGCTGGAATATCATTAACAAAGGATCTGAGTTCATATAATACTGAAAGAAAAGAAGAACTGCAGAAGATGGACAATACTGTGAAGAAGTTGGTTTTTTTCAGCATTGTGATGATAAGAAAAGTAAAATTGACTTAATACGGTGTAAATCTGCTACCAGAAGCACTAGTTGAGACTTGTGATTCTGATGTTCCACAGTCTAGAAAGATGCTGTGAAGATACCATCAAAAGAATTATTTGAATAATAAGTAGACTGCAGTTAGGAAGCACTTCAATGCATTAAAAAAAAAAAACAAAACAGATACTCCTCAGTATATTTTTTTTTCCTTCAAGATCTGTTGTTATATTTATTTACACAATCATGTTTGTGGCAAACCTTTCTGACAGAAGGCTTTTACAATTCATGTGTGTATATATATAAAACTGTGTTTGCAGTAACATCTGGTTACGGTGGAGTTGTCTCCTTTTGGTTTTGGATGTTCAGGAAACAAAGATGCCAAGCACATTCTTCTCGTTGTTTCTAATTCCAAATTTCCTGTGTGAGTGTCTTCTCTCTTGTTAGCAGAAAGGTTACTAAAGATAAGCCAGAATCTTGGATCCCCATTTATGGGAGAGACACCCATTAAGTTGTTTTCAATAAGCTCTTGGTGTAAAGATGCCATTGAGCTGTCTCAAGGTTCTCTTGGTGTTTCAGTTGCATCACAATTGGGGTCCTTCTCTCTGCTGAGTGTGCTTGTTCCACTGAGCTGTCCTCCATCCTCCCCCCCATATGACAAAATGGAGAGAGGAAGTTTTTTTCCATACTCTTACTTGCTTTGTATCTTGACGGGAAACATTCAGAGCTTTTTTATTCTTTGTAGCAGGAGGAAATTTCAGGAGAGCTGAAAAGTGATGATATGGTGTTTATGTCTTAGAACTTTTTTTTTTTTTCAGTAGCCATTCTGAAATTAAAAGAATTTGTAATCTGTTTCTCTGACTTCTTTTTTTTAATTTTTTTTTTTTAACACACACACACACACACCCTTCCTCAGTTGTTTGTCGGTTGTTTGGACAAAGATAAAGCATGAAGTGGCTTGAAGTGTGAGGAATTTTCTTTGTATGCCCTGTGATTGTTTGAATTTAAATGAAAAAAGGACTACATCCCTAATGACAGGCAATATATCTAATACATCTCTATATGCAAATAAGATCTAAGAACACTGCCCCCCCACATCACCACCCCACACCCCCCAGGATATCATGATATATTTCATTCCTGTGAAAACTTGAAAGCTTTATCTGAAAAACATTAATTTCTTTTTAAAGGAGAGAGGTGTGTCCAGGAAATTCCGATAAATAAGAGAGAATACAATGCTAGTTGATCTTTACGAAGTTAACTCTGCTGCTGAATTACTCAAAAAGCATGCAAATATTTTCAGCATACAAGCGAAAGATGTTGATTAGTAACAAATCAGAAAATGCACATAATAAAATTTACTTAAATTTTAACTAAAGTATTAGAAGTGTTACATTAATGTAATGATTAAATAGAGGGTTTTTTGTAACCAGTTGTAATTGTTAGCCATTTTTATATTGCACCATTTTATTATATTACTGCAGAAATTAAAGTTTTTCCTAGTAAAAATTATAAGCTTATCTGGCATGTTCTTTGTCAATAGTTTGACATACTGCTAGCTCTTATGATAAAATGCAACGGTTGTATTGTGCGACATTACTCATGTTGAGTGATAACTTTACATTTCCTTCACTGGGCTACGTTCATTGTAGTGCCAAGTAATACTTAATTTTCATGTAGAGGCACTGACACTTAAGGGTTAGTTAACTCTGACTTCTGGCTATCATTCAGTTGGAACAGCAGGTGCTTGGGTGTATTTTCTTTTTAAAGATCATCTGGATACTGTAAATGCCAGTCCTGTTGGTGTAGTATTAATACACAACTTGTATATTTAAATTTAGATGTTTTTGCTAATGTGAATTATATTGTGCTTTAACTTGTGTATAGCTGTAGAACACTGCTTGCCTACTGTTACAAAATGGAGCCTAGAAATGACGTATGATTAAAAAAAAAAGAAAAAGCTGTGTGTGTACTATTTTTGTGTTCTGCAAATTGCAAATGTTAGATTTATTTGCAAGAATGCATATTTTGTTTTGAGCTCATAATGAGTCTAGCCTGTGATAGTAATTCCTTTTCTGAAGGTCTGATAGCCAAAGTGCTTAAGGTGAAAACTAGATAATTGAAAGTATTTTCAGGATTATGCTACACCTGTAATATAATGTCTTTTGTTGCCATTGTTGATATGGATTTTCAGCAGTGCATTGTAAGGTTATATTATGATTGTTAGATGAAGTTACTGGGATGTCTGGCTATGGATTTTATTCTATGTCTTCTTTCTATGGTGCATACTTCCCCTGCCTCTGAACTCAGCTGTTACAGCGTTTTTCTTGTAAGTAGGAGAGGCTATATTTGTAATCTAGTTGAAAGAAATTGTCATTTATTTAGGATTTGGAAGTTTATGTGTGTCTTTCCTTGTTTTGGGGCAAGCATAATTCTGAGCAAAACCACTCATTTGGTAAAATTTAATTGGAAACTAGTGTTTATCATTTGGTTATATGTCCTAAGTATATTTCTGTATTTGGTTATACTGTGTCATTGCTTACTTTATTTTTTTTTAATCCGTTAAAGTGATAAAGAACTGGTTGCATTTGTTTGGAATTAAAAATGTTCCTGTGTATACTGACTGATGTATTCAGTATTCTGTCTTTTTGTCATGAATAATAAAATGCTTATCTTCTGTGTGTAACTTGCCTAAGTCATTCTTACAGATGTCATCTATCTGGACTTCTGTAAGGTCTTTGACACGGTCCGCCACAAGGTCCTTTCTAAATTGGAGAGAGGTGGATTTGATGGGTGAACTGTTCAGTGGATGAGGAATTGGTTGGATGGTCACATCCAGAGGGTAGTGGTCAATGGCTCAATGTCCACATGGAGATCAGTGATAAGTGGTGTCCTTCCGGGGTCCATATTGGGACCAGTACTGTTTAATAATTTCATCAGTGACATAGATAGTGGGATTGAGTGCACCCTTAGGCAGTTTTCGGATGACACCAAGCTGAGTGGTACAGTTGACATGCCTGAGGGACAGGATACCGTCAGAGGGACCTGGACAAGTGAGCCGGTGTGAACCTCATGAGGTGCAACAAGGCTAAGTGCAGGGTCCTGCAGCTGGGTCAGGGCAACCCCCAGTATCAATACAGGCTGGGGGATGAAGGGATTGAGAGGAGCCCTGCTGAGAAGGAATTGGTGGTACTGGTGGATGGAAAGCTGGACGTCATCCAGCAATGTGTGCTCACAGCCCGGAAAGCTATATCCTGGGCTGTATCAAAAGAAGCGTGGCCAGCAGGTTGAGGGAGGTGATTCTGCTCCTCTGCTCTGGTGAGACCCCACCTGGAGTCCTGCATCCAGCTCTGGAGACATCAACACAAGAAAGACATGGACGCGTTGGAGCGGGTCTGCAGGAGGGCCACAAAAATGATGAGAAGGCTGGAACACCTCTCCTATGAGGACAGGCTGAGAGAGTTGGGGTTGTTCAGCCTGGAGAAGAGAAGGCTCCAGGGAGACTTCGTTGTGGCCTTCCAGTACCTAAAGGGGGCTTATAAGACAGGTGGGGACAAACTTTTTAGCAGAGCCTGTTGAGATAGGACAAGGGGTAATGGTTTTAAACTAAAAGAGGGCAGATTCAGACTAGATACAAAGAAGAAATTTGTTACAATGAGGGTGGTGAAACACTGGCCCAGGTTGCCCAGAGAGGTGGTAGATGCCCCATCCCTAGCAACATTCAAGGTCAGGTTGGATGAGGCTCTGAGCAACCTGATCTAGTTGAAGATGTCCTTGCTTATTGCAATGGGGTTGGACTAGATGACCTTTTAAAGGTCCCTTCCAACCTAAACTGTTCCATGATTCTGAATATTTTGAAGATTTCTGGACCTTTTGGGTTGGTGAATGTGTTGCAAAAAATCTGAAGGTACATCAGTATGTTCTTTGTGGGATGGTGCCAAGGAACAATCCTCGCCCTCTAGGTCAGCAGCTGTGGGGTGGATTATATCTGCTTGCACTGAATCAAGGTTTGTTTTTGAATGCTGTACGGATGGCAGAGGCATTCTGCCTGCTCACTTGTACAGCTCTCTAGATGAGATGCAGGCCATGCTCAACCTTCATCCCCTTTGTGCTGGTCAGGTGTGCTCTCGCTGGCACACTATAAAGGCAGTTGGCCTTATATGCCTGATAGGCACACTGCTGTAATACTATTACTTAAAATGTTTTTAGATTTGCATTCAGTAACTTTGAGAAACAGTTTGCGTTACTTACTTTCAAATATGTGCATTGCTGAACACTTAAATGGAATTAAAAAGATCATTTAGATGTTTTTCTAATGTTCTGCTGTTTTATAATGTTCTATAAAACTTGCCTGATGTTGGGGATGGGGGGTGAGAAGGATGTGTGTGTGTGTGTGTGTAATTTTTTTGATTTTGTTTTCCAAGGGAGCTTTAAGATAGTCTTAACTGTACGGTAAGATGCCTGAGTTTTAGTAACTTACCATGCAACATTACTCCCTAGACGAAGAATACCTCTTGCTGATTTTTGCCGATCCTTTCTGGCTGATTTAGCAGTAACCCTATACTATCTCCAGAGGAAATATGCGTTCAGACCTCAGCCAGTAGAAATAGTGGGCCTGAGAGATGGAGATTTGAGATCATTAAGGATTTGTGTAGGAAGAGAGGCAAAGAATGAAAGATCTCATGGGAGGTATGGGATGGGTGGTTGAGGAGTTTTGAAACTGAATGTTTGTATGGGCCAGGAAGCACAGAAGTTTTGGCTTTCAGGCAGAAGTTAAAGTTTCAGTGCTAACCTAGTGTGTGAAGATTTTTTTCAAGTTTGCAATAAAAAGATAGGAAATTAAATAAGAGTGTAGAGCATGAAGAGCTCTTAGAAACTAAAAAATAATCATCTGTTCCATAAAAGCAAACTTAAGGATGCAAAAGAGCCTCTGACGTTGCTTTTAATTACCCTTAATGTCTGCAGAGGATTGTGTATGTATGCTTGGGTGTGCTTTGTTAGCTGCAGACCACAATCTGGAGGTAAGCTTCACCCCTGTCCATAGACAACTGCACTTCTACAGTGGGAGTGGTGTTCGAACAAGATATAGTAACCTTATTCTTTTTTTTTTTCTTCTTTTTTCCCCGAACCTGCCTTTTGCTGCCCCTGTGTGGCTTTGTCTTTGTCCACACTCCTTCCAAATAAACAACCCATCCCAAATGGCTTTTTTCCTACGTCCCTACCTAGATTTGGTATTTCTGACAGTATTTCTAAGTGGTCTGGACCCTGTATTGTATTACTATAAAGTTACCTAGATGTCACCAGCTTGTACCCCAAGACTGCCTTCTGCTTATTTGGTTCATGCTGCGTGCATTTTATTTATATGCATCGTAGAGAAAATTACCTGACTTGGTCTTTACTCTTCTACCTAACTCTAATCAAGCACAAGCAGCTGCTTATGTGCAGTTTCTGATACCAGAGCAACAGAATAATATGGTTTGTGCTTACATGGTCTCTTCAGCCCTGAATAGTTTTCACCACCGTCCTAGTTCCCATCAAAGGCCATAGCTAATTAAGAGGCTTAGCGCTCTGTCAGGACCTTCTGCTTATACCTGGTGGTCCAGGTGACATTCTTAAACCCAATGGTGGAGAGAAGAGGCTGGGGTATGAGCAGATTGGTCCTGTGGATTAATGCCTGGTTATGCAGCTGATGTTATTGACAGGAATTTTTTTTTTGTGACAGCAGGACCCTTTTTGAGAATTGAGGGCTGCTGGGCAGAGACAGGATCCACCTGACAAAGTGAGGAAAGAGCATCTGTGCCAACAAGCTGGCCGATGTGGTGAGGAAAGCTTTAAACCAGGAGCAATGAGGGTAGGGAGAGTGACTCAGTTAAGGGCACAGTGTGATGGGAACAAAGGAGACCTCAGGAATACTGAAACAGTACAAGGGAGGCTACATCAAATATGTGTATGCAAATGCACGCAGCCTAGGGTATAAGCAGGAGGATCTAGAGCTGGAGTTCAGATTTGCAAGGGATGTCAAAGCCCGCAAGAGGAGAACTCAACCCATATGAGCCTATGGGGCCTGACACGCTAAATCCAAAGGTGCTGAGAGAACTGGCTGATGTCCTTTCATAAAGATTAGGGGAGATTCTGTATGTTTGGAAGAAAACAAATGTTGCACCCATCTTCAAAAGATGCCTGAAGGACAATCAGGAAACGACAGGTTTAGTCAATCCCACTTTGGTACCTGGGAAAAGCGTGGAGCAAGTCTTGGAACACGTTTCTGGGCACAGGAAGGAGAACTAGGTAACTGGTAATAGTTGGCACAGATTTACCAAGGGTAAATCAGGCTTGACCAACTGGAGGGGGGAATAACGTACTTTGACTTCTGCAAGGCTTTCAACATTCTACCATGATATTCTTGTATCTGGGGTAGGATGTTACTCTCTGGATGAGTCAAGAACCAGATGGATAAAAAGCTGTTTGGATAGTTGGGTTCAGAGTGTAGTGGTTAATGGGCTATGTTCTATCTGGAGGTTGTTATCAAGTGGAGTGCTGCAGGGGTCTATCCTGCATCCTGTCCTGTTAAACATCCTTATCAGTGACCTGGAGCAGGCAATGGAGTACTTGCTCAAGTTGGCACACTACACCAAGTTGGCATGACTAGCTGATACACCTTGAGGGCCACAGGCTGCAATCCAGAGGGAGAGGCTGAAGGAATGGATCAGCAGAAACACGACGAAATGTAACCGGGACAAATGGCCATAAATTGAAATGAGAGATTTAGACTGGAAAGCAAAACCTTTCCAGAGTGAGGATGGTCAAGCATTGCAGAAGATTGCTCAGAGAGATGGAGCAGTCCTTGGTACTTTTCAGCCCCCAACTGAATAAAGTCCTGACAAACCTGGTCTGGCCGGTTAGCTGACCCTGCTCTGAGTAGAAGGTTGACCAAGTAAACTCTAGACGTCCCTTTTGACTTGAATTACCCTGTTACTGCTGCAGCTACTTTTCATACCTCACTAGCTTCCAAAACTTTGCTACTGGAGCGAAGCACATGAAAGTCCCTAAATCTTATTTTTAACACATGATTAGCCAGTTTCATTCAAGCCATCTCCACTACCCAGTTTAAGTGTAAAAGGCAAATGAATGAAGACTACATGGATATTCTGTCTGGCTTTCTCCAGCCATGATTGGAAGCTTCCACCGAGGAAAGCCGCCTTTGGAAAAGGCCTTGTGTTTATAGAAAGAGACTGTTAGGACAGAGGTGCCCCAATAGGGTGAGGCAGACAGAAAGCCTGCCAGGTGGTTTATGTGCCTTCAGATACTTGAGAGGTAACTCTGGGAATGGAGGCTTAAACTACCTCCTTTTGTCACATCTCTTCCATCCCCCGCCCCTCCCTCCCTCCTTCTCCAAGGTGTTTAAAAGCATCTCCATGCATTCCTTTGCTGTAGACTCATCAGTGTACTTGGCTCTTTCACCAGCTATCTGTGACAGTGTTCAGAGCGCTCATATGTTGGCTAATTGTGTAAACCTGAAGGGATAATTATTCTTGAGAATATGTATGTTCACCTACTCATCATCTCAGACTTGCAGTCTTTCTGTAAAAAATATTTCATAGAATCATGGAATGGTTTAGATTGGAAGGGACCTTAAAGATCATTTCGGTCCAACCTCCCTGCCATGGGCAGGGACACCTCCCACCAGCCCAGGTTGCTCAAAGCCCTGTCCAACGTGGTCTTGAACACCTCCAGGGATGGGGCAGCCACAGCTTCTCTGGGCAACCTGGGCCAGTGCCTCACCATCCTCAGAGTGAAAAATTTCTTCCTGATTTTGATTAGGAGAGTGCAAATATCCCTGTTACATAAGGTAATTAGTGAATTTTTAAGACACCTGCTTATATGGCTCTTACAGAAATGCTTACTGGTAAGTTTGGTGTGGGTCAGTGATCTTAAATGTTTTGCCACCCAACGTGATCCGTCACCGTTTTATCTGATCTCTCACTCCATGCCATAGGCATTAAAGGCCTGCGTCAGCTATGTGTTTTACAATTTATACATTGATATAAAATACAAGGTTCGTGCATTCAGCATGCGTGGGGCAGCAGGAAACACTTGGTGAGACAGGAGTTTGTGATATTAGCTGAACTCCTCTTTGGCATCATCTAGCAGGGGTTAGTGGGGAGGCAGAGCCTCTTGCAGGCAGGTTGGGGTGAGCTCCTGGACCTGGGCAGGAGGCTGCTGCTGTCTGGGCAGTCGTGTGGGCTGCACTGACACCTGGTGGCCCTGGGCAGGCAGGTATGGCTCCTGGCAGGGCTCTGCAGGGCACCCACCCCTCCCTTAGGTTTCCTTACAGCCATGAGCCCTCTGCTCCTCTTCTGAGAAAAGGCAAACCGTTAGAATAAGCAGAGGATGTGTGCGGGGGGAAAGGTTGGAGATGCTTCTTTTAGGGGGGGCCTGATGTAAGAAGATGGTGGCAAATTCCTGATTCCTGTAGATACTTAAAAACTATATTTGCGGACCTGGTATCTAAAAGCACTTAAAAATGTACATTCCCATTAATGCCCAGTAAATGTCTTTATTTAGACACATTTGAAAAATCTCATTTTTTATTTCTTTCTCTTGAAGAATCAGTTCTTTCCAAAATAATAAACATTGTGAAAACAAAATAATGAAAATGTTTATTCAGCTCTGAACTGACTGTAGGGACAGCTATCTTGATTTCTACAGATTTAATGAGAAAGTTTCTAGGACTACCAGGTCTGGATCTGCATAATGAAGGAATTAAAACTGTGATTGCAGCGTAATTTTTAGTGAGCAATAAACATTAGGAATCCAACTGGGTGACCCTGAAATATACCTAGACCTAGTTCTGTGAAATTATTTTGCTGCAAATAAAAAGAAATGGAGTGAAAGTGGGGTTTAATATTCTTTCTTTTTTTTTATTTGTACTTTAAAGGAATACCGAGGTGTTAAGAGAGAAAACACCGTTTGACAGACTTTGATTCTGATTAATTCTTTAGTGTTTAATCACCCTGATTTCATAGGAGTTTGAACTTAACACATAATATATGATCAAGCTCTTTAATTATGTTAATTTTCTTTTAAGCCATGGAGCCATTGATCTCCTCTAATCTGACATTCCACATAATGTGGAATTTCACTTACTTTTGCATTAAGCCAGTATTCCCCCTTCTGCCTCCAAGGGTTCAAACCTTCATCTCTCATTTCCCACCTTCGAGCTATAAGCTTGCTACTCACCCCCTTGAAGCCGTTTTACTGTACAAAAAGTATTAAAGAGCTGTGATATGTCTCTCTTTCTCTAGCCACAGGAGTCAGGTCTATTCCCCCAACAATTTCTTGGGCAGGGGGAAACCTATGTTCCAATTTCTCCTCAAAGGAATTCTCATGCATTTTTATATGAAACACTCATTGATGAAGCAACTCCGGGAGCAGACGCTGGGACTTTCATAATCCAGTCATGTTCCCTGTGTTTTGCACCCCTTATTTTCCCTAATTAATCTTGGATCCTTTTCTGCAAAGCAAAGCAGGACACCTTCAGGAAGAGAGATCAAATGACTGATAGCACTGGGATTAAAGCACACACCTGAAAGAAATTAAAAACAAAGAATTAAAATAAAAAAAGAAAAAGCTAAAAATTTCGGTCTGAAGTGGAGAATTAGCTTTGCATTTGCTTCACTTGGGTTGAAGGCACCAGCCTACTTCGTAACACTGTATCCTCCTTTTGTGTTTTAAAGGATAAAGCACATTGGAGTACGAGACAAGCCAGACTTCTACATTTATAAAGAGCTAGAGGTTGTGAATGAGTGGATGGAAGAACCTAACTGTGGCATAAGTTGGCTGAAGAAGGATGGCATCTCAGGTGCCTGTACTCAGTGTTTCTGCTTGGCTGGTTTAGGTGTTTCCCCCTTTGGACTCATGAGTCACTTTGAGTGTACCCTGAAACTCTTGCCCTGGTGTGGGCTGTGGAGTCTGCTCTGATAGCCAGACTGAAACTCAGTATGCCATATTTTGTGTTTATTGAGAAGTAACACCTGACCAAAAAAGTTTGCAGCACTAGATCCAGCAAAGCACTTGGGCAACATACAATCTTTGGGTTTCCTGTCCCAGGCACAGATGCCTTTGGGGGATTCCAAGGTTTCCCAGGGACTGTATGGGGAAAAGTCTGGACTCTCTATGTGGGATTTAAGTCAATCTACGTATTGTACATGGAAAACTGTAAGGATGAGAGTTTATTCTAAATTTTACACCTTTCTAGTGTAAGTAAGCACTTCTGTGTGTGCAGTGTCTTTCCCTGAACTAAATGTCTACAAATAGCTCATTCAACACATTAAGCAGTCGTTCATACAACACAACCGTGAGTTAAGAGCTAACGCTAGTTTTCCGTACAGTGTGCACTGTTTACATCACATGCTCAGCTATTAGGAGTTCCAAGAACAAGTTCCTATTAAACCCATAGCCACAACCCAGGGACAGCACCTACAGATTGTATGGCATTTCAGAAAGAAGAGTTTCCCTTCTTTCTGAAGCAGTACAGCAAGGCACTTGGGATTCCTTGTGCAGAGGAGAAAGAATATGATTTTGTAGCCTAGCTGCAAGGGTACAGAGCTCGAGGGATTAAGATATGTGCTCTAAAGCCTTGATTCTGTGGCCTCTTCACTCTTCTGTCCATAGTAGAACAGTTTCAAGTGAAGGGAATTAAAAGGTTCCTTGTGCCATTATAGCTTGGTGATGGAAGGTACGTTTTTGGACACTGACAAGCTGAAAACATCTCTCACTTTCTAGGTGAAAGGCTTAACCATTAAGCTGTTCATTAGTAAATGTTTGCTACTGTCTTCTCTGGCAACTCTGGGGGAGAAAAAAAAAAAGGAAAAAAAAGGCTAAGAGTACTGCCCCATGATTTATGCGCAGTGGTCTCTCAGAGTAGCCTTTTCATAATCTAAGGGCTAGAAAGTAAGAACAGAATCACAGAATGGTCAGGGTTGGAACAGATCTCTGAAGATCATCCAGTCCAACCCCCCTGCCACAGCAGGGACACCTACAGCAGATTGCGCAGGACGGCGTCCAGGTGGGTTTGGAATGTCTCCAGTGTGGGAGACTCCCCCACCTCTCTGGGCAGCCTGTGCCACTGCTCTGCCACCCTCAAAGGAAAGAAGTTCCTCCTCATGTTAAGATGGAACTTCCTGTGCTCCAGTTTGTGCCTGTTACCTCTTGTCCTGTCACTGGGCACCACTGAAAAAAGACTCTTCTCATCTACCTGGCACCCTCCCCGTAAGTATTTACAAGCATTGATAAGATCCCCGCCTCAGTCTTCTTTTCAGCTGCTTTCTCAATGCTTGGCCCCTAAGGGATGTAGGTGGGAAAGGTCCACGCTTGGATTCCAACTGGGTGTATGCAGGAGACAAGCATGGAGGTGGTGAGCCTGAAGTAGCTCAGGGCGTGCTGGAGAGCCCAGTTCCAGTGCCCGGGGAATCGGGAATCGGCCAGGGGGGCAGCCAGTAATTGCAGGTGCCTGCATGTACAGCAGCTGCTGAACGAGGTCTTTTAAATAACAAGCTTGAACCTGGACGGTAAGATTCTGCTTAATGCTTGCTGTAAGAGTTCATTAAATTTAGTCCATGTACCTTAATTCATGCTGTTAGTTTTCTTCAGAAATATTTTAATGTATTTTTAAAGTTAAGCTTGCTGCTGGTGCTTTGTTTCCAGCAAAAATTGACACTTTCTCCTACTTGAGGATGGATTAGGAAGGTTGAGCTAGGGACCACTTTTGAGTAAACTGGATGCACATGAATCCAAGGGATGGACACCTGGAGTGGAGCAACCCTGTACAACAGCACAAGCTGGGAACTGAGTGGCTAGAAGGCAGCTCTGCAGAAAATAGGGGGTGTATCCAATATCAGGCGTTTGTTCTTCTGATGGACAGTGGGTTGAATGGGAGCGAGCAATGAACCTGTGCGGTGAGGAAGTCTACCCACCTACTGAGTTGGATTTAATCACTGTCTTCAACTGCCTAAACTGCCTACAGAGAAAATGCAGCCAGACTCTTCTTGGGGGTGGGCAGTAGAAGGTTGAAGAGCAATGGACACAAGTTGCAGCAAGGGAAATTCCAGTCTGACACAAGGAAAAAAAATTATTCCTGGTGAGACTATCTAAGCACTAGCACAGTTTGCCTGGAGAGGCTGTGGATCTTCCATTCCTTGGAGATACCAAGCCTTGGCTCAACAAGGCCCTGGAGAACCTGCCCTGGCTTTGAAGTTACCCCTGCTTTGAGCACAGGTCACCCCTGCAGTTTGAGCAGGCGTCAGACCAAACGACATTGAGAGGTCTATTCCAACCTTAGTTACTCTTTGATAACTGTTATTTTCTTGAATTATGCACAGTGTACCGTAGAGGTACCTGCAGTAGTTTTAGATTATTCCGTTTGGGAACGGATAGTTTCTCCGTGGTAACTAAGAGCTTGGTCCCAACTGGGCAACTGGATTAGTGCTCAGTACTAGATGTTGTATCCTATTCAGGCTGGCTAAGTTATAGTAACATGCATACATACATGGTAATACAGTGTAGATGTAGTATACACACACCTAATTACCTCCATGCCACTCTCCAGGTACAAATATCCTTTACTGGAACTATCAATAATAGGGCACCATCATTATATGATTTAACGATGACTGATACTACAGTACCAAAAAGCCCCTTTTGTAGTCTACTTCCTTCGAACTTATGCGTCTTCTGGTGTAAGGGCTATTTCGCAGCAAGTGTCTTATATGGATATATGTGCTTAGGAGTGTAAATTTGGCTGAGCTACACAGGGCTTGTTAACAAACAGAGAGCTTATTTTGTCAATGACTGTTCCATCCAGGCAGTAAGAATTTACAGTGAGTTTTTGCCCCTGCCCTCTTATTTTTCAGGACATTCTTACACTTCAAATCTTTTTCAATTAGGAGGTTTTCAATTTAAGGTAATAGACACTTACCTGACATACCTCCTTAGTACTAATAACCCTAATTTTTGAGTGGGTCACATTTGTGGGATACCTTACAACATTATTATACCTGCTAGATAAATATAAAGCGAGAAATTTTTACTCAGTTTTTACTTTGTAACCTTTCAATGGAATTAAATTCATTTGGAAAAGAAAACCTTGTGGAAATTAGTAAGCTTATTAATGATGCTAAGGGTTACTTTTTTACAAAGAAAAATTACTGTTTACTGTATTTCAAGAAAGTTTTACTGTATGTAGTATAATATGATATATATAACTAGAAGTAATGTGAGGAAATTAAAAATAATTTAAACTTCCTGAAAATGAGTTCTATTAGACTGTAGAATAAGTTCCCAGGGGAAGCTGTAGAAGCCTCATTATGTGGCTTATTTAAAACTAGATTAGATGAAGTGCCTGAAGGGAGCAAGCTTGGGCTGTTTCCTGTAAGGCTGAAGGAGATGACCTCAGAGGTATTTTCTTGCTTCTGAATTATTTTATTCTGTGATGTGGTGCATGTAGAAAAGTCTTGTTCATCCTTATAGGAGACTGTTTTGTAGGTGCTCCTTTTTCTACAATACTTCTGTGTGATTTTTAAAATAAAGGTTTGGGGTTTTTTTCTCATAATAAGAGTTTAGGTCTTTGTATTGATGCATATCACACTAAATGTAAGTAAAAATAATAGCTTTTTTAATACATCATCAGAAGTAAATTGACAAATGTAGAAGTATCCCCACAAATGCCTTCATTTTTCTTTTTGGTTTTAGAGTTAAAAATTTACAGTTAAAGTGATTGTCTTTGCAACCTCGACTCTACATATCCATGGGTGGCCTTGAAGGTTGCTGTAGTGGTGATGCTCTCTTCTGCTCACAGGAATGCCGCCGGTGGTGAGCTCAGCCTACCTGTAGAGTGCTGACTTGTGTGTGCTGGAGGGTGATCCCGGCCATACCTGGAGCTGAGCAACAGTTTGGATGGGTACACGAGGGAGCCTGGAGGTTAATCTTGAAGTTAATCTGTAGAAGTCCAGATACATTTGTTGAGAATTCAGTATTCTCTGCCTTGGTGGCTGTATAGGTATTTCATACAAAGTGGAACAGCCCCAAAGGAAAAAGATGTAGGGGAATGGTTACGTCGGCGTTAGTGACTGCGTATCTGAGATGGCTGTTCTATTCTCCCACCTGCAGTTCTGGAAGGAGCAGCATTATACAGTTTCACAGTTGTTCTCTGTCCCGTGCATGTAGAAACTCTTTGACACTTTTTTTCTTTCGGTCCCCGATTTAGTCTCCATTATAAACTCATAAGGCATGTATGATCTGAGCTTTCCTTATTTGTAATGTTTACTTCCATGAGAGGAGATAGTTTCTTCTACAGTGGCTTTAGAAAAGATTTTGTATTAAACAAAAACTTCTGCTGGTCTTTATAACATTCTATTTGATCTTTTTTGGTAAGTAGACAATCAGGGTGTAAAGTCTCAAAATGACTAAAGGACCAATGGCCTATACATTTTTAATTCTGCAATATGAATCCACAGTATCTGCTGCAATAACTTGTGATTTGATAGCTGATGCCAAAGGGAGTGTAGACATTCATTTAATTTTGGATCATTAGATCTAAAGCTGTCCTGGTGATTATGGCATGCTATTATTTTTATCCCTGTCAAAACCAATGAGCGGTTGTACTAGTGATGGGCTTAGCTGACCAGAAATGCTCAAAACAGAAGATTAATGATGAAGGGCTGGATCATACAGAAGAACGTTTCAAGGAAGATGTAGAGACGAGAAATTAAGGTGCTGTTTAAAATATATTTATCTAGTGTTTACGTTAACCTTACAATATAGTTGCAATGCTTTAATCAGAAAAGACTGTAGTTTATAGTACATTTAAACAATTACTATAATTTTTAAAATTTTTACTTGGAATGGATTTTATTTTGGCCAATAATTATGCAACTTCAATCCTGTAATACAAAAATATCTTCATCACCAGATGGTATATGGTCATCCACTGCAACACTGCTAAGTGACCGTTCAACCATCATGCATGGCAAATGGGAGTGCTCAAACAGATTTCTTTAAAATTGTGATTAAATTTTAGCACTTCCAATGATACTGCTAGATGAATTTTCTGAGCTTTTTTCTTTGACCAACTGCCTTCTTCCTCTAATTACCTTTTTTTTTCTGTTGTTTGTTTTCCTTTAGCTCAGAGGGTGTCCCATTTCTTATCTCCAAATGTGCTATGAAATTTTCAGTTTCTGGCAGGAGGTACTTGTAGAGTTTTTCAGTTTGTATTATGTACTACCCCGTCAAACCCTTCCCCACACTTTTCTCCACCTACTTAGACTCCCTGAGGATTGAGTGTATCAAAACTGAATAACAAGACACTGACAAAGATAGTGTGCTAATCTGTGCAAGACTATGAACCCGAGAGGTACCTATGAATAGCATTGGATGCTCCGTAGATTAGGGATACAGTTTCTGCAGCCCATTTATTTTATCCCCTGTTTAACAATAACAACCAATTTGAAGCAATGGCTTGACTGAGTAGGAGACAGGGTTATAATATCATGTTGACCAGGTCGCAAAATGTTTCGGTTACACCAAAATACGATTGGCCACCAGGTGGAGACGTTGCATTAACTTTTCCTAAACCGAAACTACAAAAGACAAAAGAAGATATCAGCATAAGAAGCCATTTGCACAAAAATAAAATAATCCCATTTATTTTTCAGTTCTCCTTGTAGATAATTCTTGCAATGAAAAGTTTCTCAAGATGATCCGAGGAGGCTAAATCTTAATTCTTTGAAAAAAGAGAAGGATATAGTATAAGATTTAGCAACATAATGCTGAATTGTTTCATGAAATGATGGAATTTGCTAAAGTTAAATACGTTCTATCTGCTTGATTCTTCTTTTTAAGTGGCAGGGAATTGACCAATCTTGCATTAGTTTCATTAAAAGTGACCTAGTTATAAAAACTCTTTAGCCTTTAGAATTTACAGCAGGTTTACGTAACATTTATCTTTGTGTAGCATAATTCATAGCAAAGACATAATTGCCTGCTTTTCTGTAAGTGGAAGTCCCTAAATGCAAATACTAATAGGCATTGTCATCTATAACAATCTGCAAATTTATGGAGGAAATTGGTTTTCCGGGCTATGTATTTATTAGTACGGAGGAAAATAATATTATATTGGAGCTCCACCATCTTTCTTTCCATTTTTATGCAATGAAGAGGACGCAGAAAGAGGTGAGGACCCATTACCCTATAACTAATCTGGCTGTAGAATTTCAGTAACAGGGCGGGAACATAAACCCATTCTGTTCCTCTCTGATCAGCAATAATACTATTTTTCAGCTACAGGCTAGTTAGTTGGAAAGGGATGATGAGTGAGTAAAGTGAGTAAATGTGGGTGCTGAGTTGTAAGTGAATAAAGGGAATGAAAGCCTGAAACTATGAATCAGATGATTTAGTTTGTGCAGAAGCTTAGCTGAAAAAAATGAGGATGAGATGAACTTGGATAGGTAAAAATTCCATATAGACATGGTTTAAAAGGATGCATATTGGGTGACAGAGCAATGAAAGCTGCAGGCAGGTGAGGAATGAGGCTGCAGTGGGAATGCAAAGCAGAGGGGTCTCATAGGGGTTGTTACAGCAGTAGTCTGTTATTCTGCATTTTATTGTGCTTAGTTTATTCCCTGATTTTCATCCTGAAAAGCTTTGGGCAAAAGAAAGCATGGCAACCCTATTGCTTCTTCTGGCATATTCCAACAGCAGATACATTTAAAAACTGTTCATTTGAAAGAAAGAATAAGTGGGGTTAGGGCTCAAGCAAGAGCTGGTGACATCTGCTTTGGGCCTGGAGACAAGGATAGTATTTGTCTGTAGCAGGAAGAGGGAGTTGTGGAATGGAAGGAGATCTTCTGGTAGAAAAATGGTAGCTGGAAGTGTTTCAAGAGAAGGAATATGAAAGTTAAATAAATAAATTCTAGAAAATCAGTTTTAAAGATCCCAAAGGAGGTTTATGATCAAATAGTTGGATTTCCAGTGCATGCTGGCCGGCCAGTTAAGGAATTTGCTACAGATTTTGATTTGCTGTAGATTTGGTATGAAACCTGCAGTCACTTATAAAGCTGTGAATATGTACTCAGTGAGTTCTGCTGGGGTTCCTACTGCATCTAAATGTGATGCTAGGTCACATTCGTCCCTTGGGTGCCACTGAAAAGAGCTGGAGTGCCTTGGGCCAGCTAGGTCTGGATGGGCTTTCAGTTTTCAGTACAGGACTAAGGACTTCTTTCTCTATCATCCATATCAATCTTCTGATTTTTGCTTGAGGTACAGAACACATTTTGGAAAGGTATTCCATTGTAATTTGAAGTTATCACACGACATCATCCAGTATGGCTAGTTGGCCATTTGTCATTAGAAATGTGCATCTTTAGTTTTGTTATGAATTTGCCTTTTTTAACTTCCAGCCATTGGTGGTCTTTGGTGCTTGGCAGCTTGGCTGTCTAAGGAGTTAGTTATGAATCATCAGAAAAATAAACAAAGACTTTTGAAATAAAAGCAGAGCTACATAGTTAATGATAAAACCATGTGCTTTAGTGCTGTTTGTACGTAAGTGACGTGTAACACTCTAAGGTCAGGTTCTCCTGCTTGTATTATTCTTTATTAATATCTTAGGGTGGACCACTTGTGCAATAAAACATAGTTCAGCATGGTTAGAAGGAGGAGAATCTAGCTGTTAAAATAAGATCTGAAAATTGCCTGACTTTCACATACTATTCTATGTGAAAAGCAGTTCATTTGGTGCCAGCGTTAGTGTGAAATACTAAGTGGGGGAAAGCTTGTGCTCACATCTGTAGGGTTCATCTTCTTATCTACATTAGCTTTAAGGGACCTTGTATGATGATGCAATCCACAGTTCTTCAAGGTGAGGTTTCGACTCTATAATACTGAGATTTGATTTATAAAAGGGGACTGTTACATAATCTGCAGGTTTAAATGGGTAGCTTACTCTTTTCTTTTTAATTTTACACAATTTTCTTCTGTATATTTCAGAGGAAAAGACTTTGAACAGATTCTTTAAAGGGCAATGAGGTTGGCAGAGCTTATTTAATGATTGGGCAGCATGCTTAAGCCAAAGAAGAGCATTAATTGCAGCAAAACATTAAACCCCTTATTGAGATTATTTTTTAAAAATACAGCTTTTGAGATTTGTTGAAATAAATCAGAATAACATAGACTGTCATGGACATTATTTGCATTTGATGAATGCATGTGCTGGCCTAAGCTGCTGAACTATTCAGGCTGAAGGTTTCCACCATTGTCCTTGTTCCTGTAGATATCACAGAGGAGGAGATTAAAAGCATTATAACTTTAACATAAAACTCAGAAATAATATAATAGGAAAAGATAGTCTGCATACAACAAAAGGCAAATTTGCATAGACTTACTTTTATCCAAACATTTGACCTCCAGCTTAGATGGCTTAAAAAGGAGGAAGAAAAACCTGTACCCATTCGTCTTGGTGCAGTAATCTGAAAGTTAACACATTGGGAAACATTTCTCACTAACTCTGAACTGGATATGTGAAATATTTTTATTTTTTTTAATTAAAATCTGCATTTCTCATACCACCCCTGTGATGGTCAACTGATTGTCCTGTTGGAAAGTAATAGTGTTTTGCATTTATTCAGTATTCTTAATCCAAAGATCTAGAAATTTCTTGTCTGATATATCAGTCATTTCATCATTCAGATCTTCCACTGGCTCTTTCTTTAAGCAACACTGAGTTTGAACTGTCTTCAGAGCTCTTGACAGCTCTGTCTCTGGTTGTGTCTTGAATTCTGTGTTCTGTCAAGTCCCCTTGACCTTGCTCTTTAAACCTTCCAGAGATTCAAACACTAGTTTTGCTGGTAGCATCCTCACAGTAGTTTATGATTTTACTACGCTGTCCTCCAGGAGAAGAACATTTCTCTTTTCTCTATTCACTAGACCACTCGTGTGTCTTTACTCAAAGACCTAGAATTTCAATTTTTGACATATGTACTAGAACTGAGTCTATAGCAATATAAAGTAAACTAAATGAAAAGGAATTCTTAGATCTGAATCCCCCTAAAATTCTCAAAGTATAGATGTCTGCCATTTCAAGTTGATAGAATTTACCTTTCTCTTGCTGTGATGAATTGCCCAGCACTGAATACAGAATTGGTGGCTGTGGAAATCACTTTCAGCTGTGCAGATTTGCCGCTGGCAGGTTACAGGCACCTAAGGAGAAAGAAGGGTTGAAGGCATCATTTTTTGTACATTTATTGTCTTCAATATTACTAATTTAAAGAAAAGTTTCAGTTGCAAAATGATGCCTCACATTTTTATTTATATTTTTATATTCCAATAATGGTCCTGTTTGATTCAAGAAGAATTGTATTAAGTAAGGGAGGTTCCACAGGAGCCAAGCTAAAAGTACTCAGGCAACAACTTCCCAGTCATCCTCCCTACCCACAAAATTGGATCTGCAGGGATTTGAATGTGCTCGCTGCATTTCAATCTCTCTTTATTTGAATCCATTATGTATTTTATATTTCTTATTCTGACAAAACAATCAAACAGAATAGAAATGACATATTTAAGGCTGGTTATAGTAGCATTTAAGGAGATATAAAAAAGTGAGATGGTCTTGTTACTAAATCATTCTAATAAAGGACAGCATTGCTTAGTTTTATTTTACAGTCTTTGAAAAATAACAACAGCAGCTTCTCCACTTTTTTCATTTTTAGTGGAAGCAACTGTTCTGGAGAATAAGATGGGGAAAACATCAGAAGTATTGAAATAATTATGCTAATATTTGAAACAATTATTTGCAAGTCACTGTTATATAAGAAATGCTTCCTTCTTTTTCTGATTTTTTTTTTTTAAATATGAAACATCTATCAAGTAAACAGGAAAGGAAAACTGTCTTTTTCTGAGTGGTTTCATTTCCAGTGTTTCTTCAGCGTCGCCTCAAGGGTCAGACTCAATAAACAGCTGTGCACTATGTGTGAATAAAATCAATGTTGCAGAACTGCATAGCACACCAACAAAAAAGGGTTTTAATTCTTTTCTCTTTGAGTGTAACTGGGACACTTATGAGTTTAACTTTTCCCATTCCAGTATTTACTCTTGTTGCTTGCACCAAGGAAGAATTCAAAATAAGAAACAGCTGGAGCCTTTTCTTTACACTTCACCTGCTATTCACATCAATAACCCTTCAAAACACAAATGTGCTGGCAACTCACACACAATTTTCACTGCACCCACTTTTGTGTGGAGAACAAAAGTAACTTCATCATCTCACTTGAGATAATAAATATTACAAACCTGCATGACACAATTTTCTGGGAAGGCTCTTGTTTCCTGCATTACAGGACAAAACTTGACTCACGTATAAAGGATATTCTGATCTATATTTACAAAGGTACACATACATGCTTCATTTGCATGCATATGTTTTTTCTTCTTGATCGTAAAGAACAAGATACACCTTTATTATGCATGAGACATGAACAACAGCGTCTATGCATGGAGAGGGTGTTTTGTGTATGGGTTTGTTCTTCCTCAATTGATGAAATATACTTTTTGACTACGCCAAAGAGGTGCATGGCTGCATCATACTTGGCTGAGCAAGCAGCTTCTGGGTGGTAAGAATTGCCCATCTAAGTTAGTTTTTGATAGAAGTGCCTTTGGGTAACAGAGTTGCAGAGAGGGGGACAATGGTAGATGCTTACATTGTGCACATGTCTGTGTCAGGGATAGTTACAGCATATTACAAAGCTTTTGGTTGTTCTGTCTTGTAGCCACAAAGATGGCTAGGGGTTCTTGCAAGCACCCAGGAGATCTTCGGCTGCCTGTTTGGGCTTCCTGAGTGACTGCAAATGTATACTCTTTATAAGGACACTGTGGATGTTTTGGGATAGATCTCAGGGGCCTCCAGTTTTCATACAGCTTGCGATAGAATTCAGCGTAAGCGCATCCCACGTGGTCTACAGTGAGCAGTCATGGAAAAATGTGCGGATAGGAGAAGGGCTTGGGTCTGTGTAAATTTTTTGTTAGCAGAGGTAATAAAAAATACTGGCTATATACCCAGTTTATATAGGTCTCTACATCATTTCTCAGGTAGTTTCCTGAGCAGGCCTTACCGACTGGGGACAAGGACAGAGAGACAGATGGGCAATGGAGTGTTGCAAATCCTCCCAGATTTACTCTGGGAGATTTCAGAGTTTCAGAGCAGATCCCATATTTCATTGTATGCCAAGCTAGCCTGCAAACATGGACTGAATGAGTTTTCCTTGATCATCAAATTCATCTTCCAGATGTTTTAAGTCATCCAAAGAAATGGGAACATTTTTACACTGATCTTGCTGATGTCCTCCTAACGGCACAAGCAAAGCCTTCTCTTCTTCCTGTTGCCATAAGGTCTAATATAACTAGAAGCAAGACTGTTTTTTAAGGGCCTTGGAAGCTTTTCAGGGGTTTTCTGCAAATCTTACAATATTATTCTTTACACGCCTGTCTCAGCAGTCCACATGGAATAAGGTTTTCTCTGTCGCTTGTCTCAGAAGTGAAAACTGCGATAATGGTGGCTTCATGTTTCACGGTTAAGATTTGCAAGTAGAGCGTATTCATGTTTTCATATGTGTAATGGTGCATGATATAATATTACTTGTCATACACATAAATTGTAAAATAGGAAAGGTGAGTCATTCTGTGACATAAGATAGTTTTGAAAACTAAGCTGCAAGACAATGTTCTGACTTCCAGTAGAAATCTTGATTTGGGAGGGGAAGAAGGGAAAAGAGCCACAGCATAGCGACTCACGTGTTGATTTAAACTTGCTGCTGGGAAAAAGTCATGTGCTTCACATAAGCAAATACTTTTTTTTTGCCTGCTCAAGTTAGAAGTCTCTTGTGAGTTGTGATCTCAGGAATGTCAGGGTTTCTCTTAGTGTGACATACTTTGAGAGATGCAGAACTTCATTGACAACTGAGCAAACCACAGGTTGTTTATTTTGGTTCATATTAAAAAAAGTAAAATAATCAGGCACAAATAAATAAATAGACAAATAGGGAACACTAGTAATTCCCTAAAAGGTCCAGTCAGTGCAAATAAGTGACATCTTTTTCATAGTACTGTGTGTATATATGCACTTATGGAACTTGATGGGAAATGGGTTAAGACAGCTATGATGACTTTCATCTCTGAAATGTGCACATTCAAATGTTGTCTGTGTAAGCCTAAGTCAGTGAGGACAAATAGGCACTTCTCGGGAAAGACTTAATCTTGTGGAACAGGTCCCCTGGAAGGTGATTTAACTATCCTGCTTTTCTGTGTGAACTACAGAGGTAGCCTAGAGAGAGAAAACTGACTTTAAATGCCTAAAGTTAGGGTAGCTGCATCCCATCTCTAGCATATAGCCCTGAGTTAGACAGGACAATTAGTTAGTCACTGTCCAGCTGTAGAAGGCTGCACAGTCAGTGTGCAGGCTACGAGGGCCGCTCTTCAGAGGTAGCTCTACATTAAGAGCCTAAGATGACTAACTCAGATTTTCCAAATCATCATGCAAAATCTAAGCATCTCATTTTTAGGTGTTAGCATGCCTGAGGTTGGTTGAGTCTGACCTCCAGCCTCTATCAGTGAAAAAATTATGTCCAATTTTGTTCACTTATCTATTTAATCCAAACTGGTAATTAGTTTCCTTGCAGCTTGAGCCTTGGAGGAGGCAACCACCTTCATGTGAATTGTCAGTGGGTCACGATAAAGTAGCAGGACTCTCACTGCTAGATCTGTCTGCTCACTAACAGCGTATGCTCAGGGACAATTTCTTCTGCACATTGACGGTTTGACAGACGTGACTTTTTTTCCTGATCCTTAGAAGAAATGAAAAGGTTTCTCAGACTTGCTAAAGATGCTGATTCCTGAAGCTCTGTATTGTGAGTTTTTTATTAAAGCATTCCAGCATCACAGCATCCAGGCTTGTGCCCTCTTAGTTGATAGTCAAGGGGGATATTTGCAGGACTGACTGCACAGTGACCTCAGGCTTCCAGCAGCAGCAAAAATGCCTCAGGGAAACTCAGGAGATTTATCATAATGCTCTTTGTTTACAGGAACTTTCAGGTACAACAGAGACTGACAGGTACTGTACCACACAGGTTAAACAGTAAAGAGTTTAGCAATAACAATATAGAAAGACAGGCAGTCCAATATTTACATTGTATACAAAATTTCGCTCTGCTGGATGATGTTTAGAGTTCCCTAGAGCTGTTTTCCTTGATATGCTGACGTTGCTGGGCCTATAGTTCAACACACTGTACTGGGTAGCAATTCACGGGGCTTTTTTTTCTCCCTCTGTTATTCCTTAAGGCCGGTCAAACTTTGCAGAAAGTTAAATGTTTTAAGGAGGATCTGGCTTAGTAGATCCATGCAATTTTTCAGATGCACTGCCATGGTTGTGTGATACAGAGGTAGAATAAGGTCATGAAAATTTGCTAGTCGCAATTTGGCTTTTCTGTTTAGCTTGTGTAAAGAAAGGGTAAAGTCCTCACTGGTGAACTGAAGAGCTGGTTAGCTGGGAGGCAGGTTCCAAGTGAGAATCTGAATTTTCCTTTGATGTAAAGTATCTTTCTTAGGTACCTACAAGGCCCACTGCTGCACAATCTGAATAACTCACAGAAATATATTTCTTCTCCTAAACTTGCTGTGTGAAAGAAAGGGAGATACTGGTATCCTTGCTGGACATGTGGGGCTCTGAGACTGATGTCCCAGTCCACAGACGTTTGTGCAAAAGTTGAATTATAGGAGATTGAAATTAAACACGGGATTCCAAGTACACAGTCATTAAAATCTTTATATAATACCCCAGGTATACAGATTTTTGCCAGTGAAGTTTCCTTAAATGCCTGTTCAGGTCTTAGGGTGGGATGAATCACTCTTGGCGTATTCTCCACTGACTACAAAGGGAGCATCAGCTTCCAGGTTAGACTGGGCGCCTGCCTCGCATGCCTCTAAAGATGCATGAGGTAAATTCAGGTCTAAACACCTAAGCCCCTAGGAGATATGTTTTCAGGTACAAATCACACCTTGGTATTTGCTGTTGGTTATGCAGGTAGCTCTTTGCTTGGCTTGCTGGCTGCCGTGAATACTCAGACACCCTTCTCAGAGCTACTGATGCTCTCTGGGAATTAGGCCCCTAAAAGTTAGGTAAGTAAATTGGTCTGTGAATGTAGATCACATACCATAAGACTCCTGAATCCAGGATAATAAATTACTGGAATATTTTTCCTTCTAGTAATTACCCTAAATGTTTATGGAGCTTGTTTCAAAATATTTTGCAATCATTAGGAAATTTTTGGCACTTTTTACTTTTAACAGTCAAGGCATCTCAAATTTCAGCTTAGATTAATACAATTCACCTTCACAAACATCTCCCTCAGGTTCAGTTACTTTTTCAAGATTTTGCTTTATTTACTGCTTTTACCTGTTGAAAGTTATCATGCCTGTACCTGGAGGTGATACCACTTTCTCTTTTTTTTAATTCTGTGGGTTGAATAATGTTATGCCTATGCAAGTTGTTATTGTTCATGAGAAATGAAACACAGCTGTATGTGAACTGCAATACTTCAGAGTTTCCGCCCTCCCAAACAAGGAAAATAATTTCAGGAATTTTTATTTATATATATATATATGTATATATGTGTATGAAAAAGTAATGCATTGTCTTCAGATCAACCAACCTCTAAATAAACCATGAGCAAAAAGGACACAGAAATGACACCTATGACACCTATGTAATAGTCTCCAAAGGCAAAAAAACCCCAACTATTGGTCTTACAAATTGGTGGTTGCTTGAAGTCTAGACTGCAAACCACATTGGATTGTGCAGCTCTCAAACTACACAAGAATGGAGAGTATTATAGCAGCTGTTACCATGGACGTTGACAGAAATCTGAAAAGTGCAAAGGATAAACATAACAAAAAAATAAAACCTTTCCAGATGGCTGTACAGCTTCCTAAAAATATATACTGCCACTGAAGGCTGAGTGGATTGAAAAGAAAAGATACGTTGTCTAAAATAAAAAAGCTGTAGAAGCTGCTGTATGTTAAAAAAAAAAGTAAATTAGAAGATGTTGGTAAGTGAAATTTTTCTCCAGTGTCTGTAGAACTTGACTATATCAAGTTGCAGATGGGAGGTACAACTCAGACTGGTGCATAGGTAATAACGTAAGCACCATTGTAAAAATCATGGCCAGATGGTTACATGATAAATGCCATTTGTCTGCATTTTGATAAAACAAACATAATGTTGCTAGAGTAAGACAAGCAACTAAACCCAATGTTGACTAGCAAGCGTGCCTGCTTCTTTTCTATACAGGTCTCACCACGCATGCCCGTGCCCGTGTCACCTCAAGATTAGACTAATGTAACTGATTTATAGGGGTCTGGTTTTGGTATGTGGTCCCCAGCAAGCAAAAGAAATGAAGCTGGAACTCATGCATGAGAGCTTGTCAGTGTCTGCAAATTGTAGTTTCCTTGAATAACTGCCTGCTGTTTAAGATGAATGGCAATTCCATATATCATGACACATAGTGAACACCATTAGCAGATATATTTCTGGATGTCAAAGTGCTCCTGATATTGCCTTCTACTTTCAGAAACTTTCACCAGTTTGGCTGAAAGTTTCCTGACCCATTTGTCTGCAGGAAAAAAAGTGAAAAGGAGATAATCATCACATTCTTCCCATATCAAGACTTAAAGGACATAGGGCTGCATTTCACCTGATCTAAAAAGAGAAGTCAGTCAGTGTTTTACAGTGTTAGAGTTAAGACTACTGCAATTAGAAAGTTAAAATTTAGCAAGGTTTTTGCTGTTACATCTGTTGTCAAGAGGCTGTTCTAAGAGAACATTTCTTCCAGTCTCCAGTCTCAAATTATTTGTGGTGGATTTATGCTATTTTGTTTTCTTACTGACATTATTCATTAGATTCAAATACTTCTTCCTTGTTGTTGTATATCTTTCTAATAGGCTTCTTCTTCCCACTCCAGTTTCGTTTGGCTAGACCAAACAAGCCAACAAGCCTTCCTTTGCTCATCTCCCATAAAGTACGTTCTCCTTTCCATGATCAGCCTTACAGGCCTTCCTTGCATTTCTCCGAGTTTGATCATGGGCAACCACCAGAGGTGTGTGTGATATTCCAGTGCTGGTAATGCGCTGGGAAACAAAGAAAGGAGCAAAACCAGAGCCTGACATCTTAACTTAAGAATTGTTATTTCTGAGCATTTAACTGTGATGTCTTAACTTTGTCTAAACGTTTTTAGTGCCAGAGAGGTACATGTAGAAGGGAGTGTGATATTTTTGAAATAACTATCTAAACTTCCACTGTCTGTCAGTATAATTCCACACTCTATTGCTAATTTCAATCTAAATTGCTTCCTTTCAGGCCCAAAACCATGCAATCTAAATAATATATTAAACATGAAGGATCCAAATGAAGCCTGGCAGTCACTCAAGGTGAGATTACAGGCTGTTTAAAATGAGCATGTGCCATTTTAGAGGCAGGTGTCTCAAAGGTAATTGTCATCATCTTCTCCTTTGGATTATTCCAGAAATCATCAGGAAGATTTTGTACTTCCATTAGCCTCGACAGCTGGTTCCGCTGATGCTGGGATGTCATAAAAAGTGTTGTTAGAGTGATGTATTTCTCATGGAGAGTGCATGGGTACATGGGAGAAATGCTGCTCTGAACCAGGTATTCACCTGAATCACTCCTTCCTCCTGTAGGATATAAAAATCACGTATTATTAAACTTGAAAGAAAAGACGCCATCCAAGACACTGTCCAAGCTATTACAAAGTACCTTGAATGCAACCTCCAGATACAGTTTCTTACTGTAAAATCCCTTACAGGAAAATGATAGAACGGACACCTCATTTTAGATGAGATGCATCATTTTAGAGATGAAGACTCTGCTTTCCTAACCACATTTCCTAGCCAATCAACAGAGTAATAATTTTGTTAAATGATTTGAAACATATCTATGACTTTATGAACACATGGACATTGTATACAGTCTGCACTCTCTATATCATTCCACAGCTACACTAGGAAGTTACATCCTGGCTCAGTAAAGTACTCGCATAAAGAACAATTACTTGCACTATTTATAGTGGTTGCTTAGGTGTTCCCTGGCTGTTTTCATTAATTAAGCCTCTAGAAAGCCTCCCTCCCCAACATGAGTAGTCCTTGTTTATTAAAACCATTACACTCCATTCTCAGGATCTTCCCGTTGAGCTATAATTTCATTATCTCAGTGACTGGCTCCACTGGGGTGTTTCTTTTGGAATGTAAGAAGATTAACATGTTAACCCTTTGTTTTGTGTATTGTACACCATCTCTGACACAATTATAAATCAGCCATTGTAACTGCACTACATGCAGTAGCTCTAAGCAAAGCAGAAGCAGCAAAACGTAGCTCTAAGAAGCAAAGCTTAGATTGCTCAACATGAAAAAATCCAAATAATCTCCATTCTAGATTACTGAAGGAACTAGTGCAGGAAATAGCAAAGATTTTTAACAAACTTTTTTGGTACAGTGGGATTGTATGATTATAGATTACCAAAACCAGTAACAATCTTTTAAAAATAACTCTCCCCTCCTCTCCCACAATCTTCTGCTCTCGTACTTCTCACCAGAGCCAGCTCAGGGCTTCTTAACTGTGTGAGCAAAACTGAATTTTGCCACTGCGTAAGTGAGCGTCAGGGATATTTATTTTGTCCTCATTGTTTGTGGTGACATTTAAGTTTTGTGATGGAGCAAAGAAGGATTTTGGGAGGACAGAGTAGGCAATAAACAGTTTGAAGACATTTTTGAAGTTCTAGTGAAACAGGGACAACTGGAAGAGACTGGTCTGAGGTGCTTTCCCTCTGTCCCTGCCTACCTTGCCAATCCAATCTCTGGTCTCTCCTGGAGAGGGCCTTCACCTCATAGAGAGGGTACTGGCCCAGGCTCAGCACGGACCGCCTTGCTGAGTGTGCGAGAAGTAAAGACTGTGACTCCCAGGCATCTCGGCTCCCCAAAGCCTCTTCTTTTTTCCACAGGACCCATTCATAAAAAAAAAAAAAATTCCTGTGTCTCTACCCTTTCATGTAACCCTTTCTCTCCCTTTACCTTGCTCCAGGATAAGATTTATTTCTGCAGGGTGGCCTTCTTCTGGCTCAGCTCCTTATTCCCCAGTCCGTAACAGCACAGGACACAGTCTCATACTCTTCCTCTGAGAAAAACTTCTTGTTCTTTCCCTCATGGCAGGAGGAGAATCTGCTCCAGTCTCCACACCTGGCACCCAGCAACGCTCACAGGTTTCACCATGTTCCCAGTCTTCCCATTCTCTTCTTTCCTCTACCTCTACCCCTCAGCTGGCACTGAGAGCAGGAGCCGGTGAGGCGGTGAAGGGAAGGGCTGGCAGTGATGCACATTTCTTCTCTCTTCTCTTGGGTCTGACTCCCAGTGTTGTCAGGGAAGCAGAGACAAGACACAGAGAAAGCGTGGGCAAGGTAAGCAGGCATCAACAGTGGCTGCTCCCAGCAGCTGCCTCCCGCCTCTACACCTAAAACCAGCCCCATTACTAGGTAAAGTATTAGAAGAGATTTTGAAGGAAAACATAAATAAGGAATGAAGGCAGATGGAAAATTTGATAAATTCCTGTAGAGTTTTATCAAAGGTATTTTTTTTGTTTGATTAGCCAATTTTTAAATTTTATTTTATTTTATTTTATTTTGGTTTTTTTTTCCTCGTGTAAGTTAATGCAGTGGCTTTCTCTCTTTAGATTTCAGAAAAGCACTTTCTATGACACTGCGTAGGAAATTGGTATTGTAAGTAGAGATGATGCCAATTAATAGAGAATATGGGGTGGATTAAAGAGCTGTTGAAAGGAGAGGATATGCAGAAGGGGATACTGAGATGGAGAAAGGCTACTGCTAGTATCTTCAAGGGATCAACGTGTTACAGATCCTGTTTAATGTACTCATTAATGACCCAAATGTAGAGAACTAAGTATGTGGTTCTGAAATTCATAACTGGACATAAAGCTGGGTGCTAATGCTGAAACAGTGGGGTGGGGAGGGAATAATCCATTAAAAAAAGGCGGGGAGGATCAGATGACTCAGGCAACTGAAATGAAAAGTGTGAGATGAAACTTGAGAGTTTCAAATTACAATAATAGGCACTCAGAAACCAGTAATAAAAATTTTTGCTATAAATAAAGGATTTCTAAATTGGAAGACAAAAAAGATCATTCCTTAGCTGGAAGATGGTTATGAACAGCCAAGGGCTTTACTTGGCTTCAGGTGTTTTCCATTGTAAAAGGCATTGATTAAACCTTATTTGGCAGATTAAAAGATTTTGCCTTTTTAACCTAGCCAAGTGCGTATCAAAAGGGATAAATTTCTGCAAATACTTTTGGAAAACAAACATCAAACAGGAAAACAGTTCTGAAGTTAAAAGATCAAAATTCGTCCTCAGCAAGTGTAGGGAAAAAAATAACCTAAACGGGTGATTTACTGGAATGGTCTTCCAAATCACCAACTGGAGAAGGAATCAAAGTTGTTTTAAGATGATGCTTCATAAGCTACTGAAAGGGATTGCATGGCAAAATAGGGGAGTTTAAGGAGACTGGAAATTAAGGTTGTGATGTGAGTCCTTGGACATTTGATGTCTTTGAAACAAGAGTAAGCCACTTGATCACACTGTATATTAATGACATGTTTCTGGGCTTGCGTTTGCTTGGGGGAGGGAGAGTGGATTTTTCCGTGCTGGTCTATAGAGGACTACTGGAGATCGTGTAAGGTGAGTTGCCTTCCCCCAGCCTTTGTGCAAAAGAAGAAATAGCTGCTCCCATTTTTCCTGGAGCTGTTACAGGTTCAAAAGACTACAACAAGAATCTACATGTCAGACTGCCAAGTACTAGTTTTGACCCACTCTTACACGTTATAGAATGTGGTCTCCTTTCTCGATTCATATGGTTCACGTGTGCTCACGCAAGATGAGTCAATATGAGAGTAGGTAGACAGCAGTGATTGAGCATGAGTCACAGTAAATATTTAATAAACACTGAATAACAATAGTGCTGTATTGGTAACACCCTCAGACTCTTCAAATTCCCTTCAGACAAATTCCCTGTGCTGTAGTTGTAGCTTTCAGTTTTCTAGTGCAGGTCACGAGCTTCTTTTAGATTGTGGGAGAGGAATTGGTGACCCTTTGTGTGGTGACAACTGCAGTAAATGTGCAATGGATCTTTCATCTAGTGCCCCATTGCAGAAGCTAAATTCAGTGCCACAGGTGATCCCTTCCAGTTCTGTGTTTCTGTTAAAAATTGGTTGAAACATGAAGTCTTTAATCAGGCAAAACTTTTCTTAGAACTTTACCGTAATTTTAGTTCCCTTTAATATTTCTTCTTCTGTGAAGCCTACCCACCTTCTCAAACATTCCTTTTCCTTAAATAGCAATCCATTCCCATAAAAAGCATCACAGTGTGCCAATACTCTACATCGTCTCTAAAAATTTTCACAGCAAGACACATCTCAAATAATGGTAAAGAAACCTAATAATAAAGGAAGGTATTAAGAGACAGGAATTGAAAATCTTCCATTCCTTTTATCAAATAGCAATAAATACCTTATTTTTTCAAAATGTCCACCAAAATTTGTTTTGTTGATATATGTGTTTTACTTCATTTCTCACTTTAATGAGAAATAAAAAAGCAGAAACGATAAAAAGGACAGAATGAAATATAACTGTTCAAAATAAAAGGAAACATTTTAGTTCTGTTTAAAAAGCAATATTTTGAAAGAACTGAAAATTTAGTATTGAAAAATGTTTCTAAAGAAACACATTTTTCAATGGGATTTTTTTGACAACCTGTAATTATCTTTATTTAGGATTAAAAAAACCCCAAATTTGGTTTGATTCAGGCACAGACTGGACGTGGAAATGGGTAATGAGAGCATTCAGTACACCAGCGATTAAAGTGATCTAGAAAATGCATTTCAAAGCATAGCCCAAGAAGGATACACTATTTCAAAAGAGAAAATGTATAATGATTGCCACCTTCTGTTTTTTCTTGTATATTTTTAAAGCTATTCCGCGCTGATATCTGGTTATTGAACAACACAGACCATTCCTTTCATCTAATTTAGTAACTCTTATGATCAAAACCGAATGTTTTTGAAAGACCTTTTAAAGTATAGACATAATAAGTTCACTATGGTCTGAGGAACACAGGTGATTTAAATTGTTTCTTTTTAGACAGGGTATTTGGAGTTTAGTGTCACATTGTGTTGCAACAATTTTCAAAAAATTATTGTTTCCAGGCCCTAGTCTAGCGATATGATTCTGAATGTCACTCTCTATTATTATACATGAAGAAAACCAATACCTGCTAACTCTAATTCCCATGATCAGTATTCCTCGTTCAGGTACATCTTGTGTGAATAAACATTTATTAACATAGGGTTTTTTTTCATGAAATCCTGTCATTTTTGAGACCCCTGAAAGCAGAAAAGAGGACATCTCTGAAGAATAATTTTGGACTATGGGATTTATGGTAAGCCTATCCAAGTATTTGAAAAAATCAAGGTCAAGGGCCCAGATATTGTAACTTGACTGTCTGTACTGTTGTATGGTTCCAAGGGTTCTTGGCACGCCTCCGGCCTGAGCTAACCAGTGTTCTTCCAGGCTATTCCTAGGCATGGCCCGGGAGTAAACTTGTGCCAGAGGTCATTCCTTGTTGGCAGTATAAATGTGACCCTTGTGTTGGAGAGCAAAGGGGGTTTCTAGTGCAGACATGGAAAGGATTGTCATGGGTTAGTTAATTAAAATAGAAACAGCCTCGGTATTCTGTGCTAGAAAGGTAGAAGACAGGGAGTTTTTTGCAAGTAAATCATCGTGTGCCTACCCATAGAAACAAGTCGGTATAAAATGACTGGGTAGCTAAGGGTGGTGACCAGGTCAGATAGAACAACGAGCTCATGTTCACCAAAAGTATCACAGTAGAAAGTGTTTCTGTCGAGAAAACAAAATAGTTGTGGGGCTACAGGAAGTATGATTGCAGATAAAAGTGCCAACTATGTAAATTTTGGTTATGTGGGAGTAGGGGTGATAGACTGATGGATGGAAAGGCATCAAGAATTTTCAAGAATAGACTTTTTTTTTCCAAAGGCAATAGAATTACTAGATGAAAAATACAGCAAAGAAAAGCTTTCTTACAATGAGTTTGAATAGACCATGAAATAGTTTTTCAGGGGAATCGGAAAAAGCTGTGCCAACTACAGATTGTACAACTGTTCTGATTTTGGCTGGGACTGAGTTAATTTTCTTCATAGTAGCTCGTATGGTTCTATGTTTTCGATTTCAGATGAAAACAGTGCTGATAACACAGGGATGTTTTAGTTATTAGCGAACAGCACTTTTACAGCTTCAAGGCCTTTTCTGATTCTCACTGTGTTTCCCCAGCAAGTGGGCTGGGGTGCACAAGAATCCGGGAGGGAATGCAGCCGGGACAGCTGATGCAGCTGAGCAAGGGGATATCCCATACCATACGATGTCGTGCTCAGCAATAAGACCAGAGGGGGGTGATTTTGTCGGGGCTGCCATTGCTTGGGAACTGGTTAGGCATCGGTTGGCTAGTAGTGAGTGATTGGGGTTTTTGCATCACTTGTTTTTCTTGGTTTTGTTTTTCTTTGCTTCTTTTTTCCCTTTTCCCCCTTTTCTTATTAAACTGTCTTTATCTCAACCCACGAGTTTTTTCATTTTTACCCTTCCAATCCTGCCCCCCATCCCACTGCGGGGGAATGAGGGAGCAGCTGTGTGGGGCTTAGCCGCTGGCCAGGGTTAGCCCACAACAACAACTAAACTGCAAAAGGACTAAAAACTATACTGCCCTGAGAAGGTTGTCTAGAACTTCCGGAGACAGTTAGTATGCTACGTTCATAAGATGTGACAAAGATAGAGATGAATAAGCTGAACCTCAGAAAGTTACAAAACCTAGAGTAGTAGTACTCCCAAGCATGTTGTCTGGATCACAAGAAAATAAATAAATTTATATCATTAGGTTGTATATAAAGACATTTGATATTGAGGGATAAACTACTACAGATTGCATAGAAAGATTAAGAGGTGAGAGTGTATTCATCATTGAGTTGTAGAACATTAAAAGAAAAATGATGGTATGTTATCAGAAGGTAATAATGTTCCTTCTACAGACATTCTCACCTGGTGTAAATCAGCAGATTTCATTTGCAGTGAGAATTCTGGTGATTTATAAACAGAGGAGAACTTGGCTCGCTGTTTGTGTTCCCATGCTGTCCTTGTAATGCTGTTTGGACCGGAAACGTTCATACTCATGTTTTCCTGAATTTTAAGATACTATGCATTGTGAAATAGTTGACAGCCTGGGAAGTGCCATCTATCACTCCTGTGAGCTTAATGGAAAAGCTGTTTGACCACACAGAATACTTCACAAACCAAACAAAATAGAAACAGATTTAAAATTCCAGTGAACAGGGAATGGTGAGCCCAGTCTTTAGAGGTTCAAAACATGCATTGCTTTCACTGGAAGAGAACAGGGCAGATTTTGAATAAAAGAAGAAAAGTTTCTCTAAGGCTTATTCCTAAAAGGACCTGAAAATCTCCTAGGAAGTGTTGAGTGCTCTGGATTCCCACTGAATTCTTACGATTCTGTCCTTCCTTCTCTTACATCTTTAAAACAAGTATACAACATTGTGCTTCTAAATCTGGAGGCTGTTTTGTTTTTTTGGTTTTTTTTTTTTGTCGTAATGAAGTATAGTTTTATTTTCATTTCATAATACTTGCTTTTAAAAACCATAAAAAATAGTGCTTTGCAAGTTATCTGACAAAATGAAACTAATAATTTTGTTTGCTGCTAGTATCCTCCAAGCGGTAATGTGAACTGAGGTATCAATTATTTAGTACCATGGAACGCTAATATGGATATGGTGATTTCTCATTAATACTAACAACTTCAAAACTAATTCTCATTATCTTGAAATAATTATGTAGCTGCTTAGTAAGTGATTAAATTCAAACAGAAGTATATAATGTGTTTACAAAAAAGGAATTGGTTGACGTTACAAAATGTTAATGGGTGGATTCCTTAAAACTTATTGTTGAATCGGCCCATACATCTAAGGAATGTTCTTAAAACTGTGGACTGTCTTTTTATTTAGTGTAGAAATTGCATCCAATTTGGAAAGCATTTTGGATCTATCAGCTACAAATGAAGCAACAATCACAAAAATATTAAACCCCCCCAAAAATCCTAGAAGAATGTAATTCAGATTTTAATGGAAAAACAAAATTATTTGCCCATAATTGTTTGGCTAAGGCTGTTTCTATTTTCCCTTCATATGTATAATTTTGGCATTTAAATGTTGAAAGTAGAGTAGCAGAAAAAAATCCTTTCACACATGCAGGGTCCAGAAACTCAGTGATAGGAAAGGCTAAGACTCCTAAAGCAGGCATGAAGTTTGGGTGGGACAGTCTCTGGGAGCCTCCCTTCATCTCACTGTTTGAAAGCTTGAGGGCTTTTGTTGAGGGAGAAGCCTTCTTTTGTGTATCTTGCCTTATCTTTCAGGTTTTAGGACTAGGTGCTCAGCAGTAATGAAAAGTATTGAGACACAAGTGTGAAAATGGAGCGATGAGAAATGTTCTCTCTGCATTATAGCTTCCGTCTTGGATGATACACAGGGAGCTGAAGTGAGGAGCTCAGGAGCAGATGCATGGATGCTATTAAAGCTTATGTGCCAAAGCATTGAAACTAGAACTGTTCTTCTCCATAAAGGACAGAATAAAGAGGACCTTCTAGCCATAAATTCGCCAGTAAAATACATGCGCACTGTATCATTTGGCTCAATAAAAAATGCAGCATGTGGCAAAATTTTAGACAGATAAATGTAATTAACACTGAAAGGCAGATGGCAAGGAAAAGGGACAGAGGAAGAAAAAAATACATAAGGATGGGATGCAGTGAAACTCCCTAACATGATGATCAAAGGACTGGGAAGCCTGCCATATGAGGAAAGGCTGAGAGAATTGGGTTTGTTCAGCCTTGAGAAAAAAAGGCTTAAGGAGACCTTATCACCATGATCCACTATTTAAAGGGTGGCTACAAAGAAGATGGAGACTCCCTTCTTACAAGGAGTCACATGGAAAAGACGAGGGTTAATGAGTACAAGTTGCTCCTGGGGAGATTCTGATTGGACACAAGAGGAACATTTTTCCCAATGAAACAATCAGCCATTGGAATAATCTCCCCAGGGAAGCGGTGGATTCCCCATTATTGGACACTTTTGAGGTTCAGCTGGACAGGTGTTGGTCCATCTTCTCTAGACCGTGCTTCTGCCAAGAAAGGTTGGACCAGACGATCCTTGAGGTCCCTTCCAACCTGGTATTCTATGATTCTATGAACATTTTAAGTACATTAAGAATTCCATCCTCACAGAGAATAATATTTAAATGCTTTCTTAAACAGAAGAATACGCTGCAGATTTTTTCCTGAACTAGAGCCTAAATTTACAAATGAGGGTCAGTGTATATTGGTTTATGCATTCCCTGTTATACATTGTTGTTATCCAAAGTATAAATTTAAAGCATCCTGGTGTTAAGAAATGTTTTTAAGAGTGGCAGTTATACCATTTCTTAGAGGTATGATAAGAAGTGTCAGTGCCCTGCATAACAAATCATGTTTATGTTAGAGTAGAAAGTAAACATTTGCATTTCAAACCCACACAAACTGTGGGTAATATGTTAAGGTTGCTCTAAGTCAGCCTTGCAAAAAGTTCTGGAGTCTGCATTCTGAACAAGGTGACTGTTTTCGAACAACTAACGTGTACTTCATTTCAACCCTAGCAACCTGTGGTTAAGAGTGTCAAACAGTGGGGGGTTTTCAGTACTTGGATTTAATGGAGAGATAATGGCAAGGAGCGCATTAGAAAAAGGGAGGAGTGAGGTGGAATTAAACTGGGATTTTAAAAAATGGAAAATCAAAGTATGAGGTTTCAGGCCTGTCAAAATGTTTAATTCTTCTTGTTCAAGCTGCAGATGGTTTGAGTCATCTTGTGCCAGAATTAACTTGGTGACACAGTAAAATAACCTTTCAGAAATACGTTTCCCATATTTTATTCATTGTTGCACTTTAGCTGAACCTATTCTTTGCATGAATAAGGTATTTGAGATCAGATGCCCTCTTCGTACTTGCTTGGTGGGAATTAGAATGTGACTTGTTAAGAGCTAAGCCTAATTATGAAATGAAGGCATGAAATGTTGCTTTTGCTTACAGTGTGTTGTGCATCTTCATCTGTCTATGCAAAATACTTATGAAGTGTGCTAAAAATGAAACCTTTGTGTCTACATCATGCAAACAATCTGGAATGCCACCTTCTGTTATATAATAAATGCAGGCTCCTCTATAGAGAAGAAAAATAAACCACATGTAAAATTTGTACAGTTGAACTGGCTACTTAATTTAAGACAAAAGGGTCTGTTCTACGATTTGGACGGCTCTTCAGATCCCAAAGCGTTGGACACCAGTAGAAGTAAAAGTTATGGTGTGGCCACTGGAACATTCCCAGAGGTTTAGCAGGTCAAGGTACCGACTGAAAAGCTGGGAGTGAACATCAAAAGTTGCCTGTTTCTGAGGTGGCATGTTTTATTCCTTCTACCAGGAGTTCTTTTTGTCTTCTACCAGGCAGTCAGTTTATAGTGCTGATGGGGGCTGTAGAGGGTCCTATGTAGAGCAGAGAGCATTAGAGCAGAACTCTGTGCAAGATCTGAAAGCTGCCCTGTATATCTGGGAGACAGATTTTGAACATGTTTTTGACATTTCTTGAATCAATTTTGTTTAGTGTAATGTTTCCCTTTAAAATGGAATCTAGGCTTCTCATAAGGATGCACATAAACAACAGTTTCTACTTTGAACCCTGAGTATTACTGGTTCAAATGGCTGTTAATGCAATAATATGTGCATATATGTTTTCACAATGCACACATCTCATTATACAATTAATTAAAAATACAATATTTATCCAATGCAAGCTGCATACATATTCAAATGGTTTCAGTAAAAAGATTATTCTGAATTTTAAATTAATTTGGGATTTTTTTCTATCACACAAAGATTCTCTGTGCTTCAAACGAAGGATTTTATTCAAGCAGATGACATCTTTCAAATCAGAAGCAGCATTTTAAGTTCAAGTGCTACATTTTGGTCTGAGGCAGGTGATTACTTTTATAAATCAGCTGTAAAAGGTAATCCTGAAAGCTCTCCATAAATAATAACCAAGACTGAAAATTTCTGTGTAGTGTGTGTGTATAATGGGAGGAAAATAGAGTTGAGGGAAATGGAGTTGAGGTTAAATGACTTTCTTCATGTAGCTAAATGGGCGTTTCTGCCATGGAAATCAAATGAGGGGTATACATATGGAAAGAGGGCAAGATCTGGTACCAGCTTTGCAAATGCTTCAAAAAATTATGCTGAGCAGCCCAGTCTGTTACAGCTTTTGAACAAAATCTGGAGGAGTGTTCATAACAAGTATAGAGCAATTTACATATTTTTCAGTTGTCAGACACTGTGTGCCACAAACTAACAGGGATGACTGGGTAGTATGGAAATCTGCTGCTGAAAAATTGTCCAAATAGATTTCAGTTCAGCGTGTTCTCCCATTATTGTCTGTGAACATTTGTACAAGTAAAACTTTCTTTGGAGCTGGTGAATTGTAAACCTTCACAAAAGGTTTATTTAATCAATGCTGTATTTGTGCCAGTGTGGAAAGTAGTTTAGCACAATTAGGTCACATCATCAGGAAACAGGAATGCTATTTGTTGCATGATTTGGATAACTATTCATGAAGCTGTAGTAGTGAAGTCTTAGCTTTTGGGCTGATATAGCCAGCAATTGCAAATAGATGCAGTTCAAACACCTTTTGGAAGTAATTTCTCTAAATTTTCAGGTAAGTTACTTCTCATATTCTGGAGAATGCTTTCTATTTTTCATGTACCAAAATGTCACCAATTTATAAATAAAATAATTAAAATAGTGTTATTAGGGCTTGGTCTCATTCAACTGTTGTATTGAGTAAGTATGAACAAAGTCATCTGTAATCTTCCTGACCACTTCATAAGTGGCATACAGGCAACGTTTATTGAATTAATAGTTTTTTGAGCAAAAATTTCAGTTATCATTTCTTCAACATGAATATAATGTTTCTTTTTAAAATGTAAAGAGAAATATAAAGGTATTTTGTTACCTGTCGTGTATCTGGATGCAGTTCAGATTCCACATAAGTGGAATCTTGACATAGCTGTATAAGTATAGCGTTATAAAGGACACTCAGCAAATAGTTCCCACAAACCCTGGAAAAACTCTTACCAATATTATATAAAATGGTATTTTCACACCAAACACAGTGGTTTCTCCTTCACTGAATGTTTCGGTATTTTTGGTTTTCCCCTGTTTCTGACTGTATTTGTAATAGTAGAAATATCCAAAAATTATTGAAAATGCTCACTTTCATGTTGTAGAGATTAATGAGAAGCAAGAAGTATTTTTTAAGCAACAGGATGCTTATTATTAAGAGTGATGAGAAAATGGAAATTATTTCCCTTGAAAAAATTGTTAAAAAAATAACTCTTAATGAAGATGAGAAGGCAAGTCCCGCAAATTTTTGTGGTTAAGAATTGATGGAAAATTCCATTTGAGAAAACTGCAGCGGAATTTTTAAGCTTTCCAGCTATGGCCATGGAAGCATTTTGTCAGGTGGGAGAAAGGGAAATGGATGGGAACCTTCCAGAGTGGCATCTGGGGAGCCATCATTTTGATTTTTCCCAAAAGGAAAAGTGTTATAAAATTTTTCCAATGACAAGTTCCAAACATGCTTTGTTTGTTATTCTTGCAGTCACTGCTGTCCACTCTCAGAATTCCTCAGTCACGCTAAAGGATGGATGTGGGTTTATTTTCCTAATAGCAATTTGATTTTCTTGCTGTATTAAGTTCTTTATTGTGCAAGTCTTCAACAACATGCAATTTGCCTTGTGTTCCCTTCCTTTTTAACCCTTTAGCCACCTGTGTTTATGTTATTGCTTTTGATCACCACATTTCTGTAGCTCACCCTTTGTGGATATTTCAATTCTTGTATGTTCCTTTGTTCCTGTTGCAGCTTTTCTTACCTTGCAAGGGTAACAGCTTCACCACAGCAGCTCAAAAATATTGCAAAAGGTCATGAAGAATTGTCACTGTCATGAATCATGAAGAATTTCACAGCATTTAAAATAGTGGTGAAGCTTAAAACTGTTTCTCTACACAATGTAGGTTATTAACTGTCTCCCAAACTGTAAAAATATCCTTGTCAAATTTCAAAATTATAAAAAAGTACAGGTATATCTATATCTGGCAAAAGGTGACATTGTTTATTTAGCAGTTTTTAAAACCTCAGAAACAAGTTACTTGCAGATTACAAAATGCTTAAGGTTAATCTCCATATTAAGAGATTTAAACGTGAGTTAATAAAGACAAAGTAGCATACAGATATCTTAGCAAAATTGCTTTTGAATTATTTTCCGTCTCTGGAAGAACATCTTCAGGTGCATATTGATCAGAGGACTTATTCTGTCCTCGTAACAATGTGATTTTCTTGTTTCAATGTCAGAAATGAAGTTCTAATGGTCTGAATTTGTAGTTTCACTGTCAAATCAATGCCTTGTATCTGTCAGGTGTCAAAATGATGACTGAAAGTATGGTGTATGCTATAATGCAATTATTTTGAACAGTACCTTACTTTTGCTCTTTAATAGCAGCCACTGGTCATATATGTAGTAATTAAGGGCCTAAAAAATTGGATGACTTTCTGAAACACTCATTTAGGAGCTTGACATTTTTCATGTTTGTCTGTATCTGAGAAAATAATATATTTGAGAAGTTGATACAATTGTTGAGATACAATTCCTTCAGCTATTTTTGAGTTATAGGTTTGTGTTCAAAGAATACTTTTTCTATTGTTTAAAAATATATATAACTACATTTTTTTTTATTTTGAGCAGAACTGCAGCAAAATGTTTCAAGCTTGGAACTCAGATCTTCACACAGATTCTTTTATATAAGGAATCAGTGCTTTTCTTGGTTTGAGAGAAAAATAAAAATAAAGAGTCATACATGATTGAAAAAGCATTTTTTACTTGCCTAGCTTAACACAAAGCTCACAGAAAATGTAAATTTACTCACTAACATTCAACTCAGTGAATGAAGAACTTCAAAGTCTAACTGGAACATTTAAAAATCAACTTATTATGCAAGGGCTCTTCCCCCTCTCCTTTCTTTTTCTTAGCAGAGGAACAAAATACTTGGTAATCTTCTGCTATTAACTTTTAAGTTCCTCACCACTGAAATGTCAAAATATAATACAAAAGAAAGTTTCTAATAACTGTTCCAACTTCCATTTTTTTTTCTAGTGAAGTATGTAGATTATTACTGCTTTAAGTTGCAAAACATAGCAAGTAGAGCTGTTTTGGGAATCAAATAAAATTGTGATTAATCTTTTATTAGAAAATAGTTTCTTAGGCTCAGAAGGGAGTCTGTCATCAAAAGGAGAGACTGACTGCACAGAATAGCCAATAGACTGAATAACTGAAGACAACTTTTAAGTTTTCAGTGTGCTTGGTTCAAGCTACTTGTGTGGATGGGACCATGTTCATCTAAGGTAAAGGACTAATCATTGGTCCTACTGTCTTGCTTGAGAGGGTATCTGCCAGTCCTTTCTCTCTCCTCTCTCTTCCTCACATAATTTTGTCTTGTTCTCGTATGGAGTTGGAATATTTAAAAGTGTGGAAATATTCTATGAGACACAAAAACAGTTTGCAGCCCAGCACTTAAGAGAAAAATTGCAGAATATGCATGGTGTCTACATTGATATTACTTTTGGCATCTTAAAATCACATTAACGCCATCTTTTTTTTTTTTTTTTCACTCTTCACGGTCACGTAGAATAGTAAAGTTTAAAGCACTCTAGTTTTACAGATCTCATAAATTTTCAATAGCAGTTAATCACTGCTGGAAAAGTTATTGTTATAGTCTGGAGAGTAGGTTTACATTTCAAAGATGACAACACTTGAGAATAGGATTAATCTGACAAAGTGGACATCTATAGAGCTTTGAACCATTTTAGAGGTATGCTTTAGAATCAGGTGAATCACTTGGATCAGATGAATCACTTCCTGTAAGTGTAGTTTAGAATAGAATAGAATAGGATAAAATATTTCAGTTGGAAGAGACCTACAACAATCATCTAGTCCAACTGCCTGACCGCTTCAGGGCTGACCAAAAGTTAAAGTATGTTATTAAGGGCATTGTCTAAACGTCTCTAAAACACTGACAGGCTTGGGGCATTGACCACCTCTCTAGGAAGCCTGTTCCAGTGTTTGACGACACTCTCAGTAAAGAAATGTTTCCTAATGCCAAGTCTGAACCTCCTCTGGTGCAGCTTTGAACCATTCCCACATGTCCTGTCCCTGGATCCTGGGGAGAAGAGATCAGCACCTCCCTCTCCATGTCCCCTCCTCAGGAAGCAATGAGGTTGCCTCTCAGCCTCCTTTTCTCCAAAGTGAAGTCCTCAGGGTCCTCACGGGATGTTCCTTGCAGCCCATTCACCGGCTTTGTTACCCTCCTCTGGATGCATTCGAGTACCTTCACATCCTTCTTAACTTGTGGGGCTCAGAACTGCACACAGTATTCAAGGTGAGGCCACACCAATGCTGAATACAGGGGGACAGTCACCCCTTTTGACCAGCGGGTTATGCTGTCTTTGATGCACCCAAGGACTGCTGACTCCTATTGAGCCTGCCATCAACCAGTACCCTTTCTGCAGGGCTGCTCTCCAGTCACTCCTCTACTAATTTGTACTTGTGCCCAGCGTTACACCATCCTAAGTGCAGAATCCAACACTTGTTAAATTTTGTGCCATTAATGATTGTCCAATGCTCCAGACAATCTAGATCCCTCTGCAAGGCCTCTTGTCCCATGAGAGAGTCAACAGTACCTCCCAGTTTCGTATCATCAGCAAACTTGCTAATGGTGCATTCAACTCCTGCATCCAGATCGTTGATAAAAATGTTGTACAGCACTGGCCCTACACTTGGGCCCTGAGGAACATCGTTGGTGACCAGCTGCCAGCCAGATGTAGCCCCATTCACTACAAGTCTTTGAGCTCTGCTCTTCAGCCAGTTCTTCACTCAGTGCACTGTGAACCCGCTCATCCCACAGTTGGACAACTTGTCCAGAAGGATGCTGCAAGGGACAGTGTCAAAAGCCTTATGAAAATCCAGAAAAACTACATCCACCACCTTCCCTTCACCCACTAGGCGGGTGACCTTGTCATAGAAGACTATCAAATCAGTCAGACAGGACTTTCCTTTTGCGAACCCATGATCACTGTTCGTAATCATAGAATGGTTTGGGTCAGAAGGGACCTTTTAAAGTTATCTAACCCAACCCCCAATGATTATCCTTTAAATGCCTTTCAATAGTACCCACTATAATCTTCTCCATAATTTTTCCAGGAACTAAGGCTAGATTACCAGGTCTGTAGCTTCCTGAATCTTCCCTCAAGCCCTTCTTGTAAATTGGATTAACATTGGCTAGCTTCCAGTCAGCAAGGTCCTCCCCAGACTCCCAAGGCTTTTGGTAGCTGATCAAGAGGGATCCTGCCATAATATCCACTAGCTCCTTCAGTACTCTGTGATAAATTCCATCAGGCCCCATGGACTTGTGAACTTTCAGCTCATACAGCTGGTCCCTTTACAATTTCAGTGTCCACAAATGGAAAGTCACTGTTCCCACACTCGTGGTCCTCCAACTCAGGGGAGCAGGCAGCCCAAGGTCTATCAGTATTATTAAAGACTGAGGCAAAAAAAAAAAAGAAGCATTGAATACCTCTGCTTTTTCATGCCAACCTCATGCAGTTCAACAAGACCAAGTACATCTGGGTCGGGGCAATCCCAAGCACAAATACAGGCTCGGCAGGGAATGGCTGGAGAGCAGCCCTGTGGAGAAGGACCTGGGGGTGCTGATGGACGAGAAGCTCGACATGAGCCAGCAATATGCGATCACAGCCCGGAAGGCCAACCGTATCCTGGGCTGCATCAAAAGATGTGTGGCCAGCAGGTCAAGGGAGGTGATTCTGCCCCTCTACTCCGCTCTCGTGAGACCCCACCTGGAGTACTGCATCCAGCTCTGGAGTCCCCAACATAAGAAGGACATGGACCTGCTGGAGCGCGTCCAGAGGAGAGCCACGAGGATGATCAGAGGGCTGGAGCACCTCTCCTATGAGGAGAGGCCGAGAGAGTTGGGGCTGTTCAGCCTGGAGAAGAGAAGGCTCCGGGGAGATCTTATTGCGGCCTTCCAGTACCTAAAGGGGGCCTACAGGAGAGCTGGGGAAGGACTTTTTACGAGGGCATGTAGTGATAGGATGAGGGGGAATGGCTTTAAACTGGAAGAGGGCAGGTTTAGATTAAACATTAGGAAGAAGTTTTTCACTTTAAGGGTGGTAAGGCACTGGAACAGGTTGCCCAGAGAGGTTGTTGAAGCCCTGACACTGGAGGTGTTCAAGGCCAGGCTGGACGTGGCCTTGGGCAACCTGGTCTGGTGGGAGGTGTCTCTGCCTATGGCAGGGGGGTTGGAACTCGATGATCTTCAAGGTCCCTTCCAACCTAAACCATTCTATGATTCTATGATTCTTCATTCCTATTAGTCTGATGACCACCTTCAACAGTATTGGTCCAATGTTTTCTTTAGACCTCCTCTTGCTATTAATGTATTTTTAAAAAGCCCATCTTGTTATCTGACACAACGCTGGCCAGTTTCAACTCTAATTGAGCTTTGGCTTTTCGTGTCTTCTCCCTGCATATATGAACCACAGCTCTGTGTCATTTCTTTTCATTGACTATAAAGAGAACACAAGGTGACTAGCTGAGATGTAGGTACCTTCACTGTATACATCTAAAATTAGAGGACTTCAGGCACTAGTACAGGGGACTTTACAGGTGCATACGTGAATCAGGGATACATGCAAATAACACTTAGAAGCTTAACTCTGGGAGTTTTTGGAAAATTTGGAAATTCCTTCTCTAAGGACTGATTGAAGCACCAAAATAAGATTGTATTTATAAACAATGCTAGAAAGTTTTTAACTCTTCCATCAGCTCCTGTTACCCAACTATGATGGTAACATTATCTGGTTCCTGTCTTGGAAATGTTGTTTTTCATAATCTGTACGTGGGCAATGCAAACAGCATGGGAGTGAGATGTAGGAGATGCGGACGAGTGGGGGGTATTGAAACTTTCTTCTGTTGTGGCACAGGTCTGATGATGTGAGGGGACTGCATGGTAATATTCTCAATAGGCATGGTCAATCCTGGGCAGAAAGGCCCACTCTGTCCTTAGACTAATTTATAATATTTGTGCAAACCTTAAAGGACTGTGAATCTCCTGAACCTTTCCATAGCATTTGCTGGAAAACTTGCAATACATAAAGACAGAGTAATTGAATATATGGATGCAGGCTTCGTAATTTAGCCTTCTGTGGAGTGGGTTCTACCGAAATTGTGTATGTAAAGTGAATTCTCTACATACAGCTTTGCAAGTAATCCACTGAATGTAGATTAAACAAACACAGTCAGGGTCCAATATCTACCAAACTTTGACAATATGTCCACGAGTCTTGCCTCAAGCATGATCTGGCAAGTAATTCTCCATGGCTATTCATACAAGGAATCTGCTGCCTTTCGTGCCAGTAGCCCAAAGATATATACACATGTTGCTGGAGTGTGCATGAGGCACATAGCCTTTGCTTTGACTGTACGTGCATATTGTTATGAGGATAGATACCCCCTGGAAAATAATGAGAAAACAATTAATCTATTGCACTAGAGGCTTAGGGCAGGAACCAGCCAACTGTTGCATATCCAAAGAATCACCCAGCCCTAAGAAAGTATGTCTTAATGATTTAATTACTTTTCTCATCTGAGTGGATATTGTAATTCTGATTACAGAAGCTGAGGATGAACACGCTTAAAACTAATAAATACAAAGTGCATTCATCTGAAATGAGCATCATCAGCACTCACAATGAAATTTCATTTATGGGCATTGTTTCATTAAATGTAACCTCTAGCTTATTACAGACACATTATTTTTCATTTTTTATGCATGATGTCATTCCTTTATTTAAACAGACCGTGGTAAATATTTTATGAAACCATTAAAGGAACAAATAATAAATTTCTGCATTAAAAATGGATCTGTGAAAGCGTCTGGCAACTAAAATACAAACAAACAAATAAACAAAAAGAGTGGAATTATGTCGCAATCTGTCAGAAATTCTCCTGGAGTTTCATCTGTGGTTTGGCCACTGTTACTCTATTTCTTAGTCAGTTGGCCTATTAATATGAGATGTGTAAAATGGTAGAAATATGTGAGCTACCTCGGGGCAGAATATGATGATCTTGCTCTACCTCAGATTTTTAGAGGATGCTAATTGTATGCTGGGCTTTTTGTTTCCCCCAAAGCCCTGTTTCATGTATTTAATTAGAGATTTTTAACTTTTAAAGCATTTGCTGTGCACACTGGCAAGTATTTTTAAGAACCATGTCCTATGTACTGAGGCAATTGTGCAGATTAGCTAAAAGAGTCATTAAGCATATCTGCTTGCACAAGACTGTCATAATCCAGTCTCCTAGCATAATTTTATGGCTGCTGCAAAAGGCAGGATACAGATGGGGTGTTGAACTTGCAGCTTAGCACCTCCTGTGAATCCCATTGATTTCAGCAAGCGCTGAGAGAATTCTTCAGTTTGCAAAATCTGGCCCCTCAAAAGACAGCAATTAGTCTTATGGCAAACCCTACAGTCTTTATGCAGAGGAAACTCACACTGAACTTATTGAGAGCCCAGTACAGTTCTACTGAAATCAAGAGAAAGGTTCCCATTGACTTCATAGCGAGCTGGATCAAGTAACTAATTACTAAAATGTGATCCTGCAGGAAGCTGGGCCAATGTTTCTTCATCTCCCAGAGGGGATGGTTGTAGTGATGGCGGGAAAAATTCATTGTGCTCAGCATCTTCCAACACTGTACCTGAGAGGTTTGAATCTTAAATGAATGAAATTTGAGAGACATTTTCTTCCTGCTTCAGAAAAAAAAAAATAAAAAATGACAGAAATCTGCATATACAGATTTGAGTTTCAGTGCTAATGTGTCATTGCCAGGTATTACTTTTCAATTTTCTCCTTTCAGAAGGGAGTAGCTTTGTCAAGGTCATGCCACAAATAAATCATTTCTCTGTTTCAGTGAGGTCTTAGTAAAGCAACAGTAATCAGGACCTTCTTAAATAAGGGTTTCTTTCTAAGAAATGGATTCTTATTTCAAATGACCTCTTGCCTCTTTTTCTTTTTCTTCTTCTGTTTTTAACATCTAAGTGATTTGCAAACTTATCGCATTTCAAGGACATAATTAAGAATGCTGATTACATTCATATCATTCTCAACACTGAAGAATGTGAACAGGAGTGCACTCACTGCTTTTTAAATACTTTTGTCCCAACCTCTATAAATAAACATAATTAATAGAACTTGAGAAATAAAACAGGGCATGGTCTCTCCTCAGAAGGTGCCAGGTTGAGAGTGTAGATCTTCATGCATCAAGAAGAGCATGTAACTGGTAATGTGTTGTCTTCAAAGAGGATAACCTGTGTTTATGACAAGGCTTGGGCTTGATGAGAGTAAACGGATGCTGCTCTGATACCATTATTTCTTCAAAGTACACATTAATATCTTTTAAATGCAAGTCATGGCTCTCATTAATGCCATTATTATGAATTACTAAGACCTCCATCCATTAGTTTGGTCACAATGTTCTTAATTAATAGGTGACCTGTCTTTAACCAGATATCATATTTTACATAGATCGTCTGCCGATAACCCGAGACAAATACCAATGCATAATTAATTTTATTTTTTAATTAATTCTCAATATATGATGCTGTATGGATTCAAAATCAGAACGGTACTAATTAGAATTTTGTTTTAATTAGCCTTGCATATGCTAAGTGCATTCTGCAGTGCTCAGATCAACAGAACTGGTGATCAGGAGGATGGTTTAAAACTCCTGATGGGGTTAGAAATATGGCTCAATAGTAACATAAATGTTATCAGTGCTGCTCAAGAAGGAAAATTGCAGAGCCATTTTTCCTTTTCCTTTTTCTGGTTGTGCAGTGTACTGTCTTCCAGCTGTGATCCAAGCACAGTTTCAAATTAGTAATGAGGTTAAGGGGTGGCGATGTTACTACAGCGGTCTGTAACTGCCAAGGAAAGCAAGTACCTTTTCATTCAGCCATAACTTAAACTGTCACTTGCAAGACATTGCTAGGACTTCTGCGCATCCCTTTCTGTGACTTTTCAACCTGCAGATAGTGAAATTCTCTGTAAGGAAGTTTTGCATCAGCTGAATGCTCCAAGCTCATCTTAAACCACCTGGATTATGGTCCTGCATGTAACAGCAACTAGCATTTTTTTTAGAAGTTGCCAACAGCAAGTCTGTGGCTCATGACATAGCACGAAGCATGAATCTGAGTAATGCATCAGAGGGTCTTCTTCATATGTCCCAGGGTTTTGCTTTTTCTCTTTGTCTCTTGTTTATTTTTTTTTTATTTTTCATTTTTTTCATTTTCAAATGCTGATAGGAGCCTGAATCATTTAGATGGATTGAAAAATGTCACCTTTCAGTGCTGTCTTTCAACCCTGAGCTGTTTCCCTCCTTCTGCTATCTTCACAGAGCTCCACACAATAGTTTTTCATGCAGCTTTCCCTACTGTTTGACAGACCCACTATTATGGTCTTGAAGGCCATCAATAAAAGTTAGATTTTGGCCTGTCCTTTCTCCCTCTTGCACCCTCTTACCACCTGGCTGTGCCTCCAAGCCCAGGGGTGCTCTTTAGCCTGGGCCTCCAGCAGTTGTCCACATCCCACAGAGCAGCTCTGCTTCAGCCCCTTTTGTGGAGAGGAATGTACTATGTACTATGAGACTATATGTACTATGAGACGTGGATACTGGTAATGAAAGCTGTTTAAGTACCAATCTTTCCAAGGCCTTTTTTAGAAGCTATGAATGTTCAGCATATTAAGAGACTGTATCGGGGAACATCTGTTCATGCAACATCATTCCAAAAATCTGGAGTATGGATACAATGGTTAACATTTAGAGAATAAGAACTTGCTGGGAGATTTTCAGTTTGTTTAGATTTTTTTTTTTTTTTTTTTTTATTCTATGTTTTCCTCCTGTAGAGCTTCTTCAAGGGCTTGAAGTCTTTGTAATTATTCCAGGCAAGTGCTCCTAGCATTGGGTTAGATGTCCTCAGTAGAAAACAAGAAAATGCCATACTAGCAAAGTGACGATCACAAAGAGCTACATATCTGGAATTAAAGTAACACACTGTGGCATTCCAATTGAAGATTTTCATTCAGTGCTAAAGTAAGCTTATATTATGGACGGGAAAAGCAATTTTTGTACAACTACTCAAATGGCAAGCTTTTGCTTTTGTATTTCCTTTCAGAAGGAAAAGAGGTATTTTTTAATTTTCTAAGGAAAAGTTTGGTAATGACTGAGAGTTGGAAATATGACATTTTAGTTTGGGTGACAGAGTAAATTATTCAAGCTAAAATTTTTATTTTTATCAGTTTAATGGCTATGCTTCGGAATGCATATTTAAGAAAAATCATGATTTTCCTATTTACTGTCAAGCCGATTCACCTGTTTTTTTGTTAAGTGGTATCACAAATGCTGAGGTTAGCATAATCTAAGTCTTTCTGTGTACATTAAAATGGTATCAGATCAGAGCCAATGGAGGAAAGGAAGATCATGTTTGTTATAATAGCTTTTTGAGAAAAAAAAACCCACACTATGGTCAGATCCAATTCACGTGTATTCATTTTAAGAATAATCTTACAGTATCTGTTTGACCTTAAAGCAGTTCAGTGTAATGATATACCATAGACCACAGCAATACTAAATACCCCATTTATTTGTGGATTGGAGGTATCATTGTTCATTGTCTGGCACCATTTTTGTACAATAACAACTTCCAAGGAAATACGCATATTAATTCTGATACAGAAGGGCATTTCTCTGCTCTCGTTTACATCACAGAACCCACCATGAAATCAGTCGGCTTGAACTGCATTGGATGATAGGAAAGTATGCCTCTGCGATCATGTTGCTACTTCTTGTGAGATATCTTCCATATGTAGTTCATCTATTATCTAGAATAAGAGAAGATTACCTCTTACCTCTCTATTTGATGTTCTGCGCTGAGCTCCAACTTTCAGATCAGCAAAACTTGAAGGGCTTGTTTCTTCACTGCTCTCCATGGTGGCTGCAGTATAAAGCCCTAAAGATTTCTTCCCCTCCTGGTTCAAAAACATGTACATTTCCTCACCATACATCATCTTGCCAGCCCTTGAATGGGGCAGCCACCTCTGTGGGCAGGCCAGGAGACCATACAGTCTTTGACCTTGCAGGTTCTTTTGTTTCTCTCTACTGTATTCTGCTTGTATATGTGTAGTAAGGGAGAAAAGGGAGTTCATAACCTGAATTTTGTCTCACTTGTGGCTTTTTAGAGGGTGATATATGGCAACATAACTTGTGAGATTGCCATGCACAAACTAATGGCCAACTGATGTCAAAAACATGTTGGGAAGTTAGATGTGGTAGGCCAGATCTGTTGTCAGTTACATTGCTATGAACCTAAAGATATGTAACTTTTCAGAGGTATAGAGGGGACCAGTATCCAGCACCTTATAATTAACATATATCATGCAGATTAACAGCTTAGTTTTTGAGTTATTAGGCAGAATTGTCCTAGACATAACGATATAATGATGCCGTAAAGTCCAAACTGTATTTGTTCATTATGCCAATAAGAGCTTATTTTTAACCATCAATTATAGGTAGAAGTAATAGAAATAACTCATAGTTATGAATGATTCACTACCAGGAAATAAAATTCAAAAATGAGGTTTAGTTTTGGCTATTTGTTAAGCAGCAGAAACTGTCTTGTAGTATGAAATAGCTGTCCTGTTCAGGTGTCACAATAAATTTATCACCTCCAATAAAATGTAGAAAGTATTGTTTTTCTAATATTAGTGAAAGATGACGTCTATTTAAATTAGATTTTTCATTCATTTCTAATTGGCTTAAAATCCGATTTAGCTACAGCTCTTTCACTCATAACTTGTTTAAAGGATTCTAATTCTCATAGATAAATAGGCATCCTGACTTTTTTCGTTTTCATCCATCATTAAGTTTCTTACGGCTGAGGTTGCCGGTTGCGCATTGCCTTTCCATTATGCTATCAACTTCTGAAGTAACTGGGTTCAGATTGGATCCATTTATTTCATTCAGTGCCTTATCTGCCTCTTCCCCCCACTTTTTTAAGCACTGCCGAGGGTCATATTGAAAAACTATCTCCAATTCCAACTGAAATCAACCAGGAAATGGCTTTATTTTACTTTTAACTGCGATTGAAATCAAACAGGACTGCATCATTTTATAAAATGGTCATTTACAATACGGTGCCTTGTATGCTATGTTGAAAGCACCCTAAATTTCCTGTGTATGCCTGTTTTTCACTTCATTCATTTAGAATTGTTTCAGAAATAGAAAATATTGTGAAGAGTAGGGTGTCATTAAAAAATGCATATTTTTTTGAAACGAGACATTTCTGTATACCGGAAAGAAGGAACACATGTACTTTAGATGGATAAGAGTAATAGGCTCTGAAGGGCAAAATAAATCAAAAGACCGTTCCTTTCCAGTAGCACCGGGAGTCTGAAAGAGAATGTCAGACTGCAGAGGCAGTTTGTGTGTTTTGATACACTATTTTCAATAAAGGGCAAAACTGAATGGGAGACTCAGAATTAGAAATTCCTCACGCTTTGCTTTTATTTACAAATGCACTTCCTCAAGGACTGCTTTTTAAGGCAATCTCTAATATGTTTTCATCCTCTTTAATCCTTACCCCTGTTTGCAGTGATCCAGGACAGTCATCAGGGTGACTGTTAAAGTCTAGGACTGGGTTTTGAAGAAACAGGGCTCATTCTAGATTTGTAAATATGTAACTTAATGATACCTTTTACAAGCATGAAGAGAATGGACCAATGGCTGCAGGTTAGACCTTCCTGATGCTGTGGGACTACTGGAGGTTGGGAGTTTTTGTTCTATACTTCACCTGTTTCTTGTACTCTTTTTTTTTTTAACTCCCCATGGTGGTTATTGATAAGGACAGCCTATAAGATATGTGTGGGGAAACTGATGTTATTCTTGAAATTTCTGGCTTATAAAAATGGCCTATCATTCAGAAATGCATTTCTTTTTTATTTCAAATGAGGCTGGAATTAGACATAGACATATCAGACACATTAGATCAGTCTATTAAAGAGACTATAAATCAATCAGTTATGTTTTATAGCAGTTTCTATATCTTCCTCTGTTCCCCCCATCTTTATCTTCACTTTTTAATGGAACTAATTTTGTTAAAAGGAGATATTAGGAAATTACCTCAATTATCTTGCATGAGACATTCAAGAATGTGGATGCTAAAGCAAAAAGTCTTATATGTAGAACTGATAAATCGATAGAAGTTGTTTTAATATCTATGGTACAGATCACACTCCTTTTATGAAATTTAGAGAGCGAATAATAATTTTAGTGTTGTCTCAGGCTGTTTTCTTGTTAACAGTCCACTGAGAAATATGGCATTTCCAATCCGCTCATGAAATAGTCACCAGGTCTACCTCAGAAATGTCAGCTGGCGCATTGTGCTCTGTTAAACGTGTGTCCTGGATACAAACTGGCCTGGGACTCTCCAGTGTTCTCACTGTTGGTTTTTTGAAAAGTTTTGCATCCTATACTTGCTCTGTTCCTTATACTCTTTCACCAAGTATCTCGGGCTGTAAGAATAGAAAGAATATTGACCTGAATCACTACTGTAGTTCATGGCAACTCCAAATTTTTGGGCACTTTCTGTGTATGCCAGCAGGGCACAAGCATTGGTCCACTGACAGGGTGTCTTTGGCAAGGGCTACCATCAGTATCCTTGCGGCCCCTGCTTTAGGGTCTCCCATGCGCAGAGCAAACCCAGCAGAGAGCATGCAGTCGATGCCATCATATCAAATATCCTCAGGAACAGAACGAAGGACCTCCAGGGCGGAATGCAGGAGGTCCAACAGCATGTGCTATATCTCAAATAATTGCAAGATGCTCATATTGGCTCCCAGCTGTCTGTGTGAAACGTGTTTAACTGTGTGTCGGTGATGATAAAGGAGAAGAGGTTGGAGGAGGGTAATATATTTGTCTTTTGTGCATGGTTTTCTTTCACTCATCCAATCCTGCCCTTCATAAGCCATGAATTCGCAGACATCTGGCATGAGCTCCTTGACGTCTGGCAAGGGGGTAGCACAGGAAAAGGAAAGATGAACGGAACAAAGCTTGATATTTCGTAAGCGGTTTACAGAACATTAAGGGGAATATTTTGTTCCAGTAGATTTTAGAATTCCTTGCAAATAAAGCTGAACACAGAAGTGGTGCATTTTAGGTTTTGGAGACTTTGATCCCTTAACTCTTTTCTACTGATTTATTTGAGTGAATTTCAGATTTTAAATTGCACCTCCTATAATGATTGAATGCACTTTCTGTGTACCTAGTATTTATGGTGCAGCTGTTGGCAATGTTAATGTGAAAAGCACATCTCCTGAACATTGTCAAGCTCTTATTGTCACCTTTAGTTCCCTGGGAGATGGGGACAGAATTTTATTTCAGATTAAAAGGAAGAAAACTGTTACCTTTCAGGGAAAACATATATTTATGTTTCTGGATGTCTCTAAAGTGACTCAGACAAGGAGACACATATTTGAGTTATTGTTGCTAGATTTTATTATGCTTGGTGCCTGGGTGGCTATACTATATTTTATGCTGCAAGGTTTAGAGTTGTTTTGGAAGGGAAGAGAAGGGAAGCATTTTTCTGATCTTGATGAGGATGATAAAATGCAAATTCTAAGGGCAAAATTCAGAGGTGATGCCATTGGGAATGTAAGTTCGATTTTTCATACATGACAGTCATTTAAATTCAGGCCTCATCTTAGCTCGTCTCTCTTTTCCACCTATTTTTACCTGTTTTTTCAGTGAGTAAATATGTCAAAATTGGTGAAATGTGTATGCTGGTAGCCTATAGGAGATATGAATTAAAATATGATGATAACAAAGCCAGGCTCAAGCCCACCGCTCATAGGCATCTGACTGGCTAATATGTTTTATGGGCCTTACCAGTAAGTTTTCCCAAGGTAAATATCTAAATTGCCTGTGTGGTCAGTAGAGAGAGGGGATGCTTCCGAAAGACTCCAGAGGGAGAATCTGCCAGTCTCATGTTAGGTACCAAATTACATAGATGACTTCTCCGCCTGGAAAGCCTTTACGACCACCTACCTCTCTTGCTAATATTATGAAACTTATTTTTGAAGGTCTGCTTCATTAGGCCTCTGAAATTTAGGAGCGAGTTTGGTGCAAGAAAGGCAAACTTGATCCTACCCTAATTGCATCTCCCAGGGAGTCGTAGTGAGTACAAGGAGAACATGTAACTGTGAGCCAAGGGTTCCCAAAGAACTGTTTCTCCTAGCTCAGGCTGTGACACTGCAAATAGGGTCACCAGCCCAACAGAAATTCAATTGCTAATTCAGGCTCCCAGCTGAAAGCAGGGTCAAAAGCCCAAATAGGAAACCTAATTAGACATTGAATATATGCAAAACAGAGCTCCTCCTTCCTTTCCTATACAACATAACGTTATATACACATTTAATAGTACAGCGGTGCTATGTATAAATGCAGCACTTCTAATTAATAAGTGATAGTGAAAAGACTTTGTATTTAAAATTTATAATTTTTGGTGGAAAAATAGGACCTTATTTCAATGTAATTATCGGATATCATTGTAAGTAACAATAACAAAAAATATTAAGAAAGTTAACTTGCACCTCTTAACTGTTGCATATACTATGATTTATAATAAAATCCCTTGTTTGCTGGAGGAAACCTAAGGCAAGCAATATAGCACATTATACAAGTAGACTTACATGACTTGTTTTGACTATGGGTTTGTTCTGCAAGTCAATAATAACATAAACATGCACACGTATATGCGCGTACACACACGTCTTAACAGCTTCTAGCTTGAAAGGGAGAGAAGTTGACCATCAAATAAAGGTTGCCTCTTAATAAATTTGATCATTATCTCTTAATTAACAGAAATTATTTAGTAATGATAGTATCATGAAAAGGGAGAAGTAACCCTTGGATTGCTGGATGTATGTGATAAAGGTCCTCAAGTAGGATAGTATGTGCACTGTGGGAAAAAAAAAAGCTTACAACATATTTGGGTAGTTGTGAAACACCATGCTACTGTTGCTCCTCCGTGGGTTCCTGGGTCGGAATTCATGCCCAGGGAAGCTCCATTTGTGCAAAGCTTTTGTGGGTTAGCACAGTCTCCAGTTGATATGGCCTTGTAGACCATCAAGGAAATCTTGGCCCTTCTGTTGAGACATACTTGGCTTTCTTTGTGGCTGCAAGTCTTCCTAATGTGTTCTCCCCTTCTGATCAGTATTTTTAAAAAGTGCTTGTGCACCAGCATGTTTTTAGTACTACTATGAAAAAACTAGAAATGTGCTATTTAAAATTCATGTGGGTGTGGTTACTGTCACCTTCTCATTCAGCAGCAACACAGGTATTTTTTCTTGGAGGAGAAGCTTTTATCCATTAACTTAGGCGTTAGAGTATGTTTTCGTGTCACAGTACAGTGCTTTGTGGTGATACACAAGCTTTGAATTATCTGTGTAATTAGCTGAGGAACAGGGTGTATTAGACTCTCAAAGAACACTTTTTACTGAACCTGCATAGTTTCTGACTCCCAAGCTGGCTTTCTCAGGGCTTTCTGAGTACCACTTTGTAACACTGCTATGGTATGCAGATAGTATTTGGATTTAGGTTACCCTTTCTGTGGAAAGACATGCCTGAAGCTAAAAAAAAATTAATTATGAAAATTTTGTTCTCATAGAAATGAAAAAAATAAAATACCTCCAGTAATCTTGGGGTTCAAATACACGCTTTGAAGAAACAGGTCAGTCCTAGTAAAATGAGGTGTACATAGTGGAAGTTAACTAGTTATGTAGGCTCCCTTATAATCAATAGAGAGGATGATTCATTCTGTGATAAATTTCAAAGGTAGATGTGCCCCTACTTCATGTTAAAATTAATTCTCACTTGCTATGAACATAACTACAAATCCTCAAAAAATTACGGGATGTGGACTGTGAAGGAAAAACAGTGGAACAATATCAGCAATGCTGTCTTTGGAAACCTACATTTTAGAAGACATGTGATCACATTTTGAATTGGCTAAACTGAACATCATCATGAAGAAGCTATCTAGATTTTTGAAAGCCTTTCTTTTTTTTTCCCTGGTGGATTTAAACTCACACCAAACCCAGATATTTAATTTAGATAAACTTCAAACTGGTAAGCGTGAATTGAACTTTGTATGGAATAGCTAAGGAATTCATTTGACATTTCTGGAAATAAAAAAGAAATAATATAATACACTATAGATTTTCCCCTTTATAACAAAATTCCAGGCTGGCAAAACTGGGAAGAACTTCCTTTCATTATTAGAATTTTTTTATTTTCCTTTCTTCTGTTATTGAAGTCCTCAGTTTTCTACCAAAATACCCACAAGAATCTAAATGCCCTGGGTTTTCATTTATTTCATTATTTCAGGTTATCTCAAGTTTCAGTTTGGATGAGAAATAATGAAAATAGCAGATGTCAGTTATTTCCTGTAGAAGATAGATCTCAGAGGAGCATATATATTGCTCAGCTGCATTTATGGTGTAGAAAAAAAAAAGATTAAAATGTCATACAATAAGCCAAAAGCTAAGTTTCATCCAGGGTCAGAAATTATTTATGAACTTAACATTTAGCTCTAGAAAAGTGTCCTTCAGCAGCCATTGTTCAAGGTGGTATTTTATTTCCTTGGGCTAGATGGCGCTGCAGTATATAAAATTTACATCCCTGCCACCCAGCACAAGGGCTGTGCTTCAACCGCGTGGAGTTGCAGGCAGACTTCCCTCCTGCTTGGGAAAGGAACGAGCGTTTCCTAGATGCAGACATTTAGTTCTTTGTTTCTGTATCGACAAACAAAACGATAACTGTTCTTGTTTTATTTTTTAAGGTTGTTATAAGTTCCTCTTTCACTTGGTATATATTTTCTTTTGGAGAGGTGTTTTATACATGGAGTATTATATATATATATACCACAAATTGAATGTGTACATGAAACCCACATCTGTTTTTTGTCACTGGATTTTAGTCTGGAGAAGGAGAAAGCAGCAGAGAGGAAGAAATTGTGGTATTCCCTGGGATAGTTCGTGTTTCTAGTACAGGAAATGAGGACTTTCAGTCTAAAGATCTGGAAATACTGAGACTTACCAGGGCTAGTGTTGAACACCGCTCACGTTCTGATGATACTCTGTTATGTCCCATCCTACAGCAGCAGGACCTTCTTTCTGCTGTGCAAAGCCTCTGTGCCTCTTCTCTGCCTTCTGCTTTATCCCTCTGTCTGTGGAGTTCAAGCTACAGCACAGTCTCTCTGCTTCAGTTCTGGGAAGAAGTGACTGTAGATGAGCTGAGTGCCCACCTGCATCCTCTGCCCCACTGGTGGAAGATAATGTGAGATCTTCATGTGACCTTGTGGTGAAACTTGAACTGTTCAGTGATGTCTTCCAGGAACAGGGAATAGTTCCCCTAACAAGACCAAATTGGGTCTCCATTAGGTTAGAGGAAGAAGGAGTTATTGAGGAAAAAGACAGAGGCATCATAATCCATCATCCCTGAAAACCCAATGACCCCAGGGCTGAGCTGTGTAACCATGCCTGCTGCCACAGTAACTTTCTGTGCTGTTGATATGATGAAAGATTCATGTATTGACCAGTCCTTGGAGTGAAGGTCAAATGTAGGAGTTAGAGGGTAACAGTCCCATAGCCCTAAGTGGTCACAGAAAGTTTTCTGTAAATTAACTGCCAAGCTTTCAACACCAACCAGAGGTGCTGTTCAAATGCGACTAGGCAGAGGTAAGGGAAGAGGTGCAGTGATTGTGCTGTCCTCCATTTGAGGATAGCTGTGTAGTAGCAATAAATACAAAATGTTGCTTGAACAGCATCTTTAAATTTGTCTGCTAATAGTGTTATTCTGAATACTGTATGTACTCCTTTGTTTTGGGAACAGAAATGAGTTTCACTCAGAGACTCTAAGATACTCTCTTTGAAAGCTTACTGGAGCTACTGATAACTGCTTATGAGTTTTTACATACGTGGTCTAAGGTTAATAATATTTTATGAAAACACAGATCGGGTCTTGATCTTCAGAAAAGAGTTAAAACAAAGTTCAGAAGAAAAAGAGTAGTGAAGTAAGTTGTTACTTATTACACAACACTGCTTATACATCCCTTTATTGTGCTCCAGATGACATTGGTGTGATTGTTCTGTAGCACAGAAACACCGGAAGGGGAGTAGCTGGAAGGTGGGATGCAGGATGGGGTTCCTCTGGCATCTTTGCCCATCTTATACCTGGCATCCCATATTTCTCCAATGGCAATGCCAGGGTAGCCACTCCTAACCCTTTCTTTTCTGGCTCATGCCTGCATCTGCCCTGGGCTCTCTGCAATGCTGTTTTGGGGAACAGATACAGGTTACTGAAAACATTACTTAGGTTGCTTTCCCAAGGGGTTGGATTGAAGGGGCCAGAGACAGGTTCTGGACAAGCCGTGGTATTGCTAAATGTGGAAGAACAGCTATTGTCTGTCGATGGGTGTGCTTAAAAAAAAACAGCTACAGACCTCTTTAGTCTATTGGCAGGATACTGTTACAAGTGAAAGAATAAATACATCTGTGCTCTGTTAAATTCTGCTCTTTGGGGACAAAGATGCTTCTGTCTTTCATGTGTAATACCAGGTAAAGGCAGGCACAAAGCATGGACACTAGTTGGTGGAAAAATTGCCCCCATGTTAATCTTCTCTCTCCTTGTGCATTCAACTAGATCCATGTTGTTTGCTGTTCTAGAGAGATATTGTCCTCTTTCTCCCACCCAGTCACATGCAGTTCTGTTAACGGCTCGTTCTGCCACTGCCTTGGTGGTAGGGCTTAAATTCACTGTGTAGTGAAAGTAACACAAATTAGAAGCAACTAAGTTGATGTTAGTAGCACTGAACTTATATATTCTGTCATGCTGCTTGATGTAAAACTGCAGGCAGATTTAGAAATTCTGGGCTTTTTTGTTTGTTTGTTTGTTTGCTTGCTTGCTTTAAATTTTCTTAATGAGGTTTGTAGGTGTCCTGGAAAAAAATCAAATAATTTTTTAAGGCAGTATTAAATTGATTTGACTTCTTAGTATAAAATGGAAATTTAAATAGGCTTTACTGTTGGAAAAAGACAATATTGCTTACGTCTCAGATACTTTGCTCGTGTTACTCTTCTCCTGGACTATGCTCTTGTGCAAGGAGTCTAGGGTCTGGATCTCAGCGAACAGAATCATCGAATAGTTTAGATTGGAAGTGACCTTTAAAGGTCATCTAGTCCAACGCCCCTGCAATGGGCAGGGACATCTTTAACTAGATCAGGTTGCTCAGAGCCTCATCCAACCTGACCTTGAATGTTGCCAGGGATGGAGCATCTACCACCTCTCTGGCAATCTGGGCCAGTGTTTCACCACCCTCATTGTAAAAGATGTCTTCCCTATATCTAGTCTAAATCTACCGTCATTAAGTTTAAGGCCATTACCCCTTGTCTTGTCACAACAGGCCCTCCTGAAAAGTTTGTCCCTATCTTTCTTATAAGCCCCCTTTAGGTACTGGAAGGCCACAATAAGGTCTCCCTGGAGCCTTCTCTTCTCCAGGCTGAACAACCCCAACTCTCTCAGCGTGTCCTCATAGGAGAGGTGCTCCAGCCCTCTGATCATTTTTGTGGCCCTCTTCTGGACCCACTCCAACACATCCATGTCTTTCCTATGCTGAGGGCTCCAGAGCTGGATGCAGGACTCCAGGTGGGGTCTCACCAGAGTGGAGTGGAGGGGCAGAATCGCCTCCCTTGACCTGCTGGCCATGCTGCTTTTGATGCAGCCCAGGATATGGTTGGCCGTCTGGGTTGAGAGCGCACATTGTCGGCTCATGTCCAGCTGTTCATCCACCAGTACCACCAATTCCTTCTCCTCAGGGCTGCTCTCAATCCCTTCATTCCCCAGCCTGTATTGATACTGGGGGTTGCCCCAACCCAGGTGCAGGACCCTGCACTTGGCCTTGTTGAACCTCATGAGGTTCAGAGCAGAATTTAACGAAGAGTGCAGATGTATTAATTCTTTCACTTGTAACAGTATCCTGCCAATAGATTAAAGAGGCCTGTAGCTGCTTTTCTCAGCACGTCCATCAACAGGCAATAGCTGTTCTCATGAGGTTCCTATGGGCCCACTTTTCGAGCTTGTCCTGGTCCCTCTGGATGGCATCCCATCCCTCAGGCGTGTCAACTGCACCACTCAGCTTGGTGTCATCTGCAAACTTGCTGAGGGTGCACTCGACATAAATTGAATTTATATTCCATAAATACCTGATACAAAAATTATCCATTTGGAGTCCTGAGAACTGAAACTTTCTAGAAGACATCTGAATTCTTTTATTTTCAATAGGAATTGAGGACACCTAGACCAAGTCGAGTTATTGCAAGCTCTTCAGGGAAAACCAACCATTTCAAAACATCTTATTAAAATCAAAGATGAAACTGATGAGACTGAAATAAGCAACCCGATCTACTTCTCCTGGCTAACGGAATTACCTTGATTCTGTAGCTGTTGTTATAGATGCTCTTAAAAAGAATATTAAAAGCAGCTGTCACCTATTTTTTCCCATCAAAATGTATGAATTTTAAATAGCTCTTGCTATGAAAGCTAGGTCAATATTCTAGGCTGGAATGAAAAAATAAGTCTTTGGATGGGTAAAGCAAAGGATAATAAGGATAATTTCAATAAGAAATAAAAGTATTTTTATAGTATTTTATTTGACTGCTAATAACAAATGGCAGGTAGGTAGAGTCTGGCAGAAAGGAGGGTCCCTGATGTGTTGCATCCAGTGAGCAATCTATATACAAAACCATATCGATAACAAGGCATTTCTTTGTGATGAATTGCAGACATTGTTGAAGAGACACACATCTCCTTTCCTAGTACACCAGAAAACCCCACCTCCAGAAAAATCTGGTTAGTCCTAGATTTAATACATGAGTACATCAGTGCTCAGTGAAACCTTCCCAAGCATGGATACCAGATTGGTTGCCCTTTTAGTCTGGGACGTTCAGTAAGCTTTTGGCTTTTATTCAAGTGAGCTGTTTGTCAGGCTTTCTGAGATTTTTGGGCTGTGTTCTCATTCCTCTGACTACTGCTTCAGATCCTGTGCTGATAACCATGATTTCTGACCACCTTCCAGTTGTGCATTAGGAGACATGAGTAATATCTGTCAGGTATAGTTTGGTTTTGTTTTCTTCTTGATTTGCCTTTGGGTTCTTGCAGGTGCCAAGTCCTTATAATTTCAGCAAATCCATCCGCTTTCAGGAAACCTCACTTTTTATGTGTTCTCCTGGATGTCTCTTTCTCACATCATAAATAAGGTGTCATATCTGCACATGTGTACAGCAGTATCTAGCATGCAAGATGATTATGGTAAATTTTGGAGGCAGATTAATTAGTATAAAAATCTAAAATGCATGTGATCTATCAAGTGTCTCAAAATCTGTCTCTGCAAGTGGAATTCTTTCCAGACACTGTTAGGAGTGTCTTTTCTCATGTCAAAGGCAAACCATCTTTAGCATCTTACAGCTACTGGAGGAAGTACATTGCAAGCAGGCTTGGACACAGGATTGTAATAAGTTCTCATTCATTTTTATGTCTTCTAAGTCTCTGATATGATGCAACTTTCAGAACAAGAGCAAAATTTAAATGGTACACTGAGGAACTTGTCTATTAACACAGGAGAGCAGTTTGCCACAAATGGTGCAAGAAGAGGGGGAGGGTTTGACCAGGTGACGTCTGGAAGTCATTTCCAACACAAATTATCTATGAGCCTATAATTTTTTTCAATATTGGTGGGTTGGCAGAATACTTGTTTCTCTGTATACTTTCCTTAAAATTAAGGAGGAAGATTTTCTGACCTCTGTGAGGTGTCTGGGTCCATTTATGGTTTGTCATTTGTATTTCAGAACCAAGTTACGATCACTGCAGCAGCACTATCTCTTATTTTTGTTAAAAGATAATGCCAGCTCCAAAGCACTTCAGTATAATAAAGAGCTCAAGGGTGATGGGGAGAGCAACCATACAAAACTATTAATAATTTGTCCACATTCATAGAAAAGCTCTATGGCCAAGGTGGAAACATATTTTTTCTAGTGCATGGATGCTGTTCTGTAATCTGTGTTCACTCCTGACTATTTTGTCTCCAAATAAATTTAGCCCTAAAAATATTTTTGAAGCCAAATGACTGATTTCACAGCCAAAATCATATGCCAAAGAGTAGACTGTAAGCTATCTGGTACTGTTGCAGACCTAGGCACATTTTAAGAGGAAAGTTGTTGTTTGGCAAAAGAAATGAATTGCAATGGCACTGAAGGGAAGCCTACACCTCTTCTTTCACTCATGTGTGATACAACTGCTGAAGGCAAATTGGCAAGATTTTTAGATTCTTGCACATTGTTAGGTTCAGAAAAGAGCAGTCAGACCACTTTAACCCATCTCCTTCCTGGCATAGTTTATATATAGGCAAATGGAGGTCCGGCACCAGGGCAGAAGCAGCAGTACAGGAAGGAGACTGACTGGTAGGTGTTTCAGCACTGATCTGAAATGGTCCCACCTGGCATCATCTGCTTCTATGTTGTGTCAGATGTCCTTGTAATGATGTTTCTCCATGATCTCTATTACTTGGAAGGGTGGGTGAGGGGTGTCTATAGCCAGACGTTGACAAAGACTGCCCATCAAGTCAGCTTCTGTTGATATCATGGTATACCTTTCCAGCAGTTTCAGATATTGTTCTCCTGTCATTTGCTGATCTATGTCTGTATTGAGCCTCATCACACTCAGGTCTTGTTTCCACTGCCCTGCTGCCTGCAGCTTATTATATTCAGGCACTCAGCTCTTGATCAAGGCAAGATTGTAATGCTCCCACAACACATGATCTTGCTGCAATGAAGGCAAACTCGGTCCTGGGCTGCATTAGCAGGAGTATATCCTGAAGATCAAGGGATGTGATTATCCCATTTGGCACTTGTTAGGCCATACCTGAACTATCATGTCTAGTTTGAGTTTCCCCAGTTCAAGAGAGACTCCGAAAAGTTAAAACAGATCTACTAAAGGATCAGCAATAGGATTAGAGGGCTGGTGAACGTGACATATGAAGAAAGGCTGAAGGAATAGGGTTCAGGCTCCAGAGGAATCTAATCATGGTTTCCCAATACCTGAATTGTAGTTATGTGAAAGACAGAGGCAGTCACTTCACAAGGAAGCATGGTGACAGGACAAGAAGCAATTTGGTAAGTTGATTTACGGGAAATTCTGTAAGGAGATAAGAAGGAAATTCTTCATTTTGTGAAGAATGAAATTTAATATTAGAGTCGTTTGCCCAGAGAAGTGGTGGAATCCCTCTTGCTAGAAATATTCAAGACTTGGCTTGACAGAAGTCTCAATAATCCAGGCTAAGGCCTGCTTTCAATAGAAGATTGGACCAGATAATCTCCAAAAGTTCCTTCCTACTCAGGGACTTCTACTACTGTATGTTTCTTTTATTCTCTGCATATTCAACTCAACAAAACCTAAACTTTCTTGTTGCAGTGAGGAATATCTTTTAGGAAATCACAGTTATATTCTGCCATTATCTTGATGAGACTGAAAACTGACAAAAACTTGTTTTAATTTTGTGACTTCTACTAATTATTCAGTAACCTTGCAAAATTTCCCATCAGCCCTTTCACTTATTGATATTGCTTACATGAACTGGCTGGATTTCACAGATTTTTTTTACCTGGTACCTTACTATCCAATTAGAAAGATAAATAGATAGTGGAAAAATCAATTAAAGCAGAAAAGTTTTAATGTGTTAAACTAGAATTGGTTCTGACCTGGAAGAATTGGGTCATTATCTAAATATTCCCAAGTCTTGGAATTGCTTTCATCCTGTGGTTGAGCTCTGGTTCCACTGTACTTCTTAAGAAAATTAATCTAAATTTTATTCTAAAGTAGGAGTTCTGAAGAGTTTGAAGATTGCTATATTTACAACATCAAACAATTTAGAGGCAAAATGAATGACTTTATGCTGCTATTCAGACTTGTGAAATTATGAGGTCATGGAAAGAGAGGGGTTCTCTTGTTAACTCAACTATTTCCGTAATTAACATTCATTTGGCTACTTGAGGTTTAGCATGCCGTTTCATTAAAATAATGCAATTGCAGATAGAGAAAAAAAGTTTTGAAAGTATAATTGGTTTTCATTGTCAATATAACTTAAAATCCCATTAGCCTCAAAATTTCAGCATTGTTTTCCTAATGACTTGCATAATTGGATCATCAGATTTCTCTCCTTTAAAAAAAAGACTCACTTGGTGGTTTTAAAGGTTATTATTTGCATGAATTTTTCCCCCTCAGTGTTACATTTCCACTTCTATTTCCACCAACGCTGAAAGGTCAGAGACCTAGCGAGTTAAATGAAATCACGTCAAGAGCAACTAGAGCTGTTACTTCCCTTTCCCTCTTTTTTTTTTTTTTTTTTTTTTTTTTTAGATACTGACAGCTACTGGCAAATGCATGCATGCTACCAGTTTGAAGTGAGACACATGTCTACCTCAACCCATTAAGGCAATTTAGAACACTCTTCTGGGTCTTCCATGATGGTATTCTCTCTTTCACATGTGCTTGTGGCAAGTTTTGTCACTTCGTTTCAGGAATTCCGGTGCACTCTTTCTTGACTTAAATGGACGCCATTTGGAGACATTCTAAAATAGAAAGTGTGACAAAGAGGTGCAGATAGTCACATCAATAAATATTTTCTAGAGGTACTACATTCATATAAGTAAACTAGATCTTCCATACATATTACTAAAAAAAAATCCCTTCTCATGTTCCGAGTGTCTGTTATCACAAGAGTCAAACACATTAACAATCACAGAGAAATCACATTTCTGGAAGAAATCTTGAGAGGTTATCCAGTACATACTTTTGCCCCAAGGCATGTTCAACTGTTCCGAAACCATCCGTGACAAATGTTCAGCCTACCAATTCTTAAAATCTCCAGTGTTGAAAAGTCAATATATCTAGGCAATTTATTCAAGTGTTTAACAATATTTACCATTCTTTCCCTTAATATCTAACCTCGATCTCCATTGCTGCATTTCAGGCTAGTTTATTTGTTCATTTTGTATTTGAATTTGCTCCTGTCCTCTATGCAGTAATCTTTTAAAATATTTGAAGACCATCAAAACGCTCTTCAAATGCTACTTATCTACACTAAACAAAACAACTCATTTTGGTTTGTCCTCAAACCTCATGTTTCATAACCCTCTGATTATTCTTGTCTCTTTAGTTGGTCAGCATCTTTCCTGAGGATATCCTAAATCTAGACAAGGCACTTGAGATGAGTGAAATAAACAGAAAGTTTATTTCCTTTGTCTTCTATATGATTCTCTTGTTTATACCTTCCAGGACAAAGCTTCCTTTTTGTCTTTGAAATAGCCTAGCATTGCTGACTCATGCTCAATTTATGATCCACTATAGCCCATGCACCCGTTTGCAGATGAACTGTTACTCCTCATCCTATAATTGTGCAGACAGTTATTCTTACCTAAGTGGAGAACTCTTTGATTTTTTTGCCATTACTAAATTGCATCCCAGTCACTTCAGACCATTTCTCCAATTTATAATAGTCAGTTTGAATTCTAGCCTCGTCATCCACATGCTTTTTCAGCCTCTCCCAGCGTTGAATCATCTGCAAATACAGCAAGTATATTCCCTACTCCATCATGCAGTTTTTATTATTGGAACAGTTCCATAGACTTAGACTTCAAGTCGGTCCCCAGTGGACCTCACTGTTGTATCCTTCCAGCTGAACAGTTCCTCTTTATGCATAGTATCCCAATCAGTTGTGTCCCTGCCTTATGGCAGTTTCAGGAAGGCCCTGGATTGCATAGAAAAATGTCATAAAAGACACTGTCAAAAGCATTACTAAAGTAAAGATATTTTTCTTTTCAATACACAAGGCTGTCACCATGTCATAGGAGAAAACTCGGTTGCTTTGACGTGATTTGTTCTTGACAAATCCACATTGTCTGATTCTTATCCCCTTGTTACCGTCCAGATGTTTGAATATTTGAACCAGTATTTTTTTTTTTTTGTAATTGAAATTAGATTGACTGATCTACACTTCTTTTCACTTTTTTAAAGATAGCAACTATGATTGCCTTTTTCTGTTTTCTGAAACTTTACCTGTCCTCACTCTGTTCTCAAAATAATTGCTAAGGGCTCTGAGATCACTTCAGCCAGTTCTCTAAGTACTCTCCGGTGAATTTCATCAGGACCAGCCAGTTTAAAAACATCCAGCTTCTCAAAGTAGAATTAAACCTGTACTTTACCTTTTCCATCTTGAGTTCTTACCCTTTTGTCGTTGATGCTAACTGAGTTAGACATCTAATCACAGCCACTGTATCAAGCGAAGACTGAAAGAAAAAAACCCTACATTCTACTCTTTGGCCATCTGTGCACCATTGAGCCCTCTCAGACTGAACCTGTGAAATGTTTTGATAATCTCTACTTTGTATAGTGGTAGAATAAGGAAAGAGGAAGAAAGCACTGTTCACATTTAAACTAATTTTTGACCTCAGAAGGAAGTGAAGAGTCTAATTTGGGCCAGACACATATGTGAGATTCATCTCACTCATTTTGATCAATAAAAAATTTTGATATCTAGTTTAAGCATGCTCTTCAAGTGTCCCTCTGTAGTCAATGGAATATACAAAGTCACTTCAAGGATCAGGGTTTCTGCTCTCGTTCCAGATACCTGTGTTAGATGAAACCCAACCCGGCAAGAACACATGATGGTGATATCAATGCAAACAGACATTGGGGACTGCAATTCAGTGAGGTCTCGGTGCTTGGAAAGTCTTTATTACATTTGATGGCAAGCACATCACCATGGGCAAATGGCCAGGTATTTCTCAGGTTACATCATAAGCTTTATGACTGCATTGCTTTAGCCCTATCTTTTACAAAAGTTAATCACAATTTACGTTCTGATTGCCAAGAGTTTTAATTTTGTGCACAGCATTGTGTTTGACACAACACTTTTTTTACTATTTTTTTTGTCGGGAATCTGAATTATGCAGGAATTATTCATGAGTGTGTGTGTGTATGTATATTGGTCAAAATAATCTGTTTCTGTGCTGGAAAGGAAGGTAGCAGCAGCCAGAATTTGGCTACAGCCCAATTCTTCTTCTGTCTTCCAAAATAACTTTAAAGTCTTGGAAAAACTTGTATTTTAGCCAGTTTTAAAATGGCTTCCAAAAGATGATTTTCAAAATAGTTTGGTTTACAGCATGGTATCAATTTAAGGCAGCATGACTTACTATCATGTAACCAGTGTGGTGACCTAGCTGAAGCCCAAGCCTGTTTTACAGGACTAAATAATTTTTGTATCGCCAGTGTAGTCAAACAGTCCAAACTTACTGCCTCAGTTTCCCTACTTTTGGGGACTTGTTTATTGCAGCACTTATTCCATCTCCATCCCCTTAAAGACCATGTCTTCCCTACATGTCCCTAGACGCGTGATGCACACAGAACTGTGAATCAGCGTCATATATTTGCTTCATGGTGGATGTCAAGAAGACCAATCATATTGTATGTTGGTCAAAGCACACAGTAACACTTCAGTTGTATTTAAGTGTTTAGTATTACTTGAATTTCCTTCAGGTCCTTTATTTTTGATGTGACATCGTGAACTTTTTTTTATTTGTAGAATCTACATCTTCTTTTCCTTTCTCTTCCTGCAGCTGACTGGAATGTGATGTATGCTCTGTGCATTATGCAGGTCTCTGCTCAGCTTGGCTGCAATATATTATGACTGCATGTGTGTGTGTCAGTGTGTGTGTGTATGCAGTGACACACATGTGTGTGATAGGTTCCCGAAAAAAATAAAAACAAAGGAGGTTTTCCTTTTATGCGGGTTTGAATGATTACCCTTCACTTGATAAAGTCTGGCGCATACCTTGGTGTTTCATATGAACTGTCACAATAACCTGACTATAATGCAGATTCCTGCCCCAGCTTCCTGAGGTTTGTGATATGTCTCCTTATTCCATTAGCACTTTGTCATCTGCTCCCCTGATGCCGCTGTTATGCAGAGAAGGGGCTTACGGGGAGGTTCTTGATAGTGTTGAAAAGTCTCTTTGTATCGCGCTCCCTCTGTCTCTCCCCACTCTCAATTTGCACAATACCTATTTATATGTTTCTGCTTATCTCATCTCACCCACTGATGTATCTCACATGCAACTTGTGCAGCCTTATTGTGGAGGCTTATGAATTTAAATATTTGGGGTTTATTTTGAACATGATATAGTATAATAACAAGGCTGTTATCTGTTCACTTCTGTGTAGTTGCTTATCAGTGTTTCAGAGGAGGACACTTTTCCTCTGACATAGCAGTAAGAATTGGCTGAACTAGTTTCTGGAATGGTTGTAAGGGAGGGATCTTAGCCACAGATTTCCTTCTGGGCCGGTGAGCTCATTTCTGTGGGGTTTTTTTTCTGTGATTCCTAATAGATTCCATCTATTTCAGCCTGTCCCTACAAAGAAGGCAGTGGAATAGGAATGACTGAGCAGATGAATAAAAAAAACCAAAGCAGAAAGAAGTGCACAGTATTTCCTTCTTTTAATTCACATAATTAAAAAAATATTCAAAATGTTCCTTTATTAAGCACCCATACGCAATCATAGTTTATGTTAACTTTTTATATTATTTTATATAACCTTTTATATTATTGATGACATCATATTAATATCATTTATATTACTGATATAAAATGACTGTAAGTATAGAGTTTTTACTTCACATATCAGTAATACGATACTGCATGTAAGGATGATGTAATATTTTTGTATTTATAATGCAGATGAAGTAGATTAGAAAGATTTTGCTAAAGCACAGGAATAAGAGCTAGAAAAACATTTCTTGAAATTTCTTTTCTGTACAGCTTAGTGCAAATAACTTAACTGCTCTGCAGCAATTTTCTGGTCTCTGAAATGGGGACAGTAGTTGAGTGTTAGTCCTTGGCAAATGACTTAAACAAGACTACATTTCTATGACTGAAATATAGGATATGTTTAGAGATTTTTTTCTGTTGAATTTCTTCTTTCGTTTTTCACATAATTTATTTCAATTTGCTAAGTAACTACCTGGTGTCAGTTCTCAAGGTTATATTGAATTATATTTATTTTTCTGATTGTATTTGAACTGGAATCCTTATCAGCACAGGAAAAAAGTTCGCCCTTCAGATTGTAATTTGACATAGTTGTGAATTTGCATAGGGCATTATGTTAGTGCAAAGCGTCCATCTTCTTCTCTTTGGAGATTTGAAGAGCAAGTTGAAAGAAGCATCTTGTAGGGCAGATTTAAGTTTCGTTTTCTTGCAACTATGGGTGTATAGCTAAAAAAGTAAATGCTCTGCTTTCTGCCTCATGTTCTGTTACTATAAGGCCTGTTTCAAGCATGGTGATGGATGGTTTCCTATGTGGTCTGGATAAGATGAGTCTGTTTACAAAACTGGAATAAATTCACTGGTCCCTTTCACAGCAGTTGAGGCTGCCTTTAAACACAAATTGCTTTTTGGCTCAGTTCTATGGGGTCGGAGGGTTTCCTTGCAGAATAACTAACAATTTTGCTACATTTATTAACCACGGACCTGGACCCTGCTGCATGCTTTATACCAACATGCACTTGCCTTAATTCATTAGTTTTCAGATACAACCCACCGCTTTGTCTAGATAGATTCTGTACAATAGTATGTTTAAAACAGATCCCTTCCCCAGCATAGAAATCACCCGTTGTTGGAAGAGGTGATGGGCAATGTTCGTGCTCAGAGACAGAGGGGGTGGCAGACACCTATGGTCCATACTTCTACTGAGGTGGACTTGGTGTCAGTGGAAGCTTGACGTGGCCTAATCATGTTGTGCTCCTCCATCGTTAGTGCGAGAATCACTGCCTCAGACACTGCTGGCATGGTAACAGGGTGACAGCTGCCATTTTAGTTGTCATTTGAGATTTAGCCCAGGAACGTTTTGAGCTTAAAACCAGAAGTCTCTGCAGCTTGAGCTGAAAAGAAAGTGTCTGTAGCCAAAAGAGAAGTAGTTTTATATCCCTTCTGTAGACTGGGCAGCTGAGACAGGTTCATGGTATTGCCAAGAATAGTTGTAGCCCCAATCTAAGTGGAACGGATATACATGGTGGTGTCAGGCAACCTGGCAGTGCTTATCCCCAGGCTTATCAGCATGGTATTGTGGGAATTGGGAAGGTACATGCACATTTGGCAGATTACACCCTTCTTGTAAACATACATTAGTCGAGTGAACATATATTAGGAGTAGATTGCAGAACATATAGCTGCCAATTCAGTTCTATTAATCAACATACAAACACACGAACCTTTCAGCAATTAGAAAACTTGCAGAAAGTAATGATACTAGTGGTGTCTATAACTCAAGAGCAAATAAACAGTCATTAAAATTCTTCCACAGTAACAGAATCTGATAGTGACTCAGAAGCAGTATGCGAGAATAGTCTAGCTCCAGCCCTAATGGAGAAGGATTTGTGTCAGCTAATAATTTTCTGTTTCTTTCAGAAAATGCGTGCAAGTATCCTGGATTGCAGGCTGGATAACTAATGCAAGCTGAATCACCTGTGTTCTGAAATTTATGCACAGTCAAATGACAATTTCTTTAATTACTGACATAGTCACCCCCACATATGTTTTTGTAATCCTATTTGACATTAATGGGAAATATACTGCTGTGTGGACATGTAAGGTAGACACAGAGTCAAAAGCTTTTCTCATCTTTTTTTCTCATCTGTCTTGTTAGGCAGAGGTGGAAAACAGTTCTTATTGCTAGATCCTCACACAGATTAAGACAAAAATGTGGTTCTTTCTCTCCTTTCACATATAATCCTGGTTGAATTCAGGACATTGGTTATGATGAGTTATATAAATATTTCTGCTCTCTCTGGGAAAAAGTGGAATGGCTCATTTGTATCATACTATATTAGTATATTATTCTGTACCAACATATTTTGTTTTTCAACAGGAAAGCTGATGTATACAAGACATAAGTTACATATTTATTCAGCTGGATTTAACTGTTTCCATTGAAGAGTTTTGAAAGAGTTGTCCAGATCCCTCTCTGGAATACTTTTTCTTGTTTTCCACTAGTCTTGGAAACCTTAGCCTGAAAAAAACCCAAAAGAGGTTTGGAAGAAAATAAGTGCACTAATATTTGGGAAAGTTACAGAGGACAAGAGTGGTAATTATGAGCCTGTTTGCCTGACATAGATCTCAGGAACAGTAGTGAAATGGTTGATGCAGTTCAAATTAATAAAGAGTTAAAAGAGGTGACTTTAATTATTGCCTAGCAACATCAGTGTATGCTAATAGGATTTGTTAATCTGGCTTGCTACATTTTTATGAGATTACAAGTTTGATTGAGAAATCTATTTAATATAGTTAGACATCTGCAAGGCATTTGACTTGGTACAGAACAATATTTCATTCAGTAGGAAGAATAGTGCAAAATCATTCAATGGATTAATAAGTATGGATAAAAAGTAATTAATGAGCTTCAAAGTACAGTTGCATATTGAGTCTGGCTGGGATGGAGTTAACTTCCCCCATAGCAGCCCCCATAGTGCTGTGCTTTGTATTGGTACCTAAAAAGGTGTAGATAACACCCCAATGTTTTGGCTACTGCTGAGCAGTGCTGGCAGAGCACCAAGGCTCTCTCTCCACCCTTCCCCACCAAAGGCCCATAGGCTGGGGTTGGGTGGGAGGCTGGAGGGGTCACAGCTGGGACGGGCTGACCCAAACTGACCAAATGGATATTCCATATCATATGACATCATGCTCAGCAATAAAAGCCAAGAGAAAGGAGGTAGGGGGCATTTATTATTTAGACTTTCGTCTTCTGAAGCAACCACTGTACGTACCAAGGTCCCGTGTCCCAGGAAGTGGCTGGACATCACCTGCTGATGGGAATTAGAGAATAAATCTTTTGTTTGCTCTGCTTCCACGAGGCCTTTGCTTTCTTTCATTAAACTGCTTTTATCTCAACTGATGAGTTTTTAATCTTATTTTTTCCCTCTGTCCTGCTGAGGAGGGAGTGAGAGAGAGGCTTGGTGGGCACCTGTCACCAGCCAAGGTTAACCTTGTTGTAACAAGTTGTAAATGGAACCATTAGCAAGCAGCCATCCTCTCAAGGAAGCTCCAGGATCCATTCTTCACTACGCATGTATTACCACTTTTAGAAAATACAGAATTGTACTGCTAAAGCTTGTGTTTGAGAAAAATATAGGGGAAGATGTAAATAATGAAGAAAAGAGGTTACTAAAATGTAGGCATCGATTGCTTGGAGGTGTAGCACAGGCAAATTATTTCCCAGTATTGTCCAATACATAGTCACAGGAGCAGAAAAAAATGTCAGTTATACATATAGGACTGGAAATATGTTCTTGGGAGCAGGGAGTGTGAAAAGAACTTATAGGTCATGGGGGTTAATCTGATGAAAATGAGCTGCTAAAGATAACACTGTGGCAAAAAGGTTAATGAGACCACTACATTAATTCACAAGAGGATATGAGAAGTTATAGAGAGATTAACTTACTGTATTGTTGGGTTCTGCACTGACCCGTCTGTATTACGATCATTTCTGATATCCAGTGAAGAGTGTTATAACATGGGAGAAGATTTAGAGAAAAGTCATGAGAGTGATTAATGAACTGGAAAACATGTTATACTGAAGGACTAAATTAGTTCCATGTATTTAGTTCATCGAAGAGCAGATTAGAGATTCAATGTCTGTTTGGTGAGCAAGATGCAGTAATGCATTCTTCAATCTTACCAACAAAATACAACTTGAACCTTCATCTAGGACTTGAAGTTAGACAAACTAAGACTGGAAATGTGAACATGTCTTTGAAACAATAATTGTTTTTAATGCCATTTACTAAGGGATTCTTCATCAGTGGTAAATTTAAAATCAGGATTGGGTTTTGTTTTCTAAAAGCTATCTTCCTGTTATCTTTTGGTCTCAATCAAGGATTCATACAGGAATAAAGTCTGACTTCTGTGAGAAACTGCTCTAGGTGACCACAAGAGTATCTTTTGGCTTCATCATCTACAAATCTGACTCTGAAATGAGTGATTCCTCTAAAAGCCACTATAATTAATTAGTGTCTGTTGCTAGAAGACTGTAATCAGGATTGTCAGGACTAAATATTGATCTTTTTAAGCCAAAAAAGAAGAATGATTTCCTTCCATACTTGATATTCCAGCCACTGTTTTATTTTTCTGTATTTCTATGATCTCCATTTGTAACTCCATGGCATCACTGTTGAATGCTAATGAATCAGCACCCTTGAAAACGCTGTTCATTGAGATAATGTATGCTTGTTTCACAGTATCCAGCAAAACAAACAGAATAGGAATCTTTGCTTGTTAATAATACCTCATATACCCTGAGCTTATAAAAATATGATTAAATTTTTACCTCATACCAAAATATGGTGGATATACCAATGAGGAGAATGTTGCATTGGTGAGGTGTATGCACAAACTGGGATTTAATTTTTTAATGTTCTGGTTTCAGTTGCCTACTAGCTAGGCATTTATATAGCCTACTCATTTGAGCTGTTGCTGCAGTCAGGGATGCGAAATAAGCAGACCCAATGTCAGTAACGGTGGCTTGTGCATCCAGGCAGACCTACCTGGGTAGCTTTTCCCTGGCAATGCAAAGAGCATAGATACAAACATATCCACTGCTGCTTCATTTCATCATGTACTTAGCAGGACTTGGAAGAATTACTACTGGCTTTCTTCTGTTTTCTCTCTAAATGGAATGGGGCAAGGAAAAAAAATTTCCAACAGCCAGCACCTGTATCTTCAACAGCAGATAAAAGTACCCTTCACAAATGTGCAGGCATGTAAATTGATGTCTCTGCTCTTCGATTCTTCTGCCTCAACCAAAATTCCTCTTGCCCAAGCATGTTTTCATGATTTCATTTCAAAATATGAGAGCCGTCTACATCACAGGGACTGTTCTTCTAGTGTTCGCAAATGCTAAGAAGAATTTCCATGTAGATAAACTGTAAAAACAAAATTAGCTTTGTTATTTTTGTATAACTATGTTCTTAATTCGAAAATGTACCAATTCTTTACAGTAAGCAGTCAGCTTTCTTAGTTTTCAAGATTGTAAGCACACCACTATAAAGAGTTTTTTAAAGCAAATTAAACATTTTCAACTAATTTGGTGGCAGGGTTTTTGAGGGATTCCCATGTTTTCATGTTTTAGTAAAAAACAACCCTGAGCTGAAATGTCTTTGAACTTCACCTCTTGCTTTTGAAAGCTTTTATATACTAACTGAATACACAATTTCTTTTTCTTGATGGTGACTCCCCCATATTACAAGTCGGAGTACAAGTTTACGAAGAAAATCATCCCTTTTACTGAAGTCTTTTTTTCAGTCAGAAGCTATCTGTCTGCTCTGTAAAGCATGAAATAATTTTTTGTGTCTCACAGTGGTATCAATATTAGACCAAATCTTTAGTCCGTACTAGAACTGGAAATGTTATATGCAAACATTTTGCTGATTTCCTGCGTTTTTAAGTTCAGCTGTATTAACATCTCCTTTGTTTGCTTATCTATAGCCATTCATTTCAATTTTTGTTGGTATGAATGCTTATTAAAAAGCTACCTCATACAGATATTTATATGAGGAAATTTATTTGCAGAAATATCTCTATTTACTAATTGCTACTTTCCTGGGGATCCCTACCTTTTCCCACCATTTCAAAGATGAAGAAGTTTAAGGAGAAAAGAACAAGGAGAAATAGAAGGAGGAAGATAATTTGGGGAAGCACATTATGAACAGCAAACTAAACAATTGTAACTGACTAAAACTAACAGTGTAGAGACTTAAATATGCTTCATACAGTGTTTGTCTAGTGATGATGAATACATTGATAGATGGGCAGTTTCACGTTGAAAAATCCTGGACTGCCTATTTCAATTATTTGATCTTTGTCTTATTTCTCCCCTTACAACTTTCTTTGATGTCAGTCTTCTTTTCTAGCTCTTCTTAATCAGATTCCGGATCGACCTTAAAAAAAGCGACATAAAATTCAGTGGAAAACATTAATTTACATGCAACTTGGTTGATCCCCAATAGAATCAGGTCAAAGAAACTTTCTATTTTATGATATTGCTGAATCTATGCAAAAAAGGAGAGAGTCCCAATTCTGAGATTTTCAGAAACAGTTGATTAATTTCATTTTGAAGCAATGACTACTAGAATTTATTTTGGCAATTATTCAGGATAATAATTGCCTGAACTACAAGGCTAACCTTTTTCTCTTTCAGGTCAATGGAAAGATTCCTAATAATTTAAGTAGGAGGTGACTATGACTATGTATGAGTGACATGGTCTGCATTAATTTTATCTTAATGCCTTTATGGAGGTCAAAAAAATGGACAATGTATTTTGCATTGAAAACACTGAAGTATTGAGTGGCTTCTAAGTTATCATCTTCTGAAGTCAGTAATTTTCTATTTTATTGTAATACTTCAAATTACATCACCATTGAAATTCAAAGTGAACCTCATGCCTTGATTGGCCATGACGTGGAGATCCAGACAGACTTTGCTAGCTTTTCCCCATCAATGCGAAGAGTGCGATCACAGTCATACCCATTAATCTTTCATACCATTAATCCAGAATAAATTGTACAATGGACATTGTATATTAAGTTGTAGTGGCTTTGCTTTTGAAAATGTGGAAATGGGTTCTCTCAGCAATTGGAATATCTGAAAGATAATTGTCAAATGTCCCAAATCATCCTGATGAGATTAAAATTGGGCTCTCATGACATAACTCCTGAAAAATCTTCATCTGTAAATGGTGAATACAACAAACTTCTAAGTGAAAGAATTTACTGAACTCATCTGTAAATATTTATTTTTAATTCCATTGGTGATATGTTGCATAATGAAAGGTTATGTGTTGAGTGATTCTGCAAGCTACTGTTCATTTTCTGATTATGGACATGAAAGTTTCTCATCCAAAATTGCTTATTTTCCACTGTATTAAAAAAATCCCACTGATATTGGTAGCTTATTATTATCAATCATGGCTGTATTCTTTGAACATAACTGTGGCATTCATTTACATCTTTCTGATACTTTGGTCCAAGAACATCATGAGCAGTACAGATGGCATTATTTGCTCCACAGCTCATCTCCTTGACATGTTCTGGATCTGTGCTCTGTGTCACTGATGGGTGAATTTGTGGAAAGGTTATGTTCTGCCAGCATATTTACAAATGCCCCCTTTGCCTTCACACTTACTGAAAATTGATTAGTATGGTAAACTACTATGCCCACTTCAGCCCGGTAGTCCTATTCACAGGATATAAGGCAAGGTTATGCCCTTTGCTAGGAGTGCGTTCCACAGGTTTGTGGAACAGAGCTGAGGGAGGAATTTTTTTTTTTTTTTAATGTATTTTTCATAAGAAAAGAAAGTTTAAAAGTTCAAAAGATGGGGAAAAAAATGTTTTTACACTGTATTCAATCTGATGAGCTGCGCTTGTGTCTGTTCTACAGAATGTCTTCAAGCCAGCAGTATATAAATGGAAAGACAAGGAGGAAAAACAGATCAGGACAAGAGAGCAAGATAGGGGGGAAAAAAAGGGCTATGATACAAATCATAGTTTGCAATCAGCAAAGAAAAATTATTTTTTCCTACCAAATTCATGTTTCTGAATCTCAGTCTTCCATATTGTGCTGTCTGTCATCTCCCATAATAAGACAAGTATGTTCACAAAAAGGCTGTTCATTTATTCAGATTTTCAAGTTGCATATTAAAACTGATGACCACTTGATGGTAAGTGAAAAAAATGCACCTTACAATGCAATTGCACATGCCAGAAATCATACAGCTAATGGAAATGTGACACGGCACTGGCCAGAAAAGGCACAACTACAGTTATTGCTTGAAGTTGCACAAGGAAAATCTCTGTTATTCTTTTATATCAAAGACATTAGACGTCCTTTCACATACAAGTAGAAAAACAACTGTACAGTTGTGTGTTACAAGCTTGGAACCCAAACCCCCTAGCTTCTGTGTGAATCTACTACAGAGAAAAGTGTCTAAACACTAGATGTTTTAGTGGCCAGCCCAGCCCAAACCACGACACTGTCTAGGAACATCTTATCCTTCAACAGTTGCATTTTTTACAGATAATAAATCCTGTTTGGTTCTTTGAAGGAACATCTTCAAAGAACCATTTGGTTCTTTGAAGAAGAACATCTGGCCTGGACAGGTGTACTCTTCGCCGCGTAAAAAACTGGCTGGATGGCTGTGTCCAGAGAGTGGTGGTAAATGGAGTTAAATCCAGTTGGTGTCCAGTCACAAGTGGTGTCCCCCAGGGCTCGGTGCTGGGGCCGGTTCTCTTTAATATCTTTATCAATGATCTGGATGAGGGGATCGAATGTACCCTCAGTAAGTTCGCATATGACACTAAACTAGGCAGGCGTGTTGATCTGCTTGAGGGTAGGTTGGCTCTGCACAGGGATCTGGACAGACTGGACCGATGGGCTGAGACCAATGGTATGAGGTTCAACAAGGCCAAGTGCCGGGTCCCACACTCGGGTCACAACAACCCCATGCAGCCCTACAGGATTGGGGTGGGGTGGCTTGAAAGCTGCCTGGCAGAGAAGGACCTGGAGGTGTTGGTGGACAGCCGGCTGAATATGAGCCGGCAGTGTGCCCAGGTGGCCAAGAAGGCCAACAGCATCCTGGCCTGTATCAGGAATAGTGTGGTGAGCTGGACTAGGGAAGCGATCATCCCCCTGTACTCAGCACTGGTGAGGCCCCACCTCGAGTACTGCATTCAGTTTTGGGCCCCTCACTACAAGAAAGACATTGAGGTGTTGGAGCGTGTCCAGAGAAGGGCTACAAAGCTGGTGAGGGGTCTCAAGGACAAGTCTTACGAGGAACAACTGAGAGAGCTGGGGTTGTTTAGCCTGGAGAAGAGGAGGCTGAGGGGAGACCTTATCACAGTCTACAACTACCTGAAAGGAGGTTGTACAGAGGTGGGGGCTGACCTCTTCTCCCTGGTGACAAGTGATAGGACAAGAGGAAACGGGTTTAAGTTATGTCAGGGGAGGTTTAGACTGGATATTAGGAAACATTTTTTCACTGAAAGGGTTAGCAAACATTGGAATAGGCTGCCCAGGGAGGTGGTGGATTCACCATCTCTGGAGGTGTTTAAAAAAAGGGCAGATGTGGTACTTAGGGACATGGTTTAGAAGTGGGTTTTGTCAGGGTAGGTTAATGGTTGGACTTGATGATCTTAAAGGTCCCTTCCAACCTCAGCAATTCTATGATTCTATGATTCTATGATCTTGAGAAGATCCTAGCGCTGGAGAAAATTTCAGACTTTCTGCAGCCCTGAGAATCCACTCTACTATTTTGTTCTGTGAAGTCTTTCTTTTCAAAACTTAAGAAAAAGGCATAAGGAGGGAAGAACCATCCTTTCATTAATTTGTTTGTGAAGGAACTCTAGTTTAGCAACATGAATTGCCTATTCTATTCTCTTATTTACCAGACAAAATCCTAGCCCAGTTCCAGTTTTGAACTAAAAGCCTGTCTAATTCAGGTTTGCACAGAACTTGTGCGTTTATCTCTTGCCCATCATTTTTCTCGCAGGTTGTTGTGACATTTCACGAAACTTTTGCCTACTTCCCATGTTTATTTTCAAAATAAGAATGCAGCTACAGACCCTGGTTATCTAACAGATGGCTAAATGTAAGCAGTGCCTCTCATACCCTGAGCCCAGGAAGCCTTAACCTCCAGAGTTTAATTGTATTTTGCATCCAGTTTTTCCAATATTGCTGTTAACATGTTCCTATAAATGAAACTTAGTTTGATTTTAATTTCTCATTTTAATAATGAGTACGTTCTTTCTTTTTCTCTCTTTCTTTTTCTTTTTCTTCTCTTCTCTTTCCGTCTTTCCCTCTTTCTTTTTCTCCCTTTCTCTTGTTCTTTTTCTGTTTCTGTCTCTCTTGTTCTCTCATTCTTTCTTTCTCTTGTTCTTTCTTTCTCTCTTTCTTCCTCTCTTCCTGCTGCCCCCCCCCTGCTTTCTCTGTCCTTTTCTCACCTCAATTTTTAGGAAACACAGGAGACTCAACATATGCCAGTGCTAACCCTTTTGGTTGTGCATACAGAACGGGGTTTTTGAAGAGGCAACGGAAAGACCTGAGGATGGACACTGCACACTCCTGATCCCTGTGGTGCTACTGGAAATGATGAGTGTTTCTTTAAAGATTGAATAGACCTAGATGGGCATAGAGGCGTAGGACACGAGGGATTAACTCAAAAGGTAGGGTCAGAGAAAAGATAAGGTTTATAAAACATACAGATTAAAGAGAAAAGAATAAGACTAAGGGGAGAGACATTCTTACAAATCAGTACAGTCAGGAGTGAGACTGCTGCATTCTCTTCACTGAAAAGCTAACACTCCCTTTATTCAGAAATGTTCAGAAGTAATAAACAGTGCCTTGAACTCCTCTAGCCTTCTTTCTTTTAACCTTATCCTTCTAGTACACCCCATGTTATGTCCACCAGGGAGATCTTTGACTTTTTCAAAAGCAAGTGGCTCAATTAGAAAAGAAGGAGCATTTGCCACACAGCCCACTCGCTACCACAGCCTCCTTTAATCCAATCTAAACTGAAAGCATTCATTTATATGTCTGCTCTGTCACAATGGAACGTATTGATTATCAATACAGGGACCACATTTTCAAAATAAGTCAACTGTAGGGTTCACTGTGTACAATTGTGACACTGTTTTGAAAAGATCCCTCCTCTGTGACATTTATGGACACATTCTCAACAGGTATTGTTTCCAGGGCTTCGTTACCTTTACAGTAGTCCCTTTACTTATCTGGCCCAAAGGGCAGTGGTGCCAAGGTCTTCATACTGAGGAACTGTCTTCTGTTCTGTCATTTCATTAGCATAGTGGGGCTGTAATCTATAAGAAAGCTGCTAATAATGCCATAGTAACAGAAATACGTATAAACAGACAGAGGGAACAGTAAATACTGCTAATCCTCAACTATTCAGGATGCAAATGTTCAGACATATTACTCACTTTTAAATTCTATTCTGAAGACCCATTTCTAACTTAAAGTGTCAAACCCAGGGTATTTGGCAGACTTTCAGATTTAGATTGCAAAATGTATTATTTATGTTAAGTATTCCTGCCATAACAGTTACTCCATTGAGCCACTGTAAAACCATATTGCTCTTACCCACAATGACTTTCTGCTGCCTGTAGCCAAGAGGAGGTCTTGTCACCGTGGAAAGACCCAAAGAACCAAAATCTATCAATTACTGCTTCAACTGCTTTTGTGCAAGATGTGTAATTTCCTCTGCATCTTCTCAATGCTGTGCCCACAGTTATAAAAAATAGAAATAACTTCTACTTCTTGGCAGCTCATGGCATTAAATAACATCGTCAAAAGTGCCTTATGGAAAATTTGAATCAAGGACACGAATGTTTTATTGATGAGTTTCAGAGACATGGTTATTTCTTTTGTCACGGGTTCTTTAACTGATATATAGTTCCCAAGAGTGTTCTATATGCTGTACTAAACAAGTTGTCTTAATCAGCACTACCACTGTTTTAACACAACAAACATAAATTGCACTGTAGTCCCTTTGAGGGTAAGGCTATATCCTAATCTGAGACTCACTCAAATTTTGAAAACAAAAAACAAGTGAACCTGATTGCATTTTCCCAAATCTTTTCCATCTATACTCCAGGACAAAATATTTTAGTAGAGAAACAATCCAAAGAATAAAATAATTGCATTTCCAAATGTGAATATGAAACAATTATTTGTATTTTGGTTTTCCTCCACCCTATTTGATGGCTCCTAAAACACCCCTGGATACTGTAGAAATAAGCAATTATTGACGGGGATGAAGTAATTCTAAGCAAGCAAGAAGGGTTGATATCTGACGTAACTTGAAACACACTAATGTAATTTTATATCTTTTTGTAATGTAATTTTATATATTTTTGTTTTCTTCATCATCATCCTTTTGAGATAGTGATTTGATGATGTAGTAGTAGCTATGTGCTGCAATATGAATGTGTTTGCACAGTTCTTTACTGCTTGGTTTCAGCTTGATTTAAGACTTTGACCCCATGGCTTCTCTTTTTACTGAATGAAAATCTCCTCCTCCATTTCTACATGAGTTTCTGTGGCTCAACCAATAACAACAGATATTCCCATGGGTCCGCTTTCAATATATTTTAAATCTGTGCCTAACAGTAGTTTCTCAGAGTCTACATCATCTGGCATCTGGAGAGATGAGGAAGTATTTGGGGATCTTTGAGAAGGAGATAATTTAGAGACATTCCAATACAAGGTGGATTCTTCTTATGTAACTTTAGTCATCTGCAAGTTTGACACCCAGTATCAGTCATTTGGGTAGACTCCTGGAATTGACAGGGAATGACAAATAGCTCTAGGGTGCCACAAACATGGGTGTCTAAGAATGCTGAGACAGGTAAGATGGATGCCATGCATGACTGCAGAATCTTAGAGCATCCTTACTTTATCTTATTTATTACAATAGCCCTAAAAAGCGCTCAAGAGCCAAAAGGTTTTCATATTAATTTAGTATTAAAATTCTAATTAGAAAATTTAGAATTAAAAAAGTTTTTTTCATTCTCTGAAAGTTGATGATTTGTGGTTTATTCCAAGATTCAGAGGCTGATTAGAACAAAGCAAGTTAATTGACTTTATACATACACCTTAGATCCAGATTCCTCATTCCTTAACTATAAAACAGACACTCCAAAGGAAAGACAACTAGCACCATAACTGAGTGGAAAATTACTTAAGAAAAAAGTATGGCTGACAGGTGAGGGAAGTTTTTAAAAGTTGTATTGGGTACCTGAAGAAATGGAGTTTTGCACTGACAAAAGGTGTTTTTTTTCATTTATAAAGCAATCCTGGCTAAGAGGGTGGTGAAGTGTGTGATAAAAAATAATGGAAAAAATACGGAGCCTGATAGCAATGAATAAAATCAGTATTAGATAATGGAGAGAACTGATAAAGAAAACTAAAGGGATCAGTTGAAAATCTACGGGTAATAGGTCAAAGATGACAAGTTCTTTAAGCAGGAACAAAATGCTTACAGTATTACAGAGCTATGGATGGTAAGACTGTTAATCTTGGTAGAGAAAAGGCAGAATTAAGTAAATACGTCTGTTTTCTAAAAGAAGAATGAAATATTTTATTTCCTCTCACTTCTGAGGAAGGGTGCTAAACAGCAACACTAAATATTTTTAAATCTACAGAATTAGATAATTCACAGCCAGGAAGATTACTTATTTATGGAGCTGCCTAAATTAATCCAATTTTTTAGCAAATCTAAATATTCTGAGGAACTTCCACAAGCCTGAAAAAAATAGTCATGGCCCAATATTAACAATAAGTTCATCGGCCTTGAATTTTAGCTAGCCCAAACCTTACTTAGGAGAAAATTCTTGGATGCATTGAACTAAGATTTGAATTATAATTGATGCCAGTGAATACAACATCATTTTTCAAATGGTCCCATGTCTGGATGAGATCATAAAATATTTTCACAAAGTAATTGTCCTCATGGAACATACCTGGATGTTTTGTAGTTTCAGAGACATCGCGTGCAGCTGGCAGATGTGACACGGCATCCATGGGCGCAGTGTCAGCTAGCAGCCAGGTGTGATGCCCGAGGTGTCTGAAATCACATAGCACCTCTATGTCTAGACAGCTGGATTGTCCCCTGGTGCCCCCACTGAGTGGGATTCACTAAAAGCATCCAAAAATTAAAATGCTTGTGTTGGAACTAGATTGCTTTTAAAGTCAACAGAGAAAAGAGGCACCTTCCCATGTGCTTCAGCTGACCTAGCTGAAACGCCTGTCTTAGGGTGAGGTGAAACATCATTCTAAGGTGCTGAATTTCCCTCCATCAACTATAGGGAAAGATAGTGAAACTGAAATTAGGCGATGTCAACCCAACGCAGTACAAAAGGAATATTGACAATCTGCAAAGGGTTTGGAAAAGATCTATTGAAGCATTTCAGGGTTTGGAAAAGGTGCTTTGTAGTGTGGAACTAAAGAAGTACAATCAATTTTGTTTGTCCAGAAAGGTTAAGAGGTTGCAACCTATGATTTCATCTGAAGAAGAAGTATTTGATAGTAGGAGGCTCTTTAATCTTCCGGGGTAAAAAAAAAAAGGAGGGGGGGGGAAGATCCCCTCCCCAACATAACATCCAACAGCTGAAAGCTTAAACTAGCACAAAGTAAGTGCAGAAATGGAAGTGCACATTTTTTACAATGGAGATAGCTGTATGGAGGAAGCTGTGCGACTGCCACAGCTAGTGACTGTAAAAGCTTATCTCAGGATATAGAGGCTTCTCATTAACTTGAGTGCATATCTGAATGATGTGCTACCATGCAAAGTGAAGAGATGAGCTTGGTTAAATTCCTGTTGAGATTTTGTGGCCCGGGATGCACCAAGCAACAGACTGAAGATTCACAATTATTCATTCTGGCTTTGAAACCTGTGAATTTCAGAACCTGTTTTCATAAGGTAGAAAAGAACCATTGTACATTTATCAGTGTTGCTTCAAGTTCCATAGAGGCCTGGGAGGAATTATTAACTAAGGCAAAAAAGGAAGGTGAAAAATGGGGGAGATGATAAGGGGGAAACTGAAAAATAATTACATAGAATTTTCACCACCACGGCCTTCCATTTGGCTAAAATAATTTTAATTCAGTTTTGGATCTAAAATTTATATTTTGCTTTATATCCAATTTAATTTCTTTACGTTTTGGGGAAAAACATATTTTATTTTTATAGATTTTTATTTACCTGTCACTTTCTCTTTTTTTTTCTCACTCTTTTCTTATCCTTCCCTCTTTCAAAAAAAAAAAAAAAAAAGTTTAGAAATAGAAGACCAGAAAAGGACGGATGTTTTAAGCTTTTTAACAAAAAAAAATTTTTGGCTGGAAATTAAGTGAAAAGCACATTTTCCTTTACCTTCATGACAATACACACAGAAAAGAAATGAAACAATACAATGAATTTTTTTTTCAAAACTTAACGAATTTAAAAAAATTTATAAACAGTCCTAAATAAATTGAAACTCATGTCCTAGTATTTAATGATTAAATGATTTTCATGACACCTGTGTACTTTTACCCTTTTTCCAGTACTTAAGAGAAAAACTTACCATAGGCTTATATCCACAAAGAATCAAGTTGTTTCTTTACATCTTTGTACAGCAGCTGCTGCTGCAATGCTTTTATAAATGAGACTATTTTATAAAATAGCAGCTAACAGGAGACTCTTCTGTTCAGCTAGCCAGGAATGCAGGCGGCCCTTAACCCGCTTGGTATTATGTCTAGAACTTTTATATATATATTTTGCTTGCTGTTTACAGCCTTTTTTATTAGCGTGCCTTTTTTTCAGTGCACAGGTTTGTGGAGCAAGCAGCTGTTCATTTGTTTTGTCAGTAATGGAAAGAAGACTTGAACAGCTGATGACAGGTAATTTGGGCTGATGTTCAAGTTCTTATAATAGAACTGTGTAGAAAGCTATCACTTTATCTTACAGTGTCTGTATACGTGTGACAAGACTTTCAGAACAGAAGAAGAAATTTGCACTTCACAGGGTAAATAATAAAACATGAGAAAATAGTCAGTGGTGTTAAGAATGACGTATAGAAAAACTACACGCAGGAAGCCATTTCTGGTGCACAACAAGGCATTTTGCTGGTTGTATGCTGTTGGAATTTTTGATAAGGGTTTGTGGCTGTCATGGGTTGGCACCGCTTCTATCAGTTTTTAATATTTGTACAAATCTGGAGCATGCTCAGAACTTTTGTGTTCCTTTTTTGAAAAATTAATAATGTTACCTAACTATGGAGTTTCAGGACTTTCTAGGCAAATTTAGCACGCTTGCATTTTGTCCAGTTGGAGCCTCGTTTCCACTTGTCATTCACTCTCTAGAGATTTTGCTTCTGATGTATTTTCTGGCAGTTCCTTGACAGATCCTGAATATTTCCAGTAAATCATCCCCATACGTTCATGGCTGTCCTCTGTTCCAGACCTACTTCCATGCAGGAATTTGTGTTTCCATCATCCCTCAAGGGAAGCTGTTCCTTCATGGCTTCCTGGAAATGGCAGTTGTAGTAATTACAATTGTCCTCTACTTTTGTCTTGTCTGACCTTGAAAGTACCTTTTATATACCCATCCCTGTCCTCTGCTGCTTTTCTCTGTCACTGGCAACCCTCTTACTGCCTGTCCTATGCAGAGTTCAGGGAGTTCCCTGTTACCTCTGTTACAGCAGTATTTGGCTCCCTGCTGCCACTTTTTAATTCGTTCTGTCAGCTTTCCTACCACTGCTGGCTTCAAAAGTTTATTTGCTGTAGGCAACAGAGAGTCCACATATGGAGTGCCTGGAGATGCTGTCCTGGCTGCTGCCCATGCCTTCTGTTAGTGTATGTCTCCAGTTGTTCAGTTGCTTCTTAGCTTTCTTATGAAGCTGCGAAAAAGCTCTTTTTCATAGCTATCCCCATACATTTGCATTGCAGATGGAGTGTCGGTCATCACTTGTGATGAGTAACTCAGTGGTTTTGCTTAGCATCACAAAAAATTAAAACAGAAAATATGTTATAAAGAGTTCAGGTGATAGTACAATCATCAGAAGCCATATGCCACACAGGAATGGCAAAAGCTATTTGTTTCAGCCAAATACAGAGATCATATAGCATATTCCTTATCATTATTTAATAGGAGGTAATTATTAAGTATTTGGACACACAGAAATATATTCTGTAGCTAGTCATGGCACTTGAAAGCTTGCCACTTGTGTAGTGAAACAAACTCCAGATATATATTGGTACTCGTGAATTACTTATTCGTTCTGCTCTTCTCTGTGGCTTCTTCTTTGCAGTTTAAGTGGTTTTGGCCTCATTGTGCTACATGGTGTGACTGAAAGGTCATTTCACAACCTGTTGCATCCCCTGGTTGTCACTAGACTCCTTCTGGTACAGTGTCTCCATGTAGCAATTGGATTAAGAAAGGATCATAGAGCTTAATGATCTGGAATGGGGATGTGATTCTTGGAATGCAAAATAGAGGAGAAAAACTTGACATAAGTTGTTGAAAAATTGAGAAGATAAAATAAAGAGGTACAAATAAAGGCAAGAATGAAAGGTAGGGCAATGCATAAACGGCAAATATACAAGTCAATAATTAATGACAATAAAAAACAACTGGCTCAGAAGTGCAAGGCCTATTTTTTATTCTTTGAAGCTTTTCTCATTGGCTACTGTAACTTAAAAATAAAAGTTCTTGGAAGTTTTTGTCCTTGGTAATCTTCAGCATGCCAATTCCTACCACAGCAAGAAGAATTTGTCAATATTCACACAAATAACCTGAACAGTACAAATATTGAAGTTCTTATTTCTGAGTATAAAGGAATATTAAAGCTATCTAGGTACATTTTTTTTTTTTGATGTATTGCCGTTGATTTGATGTTGTACTTTTATTTAATCTTCAGCAAATTGCCCTTTTAATTTTAAACCCACATAAAGCAACCTCCAAAATTAAACAACTCTGTATTTCAGTCCCTGTAAATTGGACTATACGATTAATAATACATCCAGTGTATTATTTTTGAAGAATGGAGAGTCGGTTATATGTTTTTTGTGAGCTGTATTGGGATTTAGCCACCTACCTTCCATTCACATTAATGGGACTCACGCAGATAAATTGCCCTCAACAACATAAGTTTTCACCCTTCGGTCTCAAGCTAGGCCTTCAATTACAACCTCAAGAACCAAACACACCCTGCAGTTATGAAAGACGTGTGCCTGAGCGTTCAGCATAAAGAGGGAAATATCAAAATAAGGTTATTTGGCAGGAACTGGGGAAAAAAAAAGAATGTTATTTTATAAACGGCAGACAGGACAGATGGAACTAAAAGTCATGCGGCTGAGAGAAGGATCAAAGAAGAACAACTATTTCCTTGATGCAGGGAAGAGAAAGCAACAACAAAGTGTGCAGTACAGCGTGTGCTCCTGACATGGCCGGGTCAGCCAGCAGCTTAGAGAAACTTCTGAGCAGGGTAAAAGGGACTAGAGTCAGGAAGAGGGAAACGCATTAATATCTTGAAAAGGTAGAAAGAAAAAATGTAGTTGTAAAGTTCCTTCCCTGTAAGGTCGCCAACTCTTAGGTTTTCTTTACTTTTATGAAATATATTAAATTATACTAATATTAAGGTGCTAGTCCCAGTGAGTCTGATGATGTTTATTTTCTAAAGGAAAAAAATGGGAAATAAATCTGGTGACAAAATATTGAGAAAAATGAACCTTCAGGCAAAAGAACTAGAGTGTACGTATTAGGGAGGGTGGTGTGGAGGGAAAGAGAGAAAGAGAGACAAAGAGGGCAAGGGAGAGAGGACAGAAACATTTTAATCCACATTTAAATTATTTTTAACTCAATCTATACTTTTTATAACCTGACTTTTTCAATGCTGGAGTTGTATTTTGGTCACAGAGTCTTATTGTGTTCAGTCTTTTGCTTTTTTTTTTTTTTTAAATATTTAAATGACTTTAGAAATTGTATTAGAGAACAGAGCAGGCTGGCAAATCCCCAGGTTTTTCAGATGCTCAGTTCCTGTCCGGTATACATAACCCAGGACTCAGGTCTGGACGTACTAGCCCAGATGTCACAATGCACTTATGTATGTGCCCCACTTGGCATGAATCAGCCCTCTATAAAGCCCCATGGTGAAATCCACTGCACCTTGCCCCTCTGTCCGCCTGGCCATCATCCTACACAAGAATGGCTGTGAAGCCAGGATCTACTACGTTCTTAAATGCATATTCCCAGGAAATAGCAAGATGGTGGCTCTAGCCTCCAAGATTAAATGTGTTTAGAAATGGTCCCTAGAGAACTGTTTCCTCAAGATATATGTTTTAGTGAGTGCTTCACAGCTGCATGTTTTTTGGAGGGAAAAAGGACTTTTAAAATAGATTTTTTACATTTTTTCCTCAACCCAAAAGCTATTCAAAAGATGAATTAAAGCTTGAGTGCAGTTAGTTCGTCCTTTTCCAGAATATAATTTTATTTTATTTTTATTTAATGTATTTAGGTTGGTGGATAGGTAAATGATTGTAACATGAACCTGCTTCTCATTGATGAATGTGTCTAGAAGAATAAAGGAAGAAGAGAGGGCAAGAGGAATGGATATTAAAGTGAGCAATATATTTCAGTGTTCCCTTTGCTGTTCCATTAATGGTACCCAGGAGAAGACCCATCTTACATTTCATAGCAGTTCTTTTTTTCTCCCATTTCCTTTTCCCTCTCAAGCATCATTTATAGAAAAAGTATATCCCTAATATTTTCTATAGACTTTGACTTGGCAATTCATTATTTGCCACAAACGAATTTTTTTTGTGTGTTTCTGGAGTTTTACTTGTATTTTTACTGTCTGTGGGCTTGAAGCACAAATTATATATTCATTGATAGCAATGCATTTGCACAGCAGAAAGCTTGCTGCCTTCTGCCAGTGCTCCTTTCAAATGACTCATGGATTATTCAGGTAAAATAATAATTATCTCCCAAGAATTAAAATAAAAATGATCTGTACTGACTGTCACTGCTTTATCATAATGTTGGATAACAGGAGAAGTTCAAATGAACATTTTTAGTTTCTTTCTGTCTGCTAATTTGCAGCTAAGATTACATTTCTTTGATTTTCACCTCCTATGGCTCAAGATTTCTGACATTTGTGCCTGCTTCCTGTGCTACTCCCCAGACTCATCCATGCACTTCTTCTGCTGAAGTGAATATATAGAATAAGAATACAAATTGAACAACAACAGAACTGATCAAGAACATCTGGTCTTTGGAGGAAAAGCACTTTTCTCATAATCCCGTTGTTGCTGAAAGAACAGGAAGGATTTCCACTGCCATTAATAGCAGTTGGAGCCTATTCAAGTGTGGGTTTAGCAGAACGGTGAGGGAAAAGTGCTCTGGTGATTCCTCCCCACAGTTTGCATTATCCAGGAGCCCCCTCTTCCAAAGGGTGGTGCAGTATCATGGCTATGCAACCTTCCCCTCTTGGAGGGAATATTTCACAACAGGGCTGTTTCCAAGGGTCTGTATATGTATCTGCATCGTTATCTGTGGGTGAGCTTGGAAAATCCAAGCCCCACAAATTTCTACCCAGTATATTTCAGATATTTCACAGTTTTGTGGGTGTTTGTACCAAAGCGGTGTGATGCCTTGTTAGCAATGAAGTAGTTACATGCTAAGATTTATAATCAGACTGGAATCCAAATTACACACTGATGTTGTGTAATTCAGCTCCAGTACTGTGGCCTGGGCTGGTATCATATGGCAGTTTGCTATTATGGAAATTACTTCAGACTGGTGATAATGTTAAATGTCTGCTCATATGTTCAGCTTATGTGGGAATTTCTTTGTTCCCCAAACCAAGAATGTGCAGGGGAAGAAGAGCAAAACCGAGTCTGCTTAACACCTCTCACTAACACCGAACACGGTGCTGTGTGGGTGACAGTCGGTGTAAGCCATTTGAAAAGAGGAGCTTGAAAGCTGGTTTTAATAAATTCAGTTATCATTTTTCTAACTTTGTTTTATGACTTTTTGCCCAGCTGCAATAGGTAGAACATCATCTGGAAATGCTGCAATATGTAATTTTTCACTGATGCCTTAGCACGGGAAGATGGACCTTACCCAAAGTTGTGCGTAGAGAGCTGTGAAATGTGGCACTCGACTCTCTCAAAGAAACAGTTTTCTTCACTGAATGTGGATGGTGAAAATCAATTATATGTAGATTGGCTATGAGAGAGACAAGCTGTTCTGTTGATTTAGGCATGACCTGTGTGGTGACGCTTCATCTCCCACTGAACTAAATATTCTTTCAAATGACATATTAATGGGAGGGCATCCAAAATACTTGCTAGGCAAATGAATGTGTAATAGCCAGATGGTTTATTTGGATTTTCAGTAATCCTCAGAGGATCAGGAAAGGGATTTATTTAGGATTCAGTAAGTTATGGCATGCAGTTACCTGTGTTAAAGTGTCTTGAAATACAGTAGGTTATAATTGCAGATCTGTTCTGTTCTTTTCTTATTCTGCCACATTTGTGAAGCACTGTGGAAAATGTCAGCAGACTTTTCATGGTGTGGTAGGAGCACAGGTGGGGGATGTTTAAGAAATGGGGTTGTAAAAGAGATGGGGAGGCAAATTACCCAATAATCCCTTCTGCTATTCTTAGGACTATTCAAATCTTTCATCCCACATCAAATTCCTTCTATTCAAAACTTGGCATAAAGACCATAACACATTTCTCAGAAGGTGGAATAAAACTTACCTTATGATCCTACCTACATAACTCTTTTTAATACATGAAATGTATTTCGGGATGTCTTCTCTTTACTTGAACATATTGTGCTGCGACAGAAACTTCTAATACAACGCTATACAGGCTTGCTGTTCATGCTTTTAGCTCTGTACGTGTCTGGTCAAATGTCCTCAGCATATGCACACTCTCTGCAGCTGTGAGAGTGAGCCGCAGATGTTACATTTATATAAAGGCTGGCTTTTCTCCACCTGGTTCCCTAATATACAGATGTATTTTTTTTCATCCATGAGCATGAATGGTTCCCTTTGATGCTACTGTATATTCTGCATGGAGGGGAAAAGGAAATTGAGTTTCACTGAATGATGGGTTTTGTCTGGAACACATTTCTGCTGGGGAAAATTGAACTGTTTCTGAAGAATTTCAGATATTCAGGTCTTCTGTAGACCAATAACGCTGCCACTGTGTGTTGCACTGGCAGCAATAGTGGACCAAGATGATTCTTGTCTATGGCACACTTAGGAAATCAGCAAAACACTTAGGAACCAAATGTGTCACTCAAGCAAAATGATGAAGTCTAAATTCTGTAGAATTCAGGAAAACCTCTCCAAGGCTGCTTGTCATTGGATTTGTCCCAGCTGTCACAAGTTATTGGGGAAAACCTTGCCTCACACACCCAAAGTTCTACCACTGGGAAAGCACAGCAGGATCACATATTTACTATGCCTGCTGCTTAGGAAATCTCTCTCCTGAGTAATTCAGAAAACAACTATTCATACACTTAGAGTCTCTCTAGAGCCCAGTTTGTTGAATGGACTTACCTGATTGTACTGAGTTTTATTACAACTTGTGCAGTGATGTAAGGGCATGGCAATAAGAGTGCACTGAGTTCATTCATTTTTCACAATGACAGACATCTGGATAGTCTATGGAGAAGACAGGTCATAGGATTTCCTCCTACTGACTTGTAAGTCCTAGACAATGCGGCCTTGGCTTCTTTCCTTTTCATTTCATGTACATGACTGAGCTCTTGCAGGCAGACTCCTTGCCAGCTATCTGGATATTCTTGGAACACAGGAGCTGTCTGCTTGCTCTCCCATGCGCTGGGGCTAGCCTAATCCCTAACTTTTGTAACTGAAGGCCAAATCCTTTAATGACTGACTAGGCAGAGGAAGAGCTACAGGTCTGTGCTCAGAAACGTGCTCAGGTTCTGCACCCGAGTCTCACAGAAATGCCCAGTGGCAGCTCTGAGATGCCTTCCTTGCTGGCAGACCCTGGGGGTTGGCTCTGACATCCCTGTGTTTGATAACTCTCCCAGTTGTGAACCACATCTGGGAGGGGCTAACTCTCCTCCTTGGTGTCCATAGAGATATCTGGAGATTTCAGCTAACACCAGCAGTTCCTTACCTGTCTCTGGGCACCTGAATTTAAGCTGGTACAGTGCTGTGTAGACCCTCTGTTGAACGCCTGCCATGTGGCAGGAGACTATCTATCATTAGTTATGTCTTATGCCGTATTACCTTCATTTTCTATGCAGTCACCTCTAGTGCTCCCGTCTGTAATCAATGTTGTCCAGAATACCAGGAGAAGTGTAGGCATCTTTGTGAACCAGGGCATAAAAATGTCTACCAATCCTTGAATTTAGAAGGTAGTCTTTCCACCATTTATCATTTACTACTCACTCAGTTTCACTGTAAGCGATGTCTCTGCATGAAATGTGAGCCATAGCCATAAGCCAGATGTCAGTAAAAAAATGGATTATCCCTGCTTCAGCATCCCTTATTGTGATTCAATTTTCGTACATGATAGGCACTACTGTTCAACAAGCGGCACTGTCACTGGTCGGCATTTGATTTAAACAAACATTTTGAGACCATAAGCTAGAGAAGTGCTTGGTCAGACAATTGGTTAGTGGGTAGATGAAACTACTAATACAAACATGCTGTAAGCTAGGAGTAACACTGGGAAAGCAGATGTATGTTTGAAGCCAATGATTCTGATTTTCATGAGTACATAAGGTAGGATATTTCTGAAAGTAATAAGAGATTAAAAGTGCTGAAAGAAAAGAAAAGCATTTTTTAAACAAAAGTGACTGTTTAGGGAAGGGAGAGAGATAATTTTTACTTGTTTAATCTGGCAATAAGAAATACAATACTTGGCTTGTCAGCATTTGATCTCAAAATTAATTCTAAGAATTCAGGAGCAAAATCTTGCATGAACCAGTGCAGCTCCTGCTTAAGTGGGGAGTTGTTTTTCCAATTGTTTTAACAGGCAATGTAAGCGCAAGTCTCCAAAGGCCAATAGAGTTTGCAGTAGTTATCAGGAGAAAATAGGCTTTACGGTGAGTAGAGAAAACAGAATTCTTTTTAATATCCACAATATCATTTTAATGTTTGATAAAAGATTCTGTACACACACGTGTATACACACGTGTGCACACACATGTGCAGAGATATTGGTAATATGCTTCAAACAAAATCATTTCCTGCACGTATGACTTTACAGTATATTTAGAAAGCTACAAAAAATCCAGCAGCAGAAAGGAAAGAGAGAGAAAAAAACATGGGTTCCTGTGAATTAAAGTGAAGTTAATTGTAGTCTCTTTTACTTCACATGAAAGTTCTCTGGATATTAGGAAGAAATTCTTTACTGTCACAATGGTGAGGCACTGGAACAGATTGCCCAGAGAAGTTGTGGATGCCCCATCCCTGGAGGTGTTCAAGGCCAGGTTGGACAGGGCTTTGAGCAACCTGGTCTGGTGGGAGGTGATCCTGCCCATGGCAGGGGGGTTGGAACTAGATGATCTTTAAGGTCCCTTCCAACCTAAACCATTCTACGATTCTATGATTCCGTAGAGGAATACTTCATGGGATATGGAAAAACTACTGACAGCCTGAGAAATGGTGTCAGTTTCTGACATCACTCAAGCCTGTGACAAACTTCCCATTGGCTTGCACGAAACCAGAATTACATCCATTATGTTTTTCACATGACAAAGTATACACCTACAGCAAAATAAGCTTTCAGAGCCCTAGTCCCTCTCCTTTTGATTACCATTACTTGCCTTATCATTTATCTTTATTAGTATTATTTATATTTTTATCTATATTATTTATCGATATTCATTGTTTATATAATATATAATATATATGTCATAGATATATTTATATAATATATAATTATATTATTATCTATATATTTATCTATATTATTATTATCATTTATCATTACTCTGCCTTATTGTAGCGAAATCTTTAAACAATGTGTTACCCTTCATCTCAAGAGGAAAAGGTTATATGTGTTTCTTTAGAGTAAATCTGTTTTCTTCCACAATATGATCAGCAGAGATCCTGAAGGGAAAAAGTTTCCCCTGGAGCCTAGCCCAGCATGAAGTAGAGGTTGTTTTAGAACATCCAGTAAAGCTACTCAGGAAGTGTTACGGACATACTCTATTCTTAATAAATCCTATAAAAATCTGTGCAATGACAGTATTTTTTTTTCTTATATCGATACTGAAGTATTTCAAAAGTAATAGTTACAAATAAAGATTTATTCTGTGATGTCCTTTGTTGGTTTGGCAAAAAGTACTATAGAAACAAATTTCAGGAGCCAATCTTCAGTAGGGGAGAGAGATTGTCATTGTTTGGAAAATACGATATGGTCAATACTGTTAAAAAATAAGTGTATGCTTAAATCGAGTACTCAGCATAATTAGAATACTACGAATTTCCCCAGGAAAGCTGGTCCCACACCTGGTGTGATCGGAAGCTGTGGTCAAGTACTTGATGAAATTCTCAGCTGGTTTAAGTAGATGTAATGACCCTGACAGATAGCTGGCATGGAGGAGAATTTACTCTGTTAACTTTTTGAAAGCAACCATTTTATTTATTCTTCATCTCTGAGCATTTATGTTCCAGCTGGTCTCAAAAATCACATAACTGGAAATTGTAAAGACATGCTGGGGAAAAAAAAGTAGCAGGAAACTTGGCAGGAAAAGTGACACTGCAAACTTGAAGCAGAAACTATGGCAACCTGAATCACTTGTTGGATGAAATGCACAGGATTTTTTGCCAGTGACATCTGGAGGACCAGGGTTTCACCTCGACAGTGCTGTCTTGCAGTGAGAGAAAGTATTCTCCCCCTTGATTTGGCACATGTGAGATGGCAACCCAGACAGCATCCACCCACGTGCTCTTTGGAGCACCCTAATGAAAGAAGGACATGGACAAACTGGAGCAAGTCTAGTGGAGGACACAGTTAGTCAGGAGGCTGGAGTGCAAGGTGTATCAGGAGCGTCTAAGGGAGATAGATGTGTTCAGCTTGTAGAGAAGGCAGCTCTGGAGTATCCTCAGAGGTGCACTGTGATAGGATGAGAAGCAAAGGTCAAAAGCTTTGGACATTCAGATCAGATATGAGGAATATTTCTTTTCACCATGGGAGTTGTCAAAGACTGGAAAAGAGGTTGTTGATGTTCTCAAGAGATATTCGAAACTCAACTGGACAGAGCCCGGCAACCCGATCTAATATGGCTTTGCCTTCAGCAAAGATGACCTCCAGAGGTCCCTCCCAACCTGAATTATTCTATGTTTCTATGATACTGTTCAGTTTGCTTAAATTATTCTCTTTGTTTTTAAAGAGAATGGCAGTTTCAGAAATAGATCCAGCTGTTGATTATATGCTTCAGGGGGCAACATTAATAGAGGAGCTGCAGACCTTTTAGCCCCCTGGTAAACTCAGGCCTTAGTTTTTATTGTTTTCTACCTTCAGCTATGGTGTAGCATTGCTGTGCTCATAAAGCGGCTGCTGTGAGTGGTGTGAAAAGTAATTGCTGCATATACTTCATACAGCTTGTAAAATGATTTGGAAATTTCTGTAAAGAAGTGAGCTGCTACTTTTTTATCACTACAGAAAAACTCAAGATGGCACATATACATATATAAAAATACGCATGGATCCAAACTGCTAAGATAATTCATGCTACTCTACACTCTGGCCTTAAAATTTGGCCAGAGCCCATTTTTTTTTCCAGAAGTAATGTTAGTGCTACAATGATAACCTGAGTAAGGTGGAGCTCCAGATGACATATCACATAAACAGTGTAAGAGGGAGCCTCTGCCCTCCTAAATTCAGACTCTGCAGGTGGGATTGATTATTTTCTTCCAAGAAAAGAGTAAGAGTCTTTTATGTGTCCTGCTTTCCTCAGCTTCTATTTCTTTTCTCTACTTTTTAGACAAGAATGTCCATATATCTCACAGGGTCAGCCTGGACTTTTATTAATTAAACTTTCAAGACCTTTGAAGATGAAAAAGAGAAAGTATTATTATCAAGGATTATTTAAACTATGTTTTTATAAGGTTGAAATACAGTCCAGCTGAGAGCTACATGCCAAAGCCTTAGTAAAAATAGTCAACCAGTGGGTTTTCCGCCAGTACCATGTCAAATTAAAATTATACTTCGCAACAGTAAATTCAGTGCTGATAAATCCTTGTGGATTAAATATAGGAAGCTGAAAAAATAAACGCTTATTTTTCTCATCCAGATCATTCGTCTTCCCGTTAGGGTTTTATTTTCAAGAAAACAAATCTGAAATCTGTGTGTGGACATGTAAACAACAGCACAGGGAAAAAATTAAGTACTTAGCAGCAGTGAAGTTTGTCCAAGGATTACCACAGTGAATAAAAGCAACTTCCCTTTTAAAAGCTGAGTGTACTATTTTGGGAATGTGACCCCTTTTCATGAATAAATGACGTGGTGACATTTACAGATAAAGCAAGATTTAACTGCTATGAAAGGAGATGACAAATGTCAGGATGTCAGTAATGATCTGTGAACATAATGGTCTCTCACCAGAGCACTGAGTAGATATATAATGTAACTGTCGCCTGCTAATGCTGCCATGGAAGAAGAAAAGCAAAGCAATATGAGGAAGATCAAAAACCTCTCTGGAACCAACCTTAAAGTCTGATTGATAGGCATTGGCACAACTTAGCTAATAAATTATACTGCTAATGACTTAAAGTTTTTACCTTGTGCATATTACTATTACACACTGTGAAATTTCTGTATAACTTACAACTGTATCGTGTCAGAGGATAAAGTGTTGGCCATCAAAATGGCTTTCTGACAGTTTCTTTATCCCCGCTCTGCTGCCGGGGCTTGGCTGTTGTGAAGGTCTTGCTGGAGCTGAATGGATTTACAGCAACCAGAGCTGGTTCATCAAGCCCAGGTTGCTGAAGAGCAGAGCAGGATTTTCCCTTGGCATGAATCGGCTGCAGGAAAGATCATCAAGACCTCCTACCCACGGCAGGGTTGTCCTCTTCAGGTATTCTCAAGTGTTATGTCTCTCGGTTTTTCACACCCTGGCAGATCGTATGTAGGCCCAGCCTTGTGATTGCTGTCAGAGTTGCCTTGATGACTTCCTTGGGAAACCGAGAAATGTGGTAGGGAAAAAAAAGCTTGTCATTATTTATGCAGTTGTCTTCTGAAGTTGTCTCAGGCAACTGCTTCCCACCCCTGGGCCCCAAACCAAATCCCCATTTGTCTCACATATTGAGTACTTTCACCAGCTGACAGTTAAATTGATTCCCGTTTGCTATTTAAAGTGAGGAGAGCGTCTGGAAATCTGAAGGTTTAAAAATCCCGAGACCTAAGCACAGCATAGCGTGGAAGGGAGGGAGTTTCTTTGCATGAGCTCCCCAGCCTCCTGGCAACTTCACAGCTCTCAGCTGTGCAGCGGGTTTTGCTTTCTTCATGCTTTGCTTCGACAGTTAGTCGACCTTTTCTCTGAATAGGTTAGCCTGCCACAGGGCTTGCGTTACCCAGAAGACCAAGGATGTTTTCAGAGAGATGGTGAAACTGTGATTGAAAGCCAGACATAGTCAAGCTCTGGTGCAATCAGCCAGGAAGCTTTTGGCTGGTAGTTTGTTTATGAGAAGAAGTATCATGGATGAGATATAAACATTAATACAATAAAAATGCCAAGCTCTGGAACACAGTGAAGATGATGCTGAACAGTGAATAGATATATTTTTTAGGAAATATTCTGAGTTAAAACTCCTGTTAATAGTGCACAAGTGTATCTTTAACACTACCTGTATAGATACAGTAATCACAATATCTATCAGGCAAATCCACATTACAAAGGAAACTCATCCCAATCTGCTGTATCTTTTGATCTGCACTTTACAGTCAGAGTCATCTATGACAATGGAGATGGAGGTGGCATTTTGGATAAGGCAGCCAGCATTGTAGCAATCCTGTATTGACATCAAGCAAGGATTCACCTCGATTAACATTATCCGTCTAAAAGTTAGATGTCTTCTCTAAGCGAATTCTTTTAAGCTTCCTGTAAAGTCAATGGAGAGATGTAGGCAGTGCAGAGGGCAATCGACCCTATCCTGAGATAAGTATTGTAAGATAAATTGTGCCTATTTCTTGCTATTCACTGTAGAGGGGACCCAGCCCTCCAGAACAGATGCTTACAAAAGTGAGGTTGCTGTGCTCAGGTGAGACATGTAGGAGGGTGAAGGAGTAAAAAAGTGCTGTTCTAATTTCCATGGAATCAGCTGATCTGAAGGGTCAATTGCTTTAACACAACCTTATTACTGTGCAGCATTAAACTATTAAACCTGATTAGGGATTTATAGTGAGGAGTCCTTCAACCACCATATCTTGTACAGATGCAAGAAAATTAACACTAAAGAAAAGAAGTCCACTTTCTAAAATAGAAAATACATAATTAAAAAGTGCACAAAAGACGAAGAATTAAGCAAAACCGCTTGTGTTATTATGAAAGCGTTGAGCTAATTAATCAATGTCTATGTGTGTCCTTTTTTAAAATATACTCAGTTAAACAGAAGTGGCAGATAGTTCTGATGTTGAACCTTGAGATAGTCATTGTGAAACTTTCCTTCTTTCTGACAAAAGAGACACGTCATTTGGAGAAGCAATACAATCGTTCTTATAATAACTGGGGAAAAACCAATATCAGTCCTCTCAGGATATAAGACAAAATGATTTCCTGTTTGTATCATTCTGGCACTCCGGCTGGTCCAGTGGGGATCACTGGGTGTATTTGTGTTGATATGAATATCCCAGTGAATAAAGGTTATCAGTTAAGACCAGGTTTTGTGATGTGAAGCAGTAGTTTTATAGGCCATATACTCGATGATTTTAGTCTACAAAGCCTCTTCTTGAAAATGCTAAAAGGTAGTTTCTGGGTGGACTAACCAGGATCTGATTACTGCTTATGTCTAACTTTTAACACATCCATCTTGATTCCAGGATTTCTAAACTCACATGTTTCTAACTTGTTAGACGTATATTCTAGTATTAGCAGACCATTTCTGTTTAAACTGCTTGGGATTTTTCAATGTGGTTCTTTTTTGCTTGATTTATTGTAATATTTAATTAACTCTTACAATTGGATGGATTTCTAGGTTACAGTTATTGGACTATTATTTAGCTCTGCTGGAGTGAGAAGCCCATTACAAAATGTGCTAACAATTCTACTGCTTATGGAAAATCTAGGAGAGAGTTTTACTTTTATATTTCCAAACTACTGAGTTTTAGTCTCTGCTTTTAATGCCCTTTATACTCATCAGCTAGAGAAGGACATTAGTGGTTCTCTCAGCCCTGACGCTTACTAACAAAGACTGACAACTGCTGACACAACAACCTGCCTTGAATTATTTTTGGGTAGGGGGTGGAATGGGTTGGCTTAACACAAACATGTAATTTCAGTAAACCACCATTTTCAGAAAACGACATTGTTTCAAATTTCCTTTGCTGACAAGGAGATGCATTTTTTCCCCAGACCTCTCTTAAAACAGTAATGCAGAGGATTGAATAGGAAAATGGTGCTGAAAGGAGAATTACAAAATGTACTCAGTGTCAGTCAAAATCTTCCATTTTAATTTTTATTCTGAGTTCTACTCAAATATAAATATGTATACAAATTCTTATCCTTAATTAACTGTAGAGCTTACAGAAAGCATTTATTGCTATCCATTTCTTTCCTATCCCTCCCCCTATCTCCCCTGATAAGAGCTGCATGTTTAGTAGACACACTATAACCCCGTAATTTGAAGCTACTACTATAGCATCAATTCTTCTGGATGATACCACACCTTGCCAGTCAAAAATGATTTGAGCTTAAATTGTCAGTTAAAGATGCTCTTCAGTTTTATTGTCCTGAACTTGCAGGCAGTCTATTGGATGAAGTGAATTACTCTGTTGTTGAAAATGCTTGTAATTTTGTGTGAAGGACACAATCAGAATACACAATATTTTTTCCCCTTTGCATTTCCCAACCTGCTCTGCTCTTTTGGTGCCCAAGCATATTACAAAATTGCTGACATCTAAGCTGATCAATCAAAATCTTTGCAGTTCTGTAAATGATCAAGCTTAACTGTCTATGCAGCTGTTATTTGGCAGAGCTCCATCTGGAAAATAAAATACAAACATCAAAAGAAGTTCAGCTAGGTTTACATTTCAGAGGGGTGTTTTTGATAGCTTGTCTGTCACATAACAGAGTCCCTTGGGTCAAATTAGAAGGCGGCCAACCTTTGTCCTTTCATAAATCTCTGGTCCTTTAGTTAGACAGATGACAATCACCTCCCAAAATAGGGACACCTAAGCAGTGTGTTGGTGTTGTGCTGATACTCTGCACACTAATGTGCACAGCCTCCGAGGAAACTGTGGGATATATACACAGGAGTACTATGCGGGAGCTAGGGAAAGCTGGGGCAGCCATATGGTTTATAGGATTAAGAAGGTAGATCTTTTCAGCAATGGAGCCATTATCTGGTCCTCAGTTCTCCCCAACTCTCTACCAAGCTTAACTCCATGGCATGCAGGGGCTGGGCTGGTTGCCTGTAAAACTGCCATTATTGACCCAATGCAGCTGTACTGTGGGGAACTCTGTGTGTATTAGATTAGTCTCAATTCAGAAAAAAAATATTTCCAGTGTTCATGAAGTGTTTCCCTTCTTCATACTCTGTCCCTGCATTTAAATTATGGCCTCGCCCGCAGTTTTATGAATTCAGCTAAAACTGATGATACAACTTGACCTGAACACATTAAGCAAATGTACCAAACTGAAGAAAGAACACAACATACATGAATACTTTGTGATTTATCTAGAGGTGTGTATGTGCCACTATCCCTTGCCACAGATATAGAGAACTGGGCAGAGAACTGATCGTCTGATAGACCGCAGGAAGTCATTTGCCAGGGCTGGAGAGAGACAGCAAATCTCCCGACACTTTATGCTCTGATTGGTCATGCCCAAAAGGCGTAACAGCCAACTTGAACAGATCAGCAAAGTTCTCATTAGCCAAATTTGGAGCTAACCTTTCTGGTCATTGACTGCAGAGAGGGCAAAACAGTAATCACAGTGGAAAGGTGTGCTTAACACTAAAAAGAAACTATCAGACAATAAACATTGTTGATCAGACACAAAATCAGACAGAGGAAATGAAAATATATCAGTGAATCAAATGCCTTTTCTTCCTGGACAAAACACAGAGGTGAAAAGTAGTCATGAGCGAGAATACTTTACATGGTGTGATGGACATACTACCAGTTGGTCCTTGTCAATTAAAGTTTTTTTTGGCATGATGTGAAGAAGAAGGTTTCCTCAAAGAACAATAAAGGAAATGAAGTGCCCAATACCTTTGCCAGTTTTATAACTCTCAGACTATGCGGAAAATTCCAGCCAGAAAGAACTGGCAGGAAAAAGAAAATAGTAACAAAACAACAAAACAAGGTTGTGTCATAGGAGTTGCAACATATTTAAGAGATTTCTTTTTATATTCTTTCACTTTGTGATGTGCTTTTGCGCTGCATTTTATATGTTGCTTAGTTAAAGACTGCAATGTCAAGATACAGAAACGTACAGCAAATTTTAAGCCTTTTAACGAAAACCACAATATGCATCTAGAAAAATAGATCCAGTTTTTTTCCTCAGCAGAAATTAGAACTGCTACATTTAGAAGCACATCCCATTTCTATCAAATATACACCGTTTCCCCTGCAGCTCTTTTTATGTTAGTCAATATCTTTTAATGTTATCTGATGGTTTCCTAGGAGATGCCCTAAATGGCCAAACTCACTAGTTTGATGCTGGTGTTGGATAATATCTATATGCACTAAACATCTGTTTTGTTCACTGAAGTCTGCTCTGCCCTTTTTCCACTGGTCATTATGTTCCCCCTGTGGGTTTCTAATGGCTGCTAATGAGATAAGAATAGCACTCCATGTACACTTCCATCTTCTCCAATGGTGTGTGATCAGAAGTCTGTGCTCTTTGTTAGAAGGAATTACTTCAAAATCATTGTTAGTATTTCTTTGTACAGTAGTTTGAATGCAAATTTTACACTTAAGGACTAAAGTGCCTTTTAAAAATCTGTAAGAAGCAATTAGAAAGAGAAAGATCACCACATTATAGCGTAAAGAGTTATATTTGTGGAAGGGTGGGCTCAGTGTTGATTCATGTTTTTCAGATGGTACAGTACAGGTTGCATCATTAATAGAAGATTAAGATGCCAAATGGGGAATTTTTACCTTCTGTTTCTGAGTCTTTCACTGTAGGAAATCACCCAGATATGGCTAGAGGTTGATTTTATATAACATGATGAGCAGACAGTGTGTTCCTCAAATTTAACAGAGCCTGCTGTTACTGTGGGAAGAGGGGCTGACAACTTGGGTAGTATCCATACAAAGCTATAATTTCTAATCTGTCAAAATCACTTCCCTTTAGAAAGCCTGATTTCATTAACATGTTCTTTGTCGGATGTGATTGTCTCTCTTAGCTGCTTTCCTTTTACAGCTGTCACAAAAGCCAATCAGATTATACCAAGGGCAGGAAATAAATAAGTCTTTTTCCTGTAAATTAATTTAGGCAAGAATAAACCACATATGGCTAGATTTAGTTCCTACTTTATGAAGTGAGAAATTTTAGCAAGGAAACAGATGAGGGCTCTAAGAGCAAGTATTGGCATAAATTTTGTTACAAACTATATTTCTTCTGGCACTCTAGTGGTGGGTATAGAAAATATGCTTACATATAACCTGTGCATCATAAATGGCAAACCAAGCTTTCAGCTAAACTGAGAACATAGGCAAAACTGATGTATAACTGTCTTGGACAGAGAGGTCAAATTAAGCTTTTCTCACATTCCGTCTGTGCTGTACTCTTCTGGGGTAATTGTAACCCAAATACTGAGAATTCATTTAAGTTCATTTTCTTCATATTTGATCTCTTGCACTATTAAATTTACCAGTGTAGGCTCCACTGCTATATCACTAAAGTCTGAGATTTTTGCACAGCTTGCTGTGCTCTTCTACCAAGGAGTCTCCAGGCTGAATCTTGCATTTGTTCATGTCTTGTTTTGGACCTGAGCATGTAAATAAGAAGGAGGCAGGTGCCTTGTGGAAACTTGTTTATCTGCTTGATTCAGCTCTGCTTGATTTGGCTCTATGGTATGGCTTCAGAAACTTGTGGGGTTATTCTTTTAAAAAAGTATTTCACTCTGGAGAATAAGACAAAGGATGATCCCTCAAAAGAGTTGTCCCATTTGACTGCTAAGGTTGAAAAATAGAATTTTCAAAAGTCTTCAGTATACAGAAGAATGATGTGATGAGCGTCACAGAAAGGGGTTACTCAGTGTGTCAGTTGGCTAGTCCATCTTTCCCTGGGCTGTTTGCAACAAGGGACAGCATGAGTTGATAGCAAAGCTCATCAGTGGAGCTGTAGCTTTACTTTTCAGTCACTGAGCCCCATCTGGAGAACAGGTGAAGCTGTAATTTTTTGTAATGAGTCTTTCTGTACAGGTGCAGAGAACCGTTCTAGAAGTCAAAGCATGCACCTATGGTGCTTTATGATTAGTTTGGCTAAGAATTTCCTTTAATTTGGAATTGATTTAAATCAGAAACCTTGCTAAGTTTTCACTTTTGTACAATCTATCACTTGTTAGAAATAAGTAGCAAGCACTATGCAAATCAGTCACTGTTTCCCTTACAGGTACTAAGTAGCTGTATTACCTGAGCAGATAGAGTATGAATCCCAGTGTCTTTTCATCGTGCCCTGAAATAAAGGTGAAAGGCCCCATAGTCATTATTGCTTGTAAACAAAGTGTCTTTCCCTTCTAAAAGGTAATTGGTCTTCCACCTTTCAATTTTGGCACATCTGCATCTCTAAAGGCTCATTACTATGCCTTTTAATTTTTTTTTTTTTTTTAGAGCTAAGAGAATCTTCTAATTTTAAAAATTCTTCCATTTCTTGACTATCTGTAATAGTCTAGATTTTTTTTCTCCTTTTTGCCAGTTCCATCTGGGCATTTAAAAACAGTAATTCTGTGTCTTTTTGTGTGCTCCAGATCTCCTGCAATGCCAGTCTCTAACTGACAGTATTTGATCTGTTTTATGATTATCCTTCATCTGTTGCTGGCTCTTTTCCTCTATGCTGGTAATGGCTTTGATCACCTCTTGGCCAGAATCTGTGGCTTCTCATAATTCCTTCTGGAAAGATTCTTTGTCTTCTTTTAATTACTTTTTACCATTACCTGGCTAGGATCCATTGCCCGTTGTCTGGTTTTAATTTTTGCCACTGTGGAAGCTAATAGGACTCTTCTGCATTGGGACATTTAGGAAAGTCAATCCAAATTAAATGTTAAAGTTCATACTTTGGCTGCATTAAATTCCTGTGTAGACAGCCTATTTAGAAGTAAAGACGACTTTAATTTTGTTTAATTTAATACATACTAGAAATGAATTAAGCTAAGTCAAATTTAACCACTTCAATTTTGAACAAATGTGTCTACACAAGGTTTGTGAGATTTAACAAATCCATTTTAGCTTCATACTTTTTATTAATGTTTTCGATTTCCTGAGTTTTTTGTAGACAAGGCCTCAGTTTTATTTTCTATAGGAATAATCTTTTTCATTCAGCCTAATCTTTTCCTCTTTCTGTGCTTTTCTTGATGTTTGACTGTCACTCCTCTGCTCTGATGGTGGCTTTCATTACTTCTGAGGGATGAGGAAGATTTACAGAACATAGTTGTTCTTATTATTTTATTAATTTACATTATAAAAAGCTATGTATCTGCATTAAGTTCAGGGTCACATTAAAGTGGATGCTGTAAGCACATGCACACATAGGATGGAGTTCATCTCACATAACCTTACTGGGAAAAAGGCGGGCAGATGGAGTGTACCCTCAGCAAGTTTGTAGATGACCAGAACCGAGGGGACTGGGTGGTATACCAGATGGTTATACCACCTTCAGAGAGACCTTGACAGGCTGAAGAAATGGGCAGAAAGAAATCTTACAAAGTTCAACAGGGGGTAACGCAAAGCCTGCATCTCAAGAGGGTTAACCCCATGCACCAGTACCTGCTAGGGGCTGACTGGCTGAAAAGCAGCTTGCTGAGCAAAACCTTGATGTCCTGGCGGACAGCAAGATGACCATGATATAGCAAAGCACCCTTATAGCAAAAAAGTTGAGAGAGGTGATCCTTCACCTCCACTTAGCACTGGTGAGGCAGCAGCTGGAGTATTGTGTCCAGTTCTGGGCTCCTCGGTAGAAGAGAGACATCAACACATTGCAGCAAGTCCAGCACAAGGCCACAAAGATTATTATGGGACTGGAATATTTTTCACATGGGGAGAGGCTGAGAGATCTGGGACTGTTCATCTGGTAGAAGAGAAGGCTCTGGGGCATCTTATCAATGTGTGAATACCTGATAGGAGGGAATAAGGAAGAGGGAGCCAGGTTCTTCTCCATTAGTGCCCAGTGACATGACAGGAGGAAACAGACAAAAAGTAAAACAGATGAAATTACATCTGAACACAAGAAGTTAAAGTTAATGACAGAAAGGGTCTGATCCCATGGGTTTAATAAGGCAAGGTTAATAAGTACACTGACTTTTAAAACTAGCATGAATCTAGCAGCTCCTAGTGATGATGATGAAGAAGAATTATCTTCATAATTTTTTAAATATTTATTATTTTAGGAGGAGGAGGAGAGACAAAGATGTGATACCTTCCATAATGGAAAAAAAAAGATGAACTCATGCTACTCTGTCATTTTGCTGTCTGTTAAAATTGTTCCCAGTAAGTCTGTCTCAGCAGCAGACAAATGAAGACTCCCATTTAAATCTGCTCCTATCTGATAGGTAGACATTTGCAAGCCAAAAATGAATCATCCTCCTTACTTCTCAAAAGTATGGTCTGCCTTTCAGATAATACATACTTTCCCAACCTTGTCAGGTGAGGCAGTGCTTGAAAGCTTTTTAGCACTTACCCTTTTGTATAACAAGTTATCTCAGTAGGAGACTTTGCAGCAGTCTTTAACCCCTTTTATATTCTCATTCTATCTATCTCAGAGATGTCTCATGCAAGCTAATAAATTCCATGAAGTCTCTCCTTTTTCCACAACATTAATCTCCCATCAACTAGTAATGAGCCTTGGTAGGTTCCTTGTAAGAATCTGAGCAACCGCATTAATTCCTTAAAACTTCTTTAACAATAGTGATCCTATTAGCAGAGAGTTTAGGAATGTCTGATCCATACATTTAGCCTTAGGAGCTTTTGGTGGCCTACATTTATTGTGCCCTGAAATTCTTAAGGATGCTGCAAATGCAAAGTGCATCAATTTCTGCTAAACTCTCTCTGCATACTGTCTTATGTAGCAAACTGGAACTGTGCTGCTAAAATCATGCCTTTTCACGATCATTTCTTGAGCTGAACAATTTTTCTTGACAAATTAATGCAACCAAATACTAAGTTTTATAGGTTGCTGCATGTTTTAGAACACATGAAATGACTGCTGGTTCTTTAGTATGCTGACTTTTCCCATAAAACACGTATACCAAGCGCCATACAGCCAACACTCACATGGCTAGCCTTGGCTATGTGATTTCCCACATGGTTATATGGGAATTTGCTGTTTCATTTTAGCAGTCTAGAGAACCATAGGTGCCTTTAGAGGTTTACAAATGAAGTTCTTGTTGCTTAAGGTTACGTATCTAAATTAGATGCCCAAGATCCTACTTATCTAGCAGTCTACTGACAGCCAACCTACAGCAGTAGAATGAGGTTAAAGAGAAAGGACTAAATCCTACCAGAAAATAACAATTCTTCCCAGAAATCTTGTATTTTATAAGCACTTCCAACAAAGTTTGGCTTCCTATTAGCCTCACTTCCACATTTATGTCAATTAAGATACCAAACCAATCAAATAATAAATGGGGAATCAAAGCTGAAAGTGGAGAAAGAAAGAGTATTGTGGACCCAGAGAAGACAACTGTGCATTCGAGACATTTTTCTGTGCATGTCTCTGACATTACAGTCTGCACTCAATTTGCTTCAGCTGAACTCTGCATTGCTAAAGGGAGAAAGGACGTCCATCAATTCAACCTACTCATTTCTGTTTCTTTTCAACATCAACTTTTCAGTGAATTATTTCCTTCTGCCACAGCAGCTCTTTCACACTGTCATGGTATTTTTTGGGGGTCTCTTTTCCTCGGCCCATTGTTTTATGCTATTTTTATCTTTGCTTTATTCCCTTGCGATATACAGTGAAACCAGCAATGCAATTAGCATTGTTACACTCATTCTGCCCTTTGACTTTTTTAAAGCCACTTTTTATGAACCTAAAAAAAAAAAGAAGAAAGAAAATCAACCACACAAAACTTGAAGTGTCTTATACTTTACAATTTCCTCTGTTTCCTAAAAATGTGTGGCAGCCTGATAGCACTCAGGAAATGGTACATACACAGACTTCACATACGCATTACATATTGTTTGCAGTGAATCAATTTTGTCATAAAAGAAAGCAAGTTTTCACTGTAGCTTGAAGTAGCTTCAATGTCATGAAAATCTCCATGAGTTTTTCTCTAAAACCGGAATCTGAACTGAAATCTGCTGCTAAAGCTCCAAAAGGATTATTGATTGGGAGAGACTGTATGCAAAGAAATTTCAGTTTGGATGAAACCAGTTTTTAATCTATATTACAATAATACTTCCAAGTTGCATATATTGCTAGAAGAAATAATACAAAGGCCACTACTGAGCCTGTGACATGAATAGAGAGCCCAGTACATTAATTATTTAACCATGACAAAAGAATGGCAATAATCTATCTTTTCTCTGAAATAAGGAGAAGAAAGAGAGGAAGCCATGGCTGGCAAGTGTAAGTGGCAAAACTTAAAGGTTTTCAAAAGGCTCTTAAGTAAAGAGGGCTGGCACTAAACATCTGCCCCACAGTGATTAGAGAGGTTGGGTGCACAGTTGAGTTCTCATTGCACTGACTTGCTGGTTTGGCTGTCAGATGGTTCTGATCATTTTTCTTCTTTGAACACAAGGCATTTGAAGGGGTTTTTAATTGATTGCCCCAAATCATTGTTCATTTTTGAAAGCTGAGCTTCACTTTTGAGCTTAGTCCATTTGAACCTTCTTAAATCAACTTACATTGCCGAACAAAATTCAGGCCCTTTTGCAATAACTGCAGTCCATTGAGCAACTGATGTCTGGTATAAACTCACAGGATAAAAAGACTAACAAGGGAAAATTAACTTAGAATACTGTTTTCCAGCAATTTCCCTTTTTAAATCACCCCTGTGTGGATTTGCTTAGAAGAAAATCATGGTAGTTCTAGGGAAATTTGAGCAATAATGAATATATCTTATGTATAAATCAGGTTTTCCTGCACTAATATTTGAAATTTTAACCTTCTGCATTTTAAAGATTGCATCTCAGAACAGGTAGGTGTTCCGTGCTAGAAAACAAGGCTGTTTTGTGTCAGCTCTCTGAGGACAGAAGCAATTACAGTTAATGAGCTGGGTTATTGTCTGATTATTAAACTTCTGTTTTTCCATAGTATGGCCATCTTAGTTACCTGGTTGTGAACCCGTTCTCCATCAGGAAATACAGTCATCTCACAAGTATCTTTGATCTGGACATAAAGATGGAATAACTATGATGCAGATTGTTGTGAATATGCCTTTTTACAGAGAAGCTCTGTCGTTTTCACATAAGAAATGGTGTGCATGTAAAGGAGGAAAGCTGCTGGCTTCATTTTCTGCAGTTGGTCATCTCTCTCAGTAACACAATATGTGGTTTTAGCCACTGTGGTCATTATAATTTAGCAACAGAATGTCTCTTTGGTGATATGTGCTACTGTACCTTAATGAAATAAAAATGGTATCCTCTGTCCTAGATGACGCAATGTTTATTGCCCTTGGCTGTACTGTTTATGACTTTACACCTCTGAGTAACTGTGTATGTATCTAATCTACTTTGCTTCTGATGAAAATATGTACATGAATTTGGATTTAGGAGATAGCTTTAAATACTCTCTTGGTATGATCTCATTTGAAATGGTCCTTACACATTTCTCCACTTGGCTAAAGAAACAACAGGAAAAGCTGTTGCTAATTTTGTTTTTAATTAATTGTGCAGCATGGATCTGTTGACGTGGCACGGACAGGGGTCAACTAAATAGATTTGCCTTGGGTTAATAGAAGTTTTCCATGTCCTCTGTTTCTGATGCTTAAAATATTCCTTAACAACCTTAAGTTGGCAAAATGAATGCATAAAATCCTCATGATCAGCCTGTCAGCCTTTAACCAAGGCTGCCACCGCCCTTTGTATTTGTCTGCTGTGCAACTCCCCTAACTGGTAGGAGGCCTGTGAAATTCTTGGGAACAATTTTATGAATAGAAGAATTTCAAGGGCTAAAACCCACTTTGTATAAATTAAAATAATGTCTTTTGGACTTTTTATAAAATGCTATATGCTCTACTCGTCCCTGAAGTGGATTTCTTTTACTGTTATTACTGTGATGACACATAATTAAGTCAGATTACATTTTTATAGAGAGAGGAGAATAGCTAAGACACAGTTCTAAATTATTCATCAATAAGTTTCACAAAAAAAGCAAAAGATAAGAATTTAAAATGTGCTCTCTGTTGTTTTTTTCTTTCTAAAACTAGATAATTTTATAATGGTATATTGAACAAATAAGTCTCTCTCTTCCTCCCCATGAGAGAACAAGAGACTTCATTTAACACCACATGTGTTATTGTGCTTATCTGCTGATTACCATATTACTTTGATTTGTATGGTAGATTGTAAACTCTTGCAGGATTATGGAAAGATTTCTTTCCCCAGGCTGAACCAGTGAGATTTTCAGCATCATGAAGCTAGAGATGAGTAGGAAAGAAGCAGATTGGTTATTATATCTCTATGTATTTTTTACCCACTGGTTCATCTCATTTTTATCACTGCAGAGTCAGCATGAAAGCCGACTAAGTTAATACACCTCCACAACGTTGTCACACCACTAAGTTTTAATGTCTCTTCATATCCTCAACATGCTTAGTGAAAATGTGAATTGCTGAAATGGGGTAGCCATAAAGAAGAGCAGGAGTAGGCATAGATATGCTTTGATTCAGCTAGTTAAAATATTTCTTTTGATTAGGAATGGATACTATATGATGAAGGAAACTGCTGATTTTCTAAACATCAGGGGTTTGTTTTGTACAATTCTTTCTTTCTGATTTTGGATGGGCTCATCCAAATTTGCAAGACAATTTTCCTGGCATATTAAGCTAAGTATTTCCTTGTAGAAAATACAAGGAGAAGCAGTAATGAAAGAGGAAGTTTAGACCAGAAAAAGGAAAAATAACTGTCCCATAAAGCTAAAAAATATGAATTCAGCTACTGTGTCTCTGTGCTCAGAATGTAACTCCGACTAGAAAAATAAAATTAATTTGAATAGAAATTAGGTAGAAATTTAAGATATGTAATGGAGATAATCATGGGTTTTCCAATATACTGGAAAGCTATGGGGAAACACGGGAATGGACAGTCAAGAACATGGCTGCTGGCTGCTGACTGCTGATACTGACTGGTGTCCACTTTGAAGTCTGCATTCCTCCTCCCATTTTCTGGGAAAAAATGTTGGTGACACACATTTAACCTCAGTATAAGTGTGTCCTGAATACGTTAAATGGCAGTGGTACAAAGAAGGAGGCAACTTAATGGTCAGGACTAGGCAGAAGATATGGGTTCACTTTGCTGCTCTGCTGCTGGGCTCTGAAAGGTCACAGAAGTGGCTTTATCTCCTGTTTTATGAAATAAAACCAACTACACTTTGTTATTGGGAAAAATAGACCTAGAATCCTGTATGAAATTCTTGTCAGCTGCATCCAAGATTAACTAAAGTTAGGGAAAAAAACAGAATGGTAGTTGAAAAGCTGGGGAGTAAAGTGTAGGTGAAAATTTACAATTTTCACAATGCAAAAAGGTTGTCAGTACAAAGGGGGAATCTTGGTATGATCTGTCCTGTTCATCACAGATAAAAATTATTTGGAAAAGCAGGTGGTTAATGAGGTGACCAAGTTTGCTGATACTACAGAATTCTTCAAGCTGACAGAAACTAATGCTGACAACAGAAGGTTAAACAGATCTTGTGATTCTGAGCGTTTGGAGATAAAACAGGAGACAAAATTCAGTGCTTATAAATGAAAAGTAATAGATGAGAGAAAGAATAATCCTAACAATTTTTACACTGCCATGGGTATAGGTATAGGTATTTTGGAAAGACATTTAGAGTTATTGTGGTTAGCTCTTTGAAAGGTGCTCAGTGAAAGCTGAAGATCATAGGAACAACAAAGAAAGCATCAAGAACAGAATAGTAGACATCACTTTTCCTTTGTATAAAGCCAGGATCACCTCGTGGCCTGAATACTGTATGAAGTTCTTGCCCCCCTTTTTTCCAACAGAAAAAAATTTTTGAAACAGACAAGGGCAGCAAAGATTAGATATGAAGAGGTTTTTATGTGAAGAGCAATTAGGTAGGATTATGGGTCTTTGGGGAGAAAATGACCGAGCAACAAAATTATAGAGCATGTAAAATAATAAATAACACAAAGTAGATGAACTGCCGTGTTTGCTATTGACAACGTTTGAAGAACCAGGGGCCATCTCATGAAATTATTATGCTGCTAGTTTAAGGTAAATGTGAGGAAGCACTTTTCTCACACAGCACAATTCAACTCTGGAACTCATTGTCAGAAGATTTTTGTGGTGCCCAAAGGATAAAGTAGATTTAAAAAGAGTTAAGAAAATTACCTAGAAGAAAAGACCATCGATGATTTTCCTACACAATATTAAGAATTTTTTGATTCATATATAGGAGGAATATTTCTTATGCTTATTCTTTAAACAACAACAAACAGTGACTTGTACACTACAGGAGATGATTTGCTGAGTCTGATGAAACTGGGTTTTATCCACTATGACATTTCCTACGTCACAGAACTGCACACTGTCCACAGAAGTTGTTCTGTGACATTCAAAGGTGTTCTGGTTTGAGGTAAAACAGGACCAGGTTTGTTCAGTACCTTTACTTCTTAACTAACTTACTACTTAACCTCTTCTAACTACTGAACTTAACAGCATATTGTGCAGACATTGTTCACTCTCAGACACCTATGTTTCTAGTTGATGCCAAGGCATGGTATGCAGAGAGGCTCTTGCTTATATTTATTACTATAACACCCAAAGCCATCTGACTTTGTTATTTGCCCCATTGGAGGGTTGGAAGCAGAAAAACGTAAAGGGGTCCTACCTGCGGGGAGGAGCAGACAGGACAGGTGACACAAAACTGACCAACAGGGTATTCCATCCCATCTGCCTCATGCTCAGTGTAAAAGTTGAGCGATCAAAGGGTCAGCCCTCTTCCTTCAATGGCCGGTGTCCCAGGGGGACTCTGTTCATCTGCCTTTGATCTCAATCCTGAATGCAGATCCGGAATCCAGTTCCCATTCATCACTGAGTCCAGTGTGGGACTTCCCCAGTGCCAGCCGGTGATGTGATTGTCGTCTTGGGAGCTTGATATATTTTTGTATATATTTCATATAATTTCCTTTTTTTTTATTTTACTATCAATATTTCATTAAAGTAGTGTATTTCCTTCAAAACTCATAAGTCTCTTTTTCCTTCCTCTGCCTCTCTCTCTGAAGAGGGGTAGGGAGGAGTATCTGTTACTCGGCCGATGGCCAGTTTGGCCTAAACCACGAAAAAAAGGGAATTTTTGTGAAAGAAAACTAAACTCAAAAAATAACTCATTTAATATACCTCATTTAAGATACGAAGGAAAGTGACTTTATTATTTGTGAGTTGATCAGAGGATAAGCACTTGGGAAGGAAAAAATCCTTTGAGTATAGGGCAATGGATGTGTGTTCTGGGACATGTCTTTAAGACATAAACTTGGTGTGGAATCACTCATGTCAGACACGCATCCAAGCCCTGCATCTCATCTGGCACTAAATCCATTTAGAAAAGTGGAAGAATCTAGTCGTGAGAATCTTTTTGGCTTCCTCCATATATACCTACAGTTAATAGTTGGCAATTAAAGTATTTGTGAAGATATGTTAGAAGTAGATGAGATCAACGATACCAGTTAGGAACAGATCAGTACAGTCCCTTATCTGGTCTCGTGGAGGGAGCAATGCGTTGCTTTGAACAGCTTTCACTCCACCCACCAGTGAGAAACAGCAGTGAGGCTGATAGCTGCTTGTTAGGTTGTAGCAGGTGGGAAGACTGAAAGTAATTTTAAATAGCTCTTCCCTTCTTCCACTTTAGATGGGGTAACTGGAGAACCACTGGAGCAATAAGAAAGGTTTTTTTCTTCTCTTGGAAATTGTAAAGGTGCCCAAAGGTATCAGGCATGAAACATAGGAATGTTGATGGAGCGTTGTACAAATTCATGAAATGAAAAGTTGGAGAGATGTTTAAAGATGTGGCTGAAGGTGGTGAATGCTTGAGGGAGGAACAGTGATTTTGTTTTGTCATTTTGACCTCAGCCTGAATCTTGTGTACAGCATCAAGTTGCCTTCTCTTGGGACTGAGCCTGGAACACATGCATGAGATATGGAGTGCTGGCCTGCTTCCCAAGGACTGCCAGAGCTGCTATGCTGAAATTCAGACTTTTATGGACTAATGATTTTCCTGCTTTAGTGACACCATGTTTTAAGCACTCTGGATATTCTGGCAGCAAGTTAAGATGTCTGTGTAAGTGTAAGTCTCTGTCCAAGTACTCCTTACCTCACAGGGTTAAAAGAATACATGCATCAAAATTTGAGGTGTTCTGGTGCCATGGTAGTGAAGTCATATAAAATATGGAACCATGTAAAGTCTAAAATTTGTTAGATGTATAGAGTTAAGTCAAGCTGAAGCATCTGAATGCAAATTGTGATCTGAACTCTCTCCCAGGAGCAAGAGCTTTGGGTCAGGTGTTACTGTTCAGGACTATTTCCAAGTGAGTGACTGTGCCTTTTTATAACACAACCCTTGTTACACTTTGATTTCTTCCTCTGTCCTGGTCTGAATTATGTTACTTTTGTTGATATGAATTCACAGCCACTAGCCAATGATCATAAAAGCTATTCTATGCCACATATTGGCTTGAAAGATTTAGGTCCCCAGTACAAAAGGATGGTACTTTATCCACTCAGCCAGACCAGACCCTTGATTTTACATTGCTGTTTTCTCTCTGAGTTTCAGAAGACCTTTTAATATTTCAGAACCATGCCAGTGCTTTCATAAACTTTCCAAAGGGTGAACAGTAGTAGTTGTATTCCAGCTGCTGCTGAATCTGCTGTGTTTGTTCAGCCCTGAAATGATCTTTTAAGATGTGAAAATAAAATGTTTCACTAGTACTGAGCCATAAACACAAAACTGACCAGCGATGCTATCCGCCCAACAAAAACTACCTATTATGTATTAGAACCTTTTTTGCCAGCTTTCTCCACGGAGACCTGATTCTGATTTAACCTGACTTTTTTTTTTTCAGCAAAGCAGGTAAAATAACATTAAAAAATTAATTTTTAAAAGTTTTGAGAAGATAATGGCTGTTACTTTGCCCTTAACCACACTATGAAGCTTATTGCAAAGGCTTAAAGGAAACAGACTTCTTTTTTCTCATAGAAAACAAGCCTTATTTACTTATTACAGAATTATTCCTCGAATAAGTATTTTGACTCAAGTCACAAAGCTGCTTAAGTGTAAGTTTTCAAGCTGATCTGATTCTTTTTGTAGATATTTCCTCATTTTACATTATTTATTTGAATATGTGAAAATCATATGCTTGTATGTATGCTGTAGATACTTTCAGATTTTCCTAATAACACAAGCAAATGAGGTGCCAGTACAGGGACCTCTAATATTCAACCCCTTAATGTTTAGTGCTGATAGAACTCACAAACTGCAATATGAACTCAGCAGAAATCATACCACTCTCAAAATATTTTTTTCACTTTCTTTCCCTTTACTAAGTAATTAGTAGGAAGAAAACCCACAACAAAACAAAATTTCATCCTTTAAACTAAGTGCCCAACTCAGGCAACTATGGACCAAAGATCAGACTCCAATAGAGATTTTCAAATACCACAAAGATTGTCTTTCTCAGTCATGTCATCTTCTCCTTGCCCTTTAGGTTTCTGTCTAGGTGGAACTTAAAGTTTGAATTATACAAATCTACATCAGAACCTGAAGTTGGGCTACAGGTGTAGTAGAACAAGGAGAGATGGCAGACTCAGCTGTGTAGATTAGCCTGTACTTGGTGTCATTGAGAAGTGTTTGTCAAAGTGAATGTGATGGAGCAAAATGTAGAAGGTGGAATGGGTCAAAATGAAGACTGAGCTTGGACTAGGGCAGGGATTGTGGTGCTGGATTGGTAGCAATGAGGTTGTTTGGGATTCATAAGAGATGAAAATTGAGACAAGGTGAATAAGAAGAGTTGAAAGAAATATCTCTAGGTGTGTTGATAAAACAGGGATGCTTACGGTGGGAAGATTATGGAACTCCAGGATCCCAAAGGCTTTGGGATTGGAAGGTTTGTGAGAATAGGAATCCTAAAGGGGTTAAAAACCAGCTATGTCTAGGAACATTAATGTTGTTCTTCAATTAACAAAAGGGAAGATAGAGTAACAGCCCTAAATACTTAGTGAATAGTCACCTCTTGACACCTCACACAACTAGGCTTAAATACCTCTTCTGTTTCCCCCTCTGATGGAATAGTATGCATAGCAACACAGGCTTTATATGTAGGCTGGTGCTATCATTTATGCCGTTAAGGCATATTCTGTACTTGTAAAATACAGAGTGCTCAAGTCTCAAGGCTGGATATTGTCCACACTGACAGATTCTCTCACAATCTGAAATGGTGCATATACATGAAAATTACTTTGGCCAAAGACAAACATGCCTCTAACCATTTCTAAGGCCTGAATAGTGTGGACGGTTGAAATCTAGTGCCCGTGCCCTGCTGCAGGTTGATATACTAATATAGCTGTAGAGCTTAGAAAACTTGTATCTTTAATTTTTATCAAAAATCCATAGTCCATCAGGACTTTTAATGTTGTCTGAACATGCTTAGTTTAGATGTGAAGTCTCTTCTGCAAGCGTTGGCAAGGTCTTACTGCTAATATCCCTATCACTTATTTTATATTGACAGTATAAATCCTATTCTGGGTTCCACAGCAAGATTGTAGGTCAAAAGTGCATTAAAAATGTGCTGAAGTGTTAACTGGTCCTATACTGCCTTCTGTCAACATTTAAGAAGCTGCTCATCTCTTGACTTCTGTGGGAGTACTGAAGGAATAATCTTGAATAGCTCTTCTCTTTTTAAAGGTCTCCCCTAGTTGGCAAATGGCACCATAACCCAAGAGAGATGTATGACAGACATGTTATTTCTGTGGGAATTATCTGAGTTTTCAGAGTTGGTAGCAATTCCAAATATTGTACATAGCAGCTTAATTTATTAGTAGAACTACTTCCATGCCAGGGAAGGAAAGCAATTTTTTTTCCTTAAGAAACAGAGCTTTTTGGAATTAGCATATGTTTACTTTAACTGATTTGAAAGTTTCATATCTACTGGTACAGAACAGAATTTCATCTGATAAGTCAAGAAAAAACAGTGTTATTAGGTGTGCCTTTATTTACATGCTTGTTGACAAGATTGTATTGCAGGTTCAACAGTTATTTGTTCCTGCTAGAGGCAAAGCTGGAAGAATAGTGTGTGTATGGTTTTGATGTCATTGATGTTTCATTTGATGACCATTGCTTCAGCTGTTCTTTCTAATGTCCAGTTCATGCTGGGAGCCAAGCCAAGCAATCAGAGTCTTAAAAAACTTTAGAAAAACACACAAGGCATTAATATGTACTGAATCTTTCATGTGACTGCTTTTCAGGGGGTTAAAAAGTCTTTTCCTCATTTACCTGTACCTCCATGTCCAAATGCAACCACACAGCATAGGGCTGGAAGCGGTCATAGTCTTATCCTGAATTAGCAATTGCCAAATACAAGTTAGATAGGGATAGACACTAAAGAAATTCTGTTACACTTTACCAGTAATACCAGTCTGCATGAGGTGTGCTTCGATGTTCAAGTCATACTTGGATAATTGTTTAGCACTGCCTTCCTGTTGTATTTTGAGTTGTCCTCTGCATCTGATCACTGCTGTGTCCCCTACTTCTGAGTCTTACACAAGATGAAATGATTTACTAATGGCCTGAGCAGTGATGTTGTGTCATCCTTTGTCTAGTTAAGCACTGCCTGCTCCCCAGCTGCTTGACTAGTACTTTCTGAAATAAAATTGAATGCATGACCCCTAGTAGTTTCTGAACCCTGTGTGATCCACAATATACTGCCCTGCAGGGCTATCCAATTGTACAGGTAATGTGACACTTCTTCAACCAAGAGGTTTTAATGGTAATTTTCTGAAGAACCTATTCAGAGTAGCTAATGTTAGACAAGGATGCTGTTGTATGTGGGTAGGGTGTGATAGGACTTGGCTCAATGGAAGGTCCAATGTTAACAGAGGCTCCTTGTATGGTCTGTGATAAGGTTATGTTCATTGAAATGTGTGTCATAGTCACTACTTCCAAAGTGGAAGAAAAAGCTGTGTTACCCTGTGTTCCTCTCCCTCAGCATGCTCCAGGGGGCATCTTGTGGATCAAATCCTTTCTGTGGACCCATCTGACCTACTGATTTTCCTTGAAGATGATGGACAGCAACTTGTAAAGGATATACACAACTCAAACAGCTGAATGTCTCATCCTATAGAAGGTACAAACCTGCTCTTACCAAGAGCTGCAATGGGAATGTGTAGGTGGCAGCTACATCTGGAGGCCTGCAAACAGGCTTTCCCAGTAGCTATGTCTGTTTTAGCAATGTGGCTGTCTTGGTCAGACAGAAGCTCTGATGAGAATCAGAGGGATGCTGGATTTGAATGTCTGCGAATGAAGATGGTTGCAAGTGTAGGTTTTAAAGAGCACCTGCAGAAATCTTAGGTAGTGTCCCAAAGCCCTTTTTGAGGAGTATTATGTGAAGTTCATCCCTGGATTTTCAAGCATGACTTTTGTAGTTCACTACCTACTAATATTGTTAATAGATAATCCTGAGGACTTTGAATGTACCAGTAGAAGAAACCTACTTGACAAAATCTTCTAAGGAAAAGCTCTGTTCTGATTGTTTGTTATAAAGAAATCCCTTATAAAAAGTAAACTTCACAGTGAAACTCTTGGAAATCCTACTGAGAGGCTGGAAATCATCACCTAATGGAGCTTAGAACAGAACGGATACTACAGGGATTTTATTTTCCAGTGATGAATAAGAGGTTAGGAACCCTAAAACATCAGTAGTACATTTTCTAACAGATGCAGTAAAAGTGAGCCAGTTACCAGAAAGTCTTATGGTTCTGCTGTATATTCGATCTTTTATTAGCCTATAACACTCAGGACAGTATGTTAATTAATACTTGGTCTCTGAGGGTCCTGGTTAAACCTAAAAAACTACAGAAAACTGTTATATTTAGATGCATTGTTAGCTTCTGTAAAAAGAAAAAATATCCCAAAAATACAGATGAACATTAGCACATGTTTTCTTAGAGATTTGTTGGCAAAGTTAGCTTTCATGCTAGCCAGCTGGGGTCTTGGGTTTCTATATGAAAAGAATAGCTCAGCTATGTCTTGAGGCTAATACTGAAAAGGTCATGAGATTCTCTTTCATGAAAGGAATGAAAGTAAGCTGAGAAGTACAGGAAAACATAACGTTCACCATAAATGATAGAACTGATTTAGTTCTATGCATTTCTCTGTGTATAGAAAATGACATTGAAATACATTTGTATTTAGATTTAGGGAGCAACTTACTTTCTGCCTCTTCACCAGTTTATTATTTATTTCCAAACCTTATTATTTTAAAATGCTATAGTACCCGAAATATGCTAGACCATTTCTAAACACAATCACATAATGGATTTTTTCTATGATGAGCAAAGCAGCCATTTGAAGTTCATTCACTGAGACCCTTTGGCCTTTAGAGCATTTAGTGAAGGGTTTGTTTTGTTTATTTTACAGTTCAGTGGAATGGAAAACAATTTTTCTTAAGCATTACTGGAGGCCATCAAACAGTGAGAAAGAATAATTTTTCTGCTGCTGCATGTTCAGCGGAATTTAAAGGTATCTATGGAAAAAAACCCAGGTGTAGTGATAAACCTAGATTTCCCCCATTTTTTGAAAAAGTGTAATTATACTCATCAGACATAATGATCTGCTGTTTTCCCCATCTTGCTATTGCTCAGCGTGTAATGAGAAAAGTTTGCTGATGCTGGGTGGGTTTGATTATTCCCCATTTATTATTCTTTATTTCCTACCAAAAAAGAAAATAGGCCCACACCCCCCACCAAAAAATCCAACCAACACACCAACCAAATTAAATTGCTTATTTATTCACAAAGCATGATTTGGATGTGCAGTTTATACATGGAAATAAAGTAATTGAAAACATACTTTTCTCAGCCTGTTGCCATAGACCTATTTAGATTCAGATTTTGATTACTTAGAGAGGCAATAGGAGGTCCTGTTTTCATTCCTTCCTTTGTGTTTTTCAAAAACTAATTTCATAAGACATTACAAATATTATTAAGTGGAGGCAGAAAGCAGATAAATAAAACTGTTTTGAACAATAATGAGATAAACTGAGAAATCCAGTGATTGATGATACAGTCATTTACTTCATGCAAGTTGAAAGCCTGGAGCCTAAACTCCTGTTAAAGTCAACAGCAAAAGTCTACCTTCACAGCAACTGGGAATTACAGCTTCTTCTTAAGAAGACACTTCAGTGAAGTTATTCTGACTTTACAACCATGTAGCTACAAGCTGCATCTAAATTCACGTTGCATTAAAAATAATAGTCTTCAGAAGCAGCTTGTAGAGCTGAACTCTTGTCTGTCCCTGGTATATTCAAGGAAGTAAGTGGTATTTGACCTTTAAGGAGCTTTGGAAAAGGATTCTAGAAAACATCAAAGCTCATTTTTAAGTTCAGTTTGGCACATAAGCAGTGCAGTCCCATTGAATACTGGCAGGACTTGATATTCAGATATCGCTTTTAGATGCTTAAATTGTTAATGTCTGTCCCAGTAGAATGACTCAGCCAAGGCGAGTTAGGATCTCAGTCCCCTTTTCCCGCTAACAGTACACAGGCATCAGAGGGGCAGCCTGGCGCTTATCCTGGGTGCTCAGACATGCCATGGTCATGAAAAGCTGAACGGCCTTCGCTCTTTGGAAGGCAGTAACATTATTCTTCATTTTACTAGGCACAAGAATACTTCTTTTGGAGGCAAACTAGTGGACTGAAAACTGCTTTGCCCTTTCCCTAGAAGGGTATCCTAACCATGCTGGTATGGAATAACTCTGCTGGGGCTGCCTCCTGTGTTTACCCCTTCCTAATGCCTTGTCAGAATTGGAAAGCTTGAGAGTCAGGCTTCCTTTTGTTAGCTGTCCTTCGGTCTCCTGACTCTGTTGTTGCTGGGCTAATTGTAGATCCAGCTTCCCCAAGCACATCTTGCAAACTCTACCCCCAGAATTTTAGAATAGAATAGAATAGAATAGAATAGAATAGAATAATTTCAGTTGGAAGAGACCTACAACAATCATCTAGTCCAACTGCCTGACCACTTCAGGGCTGACCAAAAGTTAAAGTATGTTATTAAGGGCATTGTCTAAACGTCTCTAAAACACTGACAGGCTTGGGGCACTGACCACCTCTCTAGGAAGCCTGTTCCAGTGTTTGACGACACTCTCAGTAAAGAGATGTTTCCTAATGCCAAGTCTGAACCTCCTCTGGTGCAGCTTTGAACCATTCCCATGTGTCCTGTTCCTGGATGCCAGGGAGAAGAGATCAGCACCTCCCTCTCCATGTCCCCTCCTCACGAAGCTGAGGAGAGCAATGAGGTCGCCTCTCAGCCTTCTTCTCAGACTCCTTTTCTCCAAACTAGACAAACCCAGAGTCCTCAGCGTCCTCATAGGACGTTCCTTCCAGCCCTTTCACCAGCTTTGTTACTCTCCTCTGGATGCATTCGAGTACCTTCACATCCTTCTTAACTTGTGGGGCTCAGAACTGCACACAGTATTCAAGGTGAGGCCACACCAATGCTGAATACAGGGGGACAGTCACCCCTTTTGACCAGCGGGTTATGCTGTCTTTGATGCACTCCAACCTGTGGGTTGCTCTTTTGGCTGCCAAGGCACACTGCTGACTCCTGTTGAGCCTGCCATCAATCAGCACCCCCAGATCCTTTTCTGCAGGGCTGCTCTCCAGCCACTCCTCTACTAATTTGTACTTGTGCTCAGCATTACACCATCCTAGGTGCAGAATCCAACACTTGTTAAATTTCGTGCCATTAATGATTGTCCAATGCTCCAGACAATCTAGATCCCTCTGCAAGGCCTCTTGTCCCATGAGAGAGTCAACAGTACCTCCCAGTTTGGTATCATCAGCAAACTTGCTAATGGTGCATTCAACTCCTGCATCCAGATCGTTGATAAAAATGTTGTACAGCACTGGCCCTACACTTGGGCCCTGAGGAACACCGCTGGTGACTAGCTGCCAGCCAGATGTAGCCCCATTCACTACAAGTCTTTGAGCTCTGCTCTTCAGCCAGTTCTTCACTCAGTGCACTGTGAACCCGCTCATCCCACAGTTGGACAACTTGTCCAGAAGGATGCTGCAAGGGACAGTGTCAAAAGCCTTATGAAAATCCAGAAAAACTACATCCACCACCTTTCCTTCATCCACTAGGTGGGTGACCTTATGATAGAAGGCTATCAAATCAGTCAGACAGGACTTTCCCTTTGTGAACCCATGATCACTGTGCCTGATGATTGCATTATTCTTTAAATGCCTTTCAATGGTATGATCTTCTCCATAATCTTTTTGCCCACTCTAAAATTCCCTCTCAGTTTTTAGTGAGTTGGGCGTTAGAAAGGATTAGTGGTTTTACCCATGGTGCATTCAAACCCTGTGGCCTACTAACATGTTTCATATTTCATGACACTTGCCAAAAGTCTGGAGTAACGTTGATCTCAATTCTAGCATTTGAAAGGCTCCACTGCCAAAGCCACTGTTTTCCAGAGTTCTTTTCCAAACCTCCTTAAAGGTCAAAGCCACTACAGTGTGACTGGGAATTTGCACTACTTTATTCTTTTTAAGATAAAGAAAAATTTAATGGTTGCTACTTTTTAGATGACGCTGTCTATTTTTTGATTAGTGACAGTCAATTTTGTCTAGTGGAAGATTTCAAGACACAGAAATGAAATTGATATTCAGTTTCTCTTAATAGTTAAATGCCTTGAACATGCATTTGCAACACTGAAAAAAGAAAAACCCAACACAGAGTTCATTTCTGCTATAATACACGTAGTGTTTTCCCATTTGTTTGTTTATTTTTATGTTGAAGACAGGTGCTTTTAACAATGCATAAAGTGACATTTTCAGAGTCTGGAACTCATTCCCTGCAGCATTAACTGTCTGTAACTATTCAAAGGTGACTTTGTATAGGCTGAGGTTAGCTTTTTGCTACTCTCTAGCCTAATATTTCCTATTTAAAGTCATCATTTTCTTTCACTTGGATTCTTACTTTCTATTTTAAATTGCTATAATGTCTTTTGCCTTTTTATTTTCCCTTTTCTGAGCTTGGATTGGTGTTAACTAGAGTTTTCTGGTGCTTCTAGAGCTTTTTAACAGATCAGTTAGACACCTGGATTTCGTATTGGAAGGTCATTCTCAGTGAGATTAACCTAGCCTTATTTAAGGCATCTTTAACAGAATAGTCAAACTTCAAACTGTCACTGTAGAGTCCATCCATAGTTAATGAGAGAAATAAGTATCTCCAAAGGGCAATTCATGTGACCTGTCGCATGCATCTATCTGTGGATGAAAACAATTGTCTCCTGGAGGTGCCTATTTCACTCTACTGACAACGTAGAATTATGCCACTAACTCTGGCACCAGTGCCAGGGAAGATGAATTTCACTTGGTGTGTCTAGGCTATTAATTTCTTCTTTTTTTTTTTTACTCTGCATCTGAGAAATTTGACTGTACAGTCATTTGGTATCTGTGCACATTTTTATTGCCTTCATGTTATTCTTTTTGCAAGTGAAGACTAAAGCAAGTACTCAGCTGGGTTTCCTGCTTCCTTTGGAAAGTGAAAACCATTATTCTTAAGCACTTATTTGAAGAAATGAAAAGTTGAAGATGAATGATACTGTAAGTTATATCTTAAGTTAGACGACATTATCAAAAGCTGTGATTTTTAATAGACATCCAAGAGCTTTATTTCATGGGCTTTCTTCAATTTCCAATTAATACTTTTTCTTCCTCCCCTCTCCACTTTCTTATCACTATATGTAAAAAGATGTGTTAAAATGAAGGAAAAGCTCTCTGCTGAGTAGCTCCAACCAGATACTATCATGCCCTGCCCTTGAGAACCTTGCTGGAAGGCTCAATAATCTAAAACCAGAATATTTGCAAACAAAGTTTAAGATATTTGTCTGAAAGAGTCAAGATTGGCAGGGTAAAAGCTGAGTGAGGCAAAGAGGGAAAACTAGAGCAGGATACTGAGGTCAGCACACTGTTTATATTCCTCTGAGGAAAGGGATAACAGAGGTCAGAGGTCTCCGATTACCCCTCACAGGCTTTGCTGACAAATGGGAAGAACATTCTGTGGATATGCAGCACAAAAATTATTCTTGTGACGTACCTTTTCCCCTTCCCTTCCCTTCCCTTCCCTTCCCTTCCCTTCCCTTCCTTCCCTTCCCTTCCCTTCCCTTCCCTTCCCTTCCCTTCCCTTCCCTTCCCTTCCCTTCCCTTCCCTTCCCTTCCCTTCCCTTCCCTTCCCTTCCCTTCCCTTCCCTTCCCTTCCCTTCCCTTCCCTTCCCTTCCCTTCCCTTCCCTTCCCTTCCCTTCCCTTCCCTTCTCTTCCCTTCCCTTCCCTTCCCTTCCCTTCCCTTCCCTTCCCTTCCCTTCCCTTCCCTTCCCTTCCCTTCCTTCCCTTCCCTTCCCTTCCCTTCCCTTCCCTTCCCTTCCCTTCCCTTCCCTTCCCTTCCCTTCCCTTCCCTTCCCTTCCCTTCCCTTCCCTTCCCTTCCCTTCCCTTCCCTTCCCTTCCCTTCCCTTCCCTTCCCTTCCCTTCCCTTCCCTTCTTCTTCTCTCTTCCTTTTTATTCTTCTTCCCAGAAATGATTAAGGTGTACCACTGTCTTCAGACTTGGTAGCTCCGCATGTGGCATTGGTCATAAGGTTTCTCTGCTTCTTTACCTTCTCCCTGTAGCAAAAACCACTTTAAAAAGGCCAGATGTATCGATAGCAAAAAGATCTAAAGGAAGAAACGGAAGTTAAGAGGATAATTAAAATAGCAAAACCAAACACTTTCAGCTAACAAGATAATGAAGGATCCTTCAGACACTTTCAGCAGGGATCGATGGTACAGTCATGATAATCGTGTTACATCGCACCTTTCATCCTGGAGGGTGTCAAAATGCTTTGGATATTCAGCACACCAGTACAACGAATTGCTTTGTCTATGACTAACACAAAACCACCCATGGGTTTACATCTAGCAGCTGCTCTCTATGGAGTGGCAGCAATGAAAAGGTGAAGTGTGGGTAGATAGAAAATTTGTCTGTTAAAAATTAAGAGCACGCAGGGCAATAAGCCTACTTAAAACTGGTGGAAAGATCAGACCTCTCTGTGTTCAAAGGTAAAGTGCCTGTTTTCCAAGGGTGTTAGGGCTGGCAACCAGGTCCAGTGAATATAAAGAAGGGATGTGCTGCCAAGAAATATGTTGCTGTTATTTATATCATATTTGCCAAAGAGTGTTCACTGCAAAGGTAAAAGTCCAGAATGTTAGCAGGAAATGTGAACTTCTAACCTACTAAAATGGAGGAAATCTGAACTAAAGGGAGGTTTAAAAATAGGAACAAGGACTCTGCAAAGGCTGGATTCCAGACTTTTTTACTACGTGAATAATTAGGTAATATTTTTCTCCAGAAAAGTTGCCACAAAAGACATGGAAATGTATTTTCATCAGAGTTAGTTCCATTCAGTGCAGGGTGTCTATTTTAATTGTATTTGTCTCAGCAGTTTCCCAGTCTTTGCTGTTTTTCCTATCATTTTTCATGCATTAACCACATTGATGTGTTTTTGGCTCTGTCCCAACCAGAAGATCACCCCTTGCCATTACAAGCCCTTCTTGCTTATTATTCAGCTGGTGTTGAGCTGCATGTTTTATCTTTCCAAGAAAATTATTTAATACCTAAGCCTCTCTATCTATCCTCATCCTCAAGATTCTCATCATAAGGCAAATGAGGGCTCAAACCAGAGATATATTATTCCAGCTCAGCAGATTATGGAGGGCCAGCTGAGCTGTGGTAGCTCTCAAAGATCTCAATGTTAGTCCTTGGCAAATACAAGGTATTGTAACTTAGCTCAGCCCTCTTTCAATATGGCATAAATGGAGTAAAATTGACCTACAAATTTATCACAGGTTAAAGGTGCATCCAACTGTTTTCACTCCTTTGCCAGCTCATGTTTGAACTGAGGGAACTTTACTGAAATTTTAAGCTTTCTTGAGTGATGTGCTTCTTGGTTTTTCTCTACTAGCAAAGTGATCACATAATATTTTAAAAACATTGAGAAACAGGCATTGTATCAGTGCAAATTTTTGGGAGACTGACTTTTAAATTACTTCATGAAGATGCACGCACCAAAGTGATGCTTATTAAGGAACTGTTTGAAGGCCTACAGTATTTTTTTTTCTAAAAACTGATGTGGTTATGGTCATATTGGTTATCGTCAGGATGAATCTAAAAGTGGCAATATCCTCTATAATGGGGAAGATTTGAATAAAATGAATGTTGAAATGTTGTGGTTCTAAAATGCTTGATTATATTCTTTCATAGCTGGAAGTAGCTGTAGCACATGATCTCATTTGCTTGAGAATGTACTTCTTCTCTTAGGCTGCTGTCAGCTGGGAAAAGAAGGGAGCCAGACGAAGGATAAATCCTTACGATGAGATCTGTGTTCGGCAGGCCAATCCAAAGCCTTTTGATGTGATGTGAAAGTCTGCAGTGGGCTTCAGTTCAAGCTCTGAATGGTCTGTGCTGACATCTTTAGCTTATGGCATTTGCTGCTGCCTTCGTTGCTGTCCATGATGTCTCTGATAGGATATAATTTGCTACAGCTGGCTTAGGTGCAAAACCGCCATGGGCAAAGCTTTATGTCTTTCCTTAGATGTGCCATTTCATTGTGTGTCTCATCAAAATCAGGCAAGCAAATGTGGAGAGAGTAGGTGCTCCTGCATGTTTCACGCTCTGCAAATCAAGTGTATAGAAACAATCTCTTGCCCAGAGCCCGGCTTGTGCCGCCGCACACATCAGAGCTCAGCAACTGAGGGTCTCATTTGTTCTTCAAGATCAGAAGAGGTCTAAACACCTACCTACTGCTAAAGCTCATTATTTTCTGCCTGAATCTTAAGTGGGGGTGGGGTAAGGGGAATACAAAAATTTATTCAAAAGCATAATTAGATGCAAGATTCAGGTAGGGATTTGGACATGGCTTGATTAAATCAGAGTCCTTTTCTAACACAAATTAATGTTACACTAAGAGTCCCATTATTTAAGAGAATTTTCAATGCCAGTTTAAAAAAATGTGCTCTCTATTCTTTGACACATCTTACCTGAAAACTCCCATCTTCAAGTATATTCTGTAGGGTGGATACTCAGCTGAAATCATAGAATCACAGAATCATAGAAATCATAGAATCAAGGCCGTCCCCATGTGCCGATAGATGAGCTACTGGGGAAAAAGACCATCCTGGCTGAACCTGGCTGAGCTATGGTTGCAACTCAGGGAAAAAGAAGAATTTATGGCCTTTGGAAGAAGGGGCAGGCCACTCATAGAATCATAGAATGGTTTAGGTTGGAAGGGACCTTGAAGATCATTGAGTTCCAAGCCCCCCGCCATAGGCAGGGACACCTCCCACTAGACCAGGTTGCTCAAAGCCCCATCCAGCCTGGCCTTGAACACCTCCAGGGATCCACAACCTCTCTGGGCAACCTGTTCCAGTGCCTCACCACCCTCAAAGTGAAAAATTTCTTCCTAATGTTTAATCTAAACCTGCCCTCTTCCAGTTTAAAGCCATTCCCCCTCATCCTATCACTACATGCCCTTGTAAAAAGTCCTTCCCCAGCTCTCCTGTAGGCCCCTTTAGGTACTGGAAGGCCACAATAAGGTCTCCCCGGAGCCTTCTCTTCTCCAGGCTGAACAGCCCCAACTCTCTCGGCCTCTCCTCATAGGAGAGGTGCTCCAGCCCTCTGATCATCTTCGTGGCCCTCCTCTGGACCCGCTTCAACAGGTCCATGTCCTTCTTATGTTGGGGGTTCCAGAGCTGGGTGCAGTACTCCAGGTGGGGTCTCATGACAGTGGAGTAGAGGGGCAAAATCACCTCCCTTGACCTGCTGGCCACACTACTTCTGATGCAGCCCAGGGAAACATACCCATGTTATTCCAGTTTCTCTGGTGTTAATTATATCAATGAATGTCATCTAAGAATTGGGTGGATAAGAAGCAGAGGACATCACTAATAGGAACATAATGCTGCTTGCTCATGCTCTGATCATCACTGCATGAATTCAGCTGACAATCTAAACTAGAGGGATAAAACTTCTGGGCTTAAAAAAAAGAAAAAAGCATATATATGAAGATAAACTTTTCTGCATTCATTATATTACATTACATTTACACATTAGTGGGAAACCAGAGGGAGAATACTGCTATTGTGTCTTGTACTAGTGACTTTAATAATGAGAGATAATTGTTAGACTATGCTAATTCCAGTATTTAGCTTCCGACAACGGTGAGCTAATGGTTTTCAGTAATCAGTGACCTACACTGAGTTGTGCATTTAAAAAAAAAGGAAAAAAAAAAGCTCAGTTTTCTCTCTTGCCACAGCTGACTTTTGAGTAGTGCCTAAATGTTACAAAAAGGGCAGGAGACTTTATGGGGATTTTAACTGTCTGGACCAAACACTTAGGGGTCCTATTTATGCCAAAATGTGGCACTCCCTAATGGGCTGGGTGATGGGTGCTGTTAAATGAGTAGTGCTGGCTGAGTAACATGCAGGATTTTGAAGGCTGATTGAAGCTTAGACATGCTGGATGTATCATTGGCAGGCATTAAACAGGAGTAACGAATGGTGCAGATCTCTTGCCTATCGGGTTGATGTTTATAGTTCCCTGAGGAGCCAGCAGAGCAAGCAGAAATCTTCCTTCCTCCCATTTACTGCCATGAGCTTGAAAAAAACCATACAATTTTGTTAGAGTTCGTCCAACCAGTGGCTGCAACTAACACCAGGACATTCGTATCAGTTGCAATAACAGAAAGGCCCTAAGGGCTCCCCAGTGTCTTTCCTCTTTTATGGGCTATGGTCTGGGCCTCTGACTCTTCCATTTGGCCTAGAAAATTCACAACAGGGTCTTACAGGCAGCTGAACTGCAACGTGTTGGCTGGGACCCACAGCAGGCCTGCCAAGCTCCTCACAGCACGTCTGCCCGTTTGGCTGCCAGTTCACATTCTCTTATTGTGGGCAGTGCCTGCAACCGGTACATCCACAGCTCAGCTCCACTACGCCTCACCTGCAGCAGGTTGGACAAACCTGTGCCTCCTCCTCCCGGGACCCCACGCTCAGCGGGTCACCCACAGCAGGGGAGGTGCATGGAGCAGCATCATGGCCCTTTCCCCATCGGGTGACCAGACAGACCTCATCTTCTCTTGCACGCGGCTCTTCCTCTGATCCCTTTCTCCTCACACTACGTTACTCAGTAAGGAGATGTCTCAGGTGAGATGACTTTATCTAAGCAGCACCTCACACAGTCACAGCTTCCCAGCTCAACCCATCACAACACCGTGTTGCTCCCTCAAGCTCATCCAAGGTCCGTATTTGCTTTTGGGAAAGAAAGAAAGTAAATATGGAGTGCAGTACGGAGGTGCAGCTAAAGAAAGGCAGGTCGTGATAAACCAATATCAAAACACAATATCTGTTCCTATGAAGCTGAAGTCTGCAATATCCCTGTCTCAGGCTGTAAAGAATCTGTATCTTAAAAGAAAAGAAGTATGTGAATAAAGAATGCAGAACTTTTTTTTCAAGCTTATATTGTTCATCAATGAGACACAGCAAGGTGAAGGACAAAAAGTAGGTAGACAAAAAAGAAAAAAATAGGAAAAAGCAAATGCCTTTGCAGGTGATTGGTTTTATTTCTGACTTTGGAAGCGAGATCATCCGCTATTATTGGTAACACAGTCAAGATGAATTCAAAATATTCTGGCACTTCTCTTCATTGTTTTGAAATCTTTAGATGACCCTGTGAGAGACTGCTTCAATCAGAAAGGCTATCATTTCCTTTTCTGTAGAAACCTAACATACCTAACATTTTCATAATATTATCTTGTCACATTTTAATCTATGTGAAAGTTTTTTTTTTTTTTTTTTTTTTTTTTTTGTTTTGTTTGCCTTTGAAATATATTCTAGCCTTGTTTGCAAAGCTGTAGGGCTTCAGAGACAAGAGAAGTGTTTGTCAATTGTCTAAATATTTGAAACTGCAATATACAAATTCTCACTTCTGCTTTTCTGAGGTATTTTTTATAATGCAGTGCCGTTTGCTATGTGTTGTTGCTCTGATGGCAGTGACACTAGAAGCTGTTGGGGACATTCAGCAATCTTCACTCAAGACACAGCAATAAGAGAAGATGAAGATAAAGTGACTTGCCCAGATTCAAAAAGCAAGTAAGTAGCAGACTTAACATTAAAACTCAAATTTTTAAAATCAAAATCAAAACCTAATACATTGTGTAATAGGCTAAACAATGATGCTAAGTAATTTAAAAAATATGTCATACTTGAATCTTCCTACATTATATTGTGCTAATCTCAACTGACAGAAAAACTTAGAAATATGTTAACAGAAAAAAAAACAGCACAGACTGTGTTACTGTGACTTGGTATCAGTAAGACCTTAATCTGTATATATATAGGAAGATGCTGATTGAGTGAAGCAAAACTTCATTCAGTAGTCCCTTAGGATGTTAGAACTTTTTAAGCATTAAAACACTTGAATAAAAACTGAGGACAAGTACCAGTGCTCAACAATGGAAAGCACTACACATTTTTTCATACACAAAGGGCAAAAAGTATTCCATGCTAATTTTATTTCACATAAAGGAAAATAATAAACAAATTATGCATATGAAATCCCAAGTGCAGATATTCAGTTGCTGCATATTTACTTTACTGGAGTTAAATTATCCGATACTTGTGGAGGTTCTGACCCTCAAATGTTAAAATAGACATCGATCTCCCTATTTCATGAGCAATAACATCTGTTGAAAAAATCTTGGTTTTAATTTGTAGATGCTTTTTGCATTCTTCGTCTTTACTTCTTGTTTTTCCATCCAGCTGCTGATCTGTGATATGCGATATAAAAAGATTGAAGATTTTTAAATTGCTCCTACCTTTTGCAAGTGATGCAGCTATTTCCTGTTCATGCAGATAAAACATTTTAGTAGGCAATTAGATCCGGGTTTCAATATGGGCTAGTTTTCCAAACTTGTAGCCCTATGTTCAAACTTAAAAAAAAATACAATTAAAAATATACTCTGAGAGAAAAGTCAGGATCTTTCTAGTGTGGAGATTTTCTTCTTTTCCGGATTGTAGGATCATATACATCAAAATAAATTGAAACTCAGGTATGACAAGACATATTCCTATGTATGGGGATCTTATCAATACTTATAAATACTTAAGGGGAGGGTGCCAGGGGGATGCGAACAGTCATTTTTCAGTGGTGCCCAGTGATAGAACAAGAGGTAACGGGCACAAACTTGAACATAGGAAGCTCCATCTTAACATGAAGAGGAACTTCTTTCCTTTGAGGGTGGCAGAGCACTGGCACAGGCTGCCCAGAGAGGTGGTAGAGTCTCCTTCTCTGGAGACATTCAAAACCCGCCTGGACGCCATCCTGTGCAGCTGCTGTAGGTGTCCCTGCTGTGGCAGGGGGGTTGGACTAGATGATCTCCAGAGGTCCCTTCCAACCCTGACCATTCTGTGATTCTGTATTATTGTGTGTTTCCACACATTCATGTGTCTATTTTAAAATCTGTAAATTATCTAAGCTTTTGGCTCTAGGTGGTTCTTCCAGATAGTTAAGACACTGTAACGCAAATTTTGGGGACATTTGAGGAAGCTATCCCACATCTGAGAAACTATTCCATGAAGCTGTTCAATGGAAAACTATTGAGATCTGCTGGTCTCTATAACTCTTAGAAGTCATGCCATGACCTACTGGATCACAGGATGATGAAAGTAAATAAGTTACTTAGTGTTTAACACAGAAAACTTCATAATTTCCCCCTCCTAAGGGAACACACTGCTCTATATTCATAATAGGGAAGAAGTCTGGAGGAAATCCATGGTAATATTAATTATTTTTAAATGTGCTTAGAGAGATATCACTAGTTTAATATTGTGTACCATCTGGATCCAGATTCTCTGGTTTAATATTGTATACCATCTGGATCCAGATTCACTGCTTGAAAGAATGTTCATAGTTATGAGCTACATCTTCACTATAAGATTTACACACTTTATTCCTTCACTTTCATGATACTGTAAAATCAGTTTCCAGTTGAAAAATACAGGCCATAGTTAAACCTGTATGAAGTCAATGCAAATTCTCAGTGTACTCTGGATCACATCCCCTGGCCAGACCTTAAACTGGGGTAAAGATGCTTTCAGTCACTGATGACTCACAACGCTAAAGAGAGAGAGTTGTTTTTCCTTTTCTGCTGCGCAGCTCTGAATGCCATTGACAGTCAGCCCTGCAGAGAGATGGAAACAGAATGCAATCAGACTTCCAAATCTTCCCTTAATGCAGTGTCTTTCTCTGGAGCTTTTCCCTGTAGGGTACCTCTCAGATGGGGATAAGTAATGCTGTTAGTACATAATCCAATCACTGATGCAGATTGCTCCTAGACAACCCTGAGCAGCAGATTTATTTTTTTTTTAACTTTATAAAGAAAGTAGCTTTTCTGCAGTAAAAGGAAATAAGGATGTGGCTTAGAAGTTATTAAGAGTATCAATAAGTGTTGTTATATATTGCCTGCATGTGATAAAATTGGAAGCTTAGTTTAACATAAAATATCAAAAATCAAAGTAAAAGAATGAATTGTGTTACTGTTCCGAACAGGATGCCACTTCAGTGATCTCCTCTCCCCGTTGCGTTGTACAGTCAGCCAGGGATGTACGCTTCTCTTCTTATTCCCAGATTGAACCTGTTTCTGGGATTGCCAAGGTAGAGGTTTCATTCTAGATCTTTTGCTGCCATTGCTGTGCTCTCTCCCTTTTGTCTAGACCACTGTGCTTAATATAGTGTTACTGGTAGTGTGGTCTGCAGATCCAGTTACTGGACCAGGACCTTCTAGATGTAGTTTCCGTTTTCAGGCCCACATCTAACCTGTTATTCAAATTCACATCCTCTTCCCTACTTCCATCTCCGTCCCATCATGTCTCTCTGTCTCCTCTATTTTGACCGCAGACTTTTTGGGCATGAGATTTTATGTCCCTTTTGAATATATAAGGCTTAGCACTCTGGAGGACTGAACACATCTAGAGACTATGTAACAAACAGAAAGTCATGGAGTGGTGTCTCACCCACCCAGTTCAAGCATCTAACTTTGACCTACTGAAGGAATTGTTGAAGATCTCTATACAGGCAGTAGAGAGAGGTGGGTACCTTTGAAGCTCTCAAGATTGATGCCCTTCAGATGTCCAAGTTAAGAGCACAGTATCTAGCTCTCCAGGCTATCAGAAACATTCGCCTCTACTTTTAAAACTGTATGCTTTTAAACTCAATCCCTCCCATAAATAGGAACAAGAAGACCATCAGAAAATATGTATGGTTGTTTCAGAAGAACAGAGTCACTCAGATATTCTGATAAATGTGTGTTTTTTTTCAAAATGTCTCATGATTTTTTCAAAATGGTGCACTAGTACTTCTCAGTTCCACTGAGCTGGTTTGTTTAAAATGGGTTTTAGCATCTGCTAATGTTTCTAACAAAATGAAATTTGAAGCTGTAATGTAATTCTCAAACAGATGTCTCAGGTGAAAAATATATTGAGGACATATGGAAATATCATTATTTACATCCCTTGAATCATTAATAACTTTAAGTGTTTTATTCAACTGTAATCTTTCCCCTAATCTTCTTATTTTCTTGAGAATTTACCACATGAAGTTCCTTGTCAATCATACCACCAGAAGCCAGATTCAGATGTATACCCAGGCCATCTTCTGCCTTTTGTAGCAATTAGTGGATTGTCAACAAATTAATAATGTTAAAAATTATGGTGTGAGCATGTGAAAGGTTTATTTCAGCAAAGGTAAAAACCTAAAAATCAGTATGAAGATGTACTCAAGAAAGGTTACCAGTCCTCTTCATGCTGTTGTTAATTATTGTAACATTATTGGACAGCTTAAACAAATACAAGGATCCTGTTGGCTGTGGCAGTTGCTACAAAATGAAGTGGGAAAGCTCACAAATTTTGAAGAGTTTATAAATTAGAACAATTAGCCTAGAAAGAAAACCAGCAGAGTGAGATGAAAGTATTTGTTTAGGGTAAGAGAAGAAGAGATGGCAATAAACCCAATGATTTCTGACCTGGGATTAGTCTGTGACCACTAGGCCAGGTGTCTGTCTTTGACTGGTAGATTATCAGCTGCTTTTAGTGCTGCTAGGGAGAGTTCCAGTTTTCTAGGGGTGGATTCTGCCACATCTTACACTAGTGCTAATCAAGTGTCTTCCCAATTAAGAAAATTGATTAACAGATGATTGAGCAAAGGAAGGGCACCTGGTCTACCTTTTCTTCCCTTGTAGATCACAATGTAATACAGTTAAGAAAACCCATTTCTGGCTGATTTCATTAGGCTGAAGTAAGTCAGATGTAAAAACAGAAAACAAAGTGTGCAGTCTGTATTCCAGGCTGGAAGCTTCCACCATCTCATATAGGGCAGAACTACTTACAGATTTCATATGGAGCTGGTGCTTAATGGAGGTGAAGAGGTCAGTGTAGGCTGGCTGTTTCTTGTCTTTTTCTTTTTACAGAAACACAGCAAGGATCTCATTTTCTGCTACTTGAATTGGCTGAAGGGAGCAGGGGATGTCAAAACGTATGGATTTCTTAGCAGGTTTGTTAAAGTTTTTGATTCCCTTGATTTATCCTTTCGTAACTATCATGAAAAGTGAAAGTGCTGGCAATTAGAGTTAATGAGCATTTCATTGCTTGTGACAGTTTATTTCAATTAGCATTGTTGTTTTTTTCTTTAAGTGGGGAAAATGTTCTGGAAAACTTCTGTGGTAACACATGGAGCCAAGCTTGAGTTCTCCAGAGCTGGCTAAGAACAGCAGACACAACTTAACCTTTACAAGAAGGGAATATATTATTCTTAAAGGAGCCTTCAGCTCTCTGTTGGTTCTGTTGCATACATTTATAAGTTTCTTTAAAAGATTTTTGCCACCAAAGACCTCTCTATAGGTGGACCTCTCACAGACCAAATGCTACACTTATTTCTACATCTTTTTCCCAAATGGGTTGTTCTGATACACAGAGGTTACAGAACTAATCAACCAATCTTCCTTCCCTCCTTCCTTCCTTCCTTCCTTCTCTTCCTTCCCTCACTCCATTCATCTGTCTGTCTGTCCTTCCATCCCTTCTGCATTCCTCTGTGTGTTGGGAATAGGGAACATGGTTGAACTCAAGCCATAAATAAGTGCAGAGGTGATGTGACAATCCTGATTCTCAGAGAGTTGATGCAACATGGAGCATGAGTGTTGATAACTGACAATTTCTCGTGTTAGTTTAACAGCACTAGTTTCAGAAAAGTCCTTCTCCTTCCATGAGATGAATCAATGGATCTGAGCATGAAAATCAATGTGTAATTGCAATCAGCTAGATCCTACAGTTATGGGTCTGTAAGGAATTTGATACTGCAGACAATAATTCCAGCCAAGATGAGTTATATGCAACATTTGACAGCAGAAATGCTGGACTTCTAAAACAAAGTTCTAGTTCTGTATGTCACTGCATCGATTCCTTATTTTTTATTTAATATTTGTTTTCATGGTCTCTGCTCATTGTTCTGACTAAATAATATTCTTTCATGCTTCTGTATTAAAACAGATGGCAAATTTCTCAGCACAAGCCATATTCAGTGCCTTAAAAATCCTAGACTGACTGAGGTCAACAGAAGCTTTGTGAGAATTTTTATATCCATTTAACAGAACAATAAACTGTACCATGGAATGCTAAGGCTATTATTACTATGACTGTCATTTTCATTTACATGTCAGCAGACCTACCTAGGTATACTATAGGCAAGAAGTTTGACAAAGTGTACAGCAAAACTCTCCTCAACTAAATAAGTGCTTTCCCTCAGGTCAGGTCAGGTAGCATAAAATGTTCTAATGAACTATGTCCCCCCCAGAATGCCCAAAACCATCTTACCATGTTTCTTTTACCTTCTCTAACACAAACACTGTCTAGCTCACTCAAAATTCTTTATCCTAAGCTAATCATTAACATTATTGTCAACTTTCATCAGGAGAGCATTCAGTCTGCCTTCTGAAATAAGAAAATCCTCATTTACCCACTTATTTATATCACTGATATTTTTGATACCAATTCACTGTTGACTGGAATAATTTCATTAGCACTTCTTGAACTCAAGTTATAATCACACAAACAAATATGACAGATTGGTTTTATAAAGTTATCACAGCAGTTTACTTTATCCAAAATAGAACACATCTTTATGTAAGTGTGTTAATCCATAATCTTCCTATATCTTCAATACTTCCTGCAGTCGTGAAAACCCCATTTCAAACTGGAAACAACTTAGGAAAAGGTAAAGAGGATGTCTACAAGGACAACTGTAGGCAAGAATTCCATGTATGAGAAAAAACGAGAGGACTGAAAGAGATGGTAAAAATGGTAAAGATCAAGAATGTTATTGATAATTGAATGCAATGCACACCTAAACCATGGTTATCTCTGCCACAGGATGTTCTGGAGGTCAAATGTATAAATGGGTTTGGAACAGGATCCAGAGCTCTAAGATGAATCTACCTAAACATTTTTCTTATTAAAGAGCATATCCAAAACACCAAGGGGGTTTATAATCTCAGAAGGCAGAGAAGGATCTGGGGGTGTTGGTGGACAGCCGGCTGAGTATGAGCCAGCAGTGTGCCCAGGCAGCCAAGAAGGCCAACACCATCCTGGCCTGCATCAGGAATAGTGTAGTGAGCCGGAGTAGGGAAGTAATCATCCCCCTGTACTCGGCACTGGTGAGGCCTCACCTCGAGTACTGTGTTCAGTTTTGGGCCCCTCACTACAAGAAGGACATTGAGGTGCTGGAGCGTGTCCAGAGAAGGGCTACCAGGCTGGTGAGGGGTCTGGAGGACAAGCCTTATGAGGAACGACTGAGGGAACTGGGGTTGTTTAGCCTGGAGAAGAGGAGGCTGAGGGGTGACCTTATCACCCTCTACAACTACCTGAAGGGAGGTTTTAGAGAGATGGGGGCTGACCTCTTCTCCCACGTGGCAAGTGATAGGACAAGAGGAAACGGGTTCAAGTTATGTCAGGGCAGGTTTAGATTGGATATTAGGAAGCATTTTTTCACTCAAAGGGTTATTAAACATTGGAATGGGCTGCCCAGAGAGGTGGTGGATTCACCATCCCTGGAGGTGTTTAAGAAAAGGGTAGATGAGGTGCTTAGGGACATGGTTTAGAAGTGGGTGTTTTTAAATCAGGGTAGGTTAACGGTTGGACTTGATGATCTTAATGGTCCCTTCCAACCTCACTTATTCTATGATTCTATGATTCTATAAGTCAGGTCTGAACAAGAACTAGAATAGCTAGCTTCTGTAAAACATAAACTGACTACAAAGTTGACTACATGAGAGATAATGGAAAAGAAGTTCATAGACACACCTTCACCTATTTGTTGTGGCCTTGCAGAGCAATTCCTTGCTTTCAAACTCAGTTATTACCAGCTTGATTTTCTGGTTGCCCCAAAGTCTCCAGTGACTTTCAGGGACTTTTTCTTGCTCTATCTGTTCCTGCTTCTCTCAGCAGTTTTTCAGGCACTCTGCCAATCTACAGACTCCCATCTCTTTCATGAATCTCACCCTTCTTTTGCTTGCCATGCCTTGAACTTTTGAAGCTCTTCAGCTTCATGGAGTCTCCATTGTTCTCCAAGGGCACAAGGTACAGCCAGACATCCCACCTGACCCAGACAGTTCTTTTTTAAAAAAAGAACATGATATTTAAAAAAGAACTGACAAGAAACACATAAAATGGGTGCTATCACTGAGTTCATAAGAACATTCAATTTATCTCAATTTTTTTCTCATGTTTCTAGTGGTATGCACCTGGTGGTGTAAAACTACATGAAAATCAATACACTAAACTCTCTGCGGGAACACTCCAGAAGACAACGGCAACTGCCTTGTTCTTTAGTTATGTATGTATTTGGAAAGAGTTACTAACCTTTTTTTCTCCTAGCATAGTTCATAGGGCAAGCAGTAAACTGACCACCTTGGTCAGCTTTTGGTTGACTTGATGTGAACATCTCTGGATCCCTGTCCCAAAGCTGACTATTTTCTTTTCTGCATCTAGAGCACAGAATAATGGCATTATTCTGTGGGTCTCATGCATTTCACATGTACTTTCAAACTAGCAAGTAGTTTAGAAGGCTACTCAAATAGGAGGTGAAGTTTCCAGGCTTTGTCAGTTAGACAAGATGGTTGGAAGGCTATGGAAGATTTTCCTTAAAGTGATTGGAGGCTTTTGTTTCTTTTTCTTTTCTTTTATTTTTTTTTAAACTCTGTCCCCCAAGCAAGCCTGAAGCTGTTTGCTCAAATACAACAACTATTAAGCAAACTTCAGGGCTCAGCTCACAGATTCCTACAGGGTTTGCAGAGCCCAGTTTTCTAGATGAAGTTAATCAGCTCCCGTTCTCACCAAGTCAAAGTCTCTATGTAACTAACTGTGGAGTACTATTGCAAAGTCTGTGAAACAAATAATCTCCTAAAACCTTGTCTATGACTTTTTTTTTTTATTTGCTCCTCATGACTTTTCCTTTATTCACCTCTTTCTGCTTAGCCATAACCTGTTGAACGTGAAACTGTGTCTTAGCGGCCAGATAAACACAGGCATGAATGCAACCAAATTAAACTGCAGACTCACCTGATTGTGTACACACTAGAAATGCCATGCTAAGAAGAATTTAAAGAATCCCAGAGGAATAGTTTATATTGCAGAAGTCAATGATGATAAATCCAGGTAAATCCTATTTTAAGACCAGAGTTAATTCAAAGGGCAAAGAGACTGGCAAAAGATTGGAAAAAAGCCATGACTAAATTTTCAGTTATTTAGCTTTGTCTTATGACTGGGTTTTGTGGGTCAGAGAATATCAGAGACTGAAATCCAAAAAATATCTGTGCCTGTAATGAGGCTAATTAGAACTACAGTTAATTTAAATGAGTCTTTCACAGTTGATTCTGGTATTCAGTAACCCGTTTTTCCTTGTATCCTATAGCATTTTTCCATTTTATCTATGGAGAAGAAATCTATCCTTGAGTTTTGAGATGGTACAGTGCTGAATAGTGCAGCTGAGCTCTGATTACATTATCTATGATTATGGTAAAAACAGAATTTCCCTTTGCCAAGACATTTCCATATTAAAAAATGTTTTCAAACTACATGGATACAAAATGTTGATATTTCCTGGAGAACAGACACTCGCAACAATTTATATTAGAAAACATTGACTAACCATAATGATAATGAATCAACTTTTTTTTGAATCTGTCTGGATAATCTCAAGCAGCGTACAAATCACCTGCTCATCTACATTATCAAGTACAGGGCTGTAATAACTAATTACTATAAATATAATCTAAAAGCAAAACCACAATAAACCACACATGTTCCAAAGCTTAATATTTTCAGGTGAAGACCTTGAAACCTATAACCGGGAATATTTTGATTTAGATAAAAAAGTAAACCATTTCTCATGTTGAACATTTCAGAAAAATAGTGTTGTACAGAAGCAATTTTCCCTTTAAAAATGTCATGAAAATGTGCTATTTCATCAAAGATATTTCAGTTTTAACCAAAAATTGTTTGGAAAAATGTTGGAGTGCTGAAAAGTTAAGAGGAAAAAAACACTTTGATGTTGTGCAGTTCACGGACTAGGGTACTATTGTAGGATGTAGAAAACCCTCTTTATCACGTAAAGGATCAGTGAAAAATTGGACCAGGCACATTTGACATCACTGGTCCCAGAAGGCGGCACCACTCACTTGTTTTCAATGGCATTGCAGTACCTGTGCCTAATAAAAAGTTCTGATTTCAGTTAAAAATGAAAGTCGTCCACCCATTCTCTGTAGGTTAGCAACACTAACAGATAGCCACAGAGCTTTCAGTAGGCACCTTTTAGTTTTCCACTGAAATACTGTTAACATACTGCTGTATATTTATAAAATCTATAGCTTATATCTGTATACCCCTGAGGAGAATTAAAAAATCTCTACAAGTAGATGCCATTGGATCCTATCCAAGTATTTAGATACATAATCTTAAGTTTAAGTTAACTAATATATTTGTCCTAATCCATAGAAATTTTCTCTCAACAGCCAGCTTGAATCTTTACTGCCACAGTCTACCCACTAAATTTAAACAAGACCAAATTATTGCCTTCTCTTTTATGACACTTTAACCTATTTGAAATTTGTTCTCATGTCTTCTGTCATTTTTTCCTTTTTCCTTAGCAACAGCAATTGTTCAGATTTCTCCTCCTAGCAATATTTTTTAGATCTCTGACCAGTCACTGTCACTGCTTTTCTCAGGTCTGTTCCAACTTGTCCATTTTTCAGAAATTCAGGAAACTGTATGGGGATTTGTTTTTGGGGCTTGTTGTGATGGACTCCACTGGAAGGATAACTCTATACCTTTATACAAACATCAAGTCTGCTGCTTGAGTGAAGAGCGAGACATATGTTTTTTAGTGTTATCAATTGATTTCTCTCAAGTCCTGAAAGTAATTGCCCTAAATACACTCATAGCATTCATCCTAAAAATAACCAAATGCCGTATAAAAGATGCTGACGTTTTCCTGACAAGTGTGATTCATGAGGAGCAGCAGTGTGATGACTGGAAATTTTCCCAGCCAAAGTGATTACAGTGACAACCTCACTATACGGGATGAACTGACTGAACAGCTGGTTTTACATTTACTCTTTATATATGCACAGCTGGCAAGTACCATCTTTTGGATAGACAGATGGATGTCTGTTTGTTTGGGGGGGAGATAACATATTTATCATGCATCCGCTGTCATCTCCTGAGACTATGCATTGCAATAAATATTAAACATAAAGCTTCAAATTACCAGAAAAAAAAGGCATTTTAAGCCTCTGTATGTGGTGCAGTTGGTGTTACAGCTTGAAACACTGATTACTGCTGCAGTTCTGCAAGGCCTGCTCGAACATTATTAACAGGGACGGGCTGAGATTACTAACAGTAAAGGAAGTGATCTGATGGCATGGGCACAAAAAGGTAGGGGAAAACTAGGGTATGAACTGTCAAGTCCTTCAGCTGCTTTTGTGGAATCACCTGGGCGCACGCTCACCCCAATGGCACTGCACGCGCCTCTCGCTGAGGAGTTACACCACATTGCACAGAATGTAAATGCATGCACATGCCACCGCTGCGGAAAGCTAACATAGAATCATAGAATAGTTTGGGATGGAAGGGACCTTTAAAGGCCATCTAGTCCAACCCCCCTGCAATGGGCAGGGACATCTTCAACTAGATCAGGTTGCTTAAAGCCCCATCCAACCTGACCTTATATACTAAGTGTTTTCCCTACTATGGTCTGCAAAAACACAGTTTATCCAGTTGAAGTGATCCACTCTATGAGAGTGACCACACCTGCCCCAATATATTCTCCTAGTGGAATGTTTTCTCTCAAACTATAAGCTCTTTGAGGTGCTGTCGGTGGTAATTGACGGTTGCCGTTCCTGCGATGCAGGTGCCATCACCATGCAAAAAATTTACAACCATTTCCATAACTTTAGCAGTAAAATAATATGAAATCTGCTTGTAGGCAAACCCACAGTTCTACAGGCCTTCCAGAAATACAGCACTTCTGAAAGCAGCTGGTAAAATTGTGTCTTTTTACCTGTATCTTCCCTCAGCAGAGCAAAAATGCCTTCATGGTTCATTCTCATTTTATTTAATGCACATGGAGAAAACTTAGGAGGTCACAGGGATTTATGCTAGCAGATTTGGCGGCCTTTTAATATTTACTTAGGCTGTAAAATATAATTTGAATTTTGGAAGTATTTGTCAATGTATCTAAGATGGATAAAGGTATGTTTATTATAGCTGTATTTGCTATGTGTGATTTACATTGTTATATGTTGACTTTTCATTTCCTCAAATGTCACAGTTGCATTTTTGTCTTTCTAACTTCCTCGAAGTATAGAAAGTTAAATATTTTTTTCACACTGATGGCAATCAAATCTTGCTACAAAGTGTTAGGGTCAGACTGCTATACCTACCAAGCAATGACTTATTTTTTGAAAATACTTCATGATGTCTTCTCTTGTCAATGTAATATGATTCAGCACATCTAAGTCTCACTGTATAGTCCATACTCAAGATCTGTTTATATTACACTAAACCAGCATCCTGGGGAGTGGCCATAAGCAGAATCTCTTCTTATTTCTTCTTTTTCTTCCCCTCCCACCCCCCCTTACTTTCAGTGTGCATTCTTCTCTTGGGCATCCCTCTTGCACACTGTGAGGTTTCTGCCTGCAAGTTTTGAACAGCAGCCTCAAAGAAGACTTCATGGTGTTCTTAAAAGATGGTTTAAACACAGCCAAGGAGTTCATTCTTTTTCCCAGAGCATTATTATCATCCATAACTGTTTTTTTCCCCTTTCTCCCATCCAGTTTTATAGGAGGTAACTGGTTTATTCAATCCTGAGGCATTAGTTTTTAGATCTTAAGTAATATTTGTGAGGCATTTCCTTCTTGTTTGTGTGTTTGTTCAATATGCATTAATACACCACTTAAGGTACTTTCATTGATTTAGACACTATTTTGTTTGAATAGGTCACATTAATAAATTATCTAAATCACTCATTTCTAAGTCCTTACCACTATTAAAAATTCTTGCCTTCTTTTCATCAACTATAAGCTTTATCAGCAACAATTTTTATTGGCTTTCAAACCACAGACAAAAGTATTGAATGGTTGCAGCCTTTCATAAAATTGGATCCAGTGAAACTCATGCCTGGTTTATGCAGGGAGTCACAGCCCAGGCACATAATCTTTGCTAAGGAATATCAAATACTAGTCAGAGCAAACGTACTATTCACTACATCCCCTCTGCCTCCTCATCCATAGACTGTGAAACTCCTTTGGATGATGCCTGGACAACTTTATATACGATATTGTACCTTATTTCTGTGTCTCTTAATTTTGGGTGAATAGACTTTCTCTTACTAGATGCATGCATCAGGAGCTCAGACCCTCTGGACCTTTTAAGCCACTGCTGAAATACTAACACTTAGCAATTAAGCAGTTGACCGTATAGCAAAGAAGAGCATGTAAGCTATTTCCAGGAAATCTGCGCACCCATTAGCTGTCAGTTAAACTGTACATAGATTAGATTCCATAGTTCACCCCTTAAGTAAAAAAGGCATATTTTCAAGATTAATGAAGACCTATAGTTTCCACAAAATTCATAGAGATCTCTGACTTTTCACTGCTTCTGATAATGAAACCTTTTTATGTAGCTGCCTAAAGTACAAACTTAGATGCCTCTAAGGTGTTAAAATTTTGGCTGGTGTTCAGCCAAAATCAATCAAAAACTCTTAAAAAACAAAGGGAGCATGAAAACAACGCAGATATTTACAGTACAATGGGCTAAGTGTTTCGAGGAGTAAGAACTGCTCTTACAAACCTAGTCTTCTGCACATGTGGTCTGGTCCCCCATCAAGCAGCCAAAATGTCTGGGATCTAAGGAGCATCTTGGCATAACATTAACATTAATAAGGTGTGGCGCTTACAGAAAGAAAAAAGGGAAATCTTTACTTGCAATTTTACTGCCTTGCAGTCTCGCGTGCGGGCAGAGGTAACATTTGAGAAACATCTATCCTGGAAAAAAAATATAACACTGAAGGCATCTAATGGCAAGGTTGGGAAGTCAAATGACAGATGCTTGAGAAGCTGAACAGCAAGGGAGTTTGAGAGTTCAGACAGCAGATGCATGGCAAGGCAAAAGGGCTCATCTGAGAGAACACCTGCCATTTTTCATGCACCTGTTTAATTTTTGAACTATAATATTTATGTATGCGAGGGGATGCGAGGAGGCAAAACCGAAGCCACGGACCCAAGGGTGTAAGGTCTTAGTCTTTGTATTTGGGACTATCAGCGTAGTTGCCCTCGTGAAATCCTTAGTGTAATCAAATGAAGCAGCTGTTTGCACTGCTGGATCTATTCAGACTGGGAAAAAGGGGGTAAACACTTCTAATGCAAATATCAGCCTTGCCTCTCTATACTTGCTGCAATGATTCTGTTATTTAACCACTTACGGTGGCAATTGGTGCAGAAAATCTCCAGAGCAAACAAGCCTTTAATTAATAATCAGTTATTTTCCGCAGTAAGTAATTGGGAGGAAGCTCAGTTTAATGCTTGGACTTGAATATATCTTTGTGGATGCATAAAGAAAGTGGGTTATTCAACTGCTTTATTAATATTTCCTGTATATCTGTATGTCAAATTTTAGGATAATACTATGTTTCTTGATAAAGAGAAGGAATAGAAATGTGAAGTGGTACTAATCATTAGGATGTGTTGGCTTATTGGAAAATCCAGTGACTGAAAATTTTAATGACTTTTCACACTAAACATAAATAATCCCTAAAGGGAAGTTGGCGTTGCTATGAGTGCTTGCTTCGGAAGCCCATGAAAAATAGAAGACTGTATCTAGCACATTACAGGAAATTCTTTTATTCCTCAAAGCCCTGAGCATTGAGGCATAACATTATAATATAGAAAATATGTGTCTGTATAAACTCAAAACCACATGTGCAAGCGTCTCAAAGTTCATTGTATAAAGTAGAAGAGTTTATTGCATACTTGGAAAATTTGTCTGTACTACCTCTATAAACAGTAATCAAAAATTACGGCTCTCTGTGACAAGCAGAATTTGTTATACACAGTTTAATGTGTATAACATAATTTAATAGATATGTTAGACATTAAGAAATCTTAGTCTTTGGTTGTTCCAAATTTGACTCAAGGATAGAGTTCCAATCCTTTTTGTGTTTACCTGCAGCACTAGCCACTAGTTTTTCTCTCTTTCTGGGCCTCATCTTCTATTGAGTGAAGTTAATGGCCATAATTTTGTTTCATTCAAGAGAGTATTGGATGAAACTATATCTTTCCTTTTTCTATGTTTCTCCTGGTTTAATTTGCCACTCAGATGTAGAAAGTTGTATGACATTCTTACACTGTTTTGTAAGTCTTCAGTTTCTTTTGGATTATTTCTTCTAGTGTATGTGATGAATAAACTCTCTGAAAAGTGTAGCCAAATAGCTAACTAGCTATAAAGAGACATGAAAGAATGTATGAAAATGTATTAATCTAGACTCAGACATATGCTCAAATTTATTTTCTTTACATAACAACTCATTTTGTCAAAGTTGTTTTGTGTTGTTCCTGGGTGTTTTGTCTTGGTTGTTTTTTTTAATTTTTTTTTAATTTATTTTTTTAATATTGTATTTCTATTGTGTTTAAAGCTATGTGTATATAGAACATTTAAACATTTTTTCCCAGTGGTACCTATTTCTACCTTCACTTTCACTTTATTTTTGGTAAGATTTTATGTAATATAATAAGTGTTATAGCAAAAGAGAGCAGTTCAAGATCTCAGTTCAATGTTATTTTACATATATAACATGTATCAAGTAAACACTTTTTATCACATAGTTATAGGAGCTATCTGAAAAATATAGCAACAGATTATATCCCTCCTGTTCTTGAGCAGGTTGAAATTTCTAGCAAGTGATTCCTCCACCCTTCTTTGTCAAAGCTAAATAATGTGAAATGCAGAGTTCTTCCCCATGTAACATTATCAAGACTGTTCACTAAATAACATTCATGATAGCTACTTGAAGTAACTGTCTAAACTTTCTTATCCCCTTTTTAAACATACAATAACAGAGTTTAAATTGCTTTCAGATGATAAGCCAGATTTGAACGCAGATGTTTCTTTTTCTTGCTTCCATTCTTACATATTTTGTTCTTCTACAAAAAGCTTTGTATTTTCAACTCCTCCTCCATGGTATCTACTTATTCTAGAAGTTCTTTAATAATATTTTTTTCATGGCACATATTTGATATATCCTAAAGCATACACCTGTCTGAAATATTCTGGACTTGTAATAGAAGTGGTAGAATCTTTCAAGGAAATTTTGGGGATAGATATCAAGTTGTCAGACTACTGGTCACAGAACTTTTTTTGTGTAACTTAGAAGTTTCAAATGTTGGAAGGAGACTGGCTTTGATAGAAAGAGTGCATAGTTTTCTCTCACAGGTATTCCCAAACAATAACTTTATTCTTATATCTGATTGTGTTCCAATACTTGTTTTGCAGAGGTGAATTATACTCTCTTTCAAGAACTGACAATACATCAGGGTTTATCGGCTTGACAACTGCATGTACAAATAATAATGTTACTCTTGTGCATTGTGTGAAACAGTTTAAACCATAAAGGTTTTAAAAATCTATCAGGGAGGAGTTGACTGGAAGGGCAAATCCGTGGTTTCCTGTGATGCAGATGTTAAGTAATGGAGGAAAGGCAGAGAAACCAAAGCAGCGCTCTAATTCAGAGTGATGCTAGCTTCCAAGCCAGTCCATCACTGTCATCCTCTAGTGTGTGATGCATAACACGATGAAAAGAGATCAGGTGAATTGCAACCAAACAGTAGCTGGGTGGCTGTCTTAGTTGGAGATATCTGCAATGTTAATGACAAAAGTTGGGATGGGTTCTGCTGTATGAGTTTAGAAAGAAGGGAAAATATGCAAGATAGGATACTTCATCAAAACTCAGTCTCCAGCCTCCCAGGAAGAGACAGGACAACTGAAGGGTCATATGCTGAAAAGTGTCTCTGCTGACTGGATGCTCCTTCAGCCCTATGCTTCATCAAGCTCTTTCAGGCAACTTCACTCCATTGCTGTCTATGATATTCGTTATTCTTTCTCTTTTTCATCCTCTGCCCCCCTTTACTGCAATAAATGTGCCTGTCTTTCCACTAACCAGCTCCTACAAAGCTACCTCTCTCCTTCCATCATTTTTCTATGAAATAATTAATATCATGCTTGTAAATCATGGCTTGCTTTTAAATCAAGCTTGTTCTTTATGCTTGTATGTTATAACCAACCACATCATCTTTTACCCATCTTTTCTGTTTAAAATGGAAGTTTGGGAACTCTAGAAATTATTTTCAGTCCTAATTTTTAAAGATTTAAAATGTAACCTTATTCCTTTGGGGGAGAAAACAAATATGTACGTGAAAGATTGTCTATGGCTGGTTTGCAGGAAAGTTTGTTTGGTTGCTTTGGGGAATGAAAAGTGAGAAAAAATGAAGGGATCCCCAAATTGGTTTGGTACCTAAGGAACTTCATGGAAACGCAGGAGACCCAAGTGAGCTACATCAGCAGTAAGCTGTTGGCTGTCCTCAGTACTATTCACTGGAATTATCCAAATCTCTATCATTAATTAAAGATTCATTAGACCATGAAATCACCTTGTATCCCAATGGAATAGGTAAGTTACCTAGAATTGCAGAGATTGGACAAAATTCCTATCCTAAAGAAAAAGATTTCCACACTTAATTAGTATTACAACTAGACTACTTGCTATTCTGAGAACAGTAGCTGTCTTTTTGTATCTTTTACCAGAAATTCCATCCTGGACCAAAGGATCAGTTTCAATTAATCAACATTTTCCAATGAAAAATCCCCCAAAGGACATTTAAAAACCATGATAAGCTCTTAGTGTTAGTTATTGGCCTGTCCTAATCATTTTCAGAAGTGTTATACAGAATATTTAATACAGATGAGAATAATTAACATGTGAAGTAATAGATGAAGTTCATGTAGGGTATAGATATGATATGAATTCAGTAGAAATTGTATCCAAGCTCAAAATTTAACATTAATGTTAGAATTAATTTCATGCCTTTTATATTCTTTTATACACTTATTTTTGGACAGTATGAAAATTGCCCTTTGGAGGTGCCAGTCTCTCACCAGTGTCAGGAAAGGAACCTTAGATGACTAGCCTAGATAAGGCATGTAACTTTTAGATTAATTCCACTCTTCATAATTATCTGAGTAATGCTTAAAAAGACTCAAAAAGTAAGAAAAGTGAGGCCTGCAAGGTGGGAAATTCGTTTAAAAAAAAGCACAGGTGAGGGAACATAAACCCTTGTGAAGGGCTCTTAAGGTTATATCTGAAAGATAGTTAAACTACAGTGAAATACGTGCTTGCTAGATCATTACTCCTATATTTGTAGACACAGATTTTTTTTCTGAACCACTTCCATCAGAACAATGAAATAGGCAACCTATATAAATTGTCATCCAAAAAAAGCACAAATAGGGATGTTTACGGCACAAAAAGTGAATGTGGTCAATAAGAAGAGGAACCTGCCTTTCCAATCAATAGGAGATCTTGAGGCTATCTGAAATCTAATAACTCCTCCTGCATTGTCACAGACCAGAATAACAGGGTCAGAGCTGGGCAGAGCATGACTCCTTCCTTCAGTGCGGGTCACGCTGATCATAATACTTTTATTATCCTGTTGCTGTGGATCATCTAAAATGATCAGTGTGACCATCTGTTTGGTTTTACCTCTGAAAGGCCCTTAGGGGAGGAAAAAAGTAGTTATCAAAGCTATCTCAGAGAAAATAGATTTTTTTTTCAAATGGCTTAATCATCTTACTTGCTAGAAAATGTTTTTAACATATAAAAATGATCAGCCATTTATCTTTTTGTCAGCTAAGCGTATTCTATTGAATACTATTATGTAAATACACATCATTGCAGTACAACCGTTAAATGTAGCATGTAAATTATAACAAGCAGCACTTGAACAGGAAATAATTAACTTAGTGCTCTCAGCACCTTGTCCACTTAATATTTACTGAAACTTTCTAACTCTGTTATGAAAAATCTTCCCTCCTGACAAGAAATAACAGGGTGTTCTACCCTCTTTTGTTAATGTGTTCGTTTCCTCCTTCCAGATGTGTAAAAATGTATGTATATACGTATGCACGTGTACACCCTGTGGTCAGAATGAGGTGGTATGAGCCATTTAATACACTGATATCATGACTGAACAATGATCAAATAAGAGTACGCCAGATCCTCTTCCTACAGTTATACATATAAATATCTTAGCCTCACTCATGTTGCAGGGGATCTCAAGAGGTCTCTAGTGCAACCTACTGCTCAGAGCAGGGTAAGCAGTGAGATCAGACCAGGATCGGGTCTTCCCTCCAAGGGTGGAGCCTGCACACCACCTCTGGGCAACCTGCTCAAACGTTGGGCTGTCCTCCAGGGCAAAAAGTTTCTTCTTCTGTCCAGCTTCACCTCTCTTTTTTCAATTTATGTCTATTGTCCTCTCACCACAATGTGAATTTTTAATGTTTTTTTCTTAAATTCCACTTTGTTACTGCTTATATGGATGCCCATAGTATGTTTGACGGCTAGGAACACACATCTTTACAGCTTACGTACACATATTCTTTGACACTTTTTTAATTCTAATTTCTTTTTAATTTCTTTGTTGAACTCTTTTTATGAACTACAAATGAATCACATACCCACGAAAAATGAATCTTGCTATTACTTGGAACTTTAATCACTCAGTAGAACAACTCAGTAAAAGTGTACACAGCTCCCACCAATTGCTTGCAAATTACTATGTCAAGAACCCCTCGCAGGGGAGGATATTGCTATATTACACTACCTCAAGTTTAAGCGGCATTTTTCCTAATGTAAGTTTGCATTATGAAATTAATTGAGTCTTTATACAAGTAAGAAGATACCACTGCTTCAAGAATCTAGCCAATTGTCAGGTGGAAAAAACACTCATTTCAAAGATGTTTCTGAAAAGAACTGAAAAAAGAGCACAACCGCTTCTGACTTCTGAGGTCTGTCACATTGCTTTCAGACCGATATGCAGATATTCTTCCAGACAGAAATGTTTCGTGCTTATACTGAGGACTTACACTGAACATCACACATTTCTGTTCTTCATTATGATGATCCAAGATCTTTTTCTGGGGATCTTTTGCATGCCCTGTAGGGATGCATCTACATTAGCATTTTAGTTCAGAGGAAGTGTGTACCACTGAAGCAAGTGCTTGCTTACCATGCTTTGCTTCACGTAGGGAAGCAGTACTGGAGCACCCAAAACGTATCTCTTTGAGATGAAACTAAACCAAAAGATGTACAGCTATTGTTGTCCAACCACTCACAGAAGCTCAGTCAGCCACAGTGGACCACTACTGGAATGAGCCCTTCAAAATGCCTATCGTGAGGATAACGGGGCACAACCAGCAGCTCTTTCCTTCTGTAGATCTCTCCTTTTGGACTGCTGTGCCTGCTAATGTAAAGACACACTAAATTAGCTGAAGTGTTTGTCAGGTAGGTTTGTAGAAGAGAAACAGAGGATTTTTAATCAGCATTCAGCATCAAATTTTAATCTAACAGCAAAAAAGAGGATTTTTTTCCTCACATTTCTAACATTTTTTCTTTGTTTCATTTCTTGAAGGTGTAGAATCTTGGGCTTTTGGATACTTAGTCTAGTTCTACTTCAGTAAGTTAAACAGTGCTAGGCCTGTGGCCCAGGCATTATAATTTGATATTCTAGACTGTTGAATCATTTAAGTGGTCCCCGGTACAGTTAGTAAGGTAGAAAGAGTTAGGGACACTTCTCAAAAGGACGTAGGGACAAAGCCACCCAGGTGCCTAAGGGTGTTAGGGCATAGCCAGACTATGCCAGCTTGCCTCAACACCAAGGAACCGTCCCGGCTGCTGTTGAGGTTACTAGTATGGCTATAGCCCAAATTAGGTAAGGCACAGGCATGGAGTAAAGAGAGAAGGAAGGTGGAGGCACAGTAAAAATGAGTTTGTTTTCTGAGGCACTGACTGTAACAATTGACTTTCTGCTTAGGCTTTCTCTCCTGGATGGCTGTAGAGGGATTTTGGTGCAGGAGATTTATCGGAAACCCTTACCCTGGCTTTGCTCTGCAACAGGCCAAATCTTACCCTTCTCTTCCCCATTATAGTAAATGAAGAAACCATCTCAGTTAAGTCAAAACATTTTCCCTGACATTCAGTAGGTTTCTAAAATAGTTAGAGAATGGACTGAAAAAAAGTTCCTGGCCCTTTAAGTGCTGTTCAGGAACTGCAAATAATTTAGCCACTGTTGAAAATTCATCTTTTCTGAAGTGTTGTTAGAATAATTTAGTTGTAGTCTTGTGTAGAGGGCAAATTAAGTTATTTATAGTGTGGGCAGCAGCTGACAATATAAATTTGGAATTATTTGTTTTCAGAGTTCAGCTTTCTCTTCTCGGATCCTGCTAGCTCTGCTGGCTGGCAAAGAGGAATAGGGGAGAGATGTCATCCTGTGGTGGAATGATCTTTTCACTAATTTTTTTTTAAGACATCAACTCACAGATGTAATCAGTGCTTTCCCCTCTACTCTCCTTATCATCAGACCAGTATGAACAGGATTCTTATGTTGGTACTGACTTCTTTTATTGCCCTGTTCAGCCTAGTATCGGACTACAATTTAGTAAAGCCCATTTAAATAAAGATACATTTATGTTACCAAAATGGAAAATGTAGGAGGAAAAGTCTAATTTCCTTAGTTAGCCTGCACAGCTCTAGTTTCCTTAGTTACGCTGCACAGAATAGAGATCAAAACAAAGAATTTCCAATCTTAAATGTGAGTTCACATTACAGCCAAGGTACAAAAATGGGAGATATACTCATGAACAATCCTAGGTATTGTAAGTACTTTTTCCTGACAGATATATTTACTAGTAAAGTTAACTTCAAAGAACTGAAACAAAGGAAAGATGAAACCATACTGTACCATTGTGGTTATTGTCATCCAGTGTTATATTTGCTAGTTCTGTGTAATCTGACCAATCTTCTGTAGAAGGATGAGTTGATTAGATGTCAGTAACCTAAAAATGATAACGTGACTTTCTTTAATAGACTTATGTTGCAAAATCAAGATTTATCCAGGAAATTTAGGTTTTAACTCCTTCATTCCATTGTTGAGTAGTTTAATCTTATTTCTGTGAAGAATTGTTCAGGTAGGATTCATGTGAGCTAACTTTAGCCATACAAATATCAGCTATAGCATCACAAAATAATGTAGGTTGGAAGTGACCTCTTGAGGTCATCTAGTCCAAGATCCTGCACAGAGCTCACATCAAATTGTGCAAGTCTTTAACCAGTTGATTCTCAAACACCAGCAAGGATGAAGGTTCCCCAACCTCTCTGGGCAACTTGTGTCATTTTTTGATCACCTTCATGGTATTTTTTTCCGTATACCTAATCAGAATTTCCCATGTTCTCACTTGCCTCTATTGCTTCTCATTCTACTGCTGTCCACCTCTAAGAAGACTCTCTTCCTTTCTGTGTGCTTCAGTTGGGTAGTTGTAAACAGCACTAAGTTCCCCTGTGAGTCTTCTCTTCTCCAGGCTGAACAGACACACCTCTCAGCCTCTTCTGAGACACCATGTGCTCCAGCCTCTTGGCCACATTAGTGGCCTCCTCTGAACTTGCTTCAGCATGTCAACATCTTTTGTGTAATTAGGCATGCAAAAAGAACACAGGACATGAAGTTCTTGCGAGGCCATTTCTCCAGTTTGTCCAGATCCTTCTGACCAGCAGCATCCACCATGTTGACCACTCCCCCAGTTTGATGTCATCTGTAAAGTTGCTGAGGGTGCCTTCTGTCCCATCATCCAGGCTGCTAACAGAGATACCAAATAGTATTTGTCTCATTTAGTCTAAGTGAAGTGATTGGATTTTTTCTGTGTTTAAAGAAGAGAGTTGTCACTCCAAAAAGGTTATTCATCGCAGCCCAAGCCTCCATCTAAAAGCCCCATCAAAGAATGAAGGCAGCTTAATTTCAGGGGTGGAGTGAGTGAGATTTTGTTTATGTAGCGGCAACATTGCTTTAGTCTGGAGTGGATGTATATGAGACTAGTGGAGTTAAATTGGATTCATGCTGTTTTAACTGACAGAGAAATCTTCCTTTGTTAACTTCTTCTCTGTGGGAAAATCCTTCAGGCTTTGTATGATCGATGGCCATTTTACTTGTAAAAACACTATGAAAATTAAACCAGTGGTTTACAGCTCTTAACTATTTTATCTTTAGTCCACTCAAGACGTACGCAAATCATTTGTAATGATTCACTCAATTAATTGAATGTGGGAGTTAGAATATAGTGTGCAGGACATGTGAGTTTTCCTGTAATCAGGATGGGCAATTTGTGTTTGTGAGATGACAGCTGACTTTCAACCACCCGGAAAAAAACTTTGCTCTGAGTAAATCTCGTGCCGCATGAGCCAATCCATGTATTTGGACTGGAATTAGTGTCTCCTAGATATCAGTGCAGAAAAACTGTTTTAATCCATCCGTGACAGATGGCAGGCCAGTCATTGGTCCACCTTGCTGTCATGTCTCTACACTTTGTTTTTAGTCTGGTCAATAGCATTTGCCAGGATAGCTCTCAAATCTGCTCCCAGACCCTGACATTTTGAAATAATCAACCTGGTTTACAAAAGAAATGCATTTAGACAAATTAATCAAATGGCTTTCATGAAGGAACATTTTCTAAGATTTGTTCACCGAGAAATTCAAAATGAGAAATATTATTGCTGACAAAAAGCTCAGTAGATGAACAGCTTTGAGATCCAGAATGCTGAGCAAGGATAAAAATCAGAAAGACAGGATTTTTTTTTTTTTAACCTGTAGCAAAAGAAGAAGAAAAGGTCACTTGCCAAAAAGACAGCTGAAACGGAATTAGTTTTCAAATTATAAGATTAAAGAGTGTTTGCTTGAAGAAAGTGTTATTATAAAGTGTGCAAAGAAAGAGAAGAGATTAAAACGTATGGAACATCTAATCAGAGCAAAGATAAACTGTGTATCCTATAGGTCATAAGGGTTTCTGGGAGCTTTGCTAGTAGGGTTTCATAAGCCACAAAAGTCTGAAAACTTATTTTTAAATAAGTGGGTTTTTCTCATATGCAGGAGAAGCTCACCTCTTTGATTTTGTACAGGTGATAAAACAGCAAATCTGCCACCAAACAGAGGAAAGAAAAAATACTTTAAAGAAATTTCTCAAACATAAGTTGGGTATTTTTCAATGTCTAGGCCAGATTCTGCTGCCATTTCAGTCGGTGTAAATCTTCAGTATGGGTGGCTAAGTGTTCTCCTTTGCTATTTACAGAGGAGTTTGTGTGACTATTTGCATTGCTTTTTAATAAAAGAAAGTACTTATCATATGCAAATCCGGCATTTCATGGTAAACAATGTACCCTCTGAACTACAGGGCACCACACCTCCTGCTCTGTGTTGTCAAACGGCTTTCAAAACACATGGCAGGGCTCTCTGTAATATTCAAGCGCATTAACCCTTCAATTTCCATTTTTATGTTTTGTTTTCTCAGTATTATTCCAGCTCTTAAATTGAATGGCAAAAAAGGAAGAAACGGAAGTTTATGTAAAGGAAGGGAAAAGTGTGGCCATGGCGTTTTGTTACACTGCTAAAACATTTCCTTTTCTTCCTGGCTGCTGTCTGCGCACCACTCCTGCATGGTGTGGCTCTGTCTCAAATTCTGGACTTTGCATTTTGCATCATACCATTTCTCCAGCCTGCTAAAGTCCCTCTGAAGAGCAGCACATCAATGTCTCCACTCAAGTTTCAGAGGGTACCTTCTGCCCCGTTGCCCGAGTCATTAATGGGGGTATTAAACAGTGTCAGCCCCAGCATCGACCCTGAGGATGGCACGAGTAACTGGCCACCAGCTTGGCTTACCCACTGCATTTCTATCTAAGAGTTTCTGCTTTGTAAGGCTGTGAGAGTATGTCCCATGCCCTGTAATAACAAACAGCTTTTCCTTTGTTTGGGCTTAGCTGCTTGGTCTTTTTCTTTCTTTTCCTGAAAAAAACCCAAACAAACCCAAATCCCAAACTTACTCTAATTCTTTTTTGTTGTCTGTTAAACCCTCCTCACCTTTAGAATTAGAGTCTGAAGTCCAGCGACTTTGTGTTTCCAATCTGCTACTGGTTTTGTTGGGGTTTAGTTTTTTGATTTTTTTAAACAAGTTTTTCTAAGCTTTCTCATAGAAAGTCCAGGCTAGATCAGTACAGTGATGTTTACATAGATTCATGTTTCTTTTTCTTCTTTTCTTCTTCTCTTTCTTCCCCCAACCCCCTCCCCAGCATCTTGAGTTTTTGGACATGTTTTCTACCAAGGGACTTTTTAGCGTTTTCAAAGCCACTTCTGAAAAATAATTTGTGTCTTTAGCATGTGTGACTGTTGGTGCAGTTCTTCACTTATGGGGATATGTACAAAAATGAGGGACTGACATGATTTCCAGATATGCAAATACACTCAATTCACTATTTTATTCTCTATCTCTACCTTCCCAGTTATGTATATTTCATAACTGCTACATGTAGATGTTATATAGTGCAATCCCCTTCAGGAAGAAAAAAATGTCCTTGAAATACTAACTACTACCTTTGGGCTTTATGCAGTGCTCCTTAGTCATTTGTTAACCGGGGAAAATTCCCATTAAAATTAAATTTATTTATAGGAGTATGTCAGTTAGATTGAGGTACTTGCATATTTCACCTATAACCCTATGACTGTCTATTTTTCAGACTGAAAAGATAACCCTCAACTCCAAGCAGTCATATTTCACCTTCCTGTGTTTCAAGAAATATTGCATTGATTTCCTTGACACGAACCAAAGTAGCTTGATTCCCACTTAAACAGTCGTCAGGAAAATTTTCAAGATATGCATTCAACCCATTTTTCATTTAGAAGAGCTTTTCAATCCCAAGTACTATAGGAAGAGATTCAAAAAGAATGTAAAATATCTATCAGCAGAGAAGTGCGGAACACGTTTAATGATCTCTGTAGATGTGAATTGACACAACGCGAGTCTGTGATATGCGGAGATGAGAAGTAAAAGAGCTTGAGGGTGCCTGACCCACCATTTTACAGCTGCATGCTATTTATCACCCACCATTCAGAGCACAGCAGGTGGCCACCACGGTGGTGCGCAGCAGAGTTTTCCATCTCTCTTTAAGAGGACTATGTGATTTCTTTACCCCTCCCCTCTTCCTTCCAAACCACCTCTTTTTTTTTAGTAAAACACAGTTCCAGAGTAGTTGATCTGCTATTTAGAACAGGGATGGCTGTTTTAGTCATACGATTTATTCTTATTTTATTTTTTTATTTGTTTGGGGGGGGGCAGTTGGGCAACAGTTCCATAGGCTGAAAGACAGATGGAAATCTGGGATAACCCATTCTCCACCACGCAAGATTTTATGGCTCATGTTTAGAACTTGATTTTAGAATCTGTAGAATATGTGCTACAAGGGAAAATGTTGTTTTGGCTATTAATGAACTAGACAACTATTCCTAAAATACCTTCTGTTCCCAATTCCTGTGACTTTCATGCTTTCTCACAGTATCTTAATTACTTGTTTCATCTCTCTCTGCCTCCCCTTCTTCCATCCAGTTCTTAACAAATGCTGTTCTCAACTTTTATTGAGCTTAGATGTGATGCGCATTCAGTGTCTTTTATTATCAGCCCAATAAATGCAAAATGATTCACGTCGTCTATCTTAAGTCTGTTCTACCTTTTGGGCACCACATTTGTCAATTGATCCTTTTTAAGAGTACACCATTCCTCTTCTCTGTTGCAGTCTGTGTTCCTCCACTGATAATATTCAAACAGTAATTCACTGATTCTTTTCAGTGGGAGATGAACATTATTGAGGGGTGAGAAAAAGCAAAGAAAGAAATGTGTGTGCATGTTGATCACTCCGGGCAGAGAAGGAAGAGAGGAACGAGGTTAGAAGACAGAAGGAAGTAAATTATTAGCAAGAATGTAGTATTGCACAAGAGAGGCTATATTAATTTCAGACCTAAACTGGTAATTCCATGGGATGTTGCAGTGAATCATGTAGGCAGACTAGCTTGTATTTCTTCTAGCTCAGAGATCTCTGGACTACACTTCATTGCAACAGAAGGCAATATAGACATGTTCAAGAGAGAACAGCTTGGTTAGCCTCTTAAAAGAAAGGCTGAAAATGGACATAATTGATTCTTATAAGCAAACTCAGGAGAATGAACAGCAGGGGAGGGAAATAATTGTTCAAGGCACAGGATAATGTCGCTACAAGAACAAATAGTTATGGATCACCTAAGAATAAACTGAAGGCAGAAACTATGTTTTCTAACTCTTAAAGAATGAGGGCGATGCAATGAGATACCTACAAAATTTTTGATGATAAAGAAAAAGTAAAAAAATTAATAGCTACCTCTCAACCTTATTTTTGTTTTCTTGCTTAAAAACCTGTGTATTTTTGGGTCAAGTTTATAATTCTTGATTCAGGAGATAAATCTCTCCTGCCATTACCACAGATGCAAATAGAAGAGCTAATAAATACTCACTTTTTATGGTTTTCCCCATCTTTTGAGGAAGCATCTTGATGTCAGCACATCCATTTTTAAGAGTTTGTTATATGTAGAGAGGAGATCAATAAGAAGGCCTGTGATGAAAAACTATAGAACAATTGATACAAAGGAAGTACACAGAGCTGGTGTATTACAGTTTTCAGATTATAATACAGACAGAGTGGGGAGAATTTTGCCTTTTTCCAGAGAAACTTTCTTTACTGGAAAACATATCTTCAAGGCTGTTAAATGATTGACATATTTAGGTCATAGTCAACAAATATTTCAGCAATTCAAGGGGAAGAGGAACGATGGGTCAACAGGTTTCATGTTAGCATTTCCATGAAAAGTTCACTTTTTCAGTCTGGTTTTAAAAGGAGATGTAGGATGTGAGACCATGGAGGAAAATTTGGGCCAGATAGTTTCTTTCAAAGGAATAATGTTAATCTCTCTTGTCAAATAGATAAAGACTAGTAGGAAGAAAAAGAGAGACCAGTAGACAATGAGTGCATGCTGATGCTTAGCTTAACTAGCTTGCGTGATGAAAAATGAGATCTATTTTCAGAAAACAAATAAACCCAGGAGACCTTTAAAAATAGGAGGATCACTACTCTTCTAATCCATAACTCAAATATTTTCTGCACTGTTTGCCCACTACTTGAGAAGACCTCTAGCCAAAGACATACATGGATCTAATACACACGAAAATCTTTTCTATTCTTGAAAGCTTCCCTGCCTGCACTTCCCGATATTGATATACAAGAAGGAAAAAAAAGAAAAGAAGGCACTTCTTAAGATGAGTCAAACTTTCCACAAGCAATGACTTCTCTCACAGCCGTGATTTGTTTCAGCAAGGACAGTAAAGTTTTAAAGCCTTTATGAAGTTTGAGGGCTTGCACTGCAGAGAGAACAAAAAAAATACTATCTCAGACCTGGAAATGGTCTTGGTGGCTCAGTGTTAATGGTATGTGGATGTAACAGCTGGCCCACTCTCAATCTCTCTTCTGAGACTCCTAAACTTACCCTTTTTCTAGCATAAACAATGCTAGTGTGACAATTGAGTCACAATATTTTTCCCATTACACGTTATGTTTGGATTTGAGTGGACTGGGCAATAATTTATCTTCGAGTGGGGGAAGGGAGCAGTAGTGCTTTATCAAAATTTTCTCTCAATTCCATCAGTGCTTTGCTGACTTGCACTTAATTCAGACTCTATTTTAGTTTCACATAACTTCCCAGATTTCTGCTTCTGTCTTATTCCGTAGGGCTCTCTCTATGGCAGGTCATAACTTGGGTCATTACATTTCCCTCTGGGTAGTAGCGGACGCTTTCTTCTATTTGTCTTATTCAACTGCTGTGAAGTCTGCCCATGGGTAGCAAGAGTTTATTACTTTTTTCCCCTAGTGGGTTGGTTTTTTTTTTCCTTTTTCAGCTGCACCATGCCAGAGTGTGCTGCTAAACTATCAGAACTCCTGCTTCATTGATTTCATTTAGAAACCTTTTATATGCGTGTCTTTGTCAGAGCATCCGCAGTATTATTCTCAGTCATATGCTGACTATAATCCTTTATATTAATGGTACACTATCTGTTCAGCTCTCTGCTGCTTGACCCTTGCCTTGAGCTCTGTGTATTTCTGGTAAATATTTTCTAGCATATGATCTTGAAGCAAAAATTAGGTTAACGCTGATATTTTTCATAGTATACATTTCCCGCTCTTCCCTGTCTATTTAATGTATTTTCCAATTAAAAGGGACCTTCCTGGCCATTTTATCTGACCTCCTGCATTACAAGGCTAAAGAAAGCTGCACAGCAATTGCATAATAATGCAATGACAACAGCCCATCTTTTTTGTCCTTCAGCTTTGAGGAGAGCACATATACATGCAGATGTTCACAGCTATTCTCATTCTATCACTTGAAAAAAAGGACATTCAGAATTTCAAAGACACTTGGAAATAGATATGCACTAAAAAGTTAAGGTTTATGAACAGGATAAGGTATGATATGGACTGTCTTCTGAACACTCACTGTTTATTTTCATGCTTGGGCAAAGTCTTTACAGGATGACTTTGGTTTAGCACAAAGAGGGCTGAAGAAGGATGTCCCATAATGCCTCTAGTCCTCCATGCAACAGCTCTTAAGCCATTCACACATTCAAAAAATGCAGCAGCTGAGGAACACTGGTATATTACATGACAATTTACTTTGTGTTTTAATACCTATCAATATCATTCTGTGTGACAAGGATGTCCTAAAATGTGTTTTTTCACTGGTCTTTGTCTGCTTCTGAAGATAAGGGCAGAGCTGATCAGTTATAGATCTGCTTTTATATGGAACTTGGACAAGCAGATTTCTGTTCCCATCTCACACAGGGCACATGTTCAAGCAGATATCCAGAATGATAAAAAATATGTCAATTTATATGTAAATGCCAGGGCATTAAGCACTCAGGCCTCCAGGCTCCTGCCAAATTGGCCACAAGAACAAAGGCTGGGTTGTTACAAGGCCTGAGTCCTCTTACAGAAAGAAACAACTTCTTTTTGCCAGTTGAAGAAAGAAACAACTCCTTTTTGCCAGTTGAAAAAATGGTCTGGAACATGTGCTGAATTTCCCAAATTTATTCATTCAAAATCCACTTCTGTAAAGAAAAACAAGACTGACTTAAAAATCCAGAAACTATTATTAATTCAGTTTTCATTTTGTAATTAACTGTGGAGGAGAATTTTTGCCTTCTGACTTTTGACCCTACAAGCTTTAGAGTTTTCATCACTGAGGTCAGAATTATTTTTTTCTTCAAAGACTGATATTCTTGATTATTTGGTTATCTCCAAGAGAAACACAAACTGCTGTGGCAATTAACAAGGTTAAACTTAAAATAAAACCTTTAAACAAAATAAAATGGAATTAAAAATTGTACTTAAGAAATCATTAGTTGTTTTACATGGAGGGTGTATATGTGGAGGTGGTCAACAAAGGCAGACAACCCACAGGAAGAATTTTCCAGTTTAGGGACACTTCTAAGGGGAAGATATTCTTATGGAAATGTGTGAAACTCTATCATTGGGGTATGTGGTGTCTGGATAATCTACAATATATCTGGGTATATGCTTTTGATATCTATCATCTTCAGGGATCTCATAGAACTTTATCTCCTTTTCTATACTTTGGAAGTGCTCTTTATACTAGGATGTGGAGGACCATGCCTTCAGATTGTGGGCCTTGATTACTCTGTGTGCAAACTACTTGGCTCTGTAACCAACTTTTGAAGGCTTAGACCCTTTAGGGGGATGAAGATGCTGTATGCAAAAATAATATACATTGAGCACAACAGGTTATCCTTATGATAGCATCTGAACTGACTGCAAACAGTAAAATCAGAGGATGCTCTCTGTGTGAGTGGATGTATATGTATTTTAGTACTGAGATAACCTTCAGTCTGGGATATACCGAACGCCCTGTCAGCAGGGAAATCTCTCTATGACTCTCATCAGGCTGGTAGGCTTTATTCTCATTCATGCTTGCGCTGGGGATGAAAAGGATTGCTTATATTTTAAAGACACTGGCTTAGAGAGAAAGGGGTGACTCAGTGGCTTGTCAGCAGCAGGTGAAGATCTGTCTGTAGAGGAAAGGGATATGAAAACAACAGCAAGTAGAGAGTACACTTCTGTCTTTCTATATATGAAGGCAACAAGTAACGTATCAGAGCCTGAAAAAAAGTGTGAGAGCAAGGGAAATATTAACTGAAACCTTAATTCCTGTTGTTTTTCACTTTGCATAATATGCATCTTATGAAAATACACTTTTTTTTTTTGTGGGGAGTTTTTGTATGTAATCAAATGAGATTTTTTTAAGTTCTGTGAATAATTTATTTTGCAAGTTTCTAACATAGTTATTTCATTATTTTTATTAGTGATGGAGACTGTTCTTTAAGATTGATGGGACCAGGCTGTGGTGTGCAAGATAACACACCAGTCGGCTGTGGGATGCACACTTGGAGGATGTAAAAGGGTCTTCAGACTGCTCAATCCATAACTGTGATGTCCATATTAAAAACAACAACATACTTTTATGGTTCGAATTAAATCCTGTTATGCAGGACCATAGCAGAGGTGGGGAGACTGAATTATTATGAATGTCTGCTAAAAGTGTATGTTGCACCTTATGTTGTATATAAAGTGGGCAGAATGGAGTAACCATATTCAATACTGTTCCTGGGCTAGAGCATTATAAATTTGAACATATTTCCTACAGAATAATTAATTGTCAGTACATTAGGAAGAGAGTTGCATTGAATTAAAGTCTAAGTAATAACTGTAGAATTCATTGAGGCAGAGGCTCATGTGGTATCTGCTTTACTTCTGGATTTCAGTGGGGTAAATGCATGAGTGACAAACAGAGGTTAATCCTATTTGATTGTGTGTATGTAGATAAAGGGAAAATGCAGTTGGTATTTTGAAAAATGAAATGATTCATATGCCTTCAAACATCAGTGCTTTTGCTCAAATAGTTCTTCTTGCCTTTCATAAACGTATCTTTGATTTTATATTACTTCAATTGCCTGAAAAATACTTTTTTTTCCCCTGGATATCATGACAAGCCGTCTCCTTTGTTGATTTTTATATTGGAGATATTTGAAGCACATGGTTGTAAGCAGAAAGTTGCCTCTTTTGCCAGAGGATTTTTTTTCCCTTGGCCACAAATTCTAGCAAACTTTTTCTTTTATATTTTTCAGGCTGACGTGCTCTGATAAGGTCCCCCATCCTTTTCAGCCATTAGATTTCTTTGTGGGCAGTGGCAAAATTGAAAAGAATCTATACTTCTGAGATCTTTGTAGGTCATAAGAATCTATCAAGAAAGAAGAAAAGTTGCAAGATGGTGTTAGATTGATCAAGCACAGTTCATTCTTTTGGTAACACCCTGCCATTTCCTATTGCTATTTCCTTATATTTTTGACACTGTGTTACGAAGGATATGTATTTTTACATTAGTTATTAGCTGAGTTCTATACACAGCTTTTCCTTCTTCAGTAATTTTAAACCTAATTTGTTAAAAAAATAAATAGAGAATGGTAATGTATTTTATGCATTGAATTGTGGTTTTTTAAAGGCTGTAATCCTTATACAGATGATCATCTCCTGGGGTGAGAAAGGTCTATTGCTCTGTTGTGTTTAGAATTTGAGAATCAGAATGAGCAGATGCAGAAAAGGAGTAAGACGAATATATGGCTGTATTTTCTTGACAGAACTTTTTGACAAGTGAAAACAAATTATGTGAATGACTGAAACAGGAACAGCTTTAAGAAATTTAATAATTTTAAAGAAACCTTAAAAATAAAATAATATAAAATAAGATAAAATATAATAGCAGGTCATAACTTTTCTAGAAAACACTAACAACACCAGTAAAAAAGTATTACCAGTCTAAGAGCTACTGACAGCTTCAGATGAACCCTGGATTGTGTCTAGAAATTATTAGAAACTGAATTTCTCTTGTGCTTTTAGGCATGTCCTTAGAAAGCCTAACTGTCACTTTAGCCATACGTTGAATGACAAACACACGGAATCACAGAATCACAGGATCACAGAATGGTCAGGGTTGGAAGGGACCTCTGAAGATCATCCAGTCCAACCCCCCCTGCCACAGCAGGGACACCTACAGCAGTTGCACAGGACGGCGTCCAGGCGGGTTTGGAATGTCTCCAGTGTGAGAGACTCCACAGCCTCTCTGGGCAGCTGTGCCAGTGCTCTGCCACCCTCAAAGTAAAGAAGTTCCTCCTCATGTTAAGATGGAGCTTCCTATGTTCAAGTTTGTGCCCGTTACCTCTTGACCACTGTTGGACTAGTTGGATTTACTGGGGATTTGTTAATTTCTGCCTACGCTACCAGAATAACATTAAAAATGTGAAGTATTTTTTTGCAGAACAATTCCGAGAACAATTCTCTGAGCAAGAACTGAAGGACGTGTGGCTATGTCAGTGAGGAATGCAGTCTGGAATGTTGGCAGAGAAGCTGAAGAAGCAACCCAGACTGAACATGGTCCCAAGAATGGAACTGAACCGCTGCAACATGGGAGTCTGTCTCTGATTCTCTTTACAGGGAGTAATGCAGTAATTCATCCTTCCCTAGAACAGACACTTAAAAGATATCAAATTAATTGAGCTCTAGAAAAGCCCACTTTTCTCTGTTGATCATAAAACGTCATTGTACATAGCTTAGATAGATAGACATTTTCATTTTGCAGATGATGTCTAAAGGCATACAAGATATATCGTACCCTGTCCGTATTGAACTTAACACTCAAATTAGCTCAGGTTTCCTCACAGTCCTACATTACAATACTTAGCCCTTTGCTCAGCATAACTGAGGAAGACTGGTGAGTAGCCCTGAAAACCCCAATTAGGTTTTCAGGTCTTCTGTCCTCCCTCTGCAGAGTGCAAATCTGTTGTAATCACATTTATGATTGAATAGGTACTTAACTGTCTTGTGAATTAAATTATTTATCTCTTTAAAAACATCAGCAGACAAATCTTGAGTTTTAAATGTTGACACTTCTCTTGGGAAGCAGGAAGGAAGAGATCAGGAGGATATCATAGTGCCAATTAATGAGGCCAAGCCTTCAAGTAGAACATTCATAAGGTTATGTGGTAGTGTCTGCAAGCTGTTCAGAAATCCAGTCCAAAGCATATTTAACTGCAGAGCAATACTTTCCAAAACTTTGAGAATGACTGGAGGAAAAGGAAAATTAAGTGATAGAAGTGCAACACTTTCAAACAGCCTCTCCCCTTCTCTTTGTAGAATAATAGAGAGTCTGAAGCCAACACAGTAGCTGTAGGGTCAGGATGAGTTTTGACCTCTGTTGAGTTTCCCACATTATTAGCAGAGCAATAGGCATGGACAGAAAAGACATTAATGAAAGGGTGTCCTTTCATTATGTTGTTTCCAGTATTACAAACACAAGACTAATAACCTGATTTTGCCCTCGGTTTAGTATATTGAGCAGAAAAAGAACAAGTGAAGTAAATGATGTATATGAGAAATATGTATGAAAGCAGTGATGGAAAGAAATCAGTGCACTCTGTGTTATATTCTGAATTTTACATTTGGGAAAAATATTCCTGTCAGATGAATTTCTATCTTCATTGGCAAATCATGAGCTATAGAAAGGTTTTGCTTTAGAAAGTACATGGTGTTTCAGGTTATGGAAGTATTTCACTATGTCTTACAAGGAATTTAAAGCCGTAAGGGACAGGACATGAAATACGTCCCTATACTGAACTCAGTAACCTCAGTTATAAGCTAAAGCACTTAATTCTCCATAGATATAAATATGGATGCACCGTAGGTAAAGATCAGGTGAAACTGAAATATCAACAATGCCAGAGGCCATTGCAATGGCAGGGAATCAATTGGATAAAATACATCTAGACGAGCTTACAGGGCACGTGTATCCTACATTACTGAGTCCCAACCAACCTTACCTAAGGGAAATTCCTTACTGACACTAAATCTGGAAATGTTTGATCCTGGGCATGTGAGCAAGACAATACCCAAGGATATAAGAGATAAAATGTTTGTTTCACCCTATTGGAGAACTGATCTAACCAACCAGTGTTTCATTTCTATCTGTCAAACATTTCTGAGGGAAAAAGTGAGGGTGTATATATGTATTTATATGTTTATTGGTTATGTGTACACGTAGAGGAAAATTTGTTATATATATACACACATATAATTTAGACTACAGCAGGCTGACTGTGATTGCAGGTGGGACAAAGGAAGAGAGAACTGCCTTTTCTATGCCACACGACCTTCCTTGTAATGAGGATCTTGAGGACTATGAGATCATTCAGTAGGAGGACACTGATACAGTCCTGTCCTCTCAGTAGGCAAGAGCTGAAGGGAACGAAATATTCACTGATTTCAAGTCGAACCTCATTCACTAAGTCCCTGCCTTTGCTGCTCAAGTGGTGCTAATGTTGCAGGAGAAGGGATGACTGGGAAGAGGAGTGTGGGATAAAACTACTGAAAAATGGTAAAACTTTCTTCCCTGTCATTGCTGGGTCAGGGCGTAGAGCCCAACCTACATATGAAACCATAGCAAAGGCAGTGTAGATGCCATTTGTGTTGACCGGCTGGAGAAATATGTCTCTCTCTGTCTTGCCAGCCAGGCAGTTTCAACCGCATTGTGATAGATCTGCATTACTTTTCAAAACCTTCTACCCACTCAAAAACATGGCTCACATTCCTGGGAGGAGAGTGGGGTCCTACTTCCACCAGTTGAGATCCTGTGCTCTCAGAGGGGCTGCCTCAGCTGGGCAGAGCCATGGGGGAGCTTAGGCTGTGCCAACCCTGTGCCTCCTGCAAGGAAAGACACGGGCATGGTCTGTGTCCTCCACTGCCTGAACAAGAACTGACCCCATCCCTGAAAATCACAGGAAAAGAAAGTCAACGTCAAATGATTGCTAACAGTTTAGCAAAGCCCAAGACTCAATCTGGGGACTCCCAGCCTGCCACAACAGTCACCCCAGCAAAGACAGAGCCAATGAATGGGGAAATATATGGGACTTTGGTGGGAGAACACATGGCTTCTACACATTGGCAGGTTGTGGATTAAGGGGTATAAATTCATGGTGGGAAACAATGCTTCAAGCCATTAATGAATTTCTTACATTTTTTTTTTTTATTTGCTTTATCAATTGCTACTACAAGCCAGTATTAATAATTTAATGTGAATTTGTTGAATTATATCTTCCTTAACTTATGCCGAGAGAAAAGAGGAATATGTTATCTCTGGGGCAAAATCCCCTTCTTTCTTTAAGCCTGCTTCCTGGTCAGTCAAACAGCCTCTTTTTGGTTTTTTTTAGCTGCTTGAGACCTATTTATTAATCCAGTGTGGCCCATGGGGAGGATTTGTATAAATGTATTAATAAAATGATGTGAGTAGGGTTGGTGTCCATGTGAATTTCAGCATCCTCTAAGGGATGGCCTACAAAAGGAGTGAGATCTGACAGTAATAATTATCACCCTTCCAGAGCTTACCTACCTGGCTTGCTTACAACATTTCAGACAACATTTTGTGTTATTGCCTCCAATTTTTCAGTTTTTTTCCCTGGGTTCTTTATAGAAACCTTTTTATCAATATTTTCTTGTCAGGAAATGTGCATTATTGATAGGATTCTTTGTAAAAATATGAATGACTGTATAGTCGGTGCATGAAAGAAACAGACCCACCTTCTGGCTAGATCCAATTGGAGAGGGAAAATTGTTCCTGACCATTGCTGGTATAATACTAGCCAAAACCAGAGCAAACTCTTACTGCCCCTAAATGTTTGGCACTGTATTCTTTGGCACTTAATGGGTCCCACTAATCAATCATTTATCAATTAATCATCTCACTGTGGATGGATTTAAATAATTTCAATCAGTTTTATGTGAAACTGTGGTTTTGCACTTGAGGATTTCGTTTCCCTTTCAGTTTGGGAGAGATAAGACATTGACATTATTTCTTCTGTTGAAAGAAACCCAAAATATTGAAACAAAACCTAACTGATGCTCATATAATTCCTTTTGTGCAGAAATGAAACAAAACCTCTTGTATTTCACCTGGTTTGCTCAAAATGCTGTCTGTATCCTTCTCTGGCACCTGGAAGTGACTCAGATCTCAGTCGAAGTTTGTGGAAAGCCTCGTGAACCTTAACAGACCTGTCAGTAAACATGTCCTCAGCTTAAGGTTCATAGCAGAGCCAATCTTACGCACAGCTACTTCTGAAATATGACAGTGAAAGAAGATACTCTGACCTTTACTTTATTTATTAAAAAGATCATTCATTGTTCTAATTTTTTTTAATGACATGTTCAGGAAAAAACTTTCCTAACCAGATTCTAGGTCAGGTATGAATTTATAGGCTTTCTCTGCTGAATATGGGAAAATGTTTACTCCTCTTCTGCTCAACTGCAGAGACTTCCAGGTAGCTACAGGAGGATGTCATCCTACAAGTAATGCTTCATTCACTTGGGCTTAAGGCATTTTTATTTATAACACACTATAAATGCATTTATTCATTTATTTGCATTTCCCAAAACTGAAAGTTGCTTAAAATAGATAATATTAAGGGTATGGAAGACAGTGAGATATGCATCTTTGGTGTTCATCCAGCCATCGTACTTCATCCCAGTGAGGGTAGAAATTGCCACCTTAGGTTATAATTATGAAGTTCTTGGGGATCCTTCAATATAAAAACCATAATGTAAAAAATGTAAAAAGCTATCATTGCTGAGAACGTGACCTTCCCGAATACTTGCTCTGTAACACCAATAAGATATTGGAAAATAGATGTTCTAAAATTTGACTTAATGCAAGAATTAATTAGCTTTCAAAATCAATTTCTGGCCAAGGAGAACACTTGGGGGTTCCAGGCAGGACCGCTCGCTAGAGACTGCAAAGAAGCTCCCTATATGCTTAATTGGAAACACTTTGCCAACTCATCACTGTTTGCCCATTATGCTCAGATTGAAAATCCAGAGCAGGAGAGCTGTCAAAACACACAGACTTTTATATCCAAGCCAGTCACTTTATTTTAGAGTGAGGCTAGTCAGGGGGAAAAAGTTCATGACCCCGCAATAACAAATAGCTAACAGGAACAAGTCTAATTGTTTATTTTCCCCTACACCTCCAATACTGAGTCTCAGTCAGGATGTCACTTTGGAGAACATTGTATCTTATTAAAAAAAAAAATATATATATCAAAGTAGGGAGCCTGTTTATAGCATGTGGGGATTTTTTTTCCATTCCTCAAGCTGTAGTATAATCTGCGGACTGGTCTATTCACAGTTGGTATTTGAATTAGTAATAAACTCAGATGATGTAGGAGTCTAACCTTGATATAATGCACTAGGGGGTTGACTTGGGCAATTTCCACTGATGTTAATGGAAATGATGTTCATAAATCACCCACACATCAGTGAGGAAATAGATACTTTAGTCTACCAAATGCTTAATGTTCCAGTATCACAAACTCAAATCAGATCTTTTAATATTTGAAGAGTTACTTCTTCTTCTTAAATACAGAGAACATGAATGATTTGTTCACTAATTCTCAGTTTGATGTAGTTTCTGTTGGAAGATGGGGTGGGTTGGTTTTGTTTCGTGTTTGCTTTTCTTTAGTGTTGAAAAACCTTGTAAAAGACACCACTGAAAGTCTGGAGGACTCTGGCTACCACTGTATGAGTAAAGGAAAGGGAGCTAGTGAGCCTTTCCAGATACTGCAGTTCAGTTGTGCATGCTGTTAAATAGCTAGAAGGGTTTCTGGTATGCTGGAAGGCTGTGCCACCTAGCACTCTACCGAATAATTTGTGGGCTTATTTTGAGACTTAGCATGAGCTGAGGACCATTCTCAAATCGTTGTCTGGGTGCAAACATATTGTTTTGGAGGACAGGAGAGCTTAATATTGACTCAGGCTATTTCTTGACAGATGAAGAATCAGGGGGAAGTTTAGTTTTACTAGAATAGACTTGTGAATGATCTGGAGAAAGTTTAATTTTACTAGCATAGACTTAGTTTCTTTGTCTCTTGTGTTTCATAACCTACGCAGTTCCTAAGCTTTGCAGGACTGGGTGCATCTTGTTGCTATTAATCATATGTCTTCATCTGAGAACCTTTTATAGAGGCTGAAAGTGTCTTTCCAGAAGTGGGAATAAAGCAATAGTTCTTACAGGCTCTTCACTGTGCTGAATCTCCTTTCCAAACCCAAAAATGACCAGTTAGTGATAAATGTCATGAGTGAATGAAGTGGGTACTCTTCCATTAAGCATAAGACTGAGCAAAGTAATTTATTTCAGTCCTTCACCCAAGAGGCATAGGACAGAATTCTGTATAACTGATGGACAGACAACCCTTCTTTTAAACAAGTTTCTTGAATTTATATTCGGGATGAACCATAAAGATGATATTTATTAGTTATGTACCCAAATAGCCATGGTTACTTTAAAATCACTGATCAAGAAAGAACTGATTCTGTGTTACCCCCCAAAGTCATTTCTTCTCTATGTTGCCCATTTTAGCAAAACTTTAAATTATGTGCAGGCTTGGCTATCAGTCATGGTCTGGGCAGTTGTGGTTTTGTACTCTAGGGAATCCATCTGGCATTGCTGTTAATTTATTTGTTAATGTTTTACTCTTGACATCGACTAAATATTTATAGTTTTTGACCTGCTCTATCTCCAGCACTTTGAGGCTTTTAATTTTAATATTATTTTTTACACATACTGCAGCAAAAGAAAATGCACTTCTAAATAGGTTTTTTTCTTTCTCTCCTTTTTTTCCTTCTGTGGTTCTCTGAAAGGTTAGGTTTGACAATAGGAATATAGTCACAGATACTCTAGGCAACAAATGAGAAATGTTCTTTTGTGACCTTAATGTTGGCAAGTGATAATAACCAGTGAACCATGAAATACTGCTGCAATATTGTTCATGACTTTTCTGTTTTCTAAGATTAATTCTATGTTCTGAAATGAAGTGACAATCATTTATTATTCTGTTTTACATAGCTTCCACCGGGAAGCAAATATGAAAAGCTTAATTTTCTAGTCCACTTGCAGCAGTGTTCCTAGTGAAGAATCAGATATATGTTTAAATATTCCTTGTTTAATGTATACAATATAATCCTTTTGTTTAGGCTTAGTCAGAAATATCTGGTTTAGGATAGAGTTGGCTAACGTTTAAAAGCGGAAATTACTTTTCTCTCCTAGGGGTTAAATAGTTATAGTACTAATTATTAATACACTACGGGTGTGAACTTTGCAAGAATATTTAATTTTGAGGTACTGTTTTCTGAGAACATATCATACTTTCCTAAAGAAACATTTCCCCTTTTTTTCCAAATTGTGGTCTCTTTAGAACAAACAGGAATTTAGCCACCAAACTTCTTGGTGCCAGCAATTTCTATTCTACAAGTAGATTAGAATAACATTTTCATCAGAGGAAGCATGTATAATTCTCATATCAAGCCTAGTTCACTTTTCCAGGTACACCATTATCTTTTCATCCATAGGCTGTTGGTAAGCAAATAATTTTAGGGCTTGATAGTGCAAGTCTTACTCATCTTGAGTAGCACTTACCCACATCAATGCTTCTATTGACTTCAGTAACATTTCTGCTCTGAAATAAATCAAGTGAGTAAAGCCAGGAAAAAAAAAAAGCGCCTTTAATTTCAAGGTCAAACAGATGGAGGAAAGTAGATAGCAATATTTTTTATAGTCAATGTGTTTTGGTTTTTTTCTTCAAAACATGAGTGTGGTTATGTATTCGGATATAATTGTTTAATTAAGGGCTTCATTCTCAGAGGAGCTGAATATTAATGATTTTTATTAATGTTAAATTTCCCAGTAAGGTAATTCAAGAAGCTAAGCACTGGCCAGGGATTGTTTATCTGGAATGGGATCCATTCAGAATGCAATGGATACCCCTTCTTCTGGAAAACTAAAGAGTTTCCAAATCTAGATGCATAAAATTACATGCTGGATCTTTTGTTTGGTCATCTCACTTAAAGTAGGCTGGTTTCAAGAGTGCGTGGATAGATTAAAAAGGAAATTTCTGCACTTTTGAACATCAGACCAGAACTAGTAGAATTACTTAAGCACAGGATAAGGCACCCGGCATCAACAACTGCCAGCAGAAGAATACTGACCTGTGTACACTGTGAGTGAGGGGCCAAAGACAAAGGGCTACGGTGCACCCGTACGGAACACTATGCTCCCAGTGTCTCTCACACTGACTAGTATTAACTGGTAGATCAAACAATAGCTAATAATTCTGGAATCTTAAAATAAACAGATTAAAAATAAATCCTCTGTGTTAATATTCTGGTAAGTAGCCTAAACTCCAAGGTGATGTGCTGCATCATGACTCAGTTGGGTTCCAGCTGTTCACACATTGCAGGCTGTCGTTTCCTAGTTTAACAATAATCCCTTTTCTGGAGTGTTCTGATTAGATAATTGTTAAAAGCAAGAGTAAAATGTTAGGTTCACAACTATTAGTTACCAAAGTCTCAGCTGCCAGGAATTAGATACAGTGCTGCTGCCACTAGATGTACAATAAACAGTGTTTGTGTTAAGAGTCAGAGATTACTTTTGTTCGAGACAGCTCTGCTCATTATAAGTCTACTTGAGGAGCCTTCTTGAAGATTCACAGCAAAGCCCAAGCTAAAACTAAATATAAAGCCAGCATCCTAGTGGGATTTAAAACAAATAGAAGATAAAGGACCCTTCTTTTATCTACTGAAATGGCCACAACTTGAAGTGGATAATTTACTGAATTGCATTTCATTTCCTTGTAATATAGTACATGACACACAAGCAAGATTAGGTGCTGGGATTCAGAAGCAATGAAACAGAAGTCTTTGGGTGCTCAGTGCATATTTATACATTTCTTTAAAACGTATTTTATACAAGGAAATTCAAATGAAGGCTATATGCTGTTATTCAGAGAAGAGTTTTATGGCATGATCATGGATTATGTAATCACGATGTGCAGCGGTTATATCTGAACTACTCAGCTTTCACTATGCAATTCAGATAATGTAATTAAGAGAATGTTGTCACTTGTTTCTTTATTTTACAACAATTTATGCTGGCATAAAAGCTCCCAGGTGCTCAGCACAGGGTACGTGCAGAGCGGAACTGATTGCTTCAAGGGAAACTTTCAGGTTAAAGTCAGACGAGAGGCAGTTTTGTCTCAAAGTGTTTAAGTCTTCAGGTAGGTTCTCAAATGCCTCTAGTCCATTCCAGGTCTGTTCTGGGCACCATGTCTGTTTTAGGGGTGGGTCTAGCCCTCAGCTGTTGAATCATTTGGACACTTTGAAACTTTCAAGCGCTGTATAAACCATTCTGTGATTCTATGATAATAGCCATCCACATCCATTATCCTCTAACTCAGATTTCAGCAGGAATTTTGGACATGTAATCATGTGTAATAACAATCTTCACTTGCAGGATATTTACAAAATATGCAGATATAATTTGAGTGCTCATGGATGGCAAATAACAAGATCCTGCACAAGTGTATCAAAGAAAAGACAGTACCTTTTTTATTTGAAAATCCATTCCTTTGTTACTGGTCGTAATCAGCTCTGCACTGTAAGTTCTCTGTATGAAAACTCCCACCCCTAGCAAACCAGACATGAAAACTAATTGAAGGATCGATTTCCTGCTCCAATTTTAATGATTCATATAGATATTTCTGGTATATAAAGAAGTTGTACCTAGACCCGAACAAAAAGTGAGGTAAAATCAGGAAATTATTGCGTTTCCTCAGCTGGAGATCTTTTTTTTTTTCTTTCTCCTAGGAAGCAAGTTATATTTTGCTGGAAATAAACAGGTTTCTCTGAGTGGCAAATGAAACTTGTTTGTCACAGCAGAGGGCAGAGCTGAAGGTCAGAGCAGAAACTCTGGTTGCTGTCACACATTTTCATGAGCTGGATCATCTCTGTGATTGACAAAGCTGACACTTGCAAGAAAGGGACTGAAGGTGAAGGGGCAGCAGATTTCCTCATGGTTCTGGGGAGGGGGGGAAGGCAAAAGAGGGACAGGTAGTAAGGCCCTCCAAGCATGAATTTAACATCATAAAAAAATAAATAGCTGGCTAAGTGGCAGAGCCCAAGGTTGAGCCCTTAGAGGGGCAGGTAGAGGAACAGATGCTTTCCAATGGACTTTAATCAGCTGCTGCCCTAGTGGCTTTCTCTACCACCTGCTGAGGTTCAGGGCCTTTGTTTTTTAATGGAAATGCAAGAGAATTAAAGAGGTGTGTGGTATCTGGGAATGAAGGAGAGGAATTTTTGCCATTAAAATAAGTATATTAAGGAGAGATGTTGCAGTCAGGTTCACGATTCGATGAAACAGTCCAGACTAAAATCTTGCAGCAGGGTGAAATGAACGTCCAATGTATCTTGAAATCACAAAATACTGACTTGAAAGGTCAGGTTTTTTGTGTTTGATTTCCTAGTGAGACTTTCATTTCTCTTTCTGTTGATACATCTACCTGCCATAAATTTCTCTCCATGTTCTCACCACACCTTCAGCCCTTTCTATATTGGGCATGGGAGAATCAGGAGACATCTTCTGTTTCAACATCGTTGGACTTTTTTTGACATGCTACTTGCATATACAATCTGGATACATATGATCTAGAATAGACCACTAAATGTTTGGTGAAAATCTGTTTGTAAAATTGTAATCACAGAGCAGGAGTTGGTGTCTTATTGTCTGCATGAATGCATGTAGATACCAAGGTGGGAGAAGATGCAAGCACAGTGCAGGACAGAATTAGAGTTCAAAATTATCCTGCCAGTTTACCATTCTCTAGGATAGAGTTCTGGACTAAATGATTATTTGACAACCCTCCCTTATCCCCAGCTGAATTTGCTAGGATTGACTTCCAGTTCCTCCTTTCTATGATTTCATCTGCTGACATTCCATAGTTACATCCCCTTCTACCACAGGCATCAACTCTGAAACATGTGACCTTACCTATGTCTATTACTCTGTCCTACCCTCTTCTTTGACGATGGAGAGCTTCATCTTCTCCCAGGTCTGCCGGTTCCATCGCTGTCCTATCTAATGACTTTCCACTATGATTTCTATGAATAATCTTAGTCTCTTCCAGCCTTAAGTTTTTGTTTCTTTAAGGATATCAAGGAAGAAGAACTATGTGGTGTTGCAGGGAAAGTGGCTGTTGATTTTTTCCCCCTGACATCTTTTTCTATAGTCATTATTACTTGGATGACTTTCCCTATTCTATCTTGAGAACTGTATGAGTAATTCTCTGGAAGAGAGGAGATTATGGAAGGCTACATTTGTGGAGGGTTGTGGGCTGTTTTTGAGATCCACATGACAGGAAGGGGCAAGGAATGGGAGTGAAGACTGAAATGTTTTTCAAAATCTATATGAGTTCCACACAGTCAGTGGGCTTCAAAGCTTCTCACACATTTTCTTGTCTTACAGTTGAGTGCAGAGCTTGTTGAAAGCAACCCATATATCCTTTTGACTTCTGTGAGGTTTGAATCAGGCCAGTGCACTTTTCAGTTTGATTTCTTTCTAGATTATTCTCTAGTTTTTCTTGTTATTTTCAGCTCATTTTTTGTCACTGTTATTTATCATTATTTATGAGACCTAAGAAACAGCATTTTCAGCAAAATAAGACTAACTTCTAAGACTGGGAGCTAGCTGTCTGGTGCAAATTCAGTTGGGAAATATGCTTCTACTGCTGTTCACCAGTCTCAGACTTCTCCTGTAAATCTTAATAAGGTCTCAAATCTGGGAAGGAGGGATACCCTTGGGAGAGCTTTAATGATTTGACAGTACTAAACATGTGTAGAGGACAAGCAGGATGCTTTGTCTCCAGACTTGTAAAATGTAAAGCATTACTGAGCCTTGCCAAGTTGCAGACTTTACATACTATAAATAAGGATAACGAGGCATTGAAAACAGAGGCGGAGAATCTGAAAACTCTTTATTATCAAGGCAAATATTTCTTTGCATCATTAATCCAAAATTTCACAGAATGACACTAGAGCAGGAAATTTACAAGTCAGAGGATTGCAATAAGAGGATGAAAGGTCAGGACTTTGTTGCTGTATTTATTTACATTTTGGTTTTGCAGGGACAAGAATCAACTTCTTCACCATGAAAGAGCTCCAGCTTTGCTCATATATCAGAGATTATGTTTCTTTCTCCACTTGTCAATTTACTTTCTCAAACAACATACAAAACAATATAATCTGAGTGCTTCCCTGGTGAATCCCACCTTTTTATTACTTTTTCTTTTTGAATAATTTGATAAGGACCTTGTTTTGTCATCATTTAGTCTTTTCGTCAAGATAGTTATGCATGTTTCTCAGACAGCTTCTCTTTGCAACTCTGCTTCTTCATTGCAATTGTGATAGCCATAAAATAGAATTTTCTAAAATTGGAGAACAAGCTAATATGCTTCATCCAGAAGAGCTGCAGGCTATTTTTCATGATTGCACATATATTGTGTTGATTATGATGAAGCCAAAAGATTTTTAAATAGGAAAAAAATAAAGGGGGGCGAGGGGGGTAGAGGAAGGAAAACAATAGTTTCCTGCCTTCTGCAGACTGGCAGAAGCTCCTGAAAGAGATTAAAGATGAAAATGTCTTATTAAATTGTTATTATTCTGAGTTATACTGAGGTGGATGAGTATTTTTCCTCTTTTACTGGGCAATTGCTTTGATATTTTCTTTTTTTTTTTTTAAAGTTGATAATATCTCTGTATCGCACAATATGGAACATTTTGATGCATATGACTTTTTGTATATTCAAATTATTTATTATGGAAAATTACTACATCGTAACTACTGTGATTGTAGCTTATTAAACAGCACCTGCCATTTAAAGCTCCCTTGTTATAATGGCTCAGTAAGATAGGAACATGCACATCACTGCATATATAGAGAAACTCAGGTACAAAAGGGGAAAGATGTGTATTAGGCAAACTAGAGGTAGGGTAAACAAAAGAATATAGATGTGGCTTTCAAGACAAGGGCATTTCTATTTGTTAAAGGGATGGATGCCTTTGTTTGTACTTCATTTCCTTTGGGATTATCATTAGAAGTGATTTATGCAGATCCCACAGACAAACAACTGTGTAACCACAGTTCCTTGTGGTCTCTATGTTGGTAGAGGTTTATGTCTACAAGTTGTCCACAGCAAGCAAAACTGACCGCAAGGTACATCAATAACTATGCATCCTAATTTCCTGGAGTTCAGTGAAGAACATTATTATGGAACAGAATTCAGCTGCCGCATCTACCACTCATACTTTATTCCATCATATTATTTAATTTCCCCAGCCGCATTTTGTTACAGTTAGCATTTGGCAAAAAGAGGTTTCCCACTGCCTCTGGCCTTCGAGAGAACTTTATACAGGGTATCAACTGTGGTTGCTGCAGAAGAAAGACGTAAGGAAGATACTGGAAAGTTTGAATTTCTGGTAAGAGTTTTTAATATAGATCTCATTTACAAGGAATAACCCCAACATTAATATGACTCAACTTTTAAAGTAATTCCATTAAACTGCATTAAATTCAGCAGCTAACACTTTTTTGAAAGTAAAAATATATTAGTTTTAATTAGATCCCTGCCAAAAGTGAAATAAAATAGAAACAAGTCTACTTTTATTCTTCCTAGGAGTGTTCACAGATGCACGTCAGCTAATCCACTTTCAAGTCACACTTTTAGTTAAGTCAGGTCCATTTTCCTGATTGCCCCTATTTAGACAGGTCTTTGGAAATGGGCTTCAGTTGCAAAGCTCAGGTTAGGATGTGAATGTAAATTAGTGAACTCTAAGCCTACTATTGGTATCCCGCCTGGGTCAGGCCAACATAGCTTTGCCCAGTTAACCTCTTTTACCCTTCAGCAGCAATGCCTTTAACATCATTTTACTGTTATTAATGCTGCCCCTTTCTGTAACTTTTTGAGCAAAAAGACATTGGGCTTTTCTGAGGTAAAGCCCAGCAGTGGCTAATAGCAGGGCTAGTGGCACTGCTGCTGAGGAAAATAGCAGTGGCAGCAAGAAACACTGATAAAATTGACACTGAGTCTCTGGCACAGTAAAGATTATTTTCCAGTGAAAATTACTCCCTCGTGTAAGCCAGCAGCGAGACCATTGGGGGATCCTGTCACCATGTCCCCCCCATGGAAAGAGAAACCAGGGAGTTTTATTCACCTGTTTTTTGGAAAAGTGAAGCTGATAGTCTGCCTCCACCTCCCAGAAGTTCAAATTGGGCATTTCAAATCCTTCTTTTCATTGCACCAGACACTTCCTGCAAATGCACGTCACTAGTGGCAGCAGCACCTTGCTCTTTCACAAACTTCTCTGCACTTTCTGCTAGGCAAATACATGTTCTGGGAGTGCCCATCGCCACTCTGTGAGCCAGGATGCTTCTTTACCTGCACTCAGTCCTGGCTCAACGTTTGTTCCTGGTGTGCTTGTGCGGCATGTCAAGGGCAGAGTTTTCCAAGAGAAGAAGAGAACATCTGAAGCACTCCTAGAAGAAAAAAGTCCTGGGACATGTGAAAGAGAGGGCCTGAGGCTTCTTGTGCAAGAAATTGCATGGGAATAGGCAAGATATAGCATAAAGATCCATCTTGGCTTGAAAAGGGAAAAATATGAGTGGTACAAGAGGATTTTGTATCTTCCAGGAGAAATGGAGGGAGCAACATTGCTGCTGTGGCTCTGAGGAATCTCCAGATTTTTGATTAAGAAGGGGTTTTGATTACCATTTCTGGCCTGCAAGAATTCAGGTTGAAAGGGGAACAGATGACTTCAGACCAGAGCTGTTCTTTCTAGGGATAACGCGGGCTGAGCTCAGAAACTGAGATCTCCTCCCATCCTAAATTCTGCTTAACTGCAACAAATTCCTCTGACCAAGTGGAGACTTCTCAAACAGATGTTCTGAATCACACCCCAGCAGTACCTGTTTTTCCTCATTTGAATATAATAGGGATTTAGGGTGACTAGCCCATATCCAGCCATGGACACTGTGGGTCAGATGACTCCCATGCATATGATTTACTCTGGAGACTTGGCAAGACCTAACCAATTCCCAAACTTGCTCTGAGCACAAGAATAGCAATGGTGACGCCTGTGTGATCACACACATGCATAAGGTTACACAAGTATAGGATTATCCACCTGCACGATTGCAGCCCTGTAGGCTAAAGTCCCCATGGCATATCAATATGGTGTTGTATGACACCATGTGAAGGTACCACCCTTGGGCTCTGCTGGCACTGCATTCCTTGAGCTCTGTTTGGTGATGGATACAGGCCAGACCTGTGGTGTCACTGCTAGTGCTCCTGTGGTTTCCTTGCATTAATGTTGCTTCAGACCAGTATCAAATGCTCTTTTGTGATGAGTACTCTTATTGGTCCTGATATGTCCAGTTCATGTTTGTAAGTCTGAAAAAAGAATGTGGAACTGCAACAGCATTTAGGTTATTACGAGTGTGAGTGTTGAGTCTGACAAAAATATCGGTAATTAGTTCCTGTTCTGATGACCTAGAAGCAAAATCTTTTAAAAATAAATCACAGTAATGTAGCTGATACATTTTGATGCTAATATTAAATGTCGTTCTGGCACAAAATACAAAACACAAAAGGATTCTAAAAACCTGTCCAAACATCTGTGTATTACAATAATATACATAACTGCTTTCAGGGAGAGAATGAATGTGGTTTAGTCTCTGGAGCCTACAGCATGCCCTAGTCAAGTTGAATGAGATACATGAATAGCACAGATACATAAATGCAAGCATGGGTATAGATACATTACCTGCTTGTTCTCGGGAGTAAGGCAGCTGGGTTTTGACACTGATCTTTAATTTTTTTTCTCAGGCAATAGTCTAATTGCATGCATTTTATTCAGCTCATTGGTGGATTTACTATTAAATTTCTTATTCCTTTTTTATAGTCTCAAAATTCCAGCTTATCTCACTATCCATTACATATTGACATGAATACAAGTTTGCTTTTGCTGCTGCTGTTTGCTTCATTGGATTTAGCCCTCTGAATTTCATACTGAGAGTTACAGAAATTACAGGGGCAGAAGATGATTTAAAGAATAGGTGGACAAAAAGACATAAGATTAATGCACTGATAAAAAGAAGATGTAAAACAAAGCTAAAAGAAACCTTGAGAGATTTTCTTAGATAAAGTGCCATAAACTAGGGTGGAAATTGCATCATAAATTTAATCTATAGGAAAGCCATTAAGAGTTTCTTCTTGAATGGGAAAAATACGAAGAAGTTTCCTGGTATTTTATGCTTTCGGTGGTTAAACCTTGAGAGTTTTGAAAGCAACATTTGAGCAGAAGGACCAGATTTTTTTTAAAGAAGTTCTGAAATTCAGGATGGTCTTGTGCTTTAGTTACCAAACCCTCAACGCTCATTGTATCTTCTGTTCTGGCTTAGTGATATATTTCCTGTGCAGAAGCAATTTAATATCTGTGTGCTTCTGTTTTTCATTTGTAGGACAGAGGCAAAAATTCTTATTTCTCCCCTCCTATTTGAGTCTTATTTAGCTATGTTATAAACTCTTCAAGCAAGAAATATCTTTGACTATCAATTTTATAAGGCACAACATCTGCCTGTGGTAGAGCCTAGACATGCTTCCACAATAATAAAAATAGTCATAGAAATTGCAAGGTAGAACTTCAAAAATTTGGTATTTTTCTGAAGCAGCAGTTTACAGAATCTCATGACTTAATCTGTGTGTGTGATGTTAACATAAAGATTTAATCATTGTTTGAAGTGTTTGTGTATGAGTGAGTAAGGTTTATGTGCATGTATTTATTAAAATAATGTCTGAGTATGTACGTGCAAGTTTCCAGTCATTACGGAGAAAACCTGAAAAGATGGTTTCTGTTCCCCCCAAAGACTCAAAAATAAGAATGAATTTGAACTAATTGCCCAAATACAATTTTCCAGGTCTCACAAATTTAGAGCACATCCCATTTTCTGAGCCCCCTGTATCAGTTCAGAGTATAACTTCTCTTAATTCACATCTGGCAGCCAAAACTACCTTTTTTTTTTTCTTACGTAGCTCAGGGATGAAGACTAGAACACATAGAGAAAGCATAATGACTAGGATTTCTTTGCATTTCTCTCTCCAGAAAGAGTGATAGCTCAGTACTCTTCCTCTCAGAAAGCAGCTGAATTTGCCTTTTCCTAGACCATACATACTTATTTTTCACTTATTGGAGTGTTTTCCACAAGGAAATTAAGTGATGGTTTTCATGGCAATAGTTTTGTGAAAATTTATACATATATGTGTGTATATATATATACACACATATGCAATTGATGTAAAATAAAATCTAACAGCTTTTCATGCTAACTATGATATTAAACAGGTGCAGGCATTAAGATGGTTACTCTTTGGTGTTTTAACTTTAATCTGTGAGAATAAATTTATGACCGTAGCTGTTGCCTCTTCCTGACTCAGTGATTTAACATCTCAGGAAATGCTTGTTTATGAAACTGTGTTCTTATCTACCTGGAAGTGATGATAACTTGGAATAAGACATCGTAGGGGTCATTCTTTCCTGTTTGTTGAAAAGCACTATGTAAACCAAATAATTTAGTTGAAATATAGGAGAAGTGAAGGACAAACAATGATTTTTTTTTTTATGAAATGGCTGCAATATGCAGTTTTGCTCCCACTTAGTTTAGCAGAGTGTGTGTCATGAAGGAGGATGCAGATACAAAAGAGTGACAGTGAAATCCCAGGTTGAGTAGCGAAGGTAAGGGTGGTTTGCAATTGGTAGTCCTCATATCTAGGCTCTAATCCTTGGGAAAAAAATGTACTTTCTACCAAAAAGGAACAGCATTTCAGATGATGGCCTTTATTTTTTCTCAAATCTCTTTTCTTAGGACAGGCCCATCTGTTTAAACAGATTTCAATTGCCCACAAAAAATTTGCTAAGCCTTAATTTGATACCTTAATCAAAATATCAATTTTTAATACTTCTCCAAAGGGTTAATGGCTCCTCCGCTCTGGCTTTAGAAGTGTTGATGTCTTTTTGACAAGACAAAAAAGATTCATTTCACAGACAGGAAATGAAAGTCTTTACTGAATGTGAATGTAAATTTTAAGTAGGGAGTTAATATTCAACTACTAAGAAATCATTTACCTACTGTGAGTGAAGGACTCTATGAGGAGTCGTAGGGCATAGTTCAAACCTTGGTACATAACCTTTTATGCACTGAAAATATAAGTTTCATACAAATAGACACTCTGAGAACCCATCTTTAAACACTTAATATGAGAACAATACGTGAACCTCACTCTTGATGGAGAAGAGGCACAATGAGATCCAATTAACTTTGGGGTGATGGTAGTTTTGGCTTGCTGGGATTGAGTCACAGTGTGATAACAATACAGGAATAAAATCTCTGTGAATGGCTCTCAGGGGAGCTTTTGGCTTATCATCATTTTGAGGATTTGAGCAGAGAGAAAAGAAAAATACATAGTGCTAACCATGGCCATTATTCAGTACCATTATCAGCATAGGAATTCCCTTTCATTCCTTTTGAATCAGTTCTTGTTCTTCGTTAAAACTGGTTTCACATGAGAGCAAAGGAGATCCAGGGCTTGATCTCTAGAAAGATGGGCACATAATTTCAGGAACAAAATCAGCATCCATTTGAGCACTTTATACAGACTTGACCATGTGGGTGCGTTGTCAGTGTGGTTAACTGCATCTGGAATTACAAGAAGCCTGTGCCCAGCCGCCCTATATGTACGTGTAGAACACACACATTTATATACATCCTTAAAAGAAGTGTGTAGTGTATATTTATAATAACTGTGAGTGTATATTTATAATAACTATGTGGGTGATTCAGAGTTCTCGCTCCTGTCTCACCTTTAGGCCTTTTTGGTCATATTAGCAATAAGATTTTTGTTCCAACTCACTAGCGCCTATAAAGGAAACACAAATAAACAGTCTTTTTAATAAAGGGCAAACACAAGCTTGTATATAAAGTTACCTGATAAACTGTCCTCTTGTCATCAGCCTTTACTTTTTTGGCCTTTTTTTCTGTCATAGTAATTTGATCCTTAAGCGTTCTTTAAACAGAGTTAATGTTTGTTTGCAGATTTGTCCAGTTCTTGTATAATAGGCTTTTACTGCAAAATTAAGGCTTAACTTGAATGACAGACGCTTTTATCTATCAAAGTTTCTCAGAAAACTTACATCAGCACTGAGATCACTTGCTTAGACTATGGATTTTCTCTCTGAAATTATACAACTGTATACTAGTCCGTTCCAATAACTCAGATGTGCGAGCAGTAAGTTGTGAAGCAGACAATCGAGATCTCATAGAGGCAAAAATGAGAATCCCTAACACTGTTTCTGAGGTGTTAAAAAGAGATTTTCGTTGATGGCATACATGTTGTTCCACAGATAAAGTGTTGATATCTCTTCACTTGTACTTAGAATCATAGAATAGATTGGGTTGGAAGGGACCTGTAAAGGCCATGTAGGCCAACTCCCCTGCAATGAGCAGGGATGACTTCAACTAGATCAGGTTGCTCAGAGCCCTGTCCAACCTGACCTGGAATGTTTCCAGGGATAACACATCTACCACCTCTCTGGGCAACTGTTCCAGTGTTTCACCACCATCACCAATTGTGAGCCTACAGTCTCTTTTCGTTACTGCAAAATGGATTCGGGAACATAAATAAGTAAGAACCAGGGATTATTTTTTTTAATAGAAGTGAAAAAATAGTCAGCAATGAAGGACAACAGAAACAGAATATAATTTTGCCTGAGGTCCCATTTATTTTAGGGAGTTGAAGTAATTCTTGTTGTCAGATGGTTCATTTTGTTAGCTGTTATAATTAATTTAAAACCTAGTTGAAGCTTCAAGTAATCCATTTTACAAGCTAAGTTACCTAATTTTTATGTCTATTTTTTGTGTCATTACTAGATATACTCTAGTTTTTCCAAAGGCTTCTATGGACGCCTAAATATATCTGTTACTGAGAGAAGTTTCAGTGGTTCTCTTACGTAGATCACTCAACAGCATTGAGCCAAACTTGGAAGTTCAGAGTGTCTCACTGATAACTTCTTTCCATATATCAAATTGATCCTTTCTCCATTGAGTTGGTTTTCTGTGTCCTTGCTATTTTCTAAAAATACTGCACATTCCAGCTGCTTGGAGTAAAATCCCAGTCCCAGTGGAGTCAATTTTTGTCTTTTTAACAGCCTATTTTAAGAGACTATATCAAAGGCTTCCAGGAGGTTCCAATAAACTATTTTAACTGGCTCTTCTTTACTGACTCTTTTGTTAATGCCATAAAAGAATTCTAGCATATACAGGGAAAGACTTGCTTTCTCCAAACTGTATTGCCTAATCCCTGCTAACTGCTGTTCATGTATGCAGTTTGGTTACTCTGTCTTTAATTAGTATTTCAGCTATTTTACCAGGTACTGAAGAAAATCTATTCTGACTGCTATTGCTAGGATCTATTCCTTTTTCGATCAAGGTACATCATTTGCTACTTCCTAGTCTTCTGCAATATAGCTGATTTTAATGAGCAACTGCTTGTGGTTAGTGTCTCAGAAGACAATGCTTTGTGTTTTTCAGCTATTTCCTACCCCCTGGAGGGGCTTAATCTTCACTTACATCTAAATGAAGATAAATGTGACTGATTTAGTTGACAATTAGTGTTGTTTATGGAAATTATTTTTCAAGTGTTTGCAGTTCCTAACCCAGATTCAGGTTCTGCTTTGAGATGTCAAAAGTTTCTGTGGAAAAACGGTGTGATCCAACATCTAAGGCCAGGCTCAGACCTGGAAGCTTCAGTGAACTCTACTACTAGCTCTGGTAAGGACTTACTGTATGATATTTAGGAAGTCACTTTATCTTGCCGTGTCTCCATTGCCTTACAAGTAACATCACAAATACCTTATTTACCATTGAGCTGCCAAACACTTTGGTTAGAAGGGTTAACATGGGACCTCTGTTTCTCTCTTCTGGATAGCTTGTCCATGCTCAGGGACAATGTTCCTGCAGCAGGGGAGAGTTTAAACTGCAGTGCATCTTATTTAGGGTGGTATTTTATGAGTTGGGTCCAACCCTAACCTAGTCTTTCACATTGGTGTGAACACGGAGTGACTAGTTTCTAGACAGTGGAGATGAACAGGGTTTTTACTTATATTATTCTCATGAGAACTTTCCTCTCAGCACCATTTCTGGAGATTCTTAATTTATTAATTCTGTTTCAGTTTTCTGCATGAAACATTTCCTTTTTTACACAAAGCAACTCCTTTAGGTCACATAAACACCAAACTGATAGAAACAGGGACCTCCCCTTGTGATAATGGGGAAATCATCAACACTAATTCAAATTTATATTTTCTTCTGTATAAGATGAAAACACCAAAGTTAATTACTTTGTGTGATTTTTTTTCCGGCAGTCAGAGGGGGAAGTGCCAGCAAATTTTGGTTACAAAGGTTAGAAGACAAACTGAACAACAAGGTAAATTTAGAAAGAGTTCTAAAGACAAAATGCTAGCCTTACTGAATCTGCCTTTACTGCTTACTACCTAACATTTTATATACTCTAGAGTGAAGATTTAACTAGAGTGTTAAAAGCCTATATAAATACTCCCCCAAACTCTCTTTTTTATATAAAACACCTTTCCATGCTTATAGCATAAACAGGATTTTTCATGCATACCTTCTATGCGAGGTTTGCTGAAGATTTGCTTGTATTTTATTAAAATGTTGAGTATGTTTGTTCCAACCTTTTCCCCTGCGAGTTCTAATGATTTTTATTCTCTCAGTACAATGCATATAATAGTGCCTTGGTCTAATGAAGCCAGCAGAGGGTTGAGCTACTGAAATATCGGTATTCTAGCTCTAACTGTAGCTTGCTTGGGAAGGTCATTTTTGTAATGTAATTGTGGATCACCAGATGGCACTCTCGCAGACAGTATATCAAGTCAAAAACCCTATTTGTAAAAAGGGAAAAGAGTATATAACTCTCTTTACACTTCTGCTTTTTGTAATCTCACTAGGTCACACTATTCTGTTGCCATCTTTTTGACACTGTCTCACAAATTTATTTTCCAGCTCCTGGTCCTGCTCTCTGTTCAAATCCAGTATGTGTTTTACATATTTGTCTAAGTCTATGACTTTCACATCTCCTCTCAACTCTCTTCCCATTACCTGAAACTTAACATTGTCCAAATTAAATAGAAAGATCTTTTTACTCCCTTTTTTGCCTCTGGCTCAGAACACTATCATGCTTTCTTCATCTCAGGTTTCATATCATAGAATCATAGAATCATAGAATGGTTTAGGTTGGAAAGGACTTTAAAGATCATCTAGTCCAACCACCCTGCCATGGGCAGGGACACCTCCCACCAGCCCAGGTTGCTCAAAGCCCCATCCAGCCTGGCCTTGAACACCTCCAGGGATGGGGCCTCAACAACTTCCCTGGGCAACCTGTTCCAGTGCCTTACCACCTTCATAGTGAAATTTTTTTCCTAATATCTGTTCTAAATCTCCCCTCTTCCAGTTTGAAGCCATTCCCCCTTGTCCTATCACTACATGCCCTTGCAAAAAGTCCTTCCCCAGCTTTCTTGTAGGCACCCTTCAGATACTAGAAAGCTGCTCTAAGGTGTCCCCAGAGTCTTCTCTTCTCCAGGCTAAACAACCCCAAGTCTCTCAGCCTGTCCCCATAGAAGAGGTACTCCAGCCCTCTGGTAATCTTCGTGGCCCTCCTCTGGACCCACTGGGTGTTATAAAGATATGGGTGTTTAAGTTTGACGTTTTTCCTTTCTTTCCCTTCTCATTCCTGGTTGTTCCTGGTTCCTGTCTGGAGCAATACTGGACCAAAGCTCACATCACGTTGAGTTTTGAGTAGCACAACCTCTCCACTGACTTTAAAGCGGAATTGATTGCAGAACTGGGTGCAGTATAGTGTGATGGGGTGATGGCAGAAGAAGGGCAGTCATGTCAAACCTGTGCTAAGGCACAGCTTGGAACTACGCTTTCCTGTTTAGCATGAGCAATGTCTAGCAATAGCCAGTTAGAGGTACTGTCTTTAGTGTCATACCTGACTGTACTGGGTCTGTCTGGGACAGAGCTAATTTTCTCCATAATGGCCCATATAGTGCTGTGCTTCGGGTTTGTGACTAAAACAGTGATGGCAACACATCAGTGTTTTGGCTACTATTGAGCAATATTTGCTCAGCATTGAGGCTTTGTCTTTTTCCTGCTCTGTCTCTCCAGCGAGTAGGCTGGGGGTGCACAAGAAGCTGAGAGGGGACACAGCCAGGACGGTTGATCCCAACTGACCAAAGGTATTTGGCACCACATAATATCATGCTCAGCAATCTAAAAGGAGGGAAGGGAGTGCTGGGAGAGGCAGCCGTTGCTCAGAGACTGGCTGGGCGTTGGTCTGCTTGTGGGAGGTGGTAAGTGACTGCTTCTGCATCACTTTTTCCCTCTTTGCTTCACTTATTAAACCATTTTTAACTTATCCTATGAGTGTAATTGCTTTTGCTCATCCTGTTGCCTGCCCAGTCCCACTGGGTTGGGGAGCGAACAAGAAGCTGTGTGGTGCTTAGCTGCTGTGTGGGGTTAACCCACCACGCTGATACAACACCTGTCGCTAGTTGATGAGCACTAGCATCAGGCCTGGGGGGGCTGGAGAAGGCATTGACATGCAGGTGAGAACATAACCACCAATGATTGAAGTATTGGTCTAGTTTTAGAGGGGCAAATCTCATCTCCATTACCTCAGACCTGTCAGGTCTGTGTCTCTCCTATCCTTTTGCTGGATTATATAAAATGCAGTCCTTATGTTCTCGTTCTGATCTGTCCTTCTGCGTATTCTGGGTGCATTGCTCCCACTCCTCCGACACCGTTACAGTAATTCCTATTCAGTGACATCTTTCTTGATGCCCATATTTCCCCACGAATATCCCTGTGCTGTTCTTCCATATTGTCCTCCATTTGTGGAACAGGCTTTGGTTGGTCACTTCTTTCCTCCCTGTCAAACAGTCTGTCAGTCCTCATCTATGCTTTGACAGGTCCTCTCAGCAGTGATAAATTTCCCCCATTAGGAGTTACTGCAGAGCCTGCAATTCCATATAATAGTATGCAAACAACACGTCACCTTATGCAGCGTTCTCTGAGCCATTTCCCCTTCAATGGCCGTTTCCTTACTTTTTCAGAGCAATGCATGTAATTTAGTCTGCGTGACTCCTATCAGCTGCAAAGAGCTAAATCCACACGTAAATCTTTGAAAATTTGGGGGTGCCTTGCCGAGTCTTAGATTATCTATCACTCTAATCAGCTCAATAAATCTGACTACGCATCTTTCAAATAAATAATGATGGGTTTTGCCTGTTTCTCAATCTGTATCTATCAGCTGAAATTTTACGTGCACTCAACAATTGTTATTCTTTTGTTAGGAATTCTGTTATTGCTGGCTGCAGTAACATTCATTTGAATTATATGGATGTAAAAGATTCTTTGTTTCTCACACAGAGCAGTTACACTGTAAGACAGCATTAGTTAAAAATCAGTGTCATTATTATGAGAAGTTGTATATCTGATTGTTTTCCTTATTTTAAACAGGTTCTGAAAATGTTCTAGGTCTAAGTTAAAGTAACATTTCCAAAATTTATGAAACTCTGGGAAAGAACTTCACTATCCTCACCTACAAGTTATATTTTCTACAAAAATAAAATAAAATTAAATAAAATCGGAAGTTGGCTAAGTTAGAAAATTACTTGAAATCATGATTTCCCTCATTTTTTAAAATACAAAGTTGGAGTTAATTCAGATTAAGCTGCTTCACCTGTAACTGCTGTATATATCCAGAGCTGAGATATGTGAAATAATCTGCAATGGTGTGAACACGTCTGTACTTAGACATGCCTGTAGGTTCATAAGCAGAACCACTATCGTGATGCTTTCATTTTACATTCATGCACAAGAGCGTATACCTTCCTGGTATTATTACCAGAGCATGTTACCAACAAATTTGATGTTACCGGCATGGCAAAGACATATGTTTTACAATCATGTCATGTTTAGTAAGTGAAACAGGATTCATCCTTTGTCAACTTAGACCTTGACCTACCATATGTTCCTAAACTTTTCAGAAGTGCACTTATTTGTGGGGCACCCATCTTAGTGGGCATGGGGGTGGGAGAAGAATCCCAATATCTTGAAGAAAAAAGTAAAAGTGAAAGTAAAAGAGTCATGAGAGTAACATGTATAACAGTCACTGAGGAACTCGCTTGAAATACAGACCGGTTTAGTTTTGTACCCAGATCTGGTAATCCTGGGAACTATTTGGGACTCTGGTTGTCTGTCTCATCCAACTGGAATTACAAATTGTTTAGAGAAAAGATGCCTCTTGCTAGGGTTATTGTCAGGTTCTAGAGCAATTGAGAACAGTTACTAGCAGTGCACAAAGAATTCCTGATGAGATACATAACTACTGACAGTCTTGACTGGGACCTTTATGTGTTACAAAAATTTTAAATGTTATTATAAAAGGTGAAGTCAATGAGAATCATATTTACAAGGAGCTCTGAATCACACCTATAGATAGCAGATCTGCATAGCAATTCACCACTGCTGCAGTTAGGGGGAAGCAGGCACTAAATCAGCAACACAGCACTGTTCTGTACTGCATGATATTGTTGGAAGCATGAAACTCTCATATAAAACGTAAACCTGGTGCCTGGAGACCTATTATTAATAAAGACCAGCAGTCAGGGGGTTTTTTTTGAGATATCAGAGGCATTGACTCTAACAGTCTGGGTAAAATCCAAACTGGCAAATACTTATCAGAGGCATACAAAGCATTTCTAATGAAATGCAAAGCTGGTAGCAATTCAAGGTTTTGGGTATTTTATTACAGACATCAATATAAGCTTATCTGAGTCGAGTAAGTAGACATACTTTCAAGTAAAATTAGATGTTGTATCCCGAGAAGGTGGAAGAAACATCGAGTCTATCTGCTTTGCTGAGTGAAAGTGATCACATTTTATAGATAAGTCTTTCATGTTGAAAGGATGTTAAAATTCATGTTCATATAGACATTTGGATTGGAGGGACGTATTTTCCTTGAAATGCTTAAAAATAAAAAGATGCAAATTTGGGCAAGATAGAGAAGGTATAGGGGAAAAGTATAATTTTAAAATAGGAGACTGTATCTTTTGATATTTAATTAGATTTTACACAACTCTAGAAGGTACGATATTCTCCATGTAACTTCCCACAACATATTACAAATTCTCTAAATCTTTGCATTACTTTCTGGGATAACTATCTATTGTGGCAACTAGAAGGGATTTAGATGTCCAGATAAGTTATAATCTAGGTCTGCCTATCCTCAAAAGCCAAAAACCTAGCAACACCTCCGTTTTAGGACATTAATTTCTCCCAGCAACCTAAGCACAGTGACCAGAAACAAACTGAATAACAGACAGATATTTAGCTGACACTTAAAAGCCATCAGTAGTGAGGAGCTGAGGATGGGGCAGCTCCGCTGAAATTCCCAAGGGAGATCATGCCAAACCTGAACAGCACAGAGTCTGGCTTTCCTGCACAGATCAGAGTAACTTTATTCAGACAAGAGAACAGACATTTGAGGCTCACCTCAGCCTGAGTTGATACAGACTCACAGCTTACATTTTCCAGTAGAGAGTACTAACATCAGTAGATAAGACTCTCACACCACATTAAACGCATGATTTCCGGAATCAAGGAGACCATAAGCAAGAAGGACCCTAACTATGTAATCTAGTGAGATGACGAACCCCCAGAGATTTGTTCTCAGTAGAAGAAAATATTTCCATTTTATTTCGGTTCTTTCCTCTCTGACAGATATTACCCAGCCTTTCTCTGACCTTCATCACAGATGTAATTTGTTAGCATTTATAGCAACACAGATGGGTCTGCCAGTCTTTCATAGAAACTTTGTCATTCTGCATTTTGCAAGGGCTGAAAGGCTTTCGGAAATTAGAAATGTCACCTACAACGTCAAGCTGAGTTAAATGTCCTTTCGTGTTCATTTTCACTTGCCCACTTAGCCTTAGAGCTTTTACTATCTGCTGTCCTTCTGCAGCTGCAGTGGTGCTCATGTTGACAGGGAGAAGTGACAAGATACATAGGCGAGGAGGCCAATGAGGTTCTGAAGGCAAACAGAAGATCAGCGTTTGAACAGACAGCAGCAAGAACTTTGAAATAATCTGGTTCACTGAAAGGTTTCAAGGGAGGAAAATCTGTGTGTGCAGGGAATATGCTGAAATTGTTGTGGTGCCGATAGTCTGAATAGCCCAGGTAAGGAAATGAAATTTATGAGTCATTGAACATCCCAGGTGAGTTCTGGTGATTTGCTGAACAACGCAGCTGTTCCACATCTGGGTGCTTTAGGCACAGTACTCCCACTCAGTGATAGCTCTCTGCATTTTTATCTAGTATCTCCCCAATACTTCTTAAGGTTAACAAATTCATAACCAGTGATATGGCTGCAAATGCAACTGCAGACCTGAGGGGGTGAATGAGATCAGGATTGCAGAAATGCGTTAGTAAGAGAGTTAGTGATAAATCTAAGTGAAGGAAGGCAGACAAAGAAGCATTTTTATTTGCATTTTTTTTAATGAAATATTGAGAGAAGAGAATAAGTCTAGATCTGTATTGTTTTTAAGCATAGAGTTCTTACAAGCCCACATTCTAACCTTGTTTTTGAATCTTTCTGGAGATAAATCTGTGATCATGACTGGAAAACAAGCAAACTATAGCAAGGGGAGATGGAGAACTTGGCCCTGCATTATCCTTCAGGGTGAGCCAAAAGGTGACCCTTTCTGCAGCGTATGAAAGTCAAGTATGTCAAAACTACTTCTGTTGCCATAGTATGTTCTGGTTTCTGAAAAGGTTAGAAATCACTCCAAATGGACTGTCATTCTGGAGTGATTTTTTGTGTCTGGTCTCAGTGAAGAACCAGAAACATATACTTAAAGTCCACTGAACAGCTAAACTGTTTAGATATTCATATCATATGCATTTTTAATATATAGACCAACTTACTGAATTTAAGGTTCAATGAAAGAGGCATTCCTTACTGGGAAATGCTGAATAAACCCCAAAGAGAGGCATGGTGACTTCTATATCTCATTGAAAAAAGAGCTGTTTACCAACCAAATGCAAGAGATGGTACCCGGTGGAACAAAAAGCCATTTACTCACCTACTAAAGTGAAGCACCATTTTCTCTAAATAAGATGATGTCCAGTCAGTCTCCTATTCAGGAAAAAAAAAGGAGAAAAAAAGGCATTTTGGGGGAGAAAAGTGAAACCATTTTGACTTTCACATGTAGCTTCCAAATTTGGCACAGAACCTACTGAAAGCTGTTGCTTTTCTGGAGCAACAGCTGGAGATAAGGGAGGAAAGCCACAGGGCATGAAACGACACATCTCTCTGTGTTTTGAAAATGGAATCCCTCATCTTGGTTGTCCCCCATGTAAACGCATACCCCCAGATTTACACAAGGTTCCCTATATGTCAATGGAGATAAGCAGGCCCATCTAAGCTCTGAATTATCACACTATGTAGAAGTGCATCTCTCTCCTGAGGTATCTTAAAGAGAGCTTCGGGTGATTATTTTAGATATACCGATGAGATCAGCTTGCAAATTTAGACATGTAAATTTAGGAATCTATGTGCAGACACATCTGTCAACACTGAAACATGGGTGTCAATCAGTAGGTGAATACAGGCATGCAAGGGTCCAAGGCTCCAATTATAGTCAATAGAAGTCTAATCAACACAGCCACTGGCGCTTGAAGGTAAGTTCAGTTCACCCTAAAGTAGATATGAATTCAATCGCTCACATGACATTGCCTGTTGTAGCCTGGACTGATACATTCCACCTTGCAGCAGCTGGTTTATCTTATGCAGGTCCTGTGTTGTATCTGTCAATCACATACGGATGTCTCACACACCACAGGTTATCTCAAATAACACTAGGTGTCTGATTTTATGCAACCGAGCTGTGCCCCCCGTGGCTGGCAGGCTGAAACTTATTGAGTAGTTCTCCATAAACCACAAGGGGAGGTGAGGCTCCAAGAGTGCCTCTAGGCACCTTCATTTAGATATCATTAACCCTGAGCTGAATCCTTGCTCTACTCTTGCTCAGCTCAATCCCATCATGGGAAATTGTCCCAAGAATTTTGCCCTAAAGTCTTGGTTTCACAAAAAGCAGTCAGGAAATCTTGAAATGTTTCAGTAGAGCTGAAAACCTACTCCATGAACTCCAGCTTTAGGGCTATGAGCTTCAGAGCCAGGCAGGGCTCTGGGAAGATGCAGATAACCCCTCACTGTTGGACATGCTGACCTAGACCCCAGGCAGAGGTGTGCTCAGTTAAACAGGATTTTGCACTTCGAGAAGGTGAGCAGGTATAGTTGAAAAAGATGGGAAAATGCTCATAAAAGTTACAATGGCATTAAGGCAAGAAAATGTTTGTTTCTGTGATTCCTCTTAAGAGTGAAGGTGCTGGCATATATGGAGCTTTACTTGATTAAAGAGACTTTCCCAGTGGCAGAGCCCTGACTGTTCTGTAACAAGCCTGTGTGCCCTAGGACTGCACAGTGGCAGTACTGGGACCCCAAAAACCAGAACTGTCAGAAAAAAACACCTGCTATTCATCAAAGAACCACTGAATCCACGAAGTTTTGGGACAACATTCTCCATACAGTTTGGTATATTTCTGTTTTTTCTCCAGGAAAAAAATAAATCCCGTTTGCTTTAGTTTTCAGTGGGGAGAGAGACATTCTTTTAATCACAAAGCTTTCCCTTTATCTTAGAAGGAAAGTATTAGGAAAGCTACTTTGCTGGTGCTGCTTCATCTGTATCTGCCCTGTCTTCTGTACTGTACATCCTAGCTCTAAATTTGCCTAGAAATATATACATACATAAGTAATGCCAAAAAAGACAGCAACGTGACTGAAAGCTGAAGCACAGACAAGACAATTGGTTTCACTGTATCTTTGTCTGCTAAGGTGCATTAATCTTGCAAAAGCAAAATGTTATTAATGGCAATTTGAAAGAAAGAAGTAGGTTACTTTCAAACTGATTTATTTCTCTGGGCAGCATCACTGTATGCTACTGCATTTACAGCTACAGTTCAAGGACAATAATGTATGCAATTGCTAGCAAGCCAGGTAGCCAGCCACACTTTCAGGCTTGATAGACAAATGTCCATTTACCGTGACTTCTATTTTCAAAATAGTTTCTTTGTATTTTCAACATCTGTTGACAGAACCCTAAATATAGGAATTATGCTAAATCTTTGCTCTGACTGCTACGCTTTTGTGATATGATCTATTGCAGAAATATCAAGCTGAAATTGGATGAGGAAAGCAGACTTGCAATTGTGAGCTATCAAAACGATGTAGTATTGTTATACAGTATAGTTTCAGAAAATATGGTAGCAAAAAAGATTGCTGTGGCTATTTTTAAGTTGGGAGAATATAAAAGTAGAGGTTTGCAAGGCTTCTTTTTCCAATATTGCAATTTGAGATTTTATGTTGACGAAGGAAAATATATTTAATGGGGATGAAAAAAAGTATTTTTAGGAGAGAAACTTATAAGAATGGTAATTTAAACTAGAATATCAATACTTGGAGTTATTTTTCTTCTGAGGCAAAGATCCTGAAAAGGACAGTGCATACTTTGCCAATATTCAGCACAGTAATGGAGCCATTAGAGTAAATCACTACATTTGCTTCACCAAATACCCATGTAAATGATTGTGTTAATGTCCACTCTATCAGCTTAATAATATTCATTATGAAACTGTGTGTTTCAGCTTCAACCCAGATAAAAGGAGGCCTGGTGAAGACTTTGTGGAGCTCCAGGCTGGCAGATCCCATAGCAGGATTGATACGTGTAACTGAGGGCATCGGGTTTTCACTGGAAGCAGAGATTGGCCAGTATTGTGTGTTTCTGAAAGCAGGGTGGACTAAGTCAAAGACACTATTTGTTTACCTGTACATGGATCTACTTTATTTTCCAATGGTCCAAGCATATAGTCACAGTGAGAGCTCACAAAGAGCTATTTCAATCTGTTCTGACATCTTTGCTTTGTGCTTAAAAGAATGTGATGTTCAATGTACATGAAAATTCAGTTTAAATATAACTAAAGCTATAATGAAAATCATTGAAGAAATGTAAAGTTTCCCACAGAGTCACTCTTAAGATAAAAATCATACTAAATTTTAGTTAGGACCTGCATTGCTAATAAACCAGAATGTCATTTCACAGCAGAGTAAGTAAAATGGAGCAGTTTTTAATCCAATTTACATTTGAGAGAACATGTGTTAGATCTGCTCTTAAAACTTGGCCCATTCCCACTCAAAATGCTCACCAGTCTGTTATAAATTGTCTCAACACTACATTCCCTGTTTTTCTTTGTGTAACTACAGGGTCTGGATAAAGTCTAGTCAGGATTTTCCAGTTCTGAAACTATCCAGATCTTCCTCTGGGAAGCAGAGGCTCCAAGGAAGCTTTCCCCAGATCAGCCTTTGGGCCCTGGAAATGCACCCTTACCCCACATGCCCACTCTCACATTTGGATATCTTCTCTTCAGGAGATTCTGCATTAATCTCTCCTTGGACAATGTAGCAGGAAAGCCGAAAACACAGCAAAGGGATGAATTTTTAATTATAGTCATCTGATTTGTTGTGAATATCTTTTCTGGACATTATCATAACCTTACTTTAGATTAGATGAGATTAGATGAATTGAGCTCATGACATAAAATGCAGTTCCCGAATTCAAAATGGAAAGGAATTCTCAAAAGAATTTGTAATTTGACAGAGACGTATTTCACTGTGGCATTTTTTCCTGTACTCTGCTCACTTTGGGCCAGGATTTTGCACCATATGCTGCAAACGCTGTTTCAAAATTTCTGATTGTTGGACACCGAAGTATTAGGATTATTGATAATAGGAGTAGGCATTTAATTATCCTACCACGCATCTTGAGGGACGTGATCTTGAAAGAAAGAAAAGATGACACACAGGTGCTCTCTGAATAGTCTTTGCAATAGTAACTTCATTAAATGCAAATAGGACTTCAGGGAGGATGCTCATCAGTGTAAGGAAAGTTACGATAATATGGTCTGAAGGCAATCGTACAAAAGTGCGTTGCAGCAGTTAAAGAAGAGCGAGAGGAGAGCTTAGCCCTTATAAAATCTAAGTACTCTTAGTTTTCTGTCCCTTGGCTTTCCTTAACCATATTTTAACCTAGCATCTCTTTATCAGTTACAGAAACCGTGCTCTTTAAAAGTAAAGAAAAATCATAAAACAAATACCTCACATATAATTCCCTAGTTTAGCAGTATGATTTCTGCAGACATGCATGTATCCTCCCCTTTTTGCAATGCTAAATGAATGGGGAAAAGAGGCAGTAACCTGGTTTATTCTGGAAACAGCAGGTAGTTTGATCTATTTTTACTGCACATCATTTCCCAGGACACTGTGATTCTTATATTCTTAATCAAATGTGTGAATCGAAAACTGCGGTGTGACCTTTGGAAAAGACACTGCAGGACATCGGCCGAAGCTGTGAATAGTTTAAGCACAAACAGGAAGTTGACTTGGTTGTTCTGTAACAAAAGACTGTGGTAATTTATGGAGTAGGAGTTGCAGTTTCAAAACATTTTTAATTGCCACATTTGATCTGCTATGCAGTATTGTGTGACAACAGCTAAGAATGAAATGTCAGTGCCCATGTTCCAGCATAAATTTATACAGTGTGAAAGCAAAGAACCCTGTTGATTCCAGCTTTTCTTTTTTCTAAGTGTTTCAGATTTGCCTGAATTACTTTCAGGTTAAATAAGGAGTGAAGAGGTCCTCAGTCTCACAAAACATTTAAGCAGATGCATAACTTTTTTTCTTATTAAGTCTCCTTATGATGAAAAGAAATTTTCATATATAGGGGGAATAAAATGGGAAGGGATTTCACAGTGACCTATGTACCTGGGATAACTCTCTTTGATAAATGGGTCACTCTCAGGATGGAAATGTATTAATACCCACTCTCTTTGCTTTTAGTTCATTATTATGGTAACTTAGGCCTATGAAAAATTCCAGAAGTTTCACTTACAGGAGTGAAGTTACACAGGTACTCAGGGGTACCTAACTTTTCTAACTTGAAGAACAAATCCCCCGTTGTCATATTTTATGAGGGATTACTTAAGAAAAAGATCAGAACTGCAATTATGAGCTTAAAGTCTCATCAAAAGTTTATGGAAGACAGACTTATTTCCACAGCAGACCTTTCAAAAGCTCTTACTTATTTACTTCCTTAGAGGACAATATACCATATCAGTAGCTGCATGCTGCTTCATGGTGCTGTCTGTGTTATATACCGTGGGCATCCAAGTCTTCCCATAAATCATGAGAGTGAAACGTAAATCCTTTGTGAGCAAACTCCTGAGTGATTTCCAGAGATAACCACTGATCATTAATGGGATCAGAAATGAGTGGTCCAGGCAGTCTCTTTAATGCAGCTGATAAAAGGATATGCTGTTAACAACAAGGAACTGATTCTGTCCTGAAGTATAATGTTATCATTTTCTTAAACAAGAAGGAAATTTTGAAGATAACAGTCATTAATTATAGAGAAGTTTACTTCTATGTGGCTATACAAACTTTTATGTTCCTTCATCAACCAGGAGCTAAATTTTGATAGGATCACCAAAAAATAAATGTGAACATCAAATACGTGGGTATTTGTGCACTTATGCATACTTCTCATCCTCAAATTTCCCAGAGAAGCATAGCACTTTCCTGAATCAAAGTTAAGTTTTTCCTCATTTTTCCTGATGCCTTTTACAAAGAATGGCTTCTGCAAAATATCAGGGTTTTCTTTATTGTAAATGTTTGTTCCTGTATTATCGGTGAGTAAATAATGAGGACTTAGACAAGAAGGTTTGCCACTGGGAATCTTTGCACTATAACATTCTAGATAGGACCAGGAGGTTTTATCACTATGTAGAAATTGCTTAGCTTTCAAAGGAGAAAATTTACTCAGAATGCATTGTTCAGAATTAAAGATCCTCTTCATAGATATTTAACTAACATTTAAATGAAAGAGTTCATTACTCATTTTTCTGTACTATATTTTAAAATTCATTCTAGATACACAGTTTTACCTGTCAATGTTTTTCAACTAATAAAACTGGAAGTTCTATCTTTTCATTATGGTGTACTTTGCTCTGTTATCTCTGTAATCAAAACATCTAGTTTCAGGAATATCTGTTTAAACCTTTTTAAATCTGTTAGTAAGGCTGCAAGTTATTTGCTTACAGTAGTATCAACATGAAATGTGTTTTAGGGCATCTTTCATGACAAAATTCTGTAACAGTGACAAGAAACTTGTGTGATAAGTTTGTGTCAACAATTCCATACATTTTTCAAACTTGGAAAGAGGATTTTTAGTGGTTTCTTCATTACTTGGTCTTAAGGACAGAACTGGAAGCCATATTGGACGCTTTCACTTTCTGCAAGGAGAAAAAGACAGTGAAGAAAACTGACAGTCGGAAAAATGAGATGAACTACTTAGTAATTTTCATCTCATAAATAATTGTCACGATGCTGAGAAAAGCTTTTTCTCCAGATGAATAAGTACAAAACAATTCACCTGCATTTTTTTTTCCATGGAAAAGTCACAGTAATAATTGCATGTGTTGTCAGTAGCCAGGATTCTCATTTTCAAAATACTGACTGCAGTGAGAATTTTAATAAAAGAAGTAAAATAAAGAAAGAAATGCAAAATACAGACCCAAGACTTTGAGTGTCCCCTCCTTTTAAAGGGATCACTGCCAAGTCAGGTTTATTGCTTTTTGTGCTGTGTTACTGTTGAAGGGAAATTGTGATGACTTGTGGCTTAAGACTGCTTCTCAAAAATTGCATAGAACTATAGGAATGAGAGTTTGTAGAGCAAGAAATCATAAGCCCAGAACTACTGTAAGAGCCACTGGCAAAATTTACATTGAGTGCAGTGGGGCATAGTCAGTCCCCATCATAGTAGGTGGGGTTTTTTTGTTGTTCTTTTTTGGCTTGAAGAGTTCAAAATCAGAAGGCAGAGGATTTAATTAAAGCATCAGACTTGTGAAAGCATACTAATCTTCCATCAGAGATTTCCAGAATGAGTTTGAAATGCCTTCTGTATAGATGCCCCTACCGTTACAGTCAGATCCAATTACTTCAGAACCTGGCTTGTTCTTGCATGCACATCTGACTTTCTTTTATTCTTTCCTTCACTTCTTCTTGGTCTTCTTTTTCTGCCCTGAGTTTTTTGCCCTCTGGGTAAAGCACTCTGAGACACTGGGCAAGAAGTAAGAATTGCTCAATCAGAATGAAAGATTTGTTCAGAAAAAAACAACTAAACTTTCACCATTGAATTATGATAAGGTTTGTTATCGGAAAATAGAGCAAGGTCTGCCTAAGTGCAAAGGTCATTTTTGGTGGCCACAGAATTACTTTAGTCTCGATTCTGGTAGTACTATGCAGAATCAAGTTTATGTTCCTTAATCCTATAGAGACAGCAAAGACCACATAATAGGAAAGTAAACGTATCACAGTTGGCTGGAGATTTTCTCATTGAAAAGTATTTCTAATTAATTTCATTTTTAGAGAACAGATTTGCCAAGGTCTAAAAGACCCAGTTTAGCTCCTGTTGAACACTGGACTGCAGAATCCACAGGTCTGGGAGAGGTTCACCAAACCTGGTGACAATGGACTCAAACAATCTGGAGCTTCCCATCAGCCTTCTGCGGGTTCAGGAGCCTTCAAGTCCCAATGGTCTTTGCTGGAGCAGAGATTCCCGAGTTACTCTCCTGACTCTGCTGTAGTGATGTCCAGTGTCCGAAGTACCTCTGTTTGAGGTGTGGATTTCCTATAGCTGGAGTGTTCTCTGACTCTGAAGTACTCAACTCTGTTTAACTTGTCAAAACCTCTCACAATCTGTGAAAGTTCGGTTAATATTTTTGGAACAAGAGAGAGACTGGGAATACCTGAAAAGCACAAGTTCAAGGTTGATTTTAGAGAATAAAACCAACAAAGCCTGATTCTTTTTCAAATAAAAACAAAACTGAAACTAAACACCACACAAAAAAACCCCAAAACTACTGAAAGCTGTGTAATAATCTTTTTTCGTTATAACTTGGAATATATCTGTTAAAAAAATTGAAAAGTCTCATTGGACAGAAATTCCATATTTCAGCCATTTCAAGAACATAGAATTCACAAAGGAATTAGGCTCTTTATGAATAATAGTGTGTGACTAAGAAAAGACAGGACTACTTCTGTGTGCAGTCAGATCTACCGCATTAAGTCCTCAAGTACCTCCCATCACAGCTGGATACTACTGATTTGTTAGGCACTATAGAATTTGAAAAGATGACTTTAAAGTATCTTGTAACAATTGCCTGGGCCATCCAGTCCCTTAGTGAAATACCTTTTCAAAGAATACTCCATCTCTATCTCTCCTACTGTTTCTGAATATGTTGTTTATATTAAGAAATTTATAATACTGACATTTAGCATTTGGCACTGAAATATAATGTTCTTTAGGTTAATTACCCTTCCTACACACAGTGACAAGTACTATAAGATACAGTCTATAGAACAGCTGGGACATTTTTGTGTGGGATTTCAAAAACCTAAATCTTCTATGAGTAATGTGAACAACACTTAGTGTGGGAAATGCTTTATGACAGTATAGAATGATGTGTTTAATTAAGTGCTGTATACATGCACTATATACTCCCTCAGCCCCATTACAGCCTGTTCCTCATTACTGACTGTGCTTTGTACATAAGGAGAGATTCAACATTTGCAAAACAACTTCAAGCGGTCAGTGCCTTATGGACCTGATCCAGCTCCATTGAAATAATTGGAGTGACTTCCATTGACTTCAACAAGATTTGGATCATGGCCCTCAGTAAGTAATTTCAGTTCAGCAAACCTGCACAGATTGAAGAAAGGTTCTTGAAGCTTGTTAAAGTCCCAGCAGCTGAGGATTTGTTAAGAAAGCTTTCTGAGTGACTCTAAATAAGTAAGGAGCCTAACTGTACAATCCTTTCCTGAACAAAACCCTCAACTTTAGTCAAGTAGGGATGCCGACTAAAGAAGAATAAAAAGGTAAATATTGGAGTATGCAGTGAATCAAGTCATGTTGCTAACTTTTATTTTGTTTTGCTTTTTTATATAACACATGGTTTCCAGATTTGTGTTTAAAAAAAAAGGTAGAAACTGAAGTCACCTACTAAAGTATGAGTCTCTCTACTGTGTGGTTTTAGAAACAGGAACAGGAGGTAACCAACCCAAAACTGCAGCTTTTGGTCAAAAATGAGAGAGGAACAGTCATAGTTTGTGTGTTCTGAGGGTCTCACATGGGTCTTCCCTCCCTCTGCTGACTGTCCCTTTCTCATGTGGCTCCTTCACGTTTATATTGACTCCTTTCTTTCTGCAACTACCAACTACAACCGATTTTCAGTCTGACAACCACGGTAAACAAGAAATTATTAAAAAGTTACGACATGATAAGCATTTCTGTTTAGCGTCCTTTTTACCCTTAGAAATATATGTGTTTGAGCCACTCCCTTTTACTGACTCCCTCTGTCTTCTACAGTAGATACTGAGCTGAAGTCATGCAATGCCCCATTTTATACCAGTCATTTGTAGTAACCCAAAATGTACCACATGATCCAGACCTACTTCTGGACCTGCTTTCCTGCTTTCACTTCATTTCTCTTGTTTTATTGTCAAGTAGGTCTATGAAGGAGAGAAAATAAATGCTAAATGTCCTAAGAAGAACTATTTTATGCGATGACAGTCTCATTTTGAATCATGATTACTCTCTTTTGAACAGAGAACAGCAAGAAAGGAAAAGATATTAAAAGCCTTACTTATCAGAAATACCTAAATGAGATAGCACACTACAAAGTGATTAAACATAAGACTATTGCTCTAAATCTAAATCTTTAAAAGCTAGCATAAAGATTCAGTACTGAAGCACTTGACTGGAAAACTTAAACAATTATTCACTGGTTGGCAAAAAGGTGGGAAAGTATTTTTTTAAACATAATGCCTGAAATAGAATTTGCTTTTTTTCCATATTAGAGGTAAAGGAAGAAATACGCAATCACCTTAATCTTCTGATTGTTTTTTAATATAGTGGGACTGTATTTTCAAAGAAAATATTTACTATGTGAAGTGTGAAGGACACAACATCCCTGAGAATGGTGGAGACTAATTGATGGCTCTTTGAAGATCTGCTTAGAGGAAGAATGAAATCTGCTCTGTCCATTGAAGAGGGCAGATTCAGAATAGATATTAGGAAAAAAAAAAGTCACTATGAGGGTGGTGAGGCACTGGAACAAACTACCCAGGGAAGCTGTGGATGCCCCATCCCTAGAAGTCTTCAAGGCCAGGTTGGATGGGGCTTTGAGCAACCTGGTCTGGTGGGAGGTGTCTCTGTCCATGGCAGGGGGGTTGGAACTCAATGATCTTCAAGGTCCCTTCCAACCTGGACCATTCCATGATTCTATGATTAGACATCAACTTCCCTAAAGATCAGCTAAGTAACTCCCAACAAGGCATCTAAGATGCCTAAGTCTATCTCTGAAGTCAGTAGGCAGTGGCACCTCAGAAGAATGGTGTATAAATCCTGTATATTAACTTATCTGGTGATAACATTGGCTTATCTGGTAACAGTCAAGTGATGCTATGCACAGGACTGTCTAACATCCTTTCTGCAATTTACATGCCTGATGTAGTATAAAACTGTTTTTTTGAGGGTTTTGGTGTTTGGTGGTTTTTTGGTTTTTTTTTTTAATCTGATGTACACTTCATTAGCACTGTACAGAACAGGGTCTAGAGCCCCATGGGTTTTGTGGCTGTCCTCCATGCTTTCCTTTCCTCAGAAACATATTCTCCAAAGATAAAAATTAAACTCAGCTCTGCTGAAGGATGGCATGAATCAAGCAAGATATATCCCCTTTTCACCCTGTGTTGTAGACACTGTTGCACTCTCCTCATCTCTCGCTCTCCCTGTCACTGTATTAAGTCACGCTACTTGTCATAGGCAAGGGGAAGATAGGTGCCTGGCATAAGGGGAAGAAGACAGCTACCCCACTCACTTGGTCTTTCTGAAGGCCAATGCAAAACACACTGCCAACAATTTTCTTTATCTCTTGACTTTTCTCTAGCTTACCTGAACCTGGAGCCGGATTTCCTGCCATGTCTCAGACTTGTACTCTTGTTGTGTGGGGCTACCTTCCTCACCCTGCCCCACAATTAGCAGAAAACAATCTTTCTGCCTTAGGGGTCGGACACAAATGGATTGTGGTGGGAGCAGGTGAAAAATAGGAGGGGAGACATGGGCAATAAGTCAAGAAAATTGCTACTGTTGAATATAAAATAACTTCCTGTTCTCAAATGTGAACACATGACATTTGCCTCTCAGAGGTGCACTGAGATTCACGAAGACCTCCAGGCCATGCTCAGTTGCCATCCAAGGATGTTCTTCCCCCTCCATTCCTGCTGAGACCAGCACACTCAACGTGCTCAGGATGTGTAAGAACAAACACAGAGATCAACCCAAATGGCTCATAGAGAGATCCTGGCAGACCTTGCACAATTCATACCCATGTGGATCAAGTACAGATATCTTATTTTGTTTGAGGGGCTCTTGTAAGTGAAATAAGTGTGAAGTGTGCCAGAAGTTTCTCTCTCCCTCTAGCACTGCAAGGGTGCTTCAGAGGATGCATAAAGTACTCCACAGTTTGCCTCAGCTGGGAGGTGGATCTTAGGTGCACCTTACAAGGACTGCATGGACAACATATTGGAATTGTTATTTCACTCAAGCTGCAGCAAAGAAATCTATGGCCTCCATCATTAAAGACAGCAAAAGACCAACGCAACATGTTATAAAACATTGTTTCCAAAAGTAAATGAAACTTACACGTAAATACTGAAATCAGTCCAAACAAGGAGGTCTGATACCTTAGAAGATGATTCTGATTTTCTGGTAAATCAGAACAAGGATGAGAAAGCAGTGGAGCAACAGTGGCACATCAAAAATTAGCTTTAACAGATGAATAAAAAGATGAGAAGATGGGATATTATGCTAGTAGCCATACTTGGCAGTGATAGTTTGACAGTACTGCTGGGAGGACAAAAAACCAGAAAGGAATAATGTTTTTCATTTCAGCTGCCAGGCTTACCATATTTTGGGTGCTCAGAGTTTGTGGTGACATTATTATATTTCTGTGCTTCTGATCCTGAGAAATCAGAGAAGCAGAGACGGGCTGAGTGGACAAGGGAGACGCAGAGGAAGAGTGCAACAACAGCCTTTCCCCCACCAGCTTTGGCTGAGTCCTGAGAGTTCATTCCAACATGAGACTTGTGCCCTTGTTATAACTCTCAGCCTTGTCCTTCCTCATCTTTTTCCTCTCTTCCTGCCCCCTCCCCTTTTCTGTTTACATAGAATCTGGCTTAGCTTGGCCAAGCATCTCTATTTATTTATTTTTCCCTTTTCTTTATTTTCTTGTTTTTCTCTTTTTTTTTCTGTTTTTGTTTGTTTTGTTAACTCTGTGACCAGAAAGGCAGCTAATAGTAATGTCTTAAACAGCTTGACATTGGTTCAAGCTTGCCAGGTCTTGAGTGGCTGATAAGACTATATGCTGTGCTTGTCTTTCTCCAGCAGCGAGGTTACAAATCAGAGTCAACAGTACAAACAGAAGCTTTTTTTTGTTCTTTCTTGGCTATTTTCCCCACTCTTTTTGTGTATGTTCTTGTCCTGTTTTATTTTCGAGGGAGCAGGCCCAGATACCAATAAAAGAGACAACAAATACAGCTCCAGCCATCTCAGCTACTTTTTATTTTCTTTTTTCTCTCCCAAAGGGGGAGTTAATATCATCTTAATACTGTGTAAAAAGGCACTATCAACCAGGGAATTTTCCTCATAAAAATGCTCTGCAGCTAAAAGAAAGGGGAATAATGGATGCTATTAAAATGAAAGTCTCCTTGAATATTTTACATAACAAACACTTTGTCTGCTTGTCTTCTGAATCTTTCATAAAAGATTTAAAAGATTTTAACAGTGATCATTTGCTGTAAGACTTGGTTGGCCACGTATCCGAGCACCCAGTCCCAGAGAGCGTACAGCCATTCTGAGCTCTGCAATGAGAAAGTCATGACAGCACCTTTGCCCCCAAGCTCCTGTGCTTCAAAATGCAAGCTATTCACTGAACACATGCAACCCCACCCCACACCCCCCGTCCAAGGTGCTTCAGGCATTGCACTGCAGCAAGAGCTGTTCCAAAGGGTGTTTAGTGTATATACGTCATTTTTGCAGTCTTGACGTGCATTTCCGTCTTCTCAGAGGAGAAACACACAGCTCCTTCAGCTCCTTAACTGGGGAAGGTGTTACAGCTTGACACTGTTCTCTACAGAAATTATTATCTCCTCTCAACAAGGGCTGGTGTGGCTGAGCAGGTCCCATTGTACAGTGGCAGTTCATTGGCTAGAAAGGTTGTCATGCATCACCGGTGTCTATGGTGTTTCAATTCAAAGCTTCGCATTATCTCTAATGGCATAATAGCAAAGGGCTCTTTGGGATGAAGGGAAGTGAAATGTGAGGCTGTATCACTGCGCTTGTGACAGCATGAGATTTGCCTACTGTGCAAAAACACAGGTTATCAGCTCAAACCTGAAATAGAAAATGCAGATATTTAAGAAAATGTATAATTTATACACAGAAGCTGCTGGAGAAACAAGGGGGAAAAAAAATATCTCTGCTTTTCTTTTGTCTAAGAGATGTAGAGTATAATGACATTTCTTTTCTTCATCTTCCTTTTTTTTGGAAGGGCAATAGAAACCTACACAACTGTGACTCATCTTTGAAGAAGTTTTCAGTGCTGAAACCCTTTCTACCAGGATGCCTTTCTCATAGAAGACACTACTTTGTCCTTTTCACAAGGGCCAGCAGAACAAATCGGCAGTACATAAGTAAAAAACGAGTTGAAAAGCAGTAATTTGTTATTTTGACATATATTTTTTTTGTCTACAAATGCATAAAACCTGCTTTACTCAGTCAAACTAGTCCAGAATAGGCTTTTATAGTACAGTATTCCGACTCCAGCCATGGCCAAAACTGAACACTAAAAATAATCTTAGGATACGATTTACACACAGACATACATACATACATGTGCAAAACCTGTGCAAGTTCCCACATCTGGGATCCCACATGGGTAATGATCTGCAACTCAAGGCCTTCCACAGCCAGAGTGGTATCTTTCACCAAAGTATTCGACTGTGAATATTACTGGGCATTAATGATGTAGTCAGCAGAGACAAGAGGTAGTGCTGATATTACATACATGAAAATCAGAAAGAGAATGAGGACTAATTATAATAAAATCATAGTACAGTTATAGAAGTGAGTATATTTCCAGGGTGCTTTGCCACAGAGCTGGTGGGCAGGCAAAAACCATCCATCAGGTCTTCACTGTAGGAAATAGGAAAATTCCAGCTGATGGCAAAGATGTTCACAGACTCTGTTGAGTTGTATATTCTCTTATTTATTGTTGGAGAGAAAAATGGAGGTACATGTGACTAAGCAATGTCTTGAATCAGATGCCAAGAAGAGTTCATTTTTTATACGTTGTTCCCTTGGCCTTTTTAAATTGGGAGGGGATCCCACAGGTGCCCAGCCATGTAATCTACAGCAGAGAAATTGCTATGAGTCCCAAGACAAAGCTTAAAGCAGAAGATGTGAAGATAAACTCATTTCTTTCCATACTCACAGGGCTATTTCTGAGTCAAGCTGCACTTCTGTAGGCAGGAGCTGTAAAGGATTCAGGGCACATGAGCTGCCATCTCAACTGCTTACAGCAACACTCCGGAATTTGGAAGCAGGTACCTGTGTCCAAGGACGCTAGGCTTTCCAGGATTGCCTCCTTTGTCATCTCAGTTCCTGAGAGGGCAAATTAGCAAGAGGAACATGTGTTTACACTAAGAAATTTGACTGATTTTAACATACTCAAAATAAGCAAAGTGTGCAGGTAGCCGGTACGTGACCGCTCCATTTGAATTGAATAAGTTACTTCCTGGAAAGTCAGAGAATGGAAAATATGCTTTAAATGGGGTCTTAATGTTTGCTTTTAAGCTGGGAGAGCCCTGTTACTTGTCTTTGCATAGGATTTTTTTCGTTTTTGTTCCTCCCGGCGCCCCCCCCCCGCCTTGCCCCCGGCATATGTGTATCTTAGGACTGTGAGACCTCAGCGTTCACAGTGACTAGTCTTCATCAGTTGCTTAGAGGGAGTCGTGGGCCATTCGCAGTGGTCTCTTCACCTCTGCCAGCCCCAGGTCACTCCTGATGCACTGCACATGGCTAAGTGTGAGCTCTGCAGCCACATCAGAGAGTAGCTGGGACTGGGCTGTCTGAGCTGTCCTGGAAGCAGCAACTTGCTCAGCCTCCTTATAGTGGGTGGACAAGGATTTGGCACAGCAAGTCTGAAATAATGGAACAGAGGCTGTGCACCTTTATAGAAGATAAATATGGGGAGAGCAAATCATCCATTTCTCTCTTTAATGTTCTACAAATTGCATGAATGGCCCTTGCAGGATGCAAATGTCCCCAGGCTGCTGTTTGAATACTAAGAAAGATATCCAGTCCAGTCCAGTTTTCATGGACAGTTGCCTATTTTCCTCTACTATGTATTAAAAAGGGAACCAATCAGAAATATCACAATTGCACGTTTTTGGGGGTCCCTCTAGCACTTAGATGGAAGCTCTTTTCTGGGATCTTCAGTTGACTAAAATGGCAGTTCCATGTGTGAAAACCTTCTTTCATAGATCCCCAACCTAGGGGAACTCAGGCACCACTCAGAAAGTTTACTGAGCTGATTTAAGACTCACTCTGAAAAAAAGAGAAACCTTTTCAGGTATTGAAAAAGGAGCAATCTTACATCATTTGGTGGTGATGTGCTGGTTCTTTCGAAAATAGTCTTGCTCTTTGGAGGCCTTATGGTGAAGGCTTCTTCCTGAAGAAGAACGTGAACTAAGCATGTTTTGGCTCTTGACAGCACAAGGTCTGCCTACTGTGCTAAACACAGCTTATTCATCCAAACTCAAAATAGAAAATGCTGATATTTTGAAAAATATATAATTTATACACAAAAACTGGGTTAAAAAATTGTGATGTTTCCAGTATCTAACTAGAATCTAATTATCCTAAAAAAATTTGGCAGCATCAAGCTACCCAGCTGTGAGTAGCCTGTGACTCATTTTTGTAACACAGAGGATGCTTGTCTGGTGTGTTTTCCATTGAGAAGGCAATATATTCTGTGATTGTCCAGGATTATTGCAGGTCTAAGCATGTGCTAGAACATATGAACTTGATATTTTTAAAAATTATTTTTCATAAAGATTTTTTTTTTTTGCAGAAGCCACACACAAAATCATCTAAAGATGTGGTATAATTAAAATGCAGAATTGCAGTCACTCTATTTGTTAGAAAATATGGATTCTCTGTGCTCTGGTTTAATTGCTCTTAGAAATATGCGTTAAATAATAGGTTCCATATGATGAATTTAGATTGACAGTAAAGCACTGAAGTTCTGTTTTATTGTGGTCAGCTCTTCTGTCCAACTTTTGTTTAAAAGAGTAAGAAACCATACTGTTCAGATTTTAGCAGAAGGCTCCAGACTATATTTTTATACATACACATAGAAATTTTCATCCATGCAGACTCCTATTTTGAAGTCTATCAAACTTGTCAGGGTTGTCTGTCTCCGTGGCTCTGATCTTTTCTCTTGAAACAAGCCAACAGGAGAACACAAAGATGATAATATTCCCTTCAGTAATAATTTCATTGTAAATTTAGTGAGGAAAATATATAGGTATAATGGTGGAATTAAGCTTATTGTTTAGTCCCATGTAATATATGAGCATCGATAATTCAAATCTCTAGAGGTATAATTGTTTGTAAACCTGACCATCAAGACCTCTGTCTATGAATGAGCCCCTCCAGCACTTTGGCAGTGTTTTTGTACAAGTTGAGTCCAGTTGGAAGCCAGTAACTAGTGGTGTCCCTCAGGGGTCAGTACTGGGTCCAGTCCTGTTCAATATATTCATCAATGACCTGGATGAAAGGATAGAGTGTTCCATCAGCAAGTTTGATGATGATACAAAACTGGGAGGGGTGGCTGACACGCCGGAAGGCTGTGCTGCCATACAACGTGACCTGGACAGGCTGGAGAGTTGGGCAGGAAAAAACCTGATGAGGTTCAATAAAGGCAAGTGTAGGGTCCTGCATCTGGGGAGGAATAACCCCATGCATCAGTACAGGTTGGGGGCTGACCTCCTGGAGAGCAGCTCTGTGGAAAGGGACCTGGGAGTCCTGGTGGACAACAGGATGACCATGAGCCAGCAATGTGCCCTGGTGGCCAAGAAGGCCGATGGCATCCTGGGGTGTATCAAGAAGAGTGTGGCCAGCAGGTCGAGGGAGGTCATCCTCCCCCTCTACTCCACCCTGGTGAGGCCGCATCTGGAGTACTGTGTCCAGTTCTGGGCTCCCCGGGTCAAGAAGGACAGGGAACTGCTGGAGAGGGTCCAGCAAAGAGCTACGAAGATGATTAGGGGACTGGAGCATCTTTCTTATGAGGAAAGGCTCAGGGACTTGGGGCTTTTTAGTCTAGAAAAAAGAAGACTCAGGGGGGATCCTATCAATACTTATAAATACTTAAGGGGAGGGTGCCAGGTAGATGGGAACAGTCTTTTTTCAGTGGTGCCTAGTGACAGGACTAGAGGTAACAGGCACAAACTGGAGCACAGGAAGTTCCATCTTAACATGAGGAGGAACTTCTTTACTCTGAGGGTGGCAGAGCACTGGCACAGGCTGCCCAGAGAGGTGGTGGAGTCCCCCACACTGGAGACATTCCAAACCCGCCTGGACGCCATCCTGTGCAACGTGCTGTAGGTGTCCCTGCTGTGGCAGGGGGGTTGGACTGGATGATCTCCAGAGGTCCCTTCCAACCCTGACGATACCGTGATACTGTGATACTGTGATATTTATTAAGGTAGTTGATGTGATGTGTGCCTTATCTGCTACCAAATAGACAGAGACAAATAATTTGATTTATTTATGTTACTATGCAACCATAATGTAACAAAGACTTTCAGTCAGTAGTTAAGAATTCATAACATTGAATGAAAATTTAAAAGATTTGCATTATTAGTGATACTTTGATCCAGCTCTTGCCTTCTTTTTTTAACCTCGTAGATAAGTACTTGAATGATGTGCTTTCTAAAAGCATCTGGGGCAAAAATGGGAATGGAAAAGATGTAAAATGTTACATACATCTTAATATACAAAGTAAGCACATTTTACTTTTAATAATTGTTATCCAGTTTTTCATTACTTCCATTTTTTTCCTTTTCCTTTTTTCCCCCGCTTACAAGTTGAAAAAATGGAGTGAAAAAGAAAAGAAAAGCAGTATAGCTGAAGAAAAACAATGAACTGGAAAATCACTACGTTTTGTTTACCACTTCCATTTAAAATAGGGAAAATTAAATGGAAAGCATTTTCAACCTCAGAAGATGGCAATTTTTCAACAAAAAAATGCACTCAAAAACGCACTAACTCAAGAAATACCTCTAGCACTGTATCTGTATTTTTATTGGGTTTTGTTCAGATGTTGCCATGCTCCAAGGACTGAAATTGCTGTCCAGTTCTACAGTTTTAGGAAATCAGGGAATGGAAGGGAGAAAGGAGGGCAAAAACCACCCCAGAACACAAAGAGTGTGTCATAACATGTATTTATTTTAAAAGCCAGTGAAAGAGAAAAATGGGGAAAGTGGACAAATTTGCTCAATCACCTTTTAAAACTTACAATGTTATGATTTCATCAAAAGCTGCAAAATAATAAGCTACTCTATTAGCAGTAGAGATATGTATTCACGCTTGGCTACATATCTAAACATTCCCCTCACATTTCATCATTGGCTAAGGACAATGTGTTTTAGAAACATCCATCTGTAATAAAAAAATTACTCTGCTTTCTTTCAAAATCCAAAATGACTAACATTCTTTCTGATTCCATTCCTAGTCTCTTCTTTATAGCACTCTTCAGCACAGTTTGTGTTCACCTAAAGGAAATAGCTATTAGCTAAATAAATATTTTAGAATTGCATTATCATAATGCATTTATAAAGCTACCAGAGGAATTGAGTTCTAGAGCAACTTCCAAGTGGGAATAAAAACTCCCTGAATTAACTATTTTTTGGAAGAAGGTTGATATTGTATTCCTGATTTGTCCTTTAGTGCAGCTGCATAAGCTAGAAAGAGAGTAGTACAATGAATGGTAAGGTTTTCTTTAGTTTTTTATTGCATTCAGATATTCCTATTTCCTTTAAAGCTTTTTGGCAGGCAAATCATACTTCAAATATTTATTTATTACCTCACAATTTTATAGACTACTATGGTTCTGAAATTCTAAAATGCTTGGACTGATTAAGCAACCAATGTGCACTGGTGATACATGCTTACATATTCATAAACGTCTCATTTCTCCCAGGTGCCTATCTCATTTCTACTGAATAGCCAAATCCCATCTCTTTACTTGAATTAAGATTACAGTCTTTTGGGGGCATGTTCTTGTTTTATATTTGTACAATCACAGAATCACAGAATGGTAGGGGTCGGACAGGACCTTCAGAGATCATCCAGTCCAACCCCCCTTGAGAAAGCAGGTTCACATAGAGCAGGTAGCACAGGAATGAATCCAGGCGGGTTTTTAATGTCTCCAGAGAAGGATACTCCACAGCCTCCCTGGCAGTGTCTTCCAGTGCTCTGGCACTCTCAAAGTAAAGAAGTTTTTCCTCATGTTGAGATGGAATTTCCTGTGTTCCAGTTTGTGCCCTTGTCCTGTTGCTGGGCACCACTGAAATGAGTCTGGCCCCATTCTCTTGACACCAGCCTTTTAGATATTTATAAACATTGATGAGATCCCCTCTCAGTCTTCTCTTCTCCAGGCTAAACAGACCCAGGTCTCTCAGCCTTTCCTCATAAGAGAGATGCTTCAGTCCCCTGATCATCTTTGTAGCCCTCCGCTGGACTCTCTCCAGTAGCTCCTTGTCTTGAACTGGGGAGCCAAGAACTGGACATGGTGCTCCAGATGTGGCCTCACCAGGGCAGAGTAAAGCGGGAGGATGACTCTCCTTGACCTGCTGGCCACACTCTTTTTAATGCACTCCAGGAGACGATTGGCCCTCTTGACCACAAAGGCACATTGCTGCCTCACGGTCAACTTGCTGTTCACCAGGACTCCCAGGTCCCTCTCTGCAGAACTGCTTTCCAGCAGGTCAACCCCTAACCTGTACTGGTGCAATACCTACAACAATACAGGTTTGATCCTCCATGTGTTACTGGAGTGCAAATAAATGATAATACTCCATATTATACGTATCTGGGGAAAAAAAAAAGAAAAAGAAAAGTCATGTTTTAACTGTGGTTACAAGCTGCAGATAAAAGGACATAAATAATGTAGACATGCACTGCCCATTGATTTAGGTGTTTTTAACAGCATGGTTTTCTGAAAACAAACAAACAAAAACCCACAAAAAAATAACTTTGGGGAAAACATTTCTGTACAGGAAATGTTTCCTTCAAAATTCATTGGTGATGATTTCACCAGGTACAAAACTCATGTGGAGTTTTCAAATAGATCTTGCTATGATTGGGAAACCGGTACAAGTCTCAGGGTGCTGATGCTATGTTCCTACATGGAGTTTGTTATGCTCAAAACCTCTTGTGCGGGCAAAGAGGAAACACTCCTTATTCATAAAGCCAAGAATTCATCGATCGTATAAAAGAAATCTTACCAGCCACATCCAAGGGTCATACTTAATTCAGATCTAATTATTATATAAAAAGAAAAACCACTTTTATGCTGAAAAGTCTCAATAATAATAATAAAGCTAATATTGTTATACACACACTTCTCAGTTTCTACCTTTTTCCTGGAGTTAGGCTTACCCTTCAATTCCTCGCTGGGTCCTTAGGTCTGTAACTAGCATCCACTTGGGCTTATTTTTATATGTTGGCTAACACTCTTGTACACTTTGTGTTTTCTTTATTGGTCTGCAGCTCCATGTTGCAACTGAATTTATTAAATATGGTGGCTTTTATGTATGCTAGATAGTATTTTTTTTTTCTGTTTTTAATTCCTAAGACTAATATTGTCCAGCTCCAAGCCTGTATTTATTTAATTGACCATTGGTGAGATTTTTATAGCAGCGGGATTTCTAGTGCCAAACCTGTGACAAGACCCATGCTGTTACTCTTGTGCACTGCATCCTGTCTGTCCACTACTCAAAGCCTCTGCTATCATACCAGGTCTGTATTCCTCTGTACTACATTGTTGGAGTCAGAAATACCTTGTTCTGCACAGTATAACTATTTGTTACTCATACCTGTATGAAAGTATGATTTTACCATACAATAATGAGAAAAGCAAACCGACACAAACTAGCCATAGCCACTTGGTCAGAATAAAAAATGCTGTTACAGTGATAAGTTAACACAACATTATCCTAACAAATCCTTAGACCTTGCAAATTCAGCAGAGAGCCTGTTATTGGCAAAAGCAGTACTGGGTTTCTGGGGTACAGGTTTCCAGGTCCTTTGCATTCATTCTGTGCACCCCACTGCTCTTGGTCTGGGTTGCCTTTATCATACCCCCATGAAACAGGAATGCATTGTTGTTGTTCCATTATCTCTCCTACTGAAACGCTTTGTAGGTTACATTACTCTCTAAAGGTTAAATACAAATTTTGGTGAATTAAAATCAGGTGTGATACACTCAACTAGAGTGTCTTCCCAGTTAAAATATATTCCTACACAAAATGAACTGAGAATTTCTCTGCCACCATATATCCTGATTCTGAAACTTAACAATTAGCTATTCATTTTTAAGCTATGCTTTTCCTTTTTATTTTAACATTGCCTTAAATTTGACATGAAAGGTTTTAATGAAGGTGTGAAATACTTGGCAGTTAAATCTAGCATATGCTATAACACCTGTTAATTTCAACTGTTCATTTTAAGCTGTTACTTTATTCTTGGCATTTAGTCCAATTCACACTGTGATTCTTAGTTTGAAAGAAAAAAAATCCAAGCTGCTTATATATTCCCTTCTACAGCAACTTTTACTTAATATTTTGTATTTCTGCCATTTTTTTAACGTTGTGCATTTGTAAGGAAAGAGTGTTAAAATCAGGATTGCAACCTCATACCACAAAAGATTAAACTGCAAGATGAGAAAATATGGAAGTTAATGATTGAAGATTTATCTTGGATTTTCCTAGGAAAGCTTGGATAAGTTCAAATCCTTGGAGCCTCCTGGCAGTCTCCATCCATTTAAATTTGATTTAAACATAGGTCAGATTTTAGTGTTTAGATATTGCTAACATAGAAATCTGACTTTTGGCATTACAATTATAATTTTAGCAATAGATATGTGATTAAACTAAAGTATATAAAGCTTTATCTTTATCTTAAGATGATGATGAGCATTGTGCTCATTGCAGTGTTAATTCTGGTGGTGGTCAGCCGCATCTCGATCAGCTGTGTTAAGAATTCCAGGACTGTTCCAGTCAAAATCAGTGAACAGGCCAAATAAGGTAATCATCCAATATTCAAAGCTGAATAAGGATTCTTCAACTGTATTTTATAGAGTAGTCTAAATACATCTCTCTCTTTTCCATGCATATCAAATACTTTCATTATTGTCTGAGCATAATGCCAAAAGACATACCACTGTTACAACAGGCTCTATAATTAAGCATGAATATGGAGGTGAGGTGATGGTATATCATATGGGGTTGATAGACCCTAAATACATAAATAGCACCATAATAGAGGTCCTCCTCAAGGTCACTATCGCTTTCTAGATTCCACAACTGCAACATGTAGGACATTAATGGTCTGAAATTCCTGGTGTTTCTTTCCATTTCTCAGACTACATGGGACATAAGAGACAACATTTTCAGCTACTTGATCAAAGGAATTGGTACATACTAGATGTTGAGACGAGAGTCTAGAATGATAACACACAGGTACGTTACAGTCTTCGTAAAGACTGGGACAAGGTATATAGCCATAGAAAGTAATTCAGCACATACCTGTGTTTAATGGACAAGAGGCTCTGCTTCCTCAAGAAAAAAATACATTTCCCTGATGGATTTACTATCTTTTCTTCTTCTCAATAAGTGACATATTGCATGTCAGGAACATTTTCTTCTTTTGATTTAGCTGGCTATTTTTTTCCTTTGTAGATGGTGAATTTATGCATGAATATGCACATATGTGTATGTCTTAAATTTTCAGCTCTAGAAATATTTACTGTACTAGAAGTACTCTGTGTATAACTAGCTCTGGTCTAGTATTTTTCAAAGAACTCTGTAGGAGCTGCAAAAGCTTCAGTTACATTTTGGAAACAAAAGAGTTGAATGCTAGCTTTGTTTGAAACTATAGTCACCAGTGAGAGATGAGCTCTTTGAAAATTGTGACCCTGGATGATGAGGTACCCTGAAAACAAAAGAGACACCGGCAAGTGAGCCCCACCATGCAAATTAAATTCCTCAAATGTCCCAAACTGCCATAACAACTCTCCTTTTAAAATAACTACAATTCTAGTCTGATGATAGGTTTCACAAATCATAGTTCTCAGATTTCATTACTAATGAAATTTGTCGTCTAGGTTTGGCAGCTGTGATTGCCACGCAAATATAAGCCACTAATTAGATTGATTGTCTATTTGATGCCTGCTGATTAGCTTATGAAAACCCTCTGTATTTCTGACTTCATGATAAAATGTTCTGACTTCATGATTGCTGATTGATGCTCAGAAAATCTGATTACTGTCTTGAATAGCCAAGTAATGGCTCTGTCAACTTTCCAAGGATATAGATATTCACCTGACAAGGATGATAGGGTAGGATCTTACATTTAGTGTTGACTATTACATGTTTAAAGGTTTTTTAATTAAAATGTTCAATATACTTCTCCAAATTATGAATGGTAGATGTTTAGATGTGGGTCCAGGATCTGCAGGATAACCATCAGGTGTCTACTTCCTGACCTTGAACCTGGAGCAAGTCCAAGAGATTCAGGGACTATCGCAAGCAAATTGTCTGATTTGCAATTACAGTGAGAGACATCTAGTGACATACCATTCAGCAATCAAGTTATTTGTAGGAGAGAACAGCATGTTACTTGAATTTTTTAGAACCATTTTCCGCACTGAGTTCAAAGAGAAGAAGCGATGCCATATGAGCTTCAAAGACCTTGAAATTACTGGCTTGGGCTGTTATACGCTCCACAAATTTACCGCTGCATGATATTTAGATCTTACACTAGTTTGTGAAAGTGAATATACTACCCTTGGACGTATGTTTTGTATGTGTGTCTTATGAGTTCATAAGTTAGTTTTCCACTGGTTTCTGTAACTGTGAGGGGTTATTTGATGTTTAAATCCACAGAGGAAGCAGTGATTTGGTCCAATGGAGATACCCTAACAGTCAAGAAGACTGCAATCTGGAACTGGGCACAAAGCACTCACCAAGATGTACTGAAATTGATGTTGTTTTGTTCACTGTGTCTTGGGTACATATTTGTGTAGAGGCAAAATTGTGCTAGATTGATATCTATATTAACAACAGATACAACCTGATAATGATAATCTGATTGTTTAAAGTGTCTAAACCTCACTATATTACTCTTCAGAATGTAATGAGACTAATGACATTGTGCTTACTGCAAGTCTGATCCTTACTTTGGCAGAAATAATCCTACCCACCAATCAGACACTCCCCTAGTCAACTTCCAATCTTTAGAACAGGTATCCTAAAAGTATCACACAAAGAGGGTGGTAAAACTGAAGGGATGAGAGTGCAGAGGCAAGCAACTGAGCTTCTCCCTCTGGAAATGGCTCAGCCATTTATTCACTGTGTAAACCTGAACAACTTGTTTAACCTTTAGTGTCTTCATTTCCCATGTGTCAAATTGGATATCCTTGGTGAAGCACTACAAATGCAAGTTGCCATGTAATTACTAACCACCTTTACTGCTCTGATACTTGCCACCAACATAATTTTGGATGGCTTCAGTACATTGTTGAAAACCAGTATCTTGTTAAAAGATAGTTGCGTGGTGCTTTTATAGCTTATAGAGCGTCAGTGACTTTTAAATTATATTGAAAGGCATACTTGGTTGATATTAGTGACATTTTCTTTGACTTTATTTGATTTATTTTAAAAGCCATTAACTTCAAGAAAATGAATAAAGTAGCAAGACTATATTATGCCTTACAATAATGTATAAACAATTATATGCAAATTAATTAACATACCAAAGGTCATAGAGTTGAAATGGTGCAACCTTTGGAATAAGTCCATTGCAATAATCTTGTTAATAGCAAACCACATTTCAGGTCCTTATTGGCCTTTTAACACTTTATCGTATATGTGGTAGGACTATTGAATGAAAAAGGTGTTGATATTTAGATTTTATTACAACAGAGAGCCAGTTATGTGTAAAGCTCAAGGTACTTTAAAAAGGCTGATTACATACATTGATTGATGATTGGCTTCAGAATAGTTTTCCTTCCCTAGATGAGAAAAGTGATGGTTTTGACCCTGCTCATTCAATCAAAATGTTAATACAACAGAAAGCATGGCTGCCTGCAGATTCAACAAGCCAGGAGAGAATCTAAATTATGCACTGTTTGTCTCTAATGTACGTTTATGAATAAAATTGATTGTCATCCACCCCTATCCCCTCTGCCAGTGCTGAAACCCAAATACATTTTTGTCATGTTACAGTCAAACAAGAGATTTTGAGGGAAAAAAGAATTGGTTTTAATACTTAGTATTTCACTTGAACTGGAATTATTTCTACCCTTTAATATACTATTTTCTATAAGAGGTTCAGGTAGAATAAATGCATATGATTGGAACGCCTTCTGCACACAATGAAAAATATAAACCATTGCTCAAAATATACCTCCTGAATGTTCCACATGATGCAGAACACTACATATGTTACTTAAGAGTTTTCTTCAGGTCTCTTTTTCTATCATCCCTTTCTTTGCCTTTTTCACTGCTGCTCCTATTTACAGGCAAGTTAATGTAACTGTAAATCCTGTCCTTCCAGGAAAACAAGTTTTAGCTTTCCAACTGAAACATTTGTGAAGATGGAAGATAGTCTTTTAATCAAGATAGGAAGCAGAATGAATAAGTTAGAAATGAACAGGAGTATAGTAAAACTGTCTTATATATTAAATGTTAGCTGGTGACATATTTTCAGCTTCCTATCAACACTGAGAGGTGCATCAGTCATTGCCAATGGTTTTATTTGATGTCACTATTTTCTGTTCTTGGCCATGATCTGCATGCTGTTCCCATTAAGCAACTTTTTGGCTTTTATTTCTGAGCCCCACAGGAGAGCATGAAATCAAATTAACAGGCTGTTATGAAGAAATTCCAATTGCCCAGGACACAGATTCACTTGGGGGAATTTCCGTTCTGGGTGCTTTGATGATACCTTTTTCACAACCAGCAAATGTATCTTTTAAGAGTCCATTAAATACAACTAAATAAACTGTTTGATCATCCCAGCATTTATGCCTCTGCTGTTCTTCAGGGAGGTAGGACAGTAAAACAACTTGAAGTGCCCATAGGCCAACAGTGGTCACACTAGGAGATGCACACCAGAGTCTCTATGTGATCAAGAACCATTACAGCCAATAGCCACTCTCTGCATGTGTTCAGAGAGCTCAAGGGAAGGACAAATATTAGAGAGGAGAGACGGCGATGACTATCTACCCATCACAGGGGGGCTGGACTAGATAGACAGCTGGCTATGAGCTACAGCTCCTACCAGCTTCTTTCCATCCAAAACTAGGGACCCAAAATCAGCCAGCATGACTATGTCACATCATTGATCATCTGAAATAGCCCCAGTTTGGGTGCTACAAGGAAAATACAGGTAGCACAAGTCACAGTTCACCCCTCCACACTTATGGTTTAGAAAAAGTCATTTCAGTTCAGCAAATTCAGTGAAGGCAAACCTACCTCACAAAGAGAGCTTGAAACAGAACAAATAGACATCTAGATCTACAGGAGAAAACTGCCATGTTTGGCAGTATCTGTTGATGAGTGCTAGTCAAGACTTTTCCAGTGTAATAGGTTGCCAGAAGAAAATGCCAGTTTAGCAACACCTAAATGTTTTTCAAGAATGTACCAATTTCATTGAAAACCTTGATGGGAAAGTTACCAAAATAAAACATTTTGATAAGGTCAAAACATTTCATTTTGACATTTATTTTATATTATCATTTAATATATAGTAAAAGTAAAAAAGATGAAGTGACTTTTCCAACTTTATCAGAACAGCAGATTTCTACCTTATCAAAATGTAATGCTTCAGAGCAGTTGAAACAAAGTTTTTTTGGAACATTGTGCCTTGCAGGAAAACCTTAGATTTTGACTTTTGTTCCCCTTTAGAAATGAAGACACATTTAAAGTCTGAATTTTGTACGCAAAGAAGTTCCATTTGGAAGACAGTTCTAACATAGCGTTCACCTTTTGATCTTGTAATGTATTATTTCTGAATCATATGAACTGTTGAACAGCTTCTGACAGCAGATGATGAGGTTGCATTAGACCTAAAGGGTGGAATTTAGTTTTTGATTAAGATACGTAGATATATGAATTGTCGTCTCAAACTGAATTCCCGCAAACTGTATGGAATTAAAATGTAAATATTCATAAATAAATAATAAGACTATTAGACTTCAAGATTCTAAAAAAGACACATTCCCATATGAATATTGGGGGTAGTGACGAGCAGCTATATGTACCCAAATCATGATGTGACTTGAAGCATAATTAACAACATGCAGGCATTTAATTTGGAATTGTCAGAAGATCCTATAGGTAGCAGCTATATACTTTGACAACACTAGCTTAATTCTATAACACACAAGGGTTTTAATTCATTTGCTATAGATCTGATAGCCTTCTGTGATGGCATGACAGGCTGGGTAGATGAGGCGAGAACAGTGGACATTGTCTACCTCAACTTCTGCAAGGCTTTTGACACTGTCTCCCATAACATCCTCACAGGTAAGCTTAGGAAGCGTGGGTTAGATGAGCAGACTATGAGCTGGACTGAGAACTGGCTGAATGGCAGAGCTCAGAGGATTGTGATCAGTGGCACAATGTCCAGTTTGAGGCCTGTAGCTAATGGTGTTCTCCAGGGGTCAGTACTGGGTCCAGTTTTGTTCAAAATATTCATCAACGACTTGGATGAGGGGACAGAGTGTACCCTCAGCAAGTTTGCTGATGACACAGAACTGGGAGGAGTGGCTGACACACCAGAAGTCTGTGCCACCATTCAGCAAGACTTGGACGGGCTGGAGAGTTGGGCAGAGCAGAACTTAATGAAGTTCAACAAGGGCAAGTGTAGGGTCCTGCACCCAGGGAGGAATAACCCAATGCACCGGTACAGGTTAAGGATTGACCTGCTGGAAAGCAGCTCTGTGGCAAGGAACCTGGGAGTTCTGGTGCACAACAAGTTGCACATGAGCCAGCAATGTGCCATTGTGTTCAAGAAGGCCAAAGGTATCCTGGGGTGCATTAAGAAGACCGTGGCCAGCAGGACAAGGGAAGTTATCCTCCCCCTCTACTCTGCCCTGGTGAGGCTACATCTGGAGTATTGGGTCCAGTTCTTGGCTTCCCAGTTCAAGAAAGACAAAGAACTCCTAGAGAGAGTCCAGCGGAGGGCTACAAAGATGATCAGGGGACTGGACTCTTATTAGGAAAGGCTGAGACTTCGGTCTGTTTAGCCTGGAGAAGAGAAGACTGAGAGGGGATCTTATCAATGTTTATAAATATCTAAAGGATGGGTGTCAAGGGGATGGGGCCAGACTCACTTCAGTGGTGCCCAGCAACAGGACAAGGGGCAACAGGCACAAACTGGAACACAGGAAATTCCATCTCAATGTGAGGAAAAACTTTACTTTGAGAGTACCAGAGCACTGGAAGAGGCTACCCGGAGAGATTGTGGAGTCTCCTTCTCTGGAGATATTCAAAACCCACCTGGATGCGTTCCTGTGCAACCTGCTGTAGGTGAACCTGCTTTGTCAAGGAGGGTTGGACTGGATGATCTCTGAAGGTCACATCAACCTCTACCATTCTGTGATTCTGTGATTCAGTGATCTCTGCAACAACACTAAAATTTTGTAATGTTCCCAACATGCAGGCTACTGCTTTCATATAATGCAATTAATAAACTCTAATGTTTCATCATGTTTCCTCTGAAATAATTTTATAATCACATTTGAATTTTCCTTTTTTTTTAAACTTATTAATATGTTACAGTAGAAATTCAGGGTGCAAATCAGAGACCACAGTCTGTAGTTCAGTGTAATGTGTGTCAATAATATCATGGCGATGAACTTAAAATCTTCTATTAAAATTTGCATCCCTACAAAGAGGAAGGCAGGCAGAAAAGCCAGGAGGCCTGCACGGATGAATAAGGAGCTCCTGGAAGTGACCAAAAGAAAAAAGGAGGCCTACAGGGAGTGGAGACAGGAGCGGGTAGCCTGGGGGGATTACAGAGGAATCGTTCGAGCAGCTAGAGAGCGGGTTAGACAAGCTAAAGCCCAGTTAGAACTAAATCTGGCCAGGGACATTAAGAGAAACAAAAAATCCTTCTATAAGCATGTCAGCGAGAAAAGAAAGACTAGGAAAAATGTAGGCCCTCTCCAGAAGGAAACGCAAGAACTGGTTACCCGGGACAGCGACAGAGCTGAAGTACTCAATGACTTTTTTGCCTCAGTCTTCACAACAAGGACAGCAGCCGCACTGCCCAAGACGCAGAATGCAAAGGAGAGGATTGGGAAAACGGAGCACTGCCCACTGTAGATGAAGATCAAGTGAGAGACCACCTGAGGAACCTGAAGGTGCACAAGTTCATGGGACCTGATGAGATACATCCGCGGGTCCTGAGGGAACTGGCAGATCAAGTCGCAAAGCCACTAGCCATCATATTTGAGAAGTCATGGCAGTCTGGCGAGGTTCCTGCCAACTGGAAAAGGGAAAACATAACCCCTATTTTCAAAAAAGGAAATAAGGAAGACCCGGGGAACTACAGGCCAGTCAATCTCACCTCTGTGCCTGGCAAGATCATGGAGCAGATCCTCCTGGAAACTCTGCTGAGGCACATAGAAAACAAGGAGGTGATTGGCGAGAGCCAACATGGCTTCACCAAGGGCAAGTCATGCCTGACAAATTTGGTGGCCTTCTACGAAGGGGTTACAGCGGCAGTGGACAAGGGAAGATCTGCTGATGTCATCTGCTTGGACTTGTGCAAAGCGTTTGACACTGTCCCACATGATATCCTGGTCTCTAAATTGAAGAGACATGGATTTGATAAATGGACCACTCGGTGGATAAAGAACTGGCTGGATGGTCGCACTCAAAGGGTTGCGGTCAACGGCTCGGTGTCCAAGTGGAGAGAAGTGACGAGTGGCGTTCCTCAGGGGTCGGTACTGGGACCTGTACTGTTCAACATCTTTGTTAGCGACATGGACAGTGGGGTTGTGTGCACCCTCAGCAAGTTTGCTGATGACACCAAGTTGTTTGGTGAGGCAGACACGCTGGAGGGGAGGGATGCCATCCAGAGGGACCTGAACAGGCTGGAGAGGTGGGCCCAAGCCAACCTCATGCAGTTCAACAAGGCCAAGTGCAAGGTCCTACATCTGGGTCGGGGCAATCCCAAGCACAAATACAGGCTCGGCGGGGAATGGCTGGAGAGCAGCCCTGTGGAGAAGGACCTGGGGGTGCTGATTGACAAGAAGCTGAACATGAGCCGGCAATGTGCGATCGCAGCCCAAAAGACCAACCGTATCCTGGGCTGCATCAAAAGAAGTGTGGCCAGCAGGTCAAGGGAGGTGATTCTGCCCCTCTACTCTGCTCTCGTGAGACCCCACCTGGAGTACTGCATCCAGCTCTGGAACCCCCAACATAAGAAGGACGTGGACCTGCTTGAGCGTGTCCAGAGGAGAGCCACGAGGATGATCAGAGGGATGGAGCACCTCTCCTATGAGGAGAGGATGAAAGAGTTGGGGCTGTTCAGCCTGGAGAAGAGAAGGCTCCAGGGAGACCTTATTGCAGCCTTCCAGTGCCTAAAGGGGGCCTACAGGAGAGCTGGGGAAGGACTTTTTACAAGGGCATGTAGTGATAGGACGAGGGGGAATGGCTTTAAGCTGGAAGAGGGCAGGTTTAGATTAAACATTAGGAAGAAGTTTTTCACTTTAAGGGTGGCGAGGCACTGGAACAGGTTGCCCAGAGAGGTTGTTGAGGCCCCGTCCCTGGAGGTGTTCAAGGCCAGGCTGGACGTGGCCTTGGGCAACCTGGTCTAGTGGGAGGTGCCTCTGCCTATGGCAGGGGGGTTGGAACTCGATGATCTTCAAGGTCCCTTCCAACCTAAACCATCCTATGATTCTATGATTCTGAAATTCTGGTCCATTATTTTTTCTTGTTTACATAGCTTGAAAGCATGACTCTCGTATATGTACCGCATAAACCTGCAAATCTGCACATGTTCCTCAAACTTGCATAAGATATAGCAGCTCTTGTTTCAAAAGCAGATATTTATTGTCTTCCCTGTTTTAAGATACAGGTTTTGAAAGTTGTTGTCCTCTGGAGGTATGTAAGGAAAGAAAGAGAAGGCAAAACATATTATTTAAATTTTTTCTTTTTTTTTTTTTTGTTTCTTCTTTTTTCTTTTTTTTGCTGAACTGTGAGCTAGAGGAATGCTGCTAGCTATTCTGCACATCCACAGCACCAAGGATCAAGTAAGTCTGTCGAGGGCTATGGGTAGAGCAGATGTAAGGCTCTGTTTCCTCAGAAGTACAAGTATCCATTGAAAAATCCCAGTGCCTATTACGGCTCACTGACATTCCCAGGAGACCATGGAAGAGTATTTAATGTAAAACAAACCACTGCATGATTCATTTCATCGTTTTATTTCAAGTAGAGAAAAAGATGCATTCTGTTTTCTCAGAAAACCATGCCCTTAAGTTCAGGTAGTGACAAAGTAATAAAAACACTTTGTTTTGTTTCTGTCAAGTTTTGTCTTTGTGGTTTGGGGTTTTTTTGCCACCTAAATCTTGTGTGGTTTGTACTGCAGGCAGCAGGGCTAGGGTAGTACATCATGTAAAATCATATGGAGTTGCTTGTGATGTCCAGTCACACCTCACTGGGTACAGCACACTCTGTTAGGAGAAGGAGGTATTGTATGACAAATTATATATCTATATCACTATATGTATGCATGAACAGGTACAACTGTGGGATTCATCTGATGCTTTTTGAAAGAGCAGCTGTTTGGTGAAACATTCCCTCCGCCCCCCCCCCCCCCCCCCCCCCAATGAAAGCAAAATGAATATTGGGAGGAAACAACAAAACAAACAAAATAAGAAGCACTTCATATTATTCTTGAGCTGGACAGTTAACCAAGAGATAGGAGTGTGCTACATTTTTCACCTTCTGAAGGACCATGTGGAATGGATATAAGATAAACTGGAAAAAAGAACAATAATCTGGTTTAAGTCAGTGATTCTCCTCATGAATGTTCAGCTGTGGAGAGTCATTTTGTGGTAGATTTTTTAGAGGTATCAGTGAAACGGACCACCACATAAACAAAACAAGAGTAACAGTGTGGTGTATCTCAAGCTTTCACTCTATTTATGGTTGGCCTTTTTTTTTTTAATTAGAAGGTTATCTTGTTACTCTTGATGAGTTATTTATCAAGAGCCAAGAGCATGCTAAGTCAGGATTCAAAACCTCTGAGCCTCTGTCACATAGTAATTGTCTCATATAGTAAATTTGGTCTAATACATTTGCAGTTTGGAGCCAGGAGTATTTTATGACTACTTTGCACAAGTAGAGATAACTGATCCTCTAATAAGAGGGGATCTCAGGGCCCTGAAGTCTAGGACATTAACAAAACTTACTGCTGTAAGCTTATATAATCACTGGTGGTCTAGGGTTTCAGGTCAAATTACTGTTATCTGTCATTTGCTTGTGAAAGAAAAAAAAAATCTGACAGCAAAAAGAGTTAAATTTTCCTTCCTCTTTACTTTTAATGTTTCCTGTTTCTCTTCTTTTAATCTCAGAGGAGTGCCTGCCTGACTCAGTGAAGGTAGGGGATGGAGATTCATGCAGGAGCAGAGATGTGAGGGACATTAACGGGTTAGAAACTACGGCCACACCTGGGAATGGTGAGGTCCTGAATGATCTCCTTTCCTGGATGTATTTAAAAGATGAGTAAGTGTGGTACTTAAGGACATGGTTTAGGACAAGAGGTAATGGGCACAAACTTGAGCATAGGAAGTTCCATCTTAACATGAGGAGGAACTTCTTTCCTTTGAGGGTGGTAGAGCACTGGCACAGGCTGCCCAGAGAGGTGGTGGAGTCTCGCACACTGGAGACATTCAAACCTGCCTGGATGCTGTCCTGTGCAACTGCTGTAGGTGTCCCTGCTGTGGCAGGGGGGTTGGACTTAGATGATCTCCAGAGGTCCCTTCCAACCCTGACCATTCTGTGACTTTGTGATTCTGTGATTCTATGGTTTAATGGTGGGTTTTTGGCAGTGTTAGGTTGATGGTTGGACTCGATGATCTTAAAGGTCTCTTCCAACCTAGATGATTCCATGATTCTGTGACATAACTAAAGTTCATATTCCCATCATTGTATAGGTCTTGTTAGATTAACTTCTAATTTCTTCGTGTCTACACACAAGCCCCTCTCATGTGAGCTTCTTGATGGAACCATCTGGGCTAAATGGCTAGGCTGAGTTCTGCTGTCTCTTGTGCTGACAGCCCATGATGAAGACAGCACACAGGCCTAATAGCTCTCAGCAGGACTGGTTGGATCTTTCATGATTAATTGGGAAAGAATGATAGATGACATTTGGATCAGTGAACTTCAGGCACTTGAATTCAGCTGGTGCCCATGCTTACTTCCTAGCGGCACTCACATGTTAACATCAGTCTTCTTCATGCGAGACTTCTATGTAATCTGATTTCCAAAAAAAGGAAACCCACATATGTGCTCTAGACATGAATCAAGGTTTCCTGCAGAAGTCAAGTTCAACTAGGATCCTGGGGGTGCATTTCAGCAAGCTCCAGCAATGAAATATAAATTCATCTGAAAAGCATCCTCAATGTGCAGTTGAGACACAGAGTATGTCCCCAAAATACCAAAGGATTGAAGAAGAATGGGCAACACTAGTGAGGGTATTTGAGTATGGTCTTGCAGTATAGACACTCACATACAGCAGACAGATACTAACTTGGCTGTTAAAGCCTGAAAATGAGTAACTCAGGTTACCCCTGGAATGAACACATGTGGTTAAAAGGATTCAAAGGTCACATTTGTTGTCTTTTGGTTATTGTTTTCTTTTCTTTTTGAAGGGAGAAAAGAAAGAGAGTTTAGGGCAACTTGAGATCTTGCAGCTGAAGTCTGATCCTATCTACTGTTAGATAAACCAAAATAAATGAACATAAACAAGGAGAGAAAAGAACAGTAAAGATATAAAAGGCAGGTTCTGTCTCTGGGGCTGATTTTTGCTTCAGCGTTGCTGTGAGAGAAGCAGGTCATGCACACCAAGGTCTGACACACTCATTGGGTTGCCAGGCTGTACAAACAGGCACTTCCTTCTGCTTTGGTCCCAGGTTAGCAGCAATGGAAAAGGTGAATTTGATTCTAAGAAAACAAAGAATATTAGCTGAAGGGATAGGTGAGTAGAAATACATGGCTGAAGGAAAATTGCGGAAAAGAAGGAGTCATGTTACAGGTGACTTTCAATGTTTAGCACAGGCAATGGAAGTATTGTAGCACCTGGTTCCCTTCCTTTGTCCTTTTCCAGTCAGGATGCATTTAATGACCTGCCTGATGAAGTCAGAGTAGTGTTGTAGAAGATCCCAGAAATCTGGGAGGCAAGAACAGCAGCATTGAGAGTAAAAGTTGCTTCTTCCAGCTTGAAGTAACTAACAAATATAGTCCAAGGCAGGATACCAGTCTCACCTTATTATAATCAAAAGAATTTCAATAATTCCAGCTGTAAACATTTTCTCCCTTTTATAGAATCTTTCAGTTCATTATTGTACCAGTCCTTGACATTGCCAGGGGCTTGGACAACCTCTGATGACAGTTTTCTTCCTCTGAATGACCAGTTTATTTGGACTGCTTTTACAGTTTCTCTCCACATACTCTATAGGCTAATCTAAATTTACATGCCTTTAGGTACCCTAAGGCTTTATCACCAGAGCAAAAAGTTAGCTCAGAAAGGTACATTCAAATGATTTGATGAGCAATACAGGGCAACTGATCAGCAAAGTGGCTGAATTAGTAGTGGAGGGCTTGCAGAGACACAAGGGCTGTACTCCTGCTTGCACTGCTTTCTGTGTCAGTGTCGTATTTGAGCTCACTGTGGCACTGCACTCACATAAGAGCTGTTGGGATGGGAAGGAGGATGAGCTTTAAGAAAACCCAGCATCCAGTTCCAGTAGTTGGGAAATCTTGCTATGCCTCAGCCTTTGCACTAGGTGCTATGAAAAGGGGAGGAGAAGCACAGTTTTAAGAGAGTCAGCAAAGGTCAGAGGCACAGCACAGTGGAGCAAGGAGAGCTCTTTCTCTCCAGGAAAAGTAGTAAGGTTTTGCTGTTAGATCAGGGAAACTCTCTCTCACTTTGGAGGTGATAATTTGAGTTGTCTTCAGACTTGTCTTGCAGACTGAGAAGCTTCTACCTCTGCAAATTAGCATATGATCATTTGAGCTAAGGAATTAGAGGTGAAAGGGTGCTAACATTATTCGTCTCTCTACCTTGAGTGCCACTGGCTATTAGGGCTGTTGTGCTTGAAAAAACATGTTAGCCACTTGGGTGGACTGACTGGTGACTTACATGTTGGGTTTCTGATAGCATTATTACCAAGTAGATTGGTACTAGAATAAGGGTTAAATATAGCAAGACTGATCTCTGATCCAATAGCAATAAGAAAGGAAGAAGACATCAAAGAGTCACATATTAAAAAAAAAAAGGGGAAGAAAACTGTCCGAAGAAAAGATTAAATCTATATACAACCTGTAATGGGGCTTTGTAAATGAGAGATATGAATGTAAGTATAGAAATAAATAGTATGTCAGATGCCAGTAGATGTTCTTGAATACATAGTTAAGCGCTATGTTTTGTCAGACCAAAACCAACCTCTTGTTACTCACTAAAATGGATTTTTGTGCAGAAATGTTTACAAGTGCCTTTTAAGAAGTGGCTATACTTGTCTTTTGCAGAGTAAGAAGTGAGATGAATTGTGACAGTTAGCATTCACAAGGAAAAAAGAGACGTTAGAATGATGCTGAATAGGCAATCCTGATTTTTATTTAAACTATCTTTACAAATGCACGAGTCCTACTAAAACAAGAAGGAAGCTAAGCTGAATTTGAAACTAGCATATGGTTCATTGTTTGCCCATCCAAATGAAGTTGGAGTGGAGCTTCAACTTGTCAGATTATGTTATAGAGGACATCCAAGATTCTATTATATTCTTATTAGCTGTCCAGAACTTAATGAGCTCAATAGAGATAGATTGCTTAATAAGGCCCCTCAAAGTGTATTTTTTCTGTCAGGAGATGGGGAAGTAATTTGACCGATCTTGCTGTCCAGGAGTTCAATATTTTAATCACCCAGATGTATGAAAAAAAACCTTTCTCAAGAACATCTACAAGAGTCAGATTTTTCTCAGTTATATCATTTATATACTTTCAGTAATTACACTCCATTTACTGGGTCATGAGAACTGACATTTAACTTTGAAGTGAAATGAATAACAATGAATTCACCTCTAATAGTTTCCTGGTTACTCTGACCTTGCAATATTACATTGTGATTTATTTTTTGTTGTATGAATTTACCTATTTTCATACTAAACACCTATGTTGCACAGAACACAAAAATCAGATAGAAATAGATAAAGTGTTGCCTGTATTCTACACCGATTACTAATATGACATTTGTAAACCACTCTTACTCTGGTCAGGAGTGTTTCAGTTTATCTATGTATGAAATGGAAGACTACGTACCTGAACTCACTCTGTGGGCCCTTCCTGAAATTTGGCGAACCAACCAAATTTGCATTTGTGGGCAAATCCATATGGGTCATATTTCAGAGTAAATTATGACATCAGCAAGTTACATCCAAAGTTGTGCGCAGATTCCTCCTCCCATGACAGAAAACAAAGAGACTTTCCTGGAATCAAAGCTGCCCTGGTTACTAAAAAAGAGTGAAAAAAACAAACCCAACCTCCACAAACCCAACCACCAAAACATTATTCTGAATCACTTTTAAGATAATACTGTTTACAATAATAAATGATTGGACGGTTAGTTTACAGTATTTGTAACTATTTCGCTATTGCCGGTGAAAAGCACAAGTCTGATAAACCCTTGTCCTTGGAACACGTGTAATTTAGAAACAATTCATTATTTCATCAATTTTTACATAGTTATCCTTTTTTTAAATGATGACACAGAAAAGCAACAATTGTGTGTGGGTAAAGATTAAATTTAGCCTTAAATTCACTAGATGAAACTGAAATTTTCCCAGGATTTAGATTTAATACAGTGGTATGAATGACATTTAAATCCCCCAAATGACAGTAATATCATAACGTTAGTTGATTTTCTGAAATGCAAACCTTTCATGGCAAGCTGTTTTGTATAGATGCTGCTTACATCCTAGACAGAGCTATGCTTTTAACCACCTTCTGGACTCTGAACCTGGAAACATGAAAACTAAGCACCACTCACATATAAGATTCTGATTAACACTTGCATCCTCTTTGATCCATTTGTTTCAGAAAACCTGGTATCTGAGTATATTGCTAGAGAAAGAGATTTCTGCAACCTCACTGAAATATTTGGAAGTCATTATCACACTCACAATGTTAACAGTTTTACATACAATTGTGGTGTACAACTGGCTGGAAGGTTAACTTGAGGCTACAACCAAAGCCCACAGCTTTCACCTCTAAGCGATGTGGTAAATGTTTGCTTTTCACAGGACCTGCATCATGTTTAGTCTCATCTCAAAATTTTGTGGGTTTTGGTTTTTTTTTAAACTCTGAGGCAACTCTTCTTTGCTTCTTTTAAGCACTTCATGGTAGGACACTGCTTGACTCATGACATTGATATAACTTAAAAAAAATGATTGCATGTAGAAGACAAGAATAACCCAATAGCTATCCTTTCTAATCTGTGCTAGAAAGTTTAAAGCTGTCTACCAATCAATCAAACAGGTCAAGACTTGAAGGCCATTCTGCTTTTTGAACTCATGATTTTACGACCTTTGTATTTTTCTATGGCCCAGCAAAGATCACTGTTGCTGTATCGAACAGCATGCAAAATCAGCCCCCTCAAAATACTCCACTGTGGTAGTGCTTGGGGCTAACCAATGCATCTTTGGAAAAAGGCATAACATTTCACTATGCACTTATGATAATTATCCACTGGAACAAAGTCCTTATGTGTCATCTAAGAGGACCTAAGGATAAAAGTGATAAGGTGTCCAACAGATGACTGTCAAAACTCAAGGTTCAATTGCTTCTTGTCAGAGTCTAATTTTCTCTTACATTATCTGTTATACTATCTAATCAAGCACTAATAGCACAGAAAGTGCTCCCCCCCACACTTAAAGAGCTTTGTGTCCTCTCTAGACTCTCACAGGAGAGCTTTCAAGCCATATTTCACATGCATTTGCTATTTCCCCAAACCATTTGTCTTCTATCAGATTAAATCTTTTGATTTTTGACCATTTAGATGAAAGATTCAATGTGTTACCAAGTTACTTTTACTTTTTGTTGGATTTTTAGTTTTCTTTTTTCCTGAAATACCTATTACTGACTGTAGCAAGAGAAATATGTTTATTGGAGATTTTAGAGCTAAAATATTTTGCCTGGCAACACAACAACAGGAGAATCCCCAAGTGGGATTAACGCCTCATTCTGCTGTGTATTTTACAAACATAGTAAGAGACAGTTCTTGCACCAAGGAGTTTCTAAACAAAAAAAAAAAAACAAAAAAAAACCAAAAAAACCCCCCAAACCTAAAACAAGGCAAAGAATTAAATGAAAGCAAGGTGCTCTAATTTGAACAACAGAGAGCTTTGTGGCAGAAAAATCAAAGATTCACTGAGATTTTTGTAAAACCTTCGGTAATGAATAATACAGACGTGGGTGGTAAAATGTTAAATTTTGATTGTAAATATACTGACATGGAACCTTATAATTGTGGTACAAAAAAATTAAGAATGGGTTTTCAAGGTGGAAGTAATAACTTATATGAATAATTGTAATTATTATTCATTTAAATAATTATTTGGATGTGTTTGGTGTTTAGAAGAGCAATAAAGAAAACTTGACTTCTTTTTTTTGTAATATATTTTGTTTCAGACATGTGAGATATAACCTATGGAGGAGGATTCAGCGTGATTTGGATAGGGATGCAGAAAATAATAAATGTCAGAGAAAAAGAGGAAAAATGTAGGAGGTCATGATAGCAAATGGAAAAGAAATTACTTAAGGGAAAAAAATCACTTTCTGAATCCAGTTCCTTCTTTTTTTGATTGAAAAGGTGCCTGGAGAGTATGGAAAACATCACAAGTGATTTAGAAAATGTGGGTTTTTTAGTCTGGAAAAGAGAACATTAATGGATTGGCAGTTCTTCAATTAAAAAATATCATTTTTATAAAAAGGAAAATAACTGAGTGTTTTCCAAGGTTGAAGGAGACAAGAAAAATCTGTTTAATGTACAACAAATATGGTCGAGCATTGGATCAGGCTGCATGAGAATGATACAGAATCTGTATTAAGAAATTTTTTTAAAGAAAAAGTTAAACAAGCATCTGTCTGAATGCTTAAGGTATTATTGACACTGTCTGAAAAAAGTTATTGACTTGAGTTCTTCACAGCTCTCTGACTCTCTGATTGTATTTCTCTGTCAGAGAAAGGAACTTTGGGAAGAAAGGAGAAACTGAGGGTGGTGGTAACAGGAAGGCTAATACAGAGTCTAAATGCCAATCGGATATCCCAGGATAAATGCTTAGTTCTACAGATGAAATGAGGTTTCCGTGCAGGAAACTTGATGCTTGCTTGCTTGCTTTTTCTATAATAGTTTCCCAACAGACTATAAAAATTAATGGCAAAGGGCTTGCTTGACACTGCAGTTTGCTCTTACAGTTCTCAACTGAATACACACATATGTCCAGAGTTAAATCTGTTTCACCATCATTTGCTTCACTTTTCTGTAAGTCTGACCAATGTAGATGTAGGACAGTCACGCTGCACTGGGTTTGCACGGGAATGTTTTGGTAGCGGGGGGGGCTACAGGGGTGACTTCTGTGAGAAGCTGCTAGAAGCTCCCCCTATGTCTGATAGAGCCAATGCCAGCCGGTTCCAAGACAGACCCACCAATGGCCAAGGCCAAGCCCATCAATGATGGTGGTAGCACCTCTGTGACAGCATATTTAAGAAGGGGAAAAAACTGCTGCACAGCAATAACCAGAAGAGAGGAGTGAAAATATGTGAGAGCAATAATTCTGCAGACACCCAGGTCAGTGAAGAAGGAGGGGGAGGAGGTGCTCCAAGTGCCAGAGCAGAGGTTCCCTGGCAGCCCATGGTGAAGACGATGGTGAGGGAGGTTGTCCCCCTACAGCTCATGGAGGTTGACGCTGGAGCACTTATCCACCTGCAGCCCACAGAGGACCCCACTGGAGCAGGTGGATGCCCAAAGGAGGCTGCAACCCTATGGGAAGCCCACGCTGGAGCAGGCTCCTGGCAGGACCTTTGGACCCATGGAGAGAGGAGCCCACGCTGGAACAGGTTTGCTGGCAGGACTCGTGAGCCCCATGGGGGACCCATGCTGGAGTAGTCTGTTACTGAAGGACTGCAACTCATGGAAGGGATCCATGCTGGACCAGTTTGTGAAGAACTGCAGTCCATGGGAAGGACTCATGTTGGAAAAGTTCATGGAGGACTGTCTCCCATGGGAGAAGCCCCATGCTGGAGTAGGAGAAGAGAGAGAGGAGGAAGGAGCGGCAGAGAACTCATGATGAACTGACCGCAACCCCTGCTCCCTGTCATCCCACACTGCCTGGGGGAAGGACGTAGAAAAATTGGGAGTGAAATTGAGCCCAGGAAGAAGGAAGGAATGAGGGAAATGTCTTTTATTTCTTATAATCCTACTCTAACCTTTGATTGGCAATAAATGAATTTCACTGAGTTAAGTCTGTTTTGCCCATGGCAGTAATTGGTGAATAATCTCCTTGTCTCTGTTTGGACCCACAAGCCTTTCATGGTATTTTTCTCCCCGTGTCCAGTTGAGGAGGCGGAGTGATAGAATGTCTTGGTGGGCATCTGGTGCCCAGGCAAGGTCAACCCACCACACATGCATAGGAATCCCCTCAAGTAGTAAAGAGTTTTCCTTCTAACAGGGATGTTAGAGCCAAGCTTTTAAACTGATGAACCCTTTGCAGAGCTCAAAACAGGTGTCTTCAACAGACTTTATATCACTGACTAGTTAACATGAGTCATGACTACAGGGACTAAAAGTTTAGTATTCTGGAGAGGATCATGTAGATACGGCAGTTTTAAAATGAAAGTCTGCGACTTTTGAAGTCTGCAAGTATATTCTACCAAACTTTCAAAAATTAAATTCAGTGTTAGACTAATGGTAACGAAATGCTTCTATTATTTCTACAAAGTTGTCTCAGCTTGAAAACTTGAGGCAGTTTGGAGTTGTGTAGTGATCTGTTTTGGAATTCTGAAAAGACGTGGCTGTGTTCATTCCCAAACAGGTTGTCAGAAAGGCCCCAAACAAAGTTTTGCGTTGTGCTGAGGCAACAGTGATCTTAGTCTTACTGTATTTCTCTGACTAATATGTTTCCCAAAGAGATATCAAGGTCCAGAAAAGATGTGGAAATAATTGGTGCGTTGTAAGGAAAAATATTCCTCCATACTGCACCTCCCGAGAAAGTGTGTTGTCTGTAGAGTTTAGTAGTCAGCTGACGTTATTTACGTTTCATCTGAATTGAGTAGGAAAAGACCAGTTAACATAAAAGAATGTATGTCTCATAATCACGGCCAGTTTGAAGACCCTTTTATCTGGGTCTGTGGATTCCCATATCTGTATGCTGTTGAGGAGATAGTTAGAATTTTGATTACAGAATAAAGCACCTACAGAAAGTGCTGTATGCAAATGCTGAAGAGCATGGGTCAAAGTTTTATGCTTTCTGGGACTGCCTAGCATATTAACAGGTCTAGGGAAAAAATGACTGTGGTTAAAAATTAATAGCACACTGACAAGTATGATTTAAACCTATCCAAATCTAAGGCAGCCAGCCCTAGTAAAATCTTCACATACTTAAGAGGTAACCCATAGCCAGTGGTGTCAAAAAGTGCTGTGAGGATTGAGAAATTAATCTACATTTCTCTCACATAGCAGTTTTGTCCTTGTGTGAAAAGTAAGTGAGGGATTTTGCTGCCCTTGTGTCTTTTATTTAACCTCCATTAACGCTGCATGTAGTAAAATGCTACTGTGTTAAATAAACATTACTTCTTTGAAAAACAAATTAGATAGCAAGTAATATGTTAAGAGCTGACTGAATTCTTCCTCCCCATTTAGTTGAGATACATCTCCTTTTTCCTCTGTCAAGTATTTGTTGCTTTGCACATCCTTATGCTCATCAGAAAGTTGGATAAATTATTTTCAGACATTGGACTAACTGTAAATTGATTGCTTCCTCTAACTGGCATTTATGGTATAGCTAGATCATCTAAATGCCATTGTACTGCTTCTGCTTACCAAGTAGGTGACAGAAACTTCCATAACTGGAGAGCAGCAAAGGAGTTATAGTTATTTACAGAAAAAATGTTTTTAAGTTTTGAAAATATTTCCCCTACTCAGCTGCTGTCCATATGTTAATCAATCATCTGACCTTATGCAAACCAATCTTGATTCAATTATTAATGAAAGTCCTTTCTGAAACTACTCGGCCACCTCAGTATATGAAAAACCATTGATGGAACTCTGTAATACAAAGATTGCAGTGATAAATCAGGCCGTGGAATGAATGGCAACATCCATATCTGGCTCTGGATCCAAAATGTCATCTATTTTGCTATTTTCTTTATGGTAGCACACCATATGTGTTAAGTGCTTTGCTTTCAAGAAGGACAGAAAAAGATCTTATTTAAAGGAGTTCAAGTCTAGGACAGGGTAGTTAAAAAAAAAGATTAAGGCAAAAAGAAGCAACAGTAGTTGATTCATACAAATATCAGCAGGACATTTTACTGCAGAAGTGGAATATTTTTTAACAGAAGTTTAAATGTGCAATGGGGAGAGGTGTTTATTGGTAACTTCAGACCACTTCAGTTGCTTTAGCAGTTCATGTCACTGGCTGATTCCTGGTAATGTTAACCTGTAATCACAGCCCATTCCTAATTGCTGTGTTCCTATTCAGCAATCACAAACTGGGAATCACTGGCTTCTGTCTGAGCCTCATACAGGTGTATCTCAATTCTATTCTGGCTTGGACATGTCTTTCATCTGCGTCCACACCTATGTTATAGATTTGTTTCCGAGAAGTAGCACAGTTTTGAAGTATCTCAACTACCTCCATTTTCTCTGCTTTGCTTTGGTTAGCAAAGTGATTTTGGTACATAGGAAGCAGACTTCTGTCAGAAGCAATTTCTGAGAAATTTCTCTCCACGTGAGCGATTAATGTTTGCTCTCCCGTTATGGAGACCACAGGGTAAGAAATAATGACCAATCACTAAGACAGCTTTGAAATATCCAGTGACGATGTTTGGTCCAAGGCACGAGAGTAAATCTGTCTAAAGTACACCCTTGAATCACTCTGAATTACTTAAGCATATCCTTTCCGTGTCCAATATGGCTTCAGCTGGCTTCATAATTTTTGTTCACCTAATGCATAAATTAAATTAATAGTGTTTAGTGAAGATGGAAAGATAGCAAAGATGTACAATTTACTGATGTAAAATGCTTTGAGAACTTTGGACATTAGTCCTGTGAAATGGCAAATCATTACCATATGAAACAAATCCTTTATTCTCTTGAAATCTAATGAGGTAAATAACTTAAATATTTTAACATTAAGTATTCAAAAGCACTTAGTATTGCTTAATAAAGAAAGCAATAACAAGAAGGAAAGGAGGAGAGCAAGTAAGCAACTGCAATGCCTATGGCAATTCTAGGGTTAGGCAAAGAACTAGTGTGCAATGAAATCTCATTATAAAAAGAAATAATATTTGCATTTTTACTGTTTCTTTTGTTGAGTATTTTATTTGAAAGGAAGTGAAACTATCAGTATTAGATATCTAGTTTAGAAATGTAATTTAAATTGGTTTCTCTTTCGTTTTCGGTTCCCCCATTTTTAATTGGATTTTATAATAGTATAAGCATATATGAAAAAGAGTAAAAATGGGTAATTATATGCGCAACTATTTTTAAAATATAGTAGCAATGGCGAGGATGAGCTGAAAAGTACTCATACACTATTGTAATGTCAAGGTATAGGCCACACATTAGGAACAGTCAGAGGATTAAAGTTAGCGAGCAAAAGATACTTCTTTAACATTATAGATAATAAAGATAGACAGGTAGGTAGGTAGGTAGGTAGATAGATAGATATGGGTGTGTGTGTGTATGTGTATATATATGTATACACATAGTTACCAAAGAAACTGAAATTTATAGTGAGCACAGCATCAGCGTGTGTTACAGATCTTCTCCTCCACCCACCGCAAATACACACAAGAGGCATGGAACTGGCAGCTGGTAGGTTCCAGGGCCAAAGGAACCATTATAGCTTGACCTGAAGAGCCAATATGTACGTTGCTGTCAGAGAAAAGGTGTTGCCAAAGTGTGTCACGTTTACAGTAGAACGCCTATAGTTGCCTGATCTGGGTGATTTCATAAGTGCTCTGAAGCCCCAGATAAGACTCTATTCTTATTCTTATAATTTTCCACAGACTGGATAAAAAACACCATGTAAGTGTACATCCGACCTTTAGATGTTCTAGGGAAACAGAGAGGAAACTGAGAAAGAACCAGCTAAAGCATTAATCCAGAGGAAACTTAAAGCTGGGGACTGGCTTTAAGATAGAAGCTTGCATTCTTCACCTTTATACTGTTATCTGACTTCCAGTACAAGATAATTATTTTCTATAGACATCAATCTCTACCACATCCAGAAAAACACTGAATTTTTATGGTGGAAAACGCAGTTTTCTATTTTGGTTTTTCTACAGCTCTAAAATACATAAGTCAAGATACTTATTTCATAGAATCATAGAATCATAGAATCATAGAATCATAGAATGGTTTAGGTTGGAAGGGACCTTGAAGATCATCGAGTTCCAACCCCCCTGCCATAGGCAGGGACACCTCCCACTAGACCAGGTTGCCCAAGGCCACGTCCAGCCTGGCCTTATTTGTATCAGACAGCTAATTATATTTGTCTGAGGCTTAAACCAAAGCAAAACTTTAAAAGACACATTGACTCCTAAAGATATTCAGCTTAGAAATTGTTATCCTATAATATCAAACCCAAGAGTTTAAACATCCTCAAAACTTAATTTCATAACTATGAATTTCACTCTGCTGTTAAACTGTAATAAGACTATGGATTTACTGTAGGTCTTTTCTTCCCAAATCATGTATTGTTCCCAACAAGTATATTGCCTTACAAGAGAATAAAAGTAACATCTTTCAGAAAGTTAGCACTTCCTGAAAGCTACTTAGAAGAGTAACTACTTCTAGTTTGGCACAAAAGCTTGCAGCATTAAAAATCAAAAGTATTTCCTTATATAGTGTTTTCCTCAGTAGTTTTAGTGGCAAAGGAATCCCTTTCAATTTGTTAAGGGTTTGCTTAGTTGATCCAAATAACCTACTCACAGTATCCCAAAGGAGAACGGTAATTATATAGTGATGTAAATAACGTTGTTTCAACAAATAGCAACAGAACAAGACTCCTACCACCCACAAAAAAATCTAAATAGAATTCAGCATGTTCTCTTTCTCTGTGATCAGATAATATTTAAGTATTTTAGTTGCTCAAGGTCTTTCCAAGTTTTTAGTGTCATTTTCATATTATTGAAAATATTTTGTCATTCATTTAAAGCTCAGCTTCCCTGAAGCAGAGATATTTTGCATTAAAGATTGTACATGACCAGCTTCATAGCTAATTCTCCTGGGAATCCTATGGCTTAAAGTTTATTTTTATTTTAATTCAATGATATGACTGAGACTAGGAACAATTTAGAGAAGGAACATTAGAGGCACATACGTTAGCTAAATATATGTACACACATGTATGTTCATGTGCTCCTACGTGTTCAAAAGCAATTCAGTTTTGTCCTTTAACACTGAAAAACGGGTATTAAACTAAAACTACCTAATGTCTTAATAAGTAAATTTTTAACATTTCCTGGATGAAGTGCCTTTAGGGCAACGTTCTCATGCTTTGCCAGACTTCTTGCTAGAAGTACAGTTAAATTTTAGCTCTTTTTTTTTTTCAGATTTTCTGAAGTTGTGAACCAGCTGCTTTCAGATCAATGTTTTCCACTGTGATCTTTGGCATATGCCATTGTTTCCATAGAGGTGTTATCGTCTTCTAACTCCCTTCCCTTTCAACCCCTGATACTTCAGTCTGTGAAAGAAAAGGACTTGTCACTCTTGGCATTACCTCCCGGGACTGAGAAATGAGAAAAGGAGGCATGGTGACAACTACTCATCACTTGGAGCTGATAGAAGGGGTAAGTTATGTGGAGGAGGGAGTGCCTGAAGGGGGTACAGGGTATGTGTCAATGGCAAGCCTAGGGTAGGGGTAAATGTGGGCCAGGAGAAAAATATCGGTGAATTCACAAAAATTGGAGAAGAGGGAAATTCCACAACGAATGGAGTTGATGTGAATCCCTTCTTGCCTTCTCCCTTTGGGATAATTAGCCAGACTATTGTTCAGCCATTCAAATTCATACACACAGAGTGGTCAGAGTGAATTCATAATGAGGGGCAGATGATACTTCATAGCAGCTTTTAGGAACAAACCCAAAGTCTTTCCCCAAAGGCGAAGCAAACTGGAAAAGCTCATTATTTTGGAGCTTTTGGAGTCAGCAGTGCGGTGAGAGAGTACAAGAACCATTAGTAAGCATGTCAAGGCAAGAGCTGCATTAACGGCATTTACGCCCAAGACATCTGGTTCCGTTAACCCGCCAACTTTTCTACCCTCCTGTAGAAAACAGAAAAATAATCTTACTGGCTCCAAAACTGATCCTCTTACTTGTTCTGTTCCTAGACTTTTACCTTACCACAATTGCTCATCTTTTAAAACTTTCCTTTAGGGCATCAAATTTTCTTTTCTTCTGTCAAAAGTGGTACCGCATCAAACAGGTTTCCTTCTGCATGCTGCTCTTGTTCTCAAGAAGCTGAGGAACTCCTTATTTTCTGAAGGAGAGGAGAGGAGAGGAGAGGAGAGGAGAGGAGAGGAGAGGAGAGGAGAGGAGAGGAGAGGAGAGGAGAGGAGAGGAGAGGAGAGGAGAGGAGAGGAGAGGAGAGGAGAGGAGAGGAGAGGAGAGGAGAGGAGAGGAGAGGAGAGGAGAGGAGAGGAGAGGAGAGGAGAGGAGAGGAGAGGAGAGGAGAGGAGAGGAGAGGAGAGAAAAAGCAATGTGTAGGGACAAGACAAAAGAAAAAAAATGAAGGAGATGATAACAGACATGAAGTACTTTTCTTCATATAAACGTGCTTGCCCTAGTGTTACAGACCTCCTTTTAATGTCCCGCTCTCAAAGACCACTCCACATGGAAAAGAAAGCAGGTGTTATTGACAGGCCACCTCCCAAAGTGCACAACAAAGTGATGCAACAACTTGTAATGTATTTATAGCTCTTTCCAAAGGAAATATCTGATTACATAGAAAAGACTACTCCCATGGCCCAATTAATCTCAGAATACTCAGAGAGCTGTGGATATGCTGACATTTTTGAAATATTTGGAACTGCGTTCATTTAATTCACAGCTCTAATACACAGAAGCAGAAAAACTAACCCAAATTATAACCGTTTTTCTCTCCTCTGCTCGTTCCATTATAAGGCTCATAAGTTGCCTAAGCATTCACTTGCAGCCAGGTGTGGCCTAAGACCTTCAATGAATTTCTAATGATTTTTTTGCTTAGCTTGAATATTAATGAATGATGTACTGAAATTTTTCTTATGATGTGCAATGAGGGAATTTTCAAGGATAAAAGTTCTTCTGGTTCTTTATCCTAAGGATTTTTCTATTGATTTGAGTTAGTGTGTCACCGTATGCAGCACCCTCAAAAATGTGTTACCTTGTTTAATGACTTTTATTCTTAAGGAAGTCTCTTAAGTCATCCTGAAGCATTCTAGCAAGAATATGGCAATTATGTATAATACAAATTGGACTGCAAACATATTTCAACTGCTTTCCTTGTTTTGTTTAAGTTTGAACTGTCTTCTTCTGGTGATTGTCGTATTTGCTTCTAATTGTCAAATAAAATTTAATGCTATAAAACCTCTCTGGATACCAAATAACAATATACATTAAAAGCTAATTAAATATATTCTGCATGAAGATTCACATAGTCCATATGTTTTGAAGATTTCTTACGTACCTGGAAATATTCAGTGTGGTACAATAGAAAAATGAATTACATTAGGATTCTGGAAATTCGGACCAAATTTCCAAAGTTACAGTCAATGTGCTAGGTTATATAAGAGTCATTTTACATTTCTGTGTCAACTTCCCCTCCCATTCTTCTTCTGTCTCATATGCTTAGACCGTACATTGCTTGAAAGGGATGTTGTCTATTACCGAGGGGATAGAAAACACCTCTTACAATGAGGTCTGATTTTTACTGTGAATTCAAGATTTGACAATGGTAAAAAAATAGCAGCAACAATACCAGGACTCCAAGTTTTTGCAAGATTTTAGCTCTTTTCAAAATACTAAACAAAAATGAGTCTACAATAAGGACTTATTTGCCTGCTTTTCTAGTTTCCCTTCTTCATGAACTTGAACATATTTCCTGTGTTATTTAGAGGGTAAGCGATATGATTGAAAAACCTTGTAGAAGTGTGTATGCAACTATATATATGTATATATTTATAAAAATTCACTTTGGGACCTCTCTTGCTTGGAACTCCACAGTCAAATGTATATTAAAACTTTTGCAACTTTATTCCACTTTTCAGATTTTATTGCTGGTAGGCCCAATATTCCTGGCTTTCTCTCTTTACTTCTTGTTGAGGTAGTTTAAGAGTTTCTTCAATCCATTCAATAAAACATCCAGTGCTACCATCTCCGGGATCTTCATACTCTATTATGCCAAAATAGCAGGAGCCATTAGTCCCCCGAGTGTCCTAGTAACTTACAAATTGCAAAAAGTACGTATAACTTGCCTGAGTGATACACTTGAAATGTTCTTCAATGTGTAACTGAAATGTCTGAATCTGATGAAAAGCTCTTTTTTTCTCTTTCTTTTCTCTAGATGAACGTAATGCTCTGGATTCATAGTGTGCATCTGTCTAAAGTTTGATTTGACTTACATGAACTTACTATTTGTTTAATTTTCTTGGACAACAGTGCCATGTCAGATGAAGCAGAGGGTGATGACATTTCAGAGCTCTGAGCAGATATTTTGGGAAGCCCATGGAGTTCTGCTATATCCTGTAAGGCTATAAAAAAAAGCAAATAGAGTGCCTATGTTTAACAAAGGAGATAAAGAAGAGCTGTAGAAATGCAGATCAATCAATCAGCTTTATTAATTTCCTAGAAAAATACCGTAAAAGGATAATCAGACAATTTGTAGGTACCTAGAAGACAGTAAAATGGTGAATAACAGCCAGTGTGGATTTATCCAGTGTGATTTGTATCAAACCAATCCAGTCTCTTTTTTTATAACAGGGTAGCAGACTATGGAAAGAGAAGAAACAGTCATACTCTTGTTTTCATATGATCCCTTTGCCATGTATCTTCCCTTTTTTGAATGTATTTTGTTTGTTTTGTCTCTTGTAGACTTCTTAGAAGTTTGTTATGGAAACCTCATTTGCATAATATTGCTATAGCATAGGTGCAAAGATGTTTGAAAGCTCAATATAAAGATCAGTTTTCAATAGTTCATATTCAGAATACAACATTGTACCAAGTTATTCCCTGCCAAGATCTATCTTGTGTGGTACTAGTCAGTATTTTTATGAGTAAACATTAGAATAAAGAGTAGATGTATTAAATCTGCCAGTAACTGAGGCCAAAGAATAGTCACTGTGTTGCGATACACAAATAAAGTTCAAAATGATCTTAATACAGGAGAAAGAGGACTCTCAGCAAAAAATACACGATTTGGTAAGAATAAGTTCAAGACGTCATTCTCAAGTAAGAATAATACACCATACAAATATAGGATGAGAGAGAACTGACTGAAATAACACTACAAAAATAAATTTTGGGGCTATAGTGGATCAAAAATTGAATTTTATTTAAAAAGTTATAAAGAAATCAAATTTCATACTGGGGATATAAAACCATAAGTAGCATCTCCAGAACTCCTGAATAAATATTTTCAATTTTCTCAGCAGAGGGGAGAATTCCATCACGGTTCTCTCAGTGGTACTATGCTTCTGTGACTTTAGTTATAGGATCCCTTAAGAAGTCTTAAGAGGAATTTTTCTGGCCAAATCAGACATTTCAACTATTTCTCCGTGTTGTTATAAAAGCTTTCATGATGCTATTTCAGTTACCACAGTTTTTTATGTACTCTTATTTTTTGCCTTATAGCAAGGTGATTCTTTGGTAGATAGTTTTTTTGTTGTACTAATTTTGTCTGCAGTGACTTAGCATTAGTTTTAGCTATAGTTTTGTCTCAGAGTCAGTACTCACATGAGCTTGCTTCTTAGTGTCCTGTTCTCTCTTTCACTTTCTTGGCGTTAATATGCATGATGGAAAATGTATGTTATCAAAAAAGGAGTTCTTCTTACAAGCAGAAGTTCATGCATGGATTTGTCTCAAAAAAGACTAATTAAAACTTACAAACTGCTTTAACAGTGAACTTTAAATTCATGTTGTGAGGAAAATCTGCCTGCATACCCACAAGAATATTTTCCCATGGTATACAAATACCAGTGTACTGTTTTTTGGGGCCTCAGGGAATCAAGGCATTTTATCATTGCAGTCAAAGTTACATAAAAAGATTTATTATATGTTCCCAGGCCATATAATGAGGCACACTCTTCTATCGCCTCTTAAGCCTTTGGATCTTCTAATGGCAGAACAGATGGAGTTGTTAACTCTCTGAGGAGCCATGTAACACTTTTAAGACTGGCTTTGAGTTTTCCCAGAGATATATATATACTCAACCTCTTGCTACTTATACAATCACTTGACTATCTCTCTTAAGAGAGACTACTATTAAATCTTTCTCTGAGTAAGATCAAATCCAAGCCCACTATTTATAATGCGTAAATAAGCTTCATAACAGATTTCTTTCCTTTCTGAAATAATTGGGTGGTTGATGTCAAGAAGAGATGACACATGCCATGTCATTTTACTCGTTAGAGTCCCTTGAAAACTTTCAAACCCAACTTCTCTAACAGGAACTGTTCTATAATCTAGACCTAATGAGGTGAACAGTCTTTTGATAAAAAAAATCATATCCATAGGTGCTGATACTTTTGTGATAGTGAAAACAGTGGGAGTATAAATAGAAAATGTTATGGCTTGTGGCTCTGTTTGTTTTAATTACCAAACAGTGCCAAGATTTGCTTTCTGGCCCTAAAGCCAAACAGCAAAATTGCAACACATTCATTTTACTAATCTTAGCCTCTACACAGGGTGGTGACATGCAAAGTGTCTAATGAGAACAATTCCTGGCCCAGGCTACATTCTCAAATACACCTGTTATTTGAAAGTGTTTGTTGGCCTGGGTTAAAGTAATTTCAGTATTTATCCGTTATAGATGATCCAGCTCCAGTGTAAGGGACTGTCCTCTCACACTAATTTGCTCTTCTGAGATACTGAGACAGATGGAAATTTGGTTAGTTGGCTGGATTTGGGACTAGGAATAATTTGCCTTCGACACTGAAGAAGATACTTGGGTTTTGTTAAATTGTTTGGTTAGTAAATTCTTCTGACGTTGATTTACTGGTTTGAAACGTGTTTATCTTGAAAGGACATGTGCAGCTTAAGCTGTTTTCACACCACAGGTTTTGTTAAGATACTTTAAGATCCCTTAAATAGAATAAGATATCCCAACACTTTGTGGATGGTATGACCATATATAGATTTAAATGAATATGTAAATTGTATAGTTTGAATTAAATTATGAAAGACACTTTAGAACACTGGTTCCTTGTCACTTTGCCCAAGATATATCTTTAGCATCTGCTGCTTATTTGCTCTGCCAGGCCAAGGTCTTTGTGGATATGAAATGAGTAATGAAGTGCTTCCTTTGTATTACTGTCATTCTGGATTTCTACTGTAAGAATTCCTAAATTTTGGTAATAATCTTACTATGGTAATTAGAATTAACTAAACAAATGTAAAAGGTGTTACCCAGCCTGAACATAATCCCCTTATAATCTGAGACAATCAACACTGCTGTGTTCTATCCTCATTTCCAAAACACATTGAATTTCCAACTGTTACCCTACTTTTTGTACTGCTATTATTTGCTGACACTGGATTGCAGACCTAGGAATATTGTCTAACATGGAATCAAAGTGTACCTGAGCAACTTTTAAAGTTATCTTCTTTTACCTTCAAAAGGCCTTTTAATGACATTTTGACATAGGTAATATGTTTTGGGTAAAGGGCAAAAGACTAAGAAAATCTTTTTATTGATATTTAAATGCAACATTCCTCCTGGCACTTCTATTGACGAAAGGCCAGCCAAGTTTTGCGTTCTGTTTCTGTAGCAAATTCTATAGCTATTCAGTTAGACTTGTACTTCCGAGATCTCTAAACAGATTTTTTCCTTAAGCTTGAAGATACTTCTGTTCTCTCTTTTAATCCCCAAAACATGAAAAAGCAGAGTGCTCCCTTTTTCTTCTTCTTTTTTTTTTTTTTTTAAAAATTGAATAAGTCTCATAACTTTTGAGGGGTATCTCACTTTCTGACTGTTGAAATTTATTGTGAAATTTCAGTAGTAACAACAATAACAAAAGTTATGCCACTGTTCCTTGTTGTCCCATCTACAGTAAACTTATTGTATTTGTATTCCTTTTCAGTCATAGAATCATAGAATGATTTGGACTGGAGTGGACCTTAAAGATCATCTAGTTCCAACCCCCTGCCATGGGCAGGGACACCTCCCACCAGACCAAGCTGCTCAAAGCCTGATCCAACCTGGCCTTAAACACCTCCAGGGATGGGGCCTCCACAACTTCTCTGAGCCATTTGTTCCAGTGTCCCACTGCCATCAGAGTGAAGAATTTCTTCCTTATATCAAATCTAAATCTATCCTCTTTCATTTTAAAATTGTTACCCCTCCTCCTATCGCTACAATCCCTGATAAAGAGTCCCTTCCCAGCTCTCCAGTAGGCCCCCTTTAAGTACTGGAAGACTGCAATAAGGTGTCACCGGACCCTTCTCTTCTCCAGGCTGAACAAACCCAACTCTCTCAGCCTTGCCTTGTAGGAGAGATGCTGCAGCCCTCTGATCATCCTCGTGGCCTTTCTCTGGACTCACTCTAACAGCTCCACGCCCTTCTTATGTTGGGGCCCCCAAAGCTGAATGCAGTACTCCAGGTGGGGTTCGCACCAGAGTGAAGTAAAGGGAGAGAATCACCTCCCTCGACCTGCTGGCCATGCTTCTTTTGGTGCAGCCGAGGATGTGGTTGGCTTTCTGGGCTGCAAGCACACATTGCCAGCTCATGTTGAGCTTCTCAACAACCAATACCCCCAAGTCCTTCTCCTCAAGGCTTCTCTCAATCCCTTCATCCCCCAGCTTGTATTGATACTGGGGGTTGCCCCAATCCACATGCAGGGCCTTGTACTTGGCCTTATTGAACTTCATGAGGCTGGCATGGGCCCACCTCTCAAGCCCGTCCAGGTCCCTGTGGATGGCATCTCTTCCCTCCAATGTGTCAACTGCACCACACAGCCTGGTGTCATTGGTAAACTTGCTGAGGGTACACTCAATCCCACTGTCCATGTTGCTGACAAAGATGTTAAACAGTGCCAGTCCCAATATCAACCCCTGAGGAACACCACTTGTCACTTGGACATTGAGTTGTTGACCACAACTCTTTAAGTGTGACCATCCTGCCAATTCCTTATCCACCAAGTGGTCTATCTGCCAAATTCATGTCTCTTCAATTTAGAGATCAAGATATGCGTGGGAAAGTGTCAAATAATTTGCACAACTCCAGGTAGATGACATCTGTTGCTCTTCCCTTACCCACCAATGCCATAACCCTGTTGTAGAAGGCCACCAAATTTGTCAGGCATGATTTGCCCTTAGTGAAGCCATGTTGGCTGTCACAAATCACCTCCTTATTTTCCATGTGCCTTAGCAGAGTTTCCAGGAGAATCTGCTCCATGATCTTGGGGGCACACAGGTGAGACTGACCAGCCTGTAGTTTCCCATGTCTTTCTTTTTTGCCCTTTTAAAAATGGGGGTAATGTTTCCCCTTTTCCAGTCAGTGGGAACTTTGCCAGACTGCTATGACTTCTCAAATATGATGGATTGTTGCTTAGCCTCTTCATGCACCAGTACTGTCAGGACCCATAGATTCATCTCATCAGGTTCCATGGACTCGTGCACCTTCAGGTTCCTTAGATGGTCTTGAACCTGATCTTCTCCTACAGTGGGCAGTTCTTCTTTCTCCCAGATCCTGACTTTGCTGAATGAAAATCCAGAGTTACGGGTGAGTCCAACCTATGACTAAAGTTTTATAAGAAATGCAGAGCCACAAATCAATTCTGAATATGGTTTAAATAGTCTGTATTAGTTGTATTCAGATCATTGGAACTGACTTTTTCCTCTGCCACTAAAACAGCAAGCATTGGACTTACTGGGATTTCTTTTGTCAAAGAAGTCCTTTTTGTCCTTTGAAAATGCAGCTCAAGTTGGTACATTTCTCTTGATCCATGCAGAATTTTCCTAGCAAGTGTATAGGTCTGAGTGATTTCTGTGGGGTTTTTGCTGGGTTTTTTTTGTTTTGTTTTGTTGTCCTGACAAAAGTTAATTGAAGAATTTGAATTTAGGCATAGCCAATGATAGCCAAATAGTTTGCGTTTTGCTGATGTACTTCACATATATGAAGAAAAGCTGAGTGTGTTGTACACTTGCAGTGATAATGTTTCTCCTGTTCCTTTCAGCAGTATGCACATATTGCTATTCAGCTTCATTTCACACCTTCAGAGTAATCTGATTACTTTTCTCTTGATCATTAGTGTATAAACATTCCATCAAACAGAAAGCTTCCCAACAACCCAGTGTATCTCCTCTGTCCTCTGCCTTCTTGAACAGAGATTCACCACTTGAAGAAGCTGTTTATTATTGTCAGACATATGCACATTCCCTGAGGCATCAGCATTGCTCATCTAAATGTTATATTGGAGTTTCTAGATCCCTCCTTAAAAAATATTTTCAATGGAGAACACAAATGCAGAATTCTAATATTTGTGACCTATCAACTAGTGAAATGAAGTGGAGAAAGAAATGGGGTTCTGGTCCCCACCTCCAATCTTATGTTATACATTTTTACTTTAGAAAATCTTTTCAATAAAAAAATCAGAACTGGCTTGTTCTGGGCCCATGAATTCTGTAGATTTGGACTATGTTTCATGTTTTGGGGGAAAGGTTAAATTATCCAGAAAAACTGTTGGTTTTGATACTATCCTGAAAACGGCGGGCTAAACTCAGATTTCCCAGTTCCTGGGCAAATGTTCCAGCCATCCGCCTAATGCTTGGAGAGCATATGGCAGCCCTACCAAGAGCGGCAGCTTCCAAAACAGTACTCTTGCTCTTTCTGCATAATAAAGACAAGAAAATGCATTATATGGTCTTAGGTTTTGAATCTTCTTTTACAAATGCATGTGGGGATGAAATTCCACTTCTGGCCACCTAAAATCTAATCTAAGGAGGTCATCAGTCTTCTGTTCATAGTGAACAATGAGAGTTAAATGTCGTCATAACTCAGTCCGTCCCATCTTAAAATAAGAGGTTAAAATAGATGGAATGAATGATCTACTATACATTTTTATCTCTCTCCAAGATATAGCCTAGACAATTAACTTCAATTTTAAAACCAGCCTTCAGACACCTAAAGTTAAGAAAGAAGAGTCTCACTTTTACAGGGATTGAATGAATAACATGAATATGTACTTTAGGGTACTATTAGGCTGGGGTGATACAAAATTAAATCTTTTTAGAGGTTTGCCTAATGTATAAGATATTTTTTCCTAAATTTCCCTCTTCCTTATGATTTCAAGATATTGTAAATATCTTGAGCTGCATGTGTGGTCACATGGAGGCTACTGCGGACTGCATGAGACTACTATGGTACTCAATATTTTTCATCTTAATTGGTGATCAAGGCAAATTGGATTGCCTGAATAAGAATGACCTGTTGTCTTCATTGTGGCTAACTGAATAGATATATAATTGTCAGGAGCAGGTTTGTGTTCTACCTCTAAAACAAATGAGTCTGCCAGGGTCTCAATTCTCTCTGTTAAGTTTGTGGGTTTTATCGTATACTAGTCCCACAATATGTTTTAATTGTGATCCAGCACTGAATTCACTGCATTGACTAAAGAGTCCAGAGGTTTCAGCTTCACAGAACCTGTGATTTTAATCTGTTATGTTGCATCATCAGCATTTCTAACAGTTACAAGCCAGTTAATAGGGAATCATCTACAAGAACACTTTGTCTTCTGTATTGTCAGACCGTTTTATAGGCTCCATGTCACAAAGCAATGCTGTGTGCCTTTCAAACTGTCAGTACTTGTTGTGACTGGGAAGTGGATTTTGCTGTAATCTCTGTCAGAGTCAACGGGCAGCTGAAGTTGTTCTTTGAACTCTTAATACTCCTTGGATGTTAATTGCTGAAAAGAAAATTTAGAAAAAGCAATTGCTATTGTAAGCATCTTTTCGACTCATGTAATATGTTTTATTGGTATATCTGAGCTGAAATTTTTGTACTCTGGATTTAAGTACAGTCATTTTTTCCTTCAAAAGTGCCTGCTTTTTGTTTGTGTATTGAACTCACTGCTCAACAAAGAAAAGTATTAGCATGTCCACATTACTGTGAAAGCTTTCTTTCCCATTATACTCAAGCGTCAGCTCCACTTCATCTAGGATTTCTCATGTACGGACAACTGATTGACTTTCCTTTTCTGCTAAAAGATGTACTAAGTGATGAGAGACACCCAAAGCCACGTACTCTACCAGATTCTGCCTGATAATAATCGTTAATAATTTTGTACTTTTATTTATTTTTTCTACAAACATTTTATTTCTTTGGTTGTTCAAAAGCATTTTTGCATGATGAAGACGTGGAATCCTGACCATCAGTGTTTCATTTTCTTATGAAAGTTGAGGAAATGTATTATGCATTTTGCTTACCACTTCCCTTTTTCTTTTTTAATAATTCATCTAGAAACTGGGGTAGGAGGGACTAACATGATTTATGCAGTGACATTCAGCTTTAGATTAAGATACTTAAGCCTACTTGTTCACAAGGTATATATATATGTCTATTTTCATGACAACTAACATTTAAGCTCCTGTTACAGTCAACAGAGAAAGAGTTGATGTAGTCCTTGGCATCAAGAAAGCTGATTGCCACTAGCTACATCTATTTGAGCAAATTAAACAGAGAGAAAATGCAGGCTTAGTTATTAGATATTAGTCATCCACACTATTAAACTGTCTTAGGTCTAGTTTTAGCTTATTCCAGACAGTGCTCACCTGAATAATTCCCAGGCATGTTTTGAAACATAGCATAGATCAGAGACTATTTACAACAGGTAACTTGGGTGGTGCCAACCTCTTTTGGACACAGAGAGTAATAACATGGATATAATTATACTACACTAGTTGACCTCCAGGCCTGCACAGTTCAGGTTTGCTTAAGGGTTTGCTTTGGTTACCCACAGATAGATGTTTACTGGCAACTGAGACGTTCTAGCAAGCCCTGTCCAGCCCTCAGTGCTCTCTCTAAAAGGACATAGAACTACCCTAGGTTCTCTGCCGTATCTGTGAGCAGTCTGTAGATGTTTCATATAACTTAGTGTACCTCAAATGATACTAGATATTTATGTGAGGCCAAGTGAATCGAGACCTAAATGTTTTCTTTAGGGTGAGCTGAAAACTGTCCAGGTTCTATTAACTGTATTGTTGGAAGAGTCTCATATGGCATCAGGCTACTGAATATGTTCTAGGAATCTTAAATAATTTTAGCTCAGGATTGGATACACTTTAGGTCAGTTTACAGATGTCTATATTTAAAGCCTCCTTTTCAGGAAAGGATTATAAATTTTTAGGGTACTGTGAAGGCCATTTTGAGTTGTTTGTTTTGGGATGAGATGACTTGCCTTCTACAACTACTCTTCCTGGCCAGCAAATATAAAAATACTCTATGTAACTAATTCAGAAATAGATGCTCATAGTGTAGATATTCGAATACATCAATCCCCACTAATGTATTGCATTATGACTTCTCTTTCCAGGAGTATAAACAGCATTACTAAGCTGTTTGTTTTGACAGTGTACCATATCACCTTCAATCATATATATGTAGCCAGATATTGTTTATATATATGTAAATCTCCCACTGTCTTTGAGAATTCAGCTGACCTACCACAGGTACTCATGACTAACTCTGATGACAAGGTCAGTCATTGTTTGCAAGCCTTGCCATTTTCTTGCAGCTTCTTCTTTATATTTACCCACAGTTTTCCACTTGTGTGACAGCATGTGAGTATTGTGCTTGTGCCTCTTTCAATCCTTGGACATTTTCCAGCTTCTCTACTAACTGCAGTGGCTATGTTGCCAGCTGCTCTAACAGAGGTGTAATCATAAACTCGTTGTTATACTGTCTACTTGGGTTTGTCGCTTTTTGCTAATGTCAGCATGGGATTGAATTGGAAGTTTTCTGGCAGTTTCTGGCCCTTTTATACACACAATGTTCCTGTCTCTTCTCATTTCTTCATGTGACTGAGGAAATGTGTTTGGTTTCACTAGGCTTTCTACCGTTGTTTGCGAGACCTGCTTAGTTTAAATTAAGCCTGGGTTCTTCTGCTATCTTTTGGGGAAGTGAATCTCAGATATATGATGCTTTGACTTCTTATTTTTTCTGTCTTCAGTTAACAATTCCAAGAATTCATTGTCCACCATTTCTATTGTGTCAACCTTACTTAGCTTTCAGGATTCCTTCTCAGCCCATACACAGCTCAAGTCTGATGAAGCCAAGAGCTGAATGGGGAGAATATTTATTTTAAAGGTGTCTTCCTCAAATTTTGGAAGTTTGAAGATGTCCCATAGTAACCTTTTTGTCCGTGCTTTGGTCAGCCTCTTACAGATCTCTAGCATGCATTTGAATGTCCCATGGAAACTGGTATCAGTGACACCCCTTTCTTCCCTTTGTCTTTTTCCCCCGGTTGACTTCCTTGCAAATGGAGAAGATCAGGAACCATCATCCTCTTCTTCCCTCATCTCAGCCTTGAGGAGTCAATTAAAATCCTGTGGTCGTTGCACTCCCTTTACATCTTTGCTTTAAAAAGAAAATTAGTCCTTCCTTCTGTTGTGTTCCTCTCCCCACCTACCTATTTTATAGTGAGTAAAAATAAGCCTCCTTGAATCTCCTACGCCATTTTATGTGTATTCAAATTGCCATCTCTTATGTATTGAAATAATTCCCAGTGTTTGGAATATTTTATTTCATTCCTCACTACCTAGTATTTTCAAGTTTCTATGTCTTGCTGTATGTGTATGTATTGCTCTTGAATGTGTTATGCTTATAAATATGTATAGATATAGAGACAGATACAGTGTAAATTCAAACTGATTTGTGACTGGAAACAGGTGTGGATTTACTAAGGTGGATAGTGTAAGTGTAAGCGTAAGTGGAACTGTAGCCCAGATTCATAGCCCTGAGGATAGCATGCACTTTCCCAGTCCCACTGTGTAATGTCCATTTTCATGTAAACTACCCCAAAGGTCCTTCCTTTTTTTTTTGCCCCTCTACTCCACTCTCGTGAGACCCCACCTGTAGTACTGCATCCAGCTCTGGAACCTCCCAACATAAGAAGGACATGGACATGTTGGAGTGGGTCCAGAGGAGGACCACGAGGATGATTCAAGGGCTGGAGCACTTCTCCTATGAGGAAAGGCTGAGAGAGTTGGGGCTGTTCAGCCTGGAGAAGAGAAGGCTCCGGGGAGATCTTATTGTGGCCTTCCAGTACCTAAAGGGGCCTACAGGAGAGCTGGGGAAGGACTTTTTACAAGGGCATGTAGTGATAGGATGAGCGGGAATGGCTTTAAACTGGACGAGGGTAGGTTTAGATTAAACATTAGGAAGAAATTTTTCACTTTGAGGGTGATGAGGCACTGGAACAGGTTGCCCAGAGAGGTTGTTGAGGATCCATCCCCGGAGATGTTCAAGGCCCAGCTGGATGGGGCTTTGAGCAACCTGGACTAGTGGGAGGTGTCCCTGCCCATGGCAGGGGGTTGGAACTTTATGATCTTCAAGGTCCCTTCCAACCTAAACCATCCTATGATTCTATAATTCCATGAAATTCAAGTTTTTATTCTTACCTCGACTTGACAACAACTAGAGCTATCACAAAATCACAGAGCTTGGGAAAGGGCCTTGGAGGCAGTGGTTGTCAATGGTTGTATGCTAGTCATGTATCTCCAACATGGAAAACAACACTCCTAGAGAGCTGTGATAGGCCGGGCAAGGGAGAGAAATCCCTTTGAGTCTCATATCTGGTTCTCCACATACCACTTTACATGTGAGAGGCTATAGGCTGTGAATGCCCATTGCATTCCTACTTCCTGGTATTTCAAAAGTATGTTTTTGTTGTTAAGATTCTACCCTGTAAGCCTTTACTTTCAGTTTGACCTTTTTCAGAGCCAAGACCATGCCATCTTCCATCTAATTAGCTATTTCTTCAGAGGTATTTTGTGAGCACGTCTCATTTCTCAGTTTTAGATTCTGAGCCTGATTTGATGAACTAATGATCCTATTAGTAGACTCAGCATGGTAGTGACATTTTCAGAAATAGTATATAGGAAAAGATTGGGAAGTAGGTTGTGTTTTTTACACATTAGTCATATTCTTCCTGCTCCATCCTTCCAAAGAATCTGCATGGTGACATTTTGAGGATAAATAGAATAAAAATATTTTATAACTGGGTGGCAACATTCTGCTGATTCTGAGTTTGCGTGGGTAAACTACTCTTGGGGTCAGATATATCTTGCTTCATTCCTAATTACCTAAGGGTGGGTTTTTTTACTGTCTGCAACATTTTGCTGTATTTGTTTTCATTTGAACTAAATTGTGGCTGGAAATATCCTTTCTATTTCATATTATGCCAATTTTCTATTCCACTTTTTATGAAAAAGTCAGACTCTGACTTTAACAGCTAAGCTGTGGCTTGAGCAGCTAAGGACTCAATTGGTATTCAGGGGTATGTTTCCAAATTTTAAATATTAGTTCTGTAATTAGAGGGAGACAGTTACCCTGCAGAAGATAGGAGTGGGAGGCAGCAGCCACAGGGAATGAAAAGATCTGGCGATATGTTTTACTGCTTTGATAAGGGCTGTGATTTTAATCAGTCTTCTACCAAACTGGACAAAATCATTCCACTTCTGAGTATCCCTGGGTATATAGTGTGGATGCAATACTCAGCGAGGTAGTGAATGTGAGCAGAGCTGACAGAGAAAGCATGATGTGATGTTCTCATGGTTAGCAGATATGAAAATTGGCACCTGGATATTTCCTGTTTAAAAATAGTCATGTACTATTTACTGCTGTTATCAGTGTTACCAGAAAATCTAGTAAGTAACAAATGTTGTATTAAGTCCTTATGTTCACTGTTTCATCTGGGTATGATTCTGATTTACTACTGTGATTAGAAGCAGTAGGAGGAGTAATGTTAAAGTTATAAACCTCACCGCACAGATATTCACAAGAAAAAGAATGTGAATCTAGCTTAGATGAAAGCATTGGTGAATTTGGAAAACTAATTAACTCTCCAGTATTTTCAGTCAATGCTGACTGAGGAAAGGACACATGGCTTATGACAGAGCTAGCTTTCCATATATCTAATGTGACTGTGATTTGCGCATAGTACCAAAACGTCACAAAGAATTTGTATTATGATTATGTACTTCCAGCTCCAAAAGATTTTTTAAGTTCCTGGCATAACTGACTATATTTATTAGTCTTGTATTTTAAATTCAGTATTCTCATCAAACAAAAAAAATCAAATTTAAGATTAAGCACTTTTCCTCTTTTTTATAATGACCCTATTTAGACATTTTGAAGTAATGATTGAAAAATACAATAATCTTTTAACAGTTTTGTTCTCTTAGAAGACATAGTCTGGTCTAAAATTATATCCTTCTCCTTCCTGTAGTCTTTACATCTTGCACAGCACTACTAAATTCGTAGAGGTGTATTCAGGCTTTTCTCCAGACGACTTGCTCCATCCACTTTAATATGACTGACCATATAGCCTATATTTTGGAATTTTGCCTTGCCTATCCTCTGTGCTGCTTTAATATATCATAAGCAAATAAGTGTCCACTTAAAAACAAGACAAAACAAACAAAACACCCCATCCAAACAACCCATACTTCTCTAAGTTATAATTTGTCATATCTTTCTTTCTTTTTTTTTTTTTAATCTCCATGAAACCCATTTGCTACACCTTTCTTCCTTGAATTTGCTTTTGCTGTCAGTCTAATGACTTACACTTACTAGGATTTACTCTTTGGAGTAGTACTCAAGGTCCTCTCAGTTCATCTTCTATTCCCATATAATTGACTTCCATTTTATGATTCTCTTCCAGAACATCTAAAGTGCTCTTAGGCCTTTTCTTTCACTCTTCTTTTCAACCTGAAGCCTTTCACATATGAACTTATTATTACCTAGCACAGTACTAACATCCTGTTGCTCCTCCAATTTTTAGATGTCTCTTTGAACATTTTGCTGCAGAAGAATTTCATATAGCACAATATTTTTTATTTTTATTGTCTTTTTTTCTACAGATCTGTGTCTTCAGTATCCCCAAACACTTAAGAGTCATGGAGTCATTCAGATTGGAAGGGACCTTCAGAGGTCTCTAGTCTAAACTCCTGCTTTTGTATTTCATCCATCTAGTAGTTCACCTAGTAGTTCATCTAGTTGTTCAGTAGATCATAACATGCCAACTTAAAGACATGTGGGAGACCTTGTCAAAAGCCTTGCTGAAGTGCAGATACAAACCAGTTACTGCTTTCCGCTCATCCACAGGGCTATTCTTTTTATTACAGGAGGCAATCAGGTTGGTCAAACATATTTTGTCCTTGGTGAACCCACGCTGGTTCTTCCTGGTCAGCTTCTGCTTCACATGTCTAGAAATGGCTTCCAAGAGGACATGTTCCATGATTTTCCTCAGGAATGAACTTATGTTGACTGCTCTGTAGTTTTCTGGGCTGTTTTTTTTTTTTTTTGACCTTTTGAAAATCTGTGCAACATTTTTCTTTCTCTATTTGAGGACCTTTCAAAGTTGAGAAACAGTAGCCTTGCAGTGACATCAGCCATCTCTCTCTGCAACCTTGGATGCATCCTTGTGATTTCGATAGACTTGAGAGGGGATTTCTCAAGAGAGCTCTGGCCTGGTCTTCTTGCAGCACTGATAGTTCCCCTCTTCCTTGAACCTTTTTTCCAGGCACAAAAGCCTGAGAGATTATGTTTGTGAAGACAAAAGAAAAGAAGGTGTCAGCTACTCAGCCTTCATTGCATCCACTGTCACTGAATCACCTGCCCTACATTTCGCTTATTTCTTTTACTATTAATATAGCAGTAGAAGCTTTCCTACTTGCCCTTGATGTCCCTTGTTAGATTCAACATGAGTTCAGCATTGGCTTTCCTAACACCATCCCTCACGCTCTGGCAATATTTCTGTATTCCTCCTCTGCAGCCTGTCCTCACTTCCACCTCCTGATACATCATTTTTTGCACTGAGATTTAGTTGTGAATTCCGTGTTTAGTCAAAACAGTCTACTGATATATCTGCTTGTACTTCAAGCTTATTCATTTTATACTTCCTTAATTTATTTATTAAAATTACATCTTTGTAAGAAATTACTAAATCTTGTAATCAATATTCTGGTCAGAAACATAAAATCATAGAATCATTTAGGTTGGAAAAGACCTTCAAGATCATCAAGTCAACCATTAACCTAATACTACCAAGTCCACCACTGAACGATGTTCAGCACCACACGTCTTTTAAATACCTCCAGGGATGGTGACTCAGCCACTTCTCTGGGCAGCCTATTCCAATGCTTGACAACCCTTTCGGTGAAGAAATCTTTCCTGATATCCAATCTAAACCTCTCCTGGCACAACTTGAGGCCTTTTCACTTGGGAGAAGAGCCCAACCCTCATCTCGCTACAACCTCCTTTCAGGTGGTTGTAGAAAGCGATAAGGTCTCTCCTCAGGCTCCTTTTCTGCAGACTAAACAACCACAGTTCCCTCAGCCGCTCCTCATAAGGCTTGTGCTCCAGACCCCTCACCAGCTTTGTTGCCCTTCTCTGAACACCCTCCAGCACCTCAATGTCTGTCTTGCAGTGAGGGGCCCAAAACTGAACACAGTATTTGAGGTGGGGCCTCACCAGTGTCGAGTACAGCAGGACAATCACTTTCCTCATCCGGCTGGTGACACTATTTCTGATACAGGCCAGGATGCTGTTGGCCGCCTTGGCCTGCTGGGTACACTGCTGGCTCATATTCAGCTGGCTGTTGACCAACACCCCCAGGTGCTTTTCCACCAGGCAGCTTTCCAGCCACTCTGCTCTAAGCCTGTAGTGCTGCATGGGGTTGTTGTGACCCAAGTGCAGGACTCAGTTATCTATCATCTCATTATCCGTTTACAACTTCTACAATACTTGTGCAATTCTTTTTAATACTTTATGAAATTAAACAGAGATTAAATAATTTTTAACATATTAATAAAAGTGTCAAGGATTTAAAATAAAAGTGAAGTAAGTCTCCTTTCTTTAGTCATTAAATAGTCCTCCTTCTATATCTGTGTTTTTCAGTCACTGGAAGTGGGGATTTAAGAGGAAGGATGACAAAGAGTGATTGAAGAGTTACCGTTGATAAGCTTTATATCGAGCTTGTCCAATATTTTAATTCCTATTTCAAACACAATAGATAACTTCTCCATGCAAGTTTGCATCCATTTTACCAAGACATCAGCCCAAATAGTCTTATAATTTACTTGGATGGTGCACTATGCAATAGTTTCTGCACAGTCTACTGAAAATATGCACTGCTGGATGTTCATTTTTACTCCCATTTTTTTTGTTCTTGAAGGATTCAAATTATTTTCAACATTCCTACAATATAAAGACAAACAACTTAATTTTTTTAAAAGTCTATTTCTTTTCTTCTTAGTTCTGCCACTCCTGATCACATTTATCAATTTCTTTTTACAATGTAAATGAAAAAAAGTTAAAGACCATGGTCCTTACTTCTACCATTCTTCTACCTCTACCTTTACCTAGTATGTCACATGAATGGAATTTGAGCAAATTTGTTAAGCTCATTAACCAATAGTTGTAAAATCCATCCTTCCCTGGTGCTTTTCAATTATGTAATTTTCTTTAGCATTCTCTGCTCATTTCATTTTTATAAGTGATACCTCTTCATGTATTATTACGGATGTATTAGTCTAACCACAGTGCTTCAAAATTTTGATTGTTGACTGGAACCCCATTGTGCTCGGTGCTGGAAACATACAGATCAATAGTGAAGCAAACCTGTCTCTACTATGAAAAATATAAGAATAAGATGAGACAACATATGGATACAGACAGACAGGAAAAAAACATACAAGACTACTTATTTTCCCTGTTTTATGAGTATGTCTTGACTCCACCAATTTTTTTGAATGTGAATTTTCATTTAAACTGACTCATGTCTGAGAAGTAAATATTTTTTAAAAGCAATATTGGTTTTATGTTAAAAAAAATCTACATAGTTGTTGCTTGTGTTTTTAATTCTACCAGTATGAACTATGAAGGACCATAAGAATAACTTCAGCATTAAGAGGACATTGTCATTGTTGGAACTTTTTTGGACAGGCTGGACAGCAATTGTGTTGGCTGTATTTTACTCACATGTCTGCAACTAAGTCTATACCATTCTACTATAGGGACAGGCATAAGCCAAATTTTGGTAAATAATTGGACGACTTTAGGATAACTGACATATTTGCAGGTTTACTATATTTTTAATCTTATTGCATTTCACAGTATTATTTTAGTTGGAGAACCCTTAAACTGGTTTTATCTTACTATCATCTGAATTTGAAAGCATATTATATTTCTTCCTTCTAGAACACTACTTCCAGTTCTGCATATGCTCTACTTTAGAGCGCTGGGATAAGCAGATAAGCAACAATGATTCTGGGACTCTTCCTGTGGTTTTAAAACTTAGGCATATTGGTTTGCCCAGATCTATGATACAGTTCACAAATGGCATTCTTCTGAATTCTGTACAGACCACACGTTGTAAACTGTGATCAGGATGGACTGTGTGATCCTCAGCATGCTTCTGCTGAAAGTAAGGAAGGGTAAGGAAGTGGTGAGTGTAGCTCTAAGGGAATAAAATCTATTTTAAAGCACTGATTATTATAGAAGGCAGCTTAGATAACTTTGGCTCAGCTGGACATCCCTGCATGAATACTCTGTGTAGATGGCTCCTCTCAGGCATAGTATATTCCCCGAGGGAGGGCTGGGAATGGTATGAGTTCAAGTCTAAGTGTCGAACTTGCTAAAAAATAGGTCTTTTAATTTACAGGAAATTTAAAGGGAATGTTAAAGTTTGTTTCCGGTCCACATTGAATGAAAAGCATTTGCCCTCCCTATATGTCCAGTGGTGGCGCTTGGATACTGTAGCTGCTTAGGGCAATTGGCGTTCCTGTCAATTTCCCATATAATCCCTGCCATTAAACTGATGGTACCGTCATTTCCACTGGGCAGTTGCAGGGGACTTGGCTCTTGAGCAGCTGTATGTATCTTATTAGAGTATTTGATAGTTTGTGAGATCCCTGTCCATATGGAACATCTACCTGGAATTAAAATGGTTCCCTGGAAACCCAGCTCTGCAGTCAGCGAAAGCTTGTTAAACCCAAGATGCTTGAAATGAGACCGTTGGGCTCAATGAACTACATGTTTCTGTGTAACTTTATTTTGTCAGGGCTTATTTGACTAGCTGTACACGTTGACAGCTGCTGACAGACAAATACCTTATCAGTGGTCTAAACAGTGTGATTGTTCTAACAGAGAAAAATGGATTGCACTTGATGCATTTATCAAGTGTTTCAAAGTAAACTCTCAATGCTACAAAAACACATCTGACTTTCACAAAACTTATGTGCAGTAATTGGAGATATTCATCATCATTCCCCATTTCCTTCCTCATCTCAGTTCTGGTTTGGTCTGTGAAGCTTTTGAGATCAGAGATAAAGATAAACCATAATGTGGTGTTTTGGATACTGCGAAGGAAAAAAAGAATCATACGGAAAACTGTTTTCAATTTCACAAAGCCAGGAACACCTCGTTATCATGGAAAACATAAATTTGAGCCTGGGTCTGCTACAACCTAAGCAAAGTTAAATGGATTCAAAAACAGATTATGGAGCATGTAAAATTTGGTTTTCAGACAGGTGTTTTAATGATTCAGATTTTCTTCCAATGAGGAATTATAAAAGATATAAAATAATTAAAATTACTAGGGCATAGAGATGTCTTCTAGTTTGCTCTGCTTCATTCACAATTTGTTGGTCTTGTGTCACAATCAGCAAGTAGCAGTGTTATAGATATGACAAAGTCCCCCAAAACCTAATATATCATCATCTGCAAGTGCTTTAATGCCCACGTCAGAACTGCTGCCTCCTCACCAATTCCAGCGGTTTACTAGGAAAGTTGCTGTATACCAGGTCAAGTTATGAATAGGAGATCCCTTGCACTACAACTTCTCACTCACACCGGAGTCACCAGGATAGACAGATGAACAGTGAAGTATCTGAAAGAGTGTCAGAAAACAGACTTCAAAACGGAATTCTATCAGCCCAGGAGAACTTACTGTCTCATCCCTTCAAACCAAACACTCAGTGATAGTAGGTGTTCCCAAGCTGCAGTCCTGACATCTGTGCTACGAAGTCATCAAATGCAGTATGTCACTGTAACAACCTGTTGTTTTCTGTTACGAAAACAAATGAGCTTGAATTTATGCCATTTGCTTAAAATTAACCTCAAAGTGTTAATCCTGTGATATACTTTTGTTTGGAAATGTTCTCGCTATTTCTCAGATGTCTCCAGCAAGCTTTTGGTTTTCTGTTTATTTGCTTGGTTTTGTTTTGTTTTTCCCAGTGAGGTTTCTTAGAGAAATAAAATTTAAGTGATCACATCGTATGTCTGTCTATCCCTTCCCTTTACTTGTCCATAATTTTTTAACCTGTCCACCAAGTTCAACAAACTTTGACATAGACACAGTCATTTCAAAGATACTCTATTCCTAGACATATTGTGCAAACAGACAGCTAAGTACTTGAGAGAGAACATGCAGCTGTCTGCAGTATGACCTCAGCCCTTATTAAACAGTAGGGAATACACATGGAAGAAACGCATTACGAAAACTTCAACTATCAGATACATTTTATGTGGAAGTCATATCTTCCTAGATAACACCAGAGACAACTCCAGAGGAAATAAAAATTTATAATTTTTCTCTGTTTATGAAGCTATTGTTTTTAGTTTTTAAAAAGTTTCTGTTTCTGTTTATAACACATTTCAGATGTACATTTCACCATTAGTATTATTTTTTAAAATACCTAACCCTACTTTTCTCTTTTTACATTCTCACTCTGTTTTCTTTTTCCTCTCCCCAAGAAACTTAGAAATACTCAGTTCACACTCAGCACCTGGATATGGAGCTTTATGAACCAGAATGAAGCTTCCTTTTAAAGTTTCTGGCTTCTACAGTATCTGGACTCTTATGTTCAATTGTTTTTCCCACATTAGCAGGAAGGGAGCTCTTTTGGAGATTAACTTTACCATCTGATGTCCTGTTTTCTGTAAACTACCCTGAATCACCTTTACAAGAGCTGTACCATGCTGTGAACTTAAGTGTTGCAATCTGGACAGATATTTGCCTTCTAAGTCACAAACAAAGTTGTCAAGATAATAGCATGTAAATAATGAACAGGAAATCTTTCTATCTTGTGCTGAGTTCACTTTTTCTAGACCATGAATTCATAATGGAGAGCCAGTAAAACTCAGGAAAAAATGAAAGGAAACAAAGGAAAGTAAGGTCAGGCACCTTGCTCAGTGCAAGTGCTAATCTGAAAGCAGATGGAGTACATCTTCGTACATCTTCGTACACAACATCCTGAGACACTCTACTCAACAGGCCAGCCCATTTGATGAAGTACATTGCTGTCCTGAATTTTAATATGACAGGTGTACTTTTAAGTCTCTTGTTTATGTTTTGGTATTTGAAGACTATGGAAAAATCACAGTGGACTCCATCTACCTTTATTTGTTGATCACATGTAGGAAAAAGAGAACTTAAAGAGGTCCTCACCCATATATCTGATGTTTCACTGTATGCAGTTATAATTTTGAATGAAGTACCAAGCTCAATGTATGTGAAAGGATTTTACACAAACTTCATAATAATAAGAATGAAATATCCATAATAAAAATATTTTTACCTTAGCCATACATCAAAACACCTACAGAGGGGGGTGGGCTTTCTATATGCAACTAAAGGTGGGATCCACAAACCATCACGTGGTTTCATTGCAGCCAATACATGTCTCTCCCTCCCAACCAAACTTGCACAGAAACAGCTGCTTCCAAACCACCATTTTGGCATAATTCTATTCTATTTCTGAAGTCATTATGGTAAGCCCGTTGCTATGACAACATAACACTCTCCGTTGCTAATGCGTATGTCTCAGAAACAATTAGAGAGGTACCACTATCCCAAAATTGACTTTAATTCGATTAGTTCAAAAATTAGTCTCTAATACCGCACATCGGGGGGAAGTGTGTGATAATTTTTTCTTTAATAAATGATTCCAGGCAAAAGTGGTTTGTTACAGCTATATACCCCTTACTTTTATAGCTGTTGACCTTTTAGTTGTACATAAGAACAAAAGAAATCAACAATTCTATTCCTCCTATTTGGGAATTTGGGAATTATCACATTTAACCAGGAAGTCTTAAAGGGAAAATGCATATTCGCTTGTTAAACACCTTGCTGCTTCTGAATATTTTTAAATGTTCAGCTAGATCTACGGGGTTTTAGGTTCTTACTGCAATTATTTTTTTTCTCCCTGTGTTACAGTGCTTACCAACATGCGAATTCATGACAGGATGCATCTGGTTATACAAACTTGTCCCTCCACAAAAATATGCATCATTTGGCACTAAGATAAGTTTTCAAGTTTCTTTCCACATGATCTTTATCCCACCTAAAATTTAATCATATGTTTTTCAGATTTTTATCTCATCTTTCCTGCTAGTCCTTTATCTTAATTTACTGTTTGACAGTGATGATAGAGACAATACAACAAAATACTGTTAAGATTGGTGGGACTGATCTCCCTGACTATCACCCTTCCAGTGGGGTTCTGCCAAGCCAATGAGTCCTTTCCAGTCCTGAATTCCTTTACAATGGCAATGTTTTTACCTGGAATGGTGTGGAAGCACAGAAGGTTTGGGATTTTCAGCTTTATATATGCAACCATATATTATATATTCACCAAATAAAAAATTATTCTTCATGCTTGTTGTAAGATCAACTCTCACAAAGCTTCAGGTTCCACGTTGCTCCATTATTTTTCTGAACTCCTGATTTGATGTGTGTCACCATAACCACATGCAGTTTTCATGTCACAGAGCAAGAAGTGCAACTGTCTTGAAATTAATTTCTTGTTTATTTAAAAACATGTTCCGTGCTAACATATTTTTTCCTTTTTGTCGGTGGACAAAGCCATCATTCAAAAATAATTAGTAACAGAAAAGTCACTGCATTATACCTGAAGTACACTCCAGCAAGTTTAAAAAAAAAAAACCCTAGCAGTATATGTATGTCTTCCTCTCTTTTAGTTTTTTTGATATAATAACAATAATAATGGTAATACTGCATCACTTTTCTTTATGTTCTTTCTCAATTTCTCAAAAAGTCACAACTGTTGGATTTGGAACAGTTGAAAAATGATGGCATTAAGTACTAATTGCTTCCCTACTCAGTAATTTCTCTAAACTAGTATTAGCTGAAGAAATGAGGTCTTGCTGAAGAAAACAGGGTAATTCCTAAACAGCCCTCAGCAAAACTGATTCTTGCACATGTGTGATAAAGCTGTTTGCTCAGCTGAGAGACAGTGGGCCTGAGCTCTGTCTCACCTTGTAGCTGTAATGCCCATCACTGAGGTATAGATTAAGCCTACCTAAGACCAGTGCCCATAATAAAATAGAATAAATCCAGGTGTTCTTGACACAAGCATGGATGATCCATTTTGTCAGAATTTTGACATTTTTGAGGACAAAGAAGCCTCCAAAATAAGGGCTGGTTCAAAAGCCTGGTGATCCCAGAAATCGATCTGACGCTGAAAGAGTAGTCAGCTGTGCTGGATTGTGAAGAACACCGTCAGAGCAGTCCTGGCTTCACACCATTCACACGTTTCCATTCTCACATGACCTTTGGGGAGCATAGCTTAATTTATGTTGGTCGCATTGTGACACGGATATAAGCAGAAGTACCTCACCTGTGATGAAATCCTATCTTCAACTTGAAGAGATCCATGCATCGTGACGACATCCAAACCCTCTGAACTGAGCACTGAAATCAGATTCTTCAGGACAGACCATCTGGTGGGAAATGACATAGAACCTTTACAGTTTCTCAACAATAAACGTGATTGTGTATATGCAAGCTTTGAAGAAAAGTAGTTCTTTAGATACAATTGAATACTTTCAGTTTCTCTGAAATCTGTAAGTCCCTCAATGAGGGCATTAAGGCCATCTGTCTGTGGGTGCATTCAGAGTCCTGCAAGAACCTGAGCAGATGCAAAATCAGTCAGGTGCCACTGAGCTGTTTGACATGGAAATCCCACTTTGACCGTCTTCTCTAAAGGCTTTGTCTTGCACATGATTACAGAATGTATATAGAAGATTAGGACTTGTACACAAGACAACCTGAGACTGTTCATTCTAGGGCTGGATGGATGGCATCTGTCCCTCGTAGGTTTTACAAACACTCTATCGATTAAGGGACTCACCTGAGTGAAAGACACTTGCTAAGTCTCTGCTGTGCCTGGTTTGGAATTATTTTTGAGACATGGCATTAGGATTCCTCTTCCCTCTCTCTTTGTGGTTCCCTCTTACCTAATTTAGACACCTAACCACTCAACTTGATAGTTTCCATGTATTTTACTATTAGTTGTCCTGCTCTGATCATGCAGTGTGTTGGGAGGCTGGGCACATGTTTCACGATTGTGTGTAATCCTTACTGTCAGAGGAACCAAAATTGAGTGTTGCGCATCCAGAGAAGTACATTTACAGATTATTTTTTTTTCTCCTGCTTTTGTGATAGGCAATGGAAAACATCTGGAATACAACTACAACAAAACTATTACCAAGGCTGATTCAGACAGTCCCTTAATGATATGCGAGTAGACCACTATGTTGCAACTTTTATAGTCCTTGTTTTACTCTTTTATTAAAAAGACAGTTAAGCTTAATGAGCAATGAGTCACTTTGCATTTGTTGTTGGCACTTGTGCATAAATAAAGCGGTCCTGTGGCTGCTGTACCTTCCACGATGACGAGTAGGAAGGTAGCAAGGAAGATGTGTGTTTCTGCTGAAGCTATTGCTGGGTTGTTTATTTACCCAAATGGTGTTCTGTTCCCGTGGAGGTGTGGGAGCGTGAAGAGCAGGGCATTTAAATGTTGTCTCTATCTATTTTAGCAGGTAATACGGTGCGATAGAAGGTCGCTAGGTCAAAACAGCTAAGGCTAAAGGCCTTACATATGCATCACGTGGTTCCAGCATATACAAACATTGGACTAAGATCCCTTGGACAAAATGTCCACAAACTTTGGTTCAGTTCTGTCTGAAGGACCAGTGATTGGTTTGGGCTTTTATGTCCCCATTAGAGGTTGAAATATATTTGTAATGCACCTCAAACAGATCTTCCATTTCTGTTTCCTTGGAAAGGATGTTTGTTCATGTACACCAAGTCCTCTCTCAAATGGAAACAATATGCAGTAAATGTGGTCTCTGGACATATGTTTCAAAACTACATTATTGCTCCATCCCAAAAGCTAATATAGATGCAGCTTTTGATGAATAGACTTTATGGGGATCTTATCAATGCTTATAAATACTTAAAAGGAGGGTGCCAGGTAGATGAGAAGAGTCTTTTTTCAGTTGTGCCCAGTGATAGGACTAGAGGTAACGGGCACAAACTTGAGCACAGGAAGTTCCATCTTAACATGAGGAAGAACTTCATCACTTTGAGGGTGGCAGAGCAGTGGCACAGGCTGCCCAGAGAGGTGGGGGAGTCTCCCACACTGGAGACATTCCAAACCCGCCTGAACACCATCCTGTGCAACTGCTGTAGGTGTCCCTGCTGTGGCAGGGGGGCTGGACTGGATGATCTCCAGAGGTCCCTTCTAACCCTGACCATTCTGTGATTCTGTGATTTACTGATCTAGAAAGAGCTGTGGCTGAATAGGCTGGGATTCTCTCAGGATCACCACAAAAATATTGATCCTCTTGACAACTTTTCCAGCACAGGTATTCTTGGTCAGAACACAGTCGTCTCTGGCACTTCGTAAATGATACTTAACACAGATTCATGGTTTACATCAAAGTCACTCTGAAAGGGAGAAAAATGATAGAGATGAGAATGATAAGGTGACAAAGATGTGCCTAGAATAAATGAGTATTTTCAGTGCCCATTTCTTCTAAGCTGAATATGTTTGGAAGAATTCAACACTTGTCAGGAGCTTGTGTCATGATGGATTTTATTGCCTAATTATTCTGATAGTTCATTATTCTGTCTCTTGCTAGGTCTCTTCTAGTTCCAGTCAAGCTGGATAGTGCCCTTTGTCAGAAGAGTTTTACGCAAGCTTTTACTAAGTGCAATCTTCATGGAAAGAATATAAACCCTGGTTAACTTCCTCTATCAAAGTAAACTGAGAAGCATTTTTTAAAGGACTGAGCATTTTTCTTTTTCTTATTTTCTATACTGTACATAATGTCTCATTTCATATCTACAAAAACAGTCAACTGAAATATTTGAAAATAGCTAGTTTTTAAAGCAAAAAGGTACAGCATCTAAGTGGACTAAACACTAAAATGCCTTTTACCAGTTGAACTTGAATCTGAAGAGAGACGAGGAGTTTGAAAGTTACAAAGAAAGACAGGGAATCAGGGTTTCTGGGTCAGTTGGGTGTGGTGGTAATACAGCAGCATACAGGAATAATTTAGAGAGAGTGTTTTTTGTATGCTGTAATGAGGTGGAATACATAATTGCTGTAGCTAAAGTTTTGAAACCACTTACTGATGCAAAGGGAAGTAAAAGAAGAAACAACTCCCATTGTTGAAAGGCCAAGAAGATTATTCACAGAGCTACAGCAACTTAACACACACTGGAATATTTAAATGCTCTCATTCATGAGCTTTATAACATAATTAGAGCTTTTTTACCAATATTTTCCTATTTACCTATAATTTTTCACCTATATTTTCCTGGCTAACTGGGGAGGTCCCAGTTGACTGGAAGTTAACAAAAGTGACACCCATCTACAAGCAAGGCCAGAAGGAGGATCCAAGGAACTACAGGCCTGTCAGTCTGACCTCGGTGCCTAGGAATGTTATGGAGCAGGTGATCAGGCACAGTCAGCATGAGTTTAGGAAAGGCAGGTCCTGCTTAATAAACCTGATCTCCTTCTATGACAAGGTCACTTGCTTAGTGGATGAGGGAAAGGCTGTGGATGTTGTTTACCTGGACTTCATTAAAGCCTTCAACACTGTTTCCCACAACATTCTCCTGGAGAAACTGGCTGCTCATGGCTTGGATGGGCATACGCTTCGCTGGGTAAAAAAATGGCTGGAAGGACATGCCCGGAGAGTGATATTGAATGGAGTTAAAATTAAGTTGGCAGCCAGTCACAAATGGTGTTCCCCAGGGGCTGGTTCTCTTTAATATCTTTATCAATGACCTGGACAAGGGGATCAAGTGCACCCTCAGTAAGCTTGCAGATGACACTGAGCTGGGCGGGAGTGTTGACCTGCTTGAGGGTAGGATGGAATCTGGACAGATTGGATCAATGGGCCTCGTCCAATGGTGTAAGGTTCAATAAGGCCAAGTGCCGGCTCCTGCACTTGGATCACAACAACCCCATGCAGCACTACAGGCTTGCTGGAGTATGGTTGGAAAGCTGCCTGGTGGAAAAACACTGGGGGGTGTTGGTCAACAGCCGGCTGAACATGAGCCAGCAGTGTACCCAGCAGGCCAAGAAGGCCAACAGCATCCTGGCCTGTATCAGAAAGTGTGGCCAGCCAGATGAGAAAAGTGATTGTCCTGCTGTACTCGGCACTGGTGAGGCCCCACCTCAAATACTGTGTTCAGTTTTGGGCCCCTCAGTACAAGAAAGACATTGAGGTGTTGGAGCATGTCCAGAGAGGGTAACAAAGCTGGTGAAGGGTCTGGAGCACAAGCCTTATGAGGAGCGGCTGAGGGAACTGTGGTTGTTTAGCTTGGAGAAAAGAAGGCTGAGGGGAGACCTTATCACTCTCTACAGCTGTCTGAAAGGAGGTTGTAGCGAGGGGGGGGGTCAGTCTCTTCTCCCAAGTAATGAGCAATAGGACAAGAGAAAATGGTCTTAATTTGCAGCAGGGGAGGTTTAAGATGAATATTAGGAAACATTTCTTCACTGAAAGAGTTATCAAGCATCGGAACAGGCTACCCAAGGAAGTGGTGGAATAGCCATCCCTGGAAGTATTTAAAAGATGGGTAGACGTTGGGCTTAGAGACATGATTTAGTAGTGGACTTAGCAGTGTTAAGTTGATGGTTGGACTCAACGATCTTAAAGGTCTCTTCCAACCATAATAATTCCGTGATTCTGTGATCATTGTCAACAATCTTTACACATCAAATAGCAAAACTCTCTTCTCTTTTCATGATTGTCTACAATTTGATTATTTTGTCCAAATGTCTAGTTTATTTGTTAGGAGCAGGTCTGCGACTTCAGTTTTGCACAAGTCGTTTGTATTGAATGTTGCTGTACAAGGGGAACAAAACTTCCAGGACTTCTAGAGAAAAAGCAAAAAGGGGATTTCAGCATTATTCCAGATATAGAGTTATTCATGCTATTCTTGCATAGAACAAGTAAGTTTCCAAAAATAAGGAATATTTTGCACTTGAGAAGAAAGGGAAGATAGCGTGGGTCACTAAGCAGCCATCTTAACTCATGACAGGATTTATTCAAGGCTTGTAGAAGGCAGTGGATATCTTTTGGTGACCTGGAGCTTTGAATCCAGCAGGTGCAAGGAAGAATTATGGATGCTAAGTGAGATTTGGCCTGACAGATTGAGCTGTGACTTTGCGTTCATCCTTCTTAATTGAAAGTAATCTGTTTGACAATTTAAAAGACGCTGCAGTTGTGAAAAAAATATAAATCAGCACTTTGATGAATGAAAATTTGTTTGCTTTCGATAAATACAAACTGTTGGAGTTATTTCCCTTATATCTGGGACTCAATTATCCTTAATGCCCTACTCTAGCTTCACACTGGTATAGGAACCACAACTGAAATCCACAGCAGCAGAATAAAATAAAACTTAAATATGCTGTGTGGGCTCCAACTTGCGTCCCTACTGCTGATATTCCTTTTCTCATTAACTCTAGCATTAAAGCTTGATTTGTTTATTATTCCCCTTTTAGATCACTGAAACAAAGCTATTGTATTATGTTATCAGAAATAGTTAGCTCAATACATTAAAACAAAAATGTTTGTCTTCTTGCTCCAATACCTATTCCATAGGTATAGAAACAAAATGAACTTTTTAAAAATCAGTTTGAGTATGAATATCTTGAAAGTGTTTTATACTTTTCTGAATCATTTATTTCTTTGTTGTAAATATTCTGTTTTGTGAGATATAAAGCTTAACACTACTCAATATACGCACTGAAGGCATTTGAGGTTGTCAAATAGAGCAATATCTGATATGTGGAAAGTAGTCTTTTATGGTTCATATATTGCCACTTTTAACTTACTAAGCATGATAGTAAGTGCCCCTTGGCTCATTAGTACAAGAGTCAGAGTCCAGCCTTGAAGACTTATTTTAGGCAAAGTTGAAAGTACCACTTAAGAAAGACAAGTCCAAAAACAATAACAAAGAAAAACCTTGTTCCAAAAGGCACCTAAAAATCACCAGGCAGCTTTAAGTTTGGCAGGAAATGTTTGTAAATATGTATATCATCTATATTGTCAAAACAGTCTTTTGGTCAGAGCACTTTCCTTACAGATTTGAGATCTGATTTTCATTTCCACGTTCTGAGGATGATAAATTAACCTTAGAACAGTGATATTAGAGTACTTGATTAGGGAAGTCACACGTAATTTCTGCTCAGACTGCTCAGACTAAAGATTTCTGAGAGCAAGGACTGGAACCCCCATCAGCTCCCTCCTTGCCAAACATTGGTACCAATAAACTCTAGAGTAAAAATGCCTCTTGCATTATATGCATATTAGCCACTATATGACTAATAAACGGTTATATGAAGTTGGTGGTTTTACCACTCCCTTTCCCACTTCTGATTATGTTTTTGAGAGGTTGTGATTTATCCAGCTAGGTCTCTATTTGTAGGAAAATATCACAGTATCACAGTATGGTCAGGGTTGGAAGGGACCTCTGGAGATCATCTAAGTCCAACTCCCCTGCCACAGCAGGGACACCTACAGCAGTTGCACAGGACGGCGTCCAGGCGGGTTTGGAATGTCTCCAGTGTGGGAGACTCCCCCACCTCTCTGGGCAGCCTGTGCCAGTGCTCTGCCACCCTCAGAGTAAAGAAGTTCCTCCTCATGTTAAGATGGAACTTCCTGTGCTCAAGTTTGTGCCCGTTACCTCTAGTCCTATCACTGGGCACAACTGAAAAAAGACTCTTCTCATCTACCTGGCACCCTCCCCTTAAGTATTTATAAGTATTGATAAGATCCCCCCTGAGTCTTCTTTTTTCTAGACTAAAAAGCCCCAAGTCCCTGAGCCTTTCCTCATAAGAAAGATGCTCCAGTCCCCTAATCATCTTTGTAGCTCTTTGCTGGACCCTCTCCAGCAGTTCCTTGTCCTTCTTGAACCGGGGAGCCCAGAACTGGACACAGTACTCCAGATGCGGCCTCACCAGGGCAGAGTAGAGGGGGAGGATGACCTCCCTCGACCTGCTGGCCACCCTCTTCTTGATGCACCCCAGGATGCCATTGGCCTTCTTGGCCACCAGGGCACATTGCTGGCTCATGGTCACCCTGTTGTTCACCAGGACTCCCAGGTCCCTTTCCACAGAGCTGCTCTCCAGGAGGTCAGCCCCCAACCTGTACTGGTGCATGGGGTTATTCCTCCCCAGATGCAGGACCCTACATTTGCCTTTATTGAACCTCATCAGGTTTTTTCCTGCCCAACTCTCCAGCCTGTCCAGGTCACGCTGTATGGCAGCACAGCCTTCCAGCGTGTCAGTCACCCCTCCCAGTTTTGTGTCATCAGCAAACTTGCTGATGGTATACTCTATCCTTTCATCCAGGTCATTGATGAATATATTGAACAGGACTGGACCCAGTACTGACCCCTGAGGGACACCACTAGTTACTGGCTTCCAAATAGACTCTGCACCACTAACCACAACCCTCTGAGCTCTATCTGTCAACCACTGTTCAATCCACCCCACTGTCCATTCATCTAACCCACACTTCCTAAGCTTGTCTGTGAGAATGATATGGGAGACAGTGTCGAAAGCCTTGCTGAAGTAGTATGAATACTACAGATGCAGCCTCCAGTCAGCCCTGCCCCATAGAGAAGTAGAGGTCAGATGCATGGTTACCTATATGTGATTTCCGTTCAGGTCTCTTCAGAAACATTAGTTTCCCCATTAGTTTGCAGGGAGTCTAGATAACTAACCAGAAGTTCCAGCTGGGGCCAAGTATTCCATTTTCAAAAATTCTGATGTGTAATTCAGAGCTACATCAGCAGCTGCTGTAAATCTTGCCTTAAATATCTCTTCTTTATTTGAAATACATCTTTCAGCTGCTTATAAATGGCCTGATGCTTATATTGAAAAATTGCTAGTGTCATCTACAGACAGGCTCAAGTACAAGGTTTAGGCATGAATTCAGAATCTGCAATTCTTCACAAACATTTTGAGAACAAATTTTGGAAAAAAGGGGAGCCATTAGCTTAGGTTTTTGTAATGCTGTAATTTTGCATGGTGTTCGTACAGGTTACTGCCTTGTTTTGTTGTGAATTTTGCAATGAGTAATAGCAACAACAATAATAAATCCATGGCCATTATTTTGCTCTTGTGTTTTGAATCATTACTTTTTACCATGTCCATCAGACATAGTAGGTCACAAAGCTCTCAGAAGCAATAATATGGCACCATAAAACCCACAGTGACTATGTGGTAGGCCATCCCCAAAGATGTAATTTATATCAGACTGCTCTTCAAAAGTGGTTGAGAGATGATTTGCTTACTGAAGAATCTAATTCTTTCTTAACTCCCTTTAAAGCATTCATAGAATTTTAACAGATGAAACATTTAGCAAAGAGGTCTGAAATATTTTTAAAATATCTCAAAAATGCATCATGAGACAACTGTTGAGGCCAGTGCAACCCACAGAAATCTACACTGGGTAAAGGTTTGTTCCTGTGTCTCCCCACCTGATATTCCTGCTGGTCACTAGGAAGATCTCAAAAGCAGAGTGAGAATAGTGTCACAGAGATTGTCCTTCTCCTCCTTATAGGGCAAATTGATGGTGACGAGCAGAAAATTGCATCAAGGGGGGATCTTGTGGGTTTTCTTTTTTTTTTTCTTCCCCCTTTGAGCTTTCTTCAGAACCTGAGCTTGGAAAGTTCATGAAATCTAGGAGACTAATAGAAGAAAATCTAGAGTCTTAGAAAGACGTGTTGATGAGATGTGAGAAGTAAAATGCTAAAAGTGACTTAGAACGGCAAACTCGCAAGTACCTACCCTGCACCCATAGTGGTGGTGAATGCTGAAAAGCAATCTTCTTTTATGCTGGAGGTAAAATACGTTCGGATGATGATAATGATAATGATGATGATAGGGAGCACAGGATTTGTCATACTGGATCAGACAAATCCTATGTTCCTTCTCAGCTGTTGAGTTGCATTTTTGCTGCCTTTGGAAGTGACCAATGTCTGATGCTTGAGGGGAAGTTGAAGTAAAGCCGTTAATGCACTTTACCAGTTGTGTAGAAAAGAAGGTAGAGAAGGGGATATCTTCTTGACCCCTGCAGCTATCAATTTATCCTCTGAAGCATAGTAATAGATTACTTTAACATTCATATTGTTGTTACTACTCATAAAATTATTCAGCCCTTTAAAAATCTTTCAACGATATTTGACTTAATAATCTCCTGCTGGAGTTAATTCCAAGGGATGACAGCATGCTGTGAAAAGTATTCACTTTCACAATTTTTGCTGTACTTTGCCTTCCATTTATTTCATTGCACATCCTTTATTGATTCATTATGGCATAGGGTTAAAAGTAGGGTCTTATCATTCTGCACTTCATAAAAATAAATAGAAAGAACAGACCATTCCATTTTCCTACATGAAATAAAATTCAAGGTGTTTTCTTTTTGTGTGTATAGTGAAGAGTTCAGTGTCTCTATTTTTTTGTACCTGCAAACAGAAAAGGTAATGACGGCAAAACGTTCCACGATAAAAGATAAAATAATTTTGTGTTTCCTCTGGATGCATTCTGGATTTATGTGGTATATTCTGTATATACTGTTTCCCTGTATACACTTTTGTTATCAATAGTTTGATTGATTCCTGGAGAAATTTCAGTAACACCTGAGATATTAACATGGAAAACAATCCCCACCTATCAATTAATTTTTAATTGAGACTGATCATCCTCAAGATTAAGTTGTGCTCCAGAGTTTCAGGTGGAAATAAGAATGTGGAATACTACATTTTTAGAGACAGAAGGGAACATTTTGTTTATCCTGCCATACGTACAAATTCATCAAAAGATTCCTATTTTTATATCAAGCTACACATTCCGGAGGATCTGGAATCCTGCTAAACCTGTTTTATAGAATTAATTAGAGACAGCTGCATTTATCTTCATGAATGCTGGACGGAGAATCTTTTGGCATATTTTTCCAATTACATATGAGACTGTCTTGATTCATAGTTAGGATCACACTGTCTAATATAATGTGGTAATAAGAACTAAGAAATGTATACCCAAACATACCAAAGCATTATTTCAGGAATAGTTAATAACATATGTAATCTTACAGTTGGTGAAAATTCCGAGAAATGTACATACCCATATTTGTATATTGACAAATATAGTCTTAATTAACCTTTAGCACAAGTAGCTGATGAAGCTACTTTGCTGTGAAATCAGATCTTGAGTATCTATACTGATTCAGTTAAACACATTATTTTTTTTTTCCTTCTACCATTTCTAAATCAAAACTAAATTATAATTGCCCACTATCTTTATTCCTTTAGGCAACTCTCCGGTAAGAACGGGAGCTGTGCTGTAGGTTGCAGCTTGCAGGTCAGCGCGGTCAGTCAAACAGACCTCCTCCAGATGAGCTCCAGCCTCAAGGATCCTGCTGTCTGTCCTGTTAGCTTTTCCCCAGGGCATGACAATGTGAGCAACAAATGCAGTCTGAGCAACTTTGTATTTCTTCTTCAACACTGAAGCCTGTTTGTTGCTGCAACAGGAATATGAGAAAGGGGAGACTGGAAGAAGAAGGGAAGGGCTTTACTGAAGCCTTCTATTGCTTCTTCTCACCGATGAGAAGAAAGGCACAGCAGTGCGCCAAGTGGTGCAGCAGAAGAGAGGCTAGTGAGCACCCCTGCTCCTCACTCTTGGCTGCTACTTCTCTGCATAGGCTCCTAAACTCCAGAAAGTTCTGTTTGTGTCCTTCATATTCATATCGTGCTTGAGGTCTGCAAATCTGCAGAAGTACTTCGTGCATCTAAGCAACCTAGTGTATACCAGAAACTGAATTTTTCTCTGCTTATCTTTTTCGAACGTCTGTTCATCAGCCGTTTGCACAGCACCTCTAAACATCTTCTGAAAGCATTGGGATCTGCCCAAAATTGAATTGCAAGTGTTAACCTTTTTTTGAAAATAGTACAGAAAGAGTTGATGTATGTTCTCAGAGGTCTGGATTTCCTTCAACAAGGCCTCTTTGAATTAGATGGTTTAGTACATTTGCTCAATATTTCTACATGTTCATCCAGGTGTGCATGTTTCTGTTTAAGCAACAGAAGTGTCCCCACTGCTGACCAGCCCCTGTAATCAGATCAGTGCTCCATCTGCTGCTACATAGTAACCTAGTATTTTGAAAGCAGTCTGTCATTAAGTAGGTGATCCAGGTTCAATTCCTTTTTCTGCCTGAAGAAGGGTATTACCTGTGTCCCACTGGAATGTGTTATGTTCATAAAAATGTGAAGGAGCTCTTGCTCTATTTTCCTTTTTGAAGCTGTGTTGCTGTGTATAAAAGATTTCAAGTTTCCCTGGCTTGAAAAGAGAAAGAGTGTAGTGGTGTAACTCAGCACCTCAGCGCCAGGTACTGTTGCCTCAGCAAAAGGGGACTGACTGCAAGGAATTTATGTCAAATCATTGCTTAATTTAACTGGTATTTTCCAACTGCCTAGTGATGAATATCTTTGTTTTGCCTCTGTACAGAGTGTACCAGACGTTATTTTGAGGTTGTTGAATCCCCCTATTCACTGCAGTGGGTACTTGCGGGCCCATCTGAAGTGCTGGAGGTCAGAGCCATGTCATTAGCCCTGGGTGCTGCAGTCCTGCAGCTTTTACGCATTTCAGTGTCAGATTGGATCCAGTCCATGATGTCTTTCAATGTCTGACCTTTTTATCTCTTACTGCTTCAATCTCTGCTGAAGATGGTCTAATTTTTGACAACGTTATACTTTGTTCACTTTCTCCATCTTACAGAAAATTGTTATTTTCAAGTCCTTTTTTTTTTTTAATAAGTACTTTTCCAGCAATAATTATGGCTCCTACTTGATCAAGAGATTCAGAAGCTGGTAGCATGAGTCACTTTTCCTATTCAGCTTCCACAATGTCATGATAATGATGCTTTCTTAATCTAAACACCTGCCTGTCCTCTGCCGTACCAAAAGCACCTCCGTTCTCCATTCCTATAATTTCATTTTATTTGAGTCTTTTCTTCCTTTCTGTGAAACTGCAATCGTATCATCTACATTTTCTTCACGCAATCTTTTTATTTCACATCAATGCACATCCAGCAGGTTACCTCCTTCTGTGCAAATAGTACCTCTAATTGATAGTGAGAATCCACCCTCCAGTTGCTTTTGTCTGTCTCTAATGTAAATCTCATACATACAAATACATATGTTTTGTTTGCTGCATTACAGATGTGCCAAAAACAAAGCAATCAGTTTCGTCTCTGAAGCAACTAAATCATGTGTTCTGGGCACTTCGAGAATTGTAACAGCTGGAGATAGAAGGGAAGCTGGTGGGTCAGGCCATTCACTCCTTTCCCATTGCCAGATTGTTCTCAACAATATATACTTAACATTGTGCATCCCATTTTTAAATGTAGCTTTTTTTGATTCTACTTAAATCCTAAAAAAATGAGAGACAGGTTACTACTTTATAGCAGAATAATTCTCTTTGACTCTAAGATGGTTCTGGCTTTTAGATTTATTTTATTGAGTGTACAGACTGAGATTAAGTGCATTTCAATTTTACAAAGAACTGAAATATGGGTAATATGAAATCTGAGCTGAAGTGGGAACTGGTCCAAAAATACTAACAAATTTGTGAAATTTCAGGTTCTGAAAAATGCATGCTGACTTTGTCAAAGACTATTGCTTGGGACCTTTGGTTGTAACTTCCACACTCTCAGCCAAAAAACTCATACTGAACTACAAATAGGCTGAATACTCAGCTGTTATAAATCCAGTATCCCTGCTGACAGTGCTGCTTGGCCAATTTGCACCAGCTTAGGATCTGTCCTTTTGATCTGGCCATATGTTTTTTGATGATAAGCATCAAAAATTAGGACTGGATTTTCAGAAAATCTCTTTTTATCTTTTACACCCTTAAGCATGGATAGGTGAGCAAAAGTTTTCAAACATTAGCAGATCTGACTTTGGCATTATTGGCTGGTGTTTCAAAGTACACAAGACTCTGTTGTAACCTTTGCAGTTTCCTGACTACAGGAAATTATACTGCAGGCGACTCTTAATCCACCACTGCATAGAGAAATTATAAAATCAAAACTAACCAGAAAATGTTGTGGGAGCTAGAGTATCAAAATAAGTACTAAGCATGTATTGTACCTTGTTAAGTTTAGTCCATAGAGTATTATACATTAGAGGGTTTTTAGTTCTGATTTTCTTGAATTCAAACCAGAATAAGGCATGACTAGAAATGAGGGAACAAATTGAAAGGATGTCGGAAGAGCAACAAAACTGATCAAATGAAAAAATGAGAAAAACAGCACCAAAGGTAAAGAGTCAGGTCCCCCTGATGTTGCATGGTATGGCAGGAGTGGTCTTAAAAGAACCGTATCAGTAGAATGAGGTATCCTTAAAAATGTTTGGTTTTGTCATTATTAATCAAGTTTTACCTGAATAAAAGAAAGAAAAAAAAATGCCTGAACAAAAGCCAAACTGCCACATGAAGGTGTACTAGCAGTCTCCAAAATTTTACACCAAGAAAGCAGACAACAAAATTTAGAAAAAAAAGAAAATATCCAGAATAAAGGGCAAATGAAAAGAAGACTGTTAGTGGGAATTAATTGAGTTTAATTTCTTTTGATGATTAACAGCATATATATCTCAACTTTGTAAAACCAAATTAATTTAGCATCTCAAGTAAACCACCACTAAAGGGAAATATCAGAAAACAGCATACCTCAAACACTTCCTTAACTGATAGGTAGAGTGTTTGTCAGCAGCCAGGTACAGGTTTACCAAGGGGATTGATTAAGACATGTCTGGTACAGGGGGAACTGCAGTGTCACTATGCAGGCCTGCTTCTCTCTCTTTGTGATGGAATGTGTGATATTTGGCAGGTGGTCCCTCACATCAGCACACTGAGGTCTGGCATGCAGAGCTGGGACCTGGTTAGATAGTACTGTTGTTATGACAATCTTGCTGCAGGTATTAGAGAAACACGCAGTTGGCCAAAGTGTATTGTAATATGATTTTACAGGACAGATTTAGGGATGGAATAATTATATCAGTGTAAGGTTAAAAAGTAACCCAATGAGCGAAGTGCATGAGAAGCTGAATGCTGCGTTCATTCATTTGCTAAGAACTGCTGTAAAGATGGGTGGTAAGGGAGTTCCTCAAATGAGAAGACCACAAGGTTCCTTTGTAATGGAAATTGCTAGGAAACCTAAATAGATGAACAGGTCCTAATTCCACCATCACATTTTCAGGGCCAAGTTGTATAATACACATCAGGTAACAGCACATTGTAGGAAGATAGTCTGTTTTTAAAGTAAAAGTCAAGAGTCCCGGTGTTAAAAAAATCTATTCTTTTATAGCAGTATGGGCAAACATGAGACCAGAGATGAGCGGAGAGGGAGGGGTGAAAACTGCACAATGATGGCAGTGTTCACCCTTTGCCGATTCAACCTGTACCACTTGCACTTCCCTGACAATCATTTAACATGCAACAGTGACTATATTAAGTATTTTTACTATTCCCTACAAAGTCACCCTGGAGGAATAGCACAGCAGATCTGCTAAGGTTCTCGGCTTCCATGCTTTAAGCTCCATCTTAATTAGCTGGTGGAGTGAATGAAATTATTTTGCCATTCCTGTGTCCCAACTTGACAAACTGGGACTTGGCACTAGCTCAGTATAAGACACTCCGTGCAGCTATATATGGTATGTGATAATGATGCTATTAGTAACACATTGCTGAACGTTAGCATGTTAGAGCTTGTAGCTTCATCTCTCTATGGAAGTGACTTGATTAATGTTAGAGAGATCTTTTTAACAAAGGTATAATTTCTGTGACAATATTTTATATTGTCAGAGAAAGAGGGATAATCTTTACATTGAATATTATTATGTTTAATTAAACAGGCTGTGCCAGGCTTCCTCCTCCCCTATCTACTCACACACATGTAGCATTTTTCTTTTTTTTTTTAAAACGAGTACTAAGATTTGAAGGGTCACCAGTCACCTTAGTGAGTCCCCTAATGCTTGGTCTGCTGAAGGCTGATGAGTACCCAACTTTATAGCAGTTGCAGAGTGCCCAGTCAGTGTGAGACGCCACTTCAATAGGCCGTTTCTGTAGATCTAGTATTTTTATATGGAAGCTTGTCATTGGAACAACTAAGACAGAGCTTCTAATGCGAATAGCGACACAATGGGGACACATTCATCAAAGTAGAAGGTAGGGTGTTTTTTGGAAGGGGAGGTTGTTAATGATTAAATGGCAATCCTACTAATTAAAAGTCAAAAGTAGATAAATAAGGGATAATTCCCATGATAATTGCCAAATTTATATATTTAGAGAAACCTAGCACATTATAAATATTAAATTGGACTATTATCTGAAGTGTGTCTGTGTCAGGGATCCATAAATAAAGACCTTAGGGACTAATCACTAGAAATTTTCATTATTTATCTCCATCCACATTTTAACAAACAGTAAAGCTATGTCTTCTTTTCAGTGTAAACCACAAAGGAAACACATTCATTTTTTTGATTAATCTTTTGAGGAGGAGAAAAGAAAGAATAATGCAGTGGGGAAACTACAAATAAGAGAAGATCTCAACCATGAGGAAATCTTTCAAGAAAAAGCTTGCCTTCTCTTTTCTTCTGAGCGTTAACCTCCTATTAAGTACACTAGTTTTATGTCAATGTGTAGCTCCATTGACTTCAATTAAGCTATCTCAGATACCCACCCTGCTGAGAGAGCAACCACAGACTTTTAAAAAGTCATCCAACACAGAAATGCGGCAAGAGTCATTTGTGTAATTTTAATCGTTAGTCCTGCCTTGCACCTTATGTAATAATTTATGCAAAGAAGGTACCTAAAGGCCTTTTTAAGGCCTCGGGTACTGCTACTGATGTTAATGGGACTATTTTATGCCTGGTTTTGCAAGATTAAATGTGTATTATATGCACAATTTTATGCACAGTTGGCTTCACTGAACCAGGATGCTGAGGCATTGAGATAGACCTTGCACTGCACAGACCCTGGGAGTGTTGTCTTCTCGGCTCGCTCAGTGCAGCCAAAAACCATGCCGGCTGAACAGATTGAGAAAGTGGGTCCTGAGTATGTGGGGTTGACTCTACAGTCTTCTGTGAAATTAGAAGAGAGGATGGTGTGAGTAATGCATCAGTACAGAATCTGTAAAGAAGTTTCATTGGAAGCTGCAAGCTCATTTGGAAATCTCCATGGTGAATTGTGCCATAGACAAGTCAGACCATTGCCTCTGGATTATTCCTGGAATTGCTTTGATTTGGCCAGAGATTATTCTTGATCCACCAGATGTTTGAGCTCCAGTAATGAGGAAAAAGTGTGAGAGAGATTCAGCAGCTTGACATTGGGGTATTGACGAAGAAATACAGCTTCTAACAATTGGCAGTGCTTCCCTTCGTATCCCTGCTGTCAGTTCTACAGTAATCCTCTTTGGCCTTTTGACTACTGAAAAAGGATGATATTTTTTCCTTATATTGGATATTATATGAAAGCTAGTAGTTGTAAACAGTTAAAATCCAGCTAAGAAGTACGAAGAGTTACTTGAGAGGAGTACTAGACAGCTATTGCTGGTACACTAAGCCACCAGATCTTTTTGAAGCATGCCAATAAACCTGCTGCAAAATCATTCACACACTTGCAAGAGTTTTTAGGCAGAAGTGATATTCTGCAAGATGAGATCCTGACTCCTTTCTGAATTCCAGTAGTTTTGAAAGGATAAAAGCCCTGCAAGTTTGTGAAGTCACCCATCCAATATGGGAGGCCAAGAGTAAAAATAGGACCCCTGACCTCTCCCTTCTACCTCATTTAGATACTTTTCTCTGTAACGGTAGGTAAAGTGCAGTAGTGGAATACTATTGCTATTAAGTGAAAAATGAGCTTTTACAGGAAGCCATGAAAATGAAAGTAATAATTAAATCTTCATATAACTTTAGGTTGTATTGTAAGTGCTTAGCTGAAAAATTCGTCTTTAACTCATGGCCCGCAGCAATCACATCTGTTATATTTTAGGAACAGAAAGCTAATGAGGTGGAATCTGGAGTACTGAGCTTAATTGGGCTTGTTTTGATTAAGTGTATGTGCTGGGAATATTTTACACACTAGTATAAATTGCAAAACAGTCAACATAAGCCACAAAATTTGCAAAAACCATTGTGGGTAGTGTTAGAGAAAGGACTATTTCCAATAAACAATAAATAGCAAAAGAAAATATCTGAGGTTTTGATGAAAAAAAGTGTACTTTAATTTGCCTAATTAGTGGCTTTCTATGGCTGTAAATGCATTTCTCTCTCTTGTTCACATACATGCAAATACACACACAGAGGCACACACAAATGTGCTGTACAGTATACAATTGTAACAGCTTGTCTTTGGGATGGGTAGATTAAGTCTGACTGGCAAAGGCATTTAAAACTGCATAATCTTTATACAAGCGTGAAAATTTGACATATCCTTTATATATTACATATTTAGCAGAAAGAATAATATTTTACAGCAGTTCTAAAAATATGTGTTTCAAGGGGGCAAGTGTGCAGTTTTTTTCCTGCCAATCGTTATCACTTTGGGCCATACTTGTAGATAATGTAAACTCACATAACTTCATTGACTTCAGTACACTTTGCTGATCCACTCAATTTAGATCTGATCTCTCAAGTTCCCATGTGTATTCAAAACATAGGAGGTAGTGAAAAATATGAGTGGTATATTTTAGCAACATTAAAAATGGTTTTAAATGAATTTTCTCTACATTAAAAAATGCTACAAGCTGGATGCCTGATATTTTGGTATCATCCATAACTAGAAACAGATGCTGACTCTTCAACGTAAATTGCATATGAATGAAAAGTCATTCTGTTTAGATAACAGTAAAAAAAAAAAAAATCAACAGAAAAAAATTTGTCCAGTGCTTTCATTAGTAGCTCTCAAAATAACTTTAAAGTAAAAATACCTCAATTTTTATACATAAAGTAAGTGAGGCACCAAGAACTGGGTTGCAGAAAGTCAGTTCCTCAAGTGATGATGGTTTGTCCAGTGGCCACCTGATCTGTCATAGTCTATGGAGATTGACAGAAGCTACATGATAGAGTCATTTGACTTTTTAATCCTTCTCTGGCTATGTGGGTTGAAGATTACAGTGTTGATATAGTGTTGACAGCACTGAAGTAGATAGATAAACATAGTTTGTACAACTCAGACATGGCTGGCTCATGTTGAGCCTTTTCAGCTGGTTGATATTTTCAAATTACCTCAAATCCAAATTAAAAATTTAGGCAGAGTTTTTCAATTTTTTTTTAAATTTCAGTGCTTATCAGGTTCTTCAAGCCTTTTAAGATTCCATCTTTGATCAATGAATGTTTCTCTATAACTGACTAATACCTAAGAAACCCTTGAGACCTAATAACTTAATTTTAGCTGCTTACTGGTTTTATATATTTCAAAGCTTTTAGCCTAGGATACAATTATTGCTAGGTAAAGGAAACATTCCTTCGGATAAGTAAACAATCCCTGACCTTCCCAGTATTCATGTTGTCTCTTCCATTCCACAGCTCACTGGGAGCTAATAGGGATAAATGCACTGAACATGGGAAGCACACTGGGTTTAAGTACAGATAGTCTGCAACCCTCTAGGAAAATGATGACCTTAATGTTTTCAAACGTTGGATTAAATTCTTCCATCAAACTGAAACGCCCCCTGGTGAATTGCAGTTCCTTCCACTGGGGAAGGATAATGGTGTTTAAGCACACATAGACCTCCTATATATTAATAACACAGGCTAAGGGACTGACTGAACTAACAGGAAGGCAAAGTACAATACCTCAGGTTAGGTCTTGCTGGAGCCAGCTCCTTCACTCTTGAAAAAAAAACCCTGTCTAATGGTCACAGTTATTGAGGGTTTTGGCTTTACATTCCATTCAAAACTGTGCACCGCTAGTTGTGTTGTGACCCCTAACACTGTATTGTCTGATTGGTTCAATAATGACTCTGAGGAATGAGTCACCTACTGTATTATCAACTCCACCTCCTGGGGTTTCCCTTAAAGGGGCTTCCATTCAAGTCTGGTCTAGAGTAACATATGCAATTACACTAGGAAGAATGAAAATGTGAAGGGGGCAGCCACTGCGGCTTCAGGTCATGAGATGATTGCTGGCTGTGATTAGGAAGAAATCCCCTCCTCTTAAATGAAGTATAATAGTGTTCATATCTAAGGATTCAGGACTGGCCATTGTTAAAGATAGGGTATTCCCTTTGACAGTTCATGCAGTCTCTGATTTCCCTCCTCTTCCACTTTCAAAATGCAGCAAAGGAAAAGAAAACTTTCAGAAACTTTCTATCTACTCAGTGAAAAAAAAATGGGGTAAAGGAAAAATACATTTTGCTACTCTGCTGCTCTGCTGCTCAACCTTCTGCTACAGTTTTTCCTATAAATGCAATTTTGAATGTTCCTTTTTTTTTTTTTGCGTAGACAGTCTTTAATGTTTCTAATATTTGATGTAAAAATTCTGAATTAATTTCACGGTATTGAGCCTACTAAATATGATTTCTTTTTTAAGCACGTTGCTCTTGTGAAAGACCATGGTCTCTAAGGATTGTCTGTCAGTCACCTCATAAAATAAAGGTTATTATTATTATCAGTGGCGAACAATAGCTGATGACTTCAAGTTGAAGAAAGGTCAAGAGACTAATCACTGATATGCTTTCAGCAGCTATCTTTTCTAGTCAGGACTTAAGCAATTGTTAAAGGCATATTTTTTCAGCTTTAAAATTTATCCTGTTTTTCCTCATTGTCTGTATATGTGCATGCATGTGCACACAAATCCATCTCAAGTTAGGTCTTTTTGTATCTGCCAAGTTTCACTCAAGCAAATAAACACAAAAACATAACAGTTTCAGAATCTGGAATATGAATAGTTGTGACATTCATGCATTGTGTATCAGAGGGGCATAAGTGGATGGGGACTCACTTGTTCTGTTAGTGGTTGCCATCTCTGTGGCATCCCTGAGCAAGTTTCAATTCTCTAGCATGGTTCTGAAACCAAGACTTCATTACTCTGCTTCTGCTGGAATGCTTCTTCCATCCAACCCGCTTAAGAGCATGGGATGCACTGTGTTTTCTCAAGACCTTTGTTTTAGAATTCTTGCACTGTAAAACTAGACCAGGTTTTCTGGAGATGCATCCTTTTTTTTTTTTTGTCTTGCAAACTATGGAGTATCAGTAATGTATGAGGCTGTTCAGCTCTGGAAGACTGAACAGAACTGGTGGGACATGCTGCCTCTACTCAAACTTCAGTTAAGGCATGAGAAGTTTATATAGGTCATCAGTGCCTTCCTTTAAAATAAAGAAGTTGGCCATGCTTGAAATATGTAATGTAGGTGGAGACACAGCCTGACAGACGCAGAGAACTAGTCAACCAAATCTGGCATCAGCTGAATCCCTTCATTGTTTCTGAACACATTGTTGAAACTACTGAACAAGTCATTGTTGGTAAATGACTGCCTGAAATAGTCTATTTCTTCACTATAGATTTAAAAAAAAATATTAGAGCAAGAGAAAAAGTAGGTGAAATTGATTTCATTTAACAATAACCTTCCAGCCGTGCCTCACGTCTCACTCAAATAACCTTTGAAACTAATTATAGTGGAGCCTGAAAATAAAGCACTTCTAGGCTGAAGGGTTTTAGAAGTCATCAAAATTATCCAGTGCTCAATATAGCCAAAATCCTATATGCTATTATGTTCTTGTGCCAGCAAGGCTGCCTGCAAGTTAACATCTATAGAGCTCTGAGAGGAACAAGAGGCAAACATTGGTATCATCAAATGTTATATTGATATCCAAAGACATTATGGCAGGCTGGGAAATCAATAATTTCTAAGCACTTTCTTCTTTTGACTTTGTATTAAATTCTGAGTGATTGTAATAATTGGTGCTTTTCCTCCTTCTTCAGGTCCGGTAGCATATCCAGGCACTCAGCTTCATGCACTGTCCTGCCAGGCTACTCTTTTTTCCTCTCTACCCCTTAAAAAATTAGAAGTATGCTTTCACATTTGTTGGCTACTACCCTCTCTGATGCAGATTTACAGTTACAAAAGGCTTGTCTGTCCCCTACTCCATTTGTCTTCATTTGGACAGCCTTTTAGATCCCTATAAATCAGGACTTAAAGACTGTTTACATTAAAGGGACTTGTCATTCTTAAAAAAGAGCCTAGATTCCTTCCTTTGCTACTTCCCAGGTGATCTGTGTCTTGATGGTGATATGTCTGAGTCTCTGCTTCTGTCAGAGTTTTTCCTTTATGCTAAATATAATATCCCAAATATCCCAATTTTTTTTTTTTACTTTCAGGATACCGAATGCTCCATGCACATTGCTGTAGGGGAAATGTTGTTTCTTATGTTTAGTGACCTTCACCATATACTACAAGGTCTATCTGTTTACTTACTTGGGCTTTCTTCAAATCAATAGCTCCCAACTGTAGACCACGCACCATTAGTGATTCATGGAGCAATTGCTGGAGGTCCATAGAGAACTGCCTAGCAAAGCACAGGTTCCTCTGCATTTCCAGCTGCTGTCTTACATTAAAACCAACTAAAATTATATTTAATAGTTTCTGAATGCTACTATGCAAAGAAGGCAATTGCTGCTCTTACACAAGACTGGTATCTAGTTGTGAAATGTTCTATGTGTTGACTAGTAGGAGGGGAAAGCAGGAGTCAAGGGGTTGAAATGTGTCCCGCACCCTGGAAAAGTATGAGAACACTTGCTCTTTACAACTTCTCTGCCTCAGCTACAAACCTCTGATTGGCCTGCATGGAGTATCCTTCTGAGTCAAATCAGTTTTATGATTTCTAAACTCCGATGGCTTTAATTTGCTGTAAATCTTTCGAGAGATTATGATACTTTGTACAGCATACCTATAAATAAGTTCTATGACAGCCTCATTAATCAGGCTACATTTTAAAAGCATTAGCCTTTTGAATCCATGGCTTGTCTTTCCCCAGTTGTAATCAGTGTTCATTTAAATCAATATTTTTATTGCAAACCAGGGAGTTACATAGGGCCTGATCTAGACCTTCTTCATCCTCCAGCTAATGCACCCCAATATTTGAGGGGTGTTTGAAAACTTGGCTCCATATTAGCATATTGCAAATGGACTGTATTTTAAGCAGCAGTAAGTGTAAAGAGATCAGTCACAGTACTGTAAAGCTTGCTCTTGATATTTTTAACTTCAAGGTATGTGACTCTGAGAGGAGAGCATGAGTTGAGCACCTTTATTTTCCTTGAGGAAAATAAGTGACCCAAACAGGAAAATCAAATACTCACATACCAGAAAAGAAGCCATGTAAAATTGGTCAGCACATAGACATCTTGCCCTTCCTATTTATAAAAGAATCACTAGACCATTAAAATAAATATATATATTATTTTCTTTGTAGTAGAAGAGGTTTAAGAGGAGTTGGGAGTATGTCCCCTCTCTGGACCAGCAGGAAATTTTGTGATTTGTGTTTTGACCACTGGGAGGCAAAGATATCGGAAGAAAACCCATTAGAGAAAAATGTGGTTCCTGGGACTTCCAGACTGCTTGCCAAATGCTCTGATCAGTAGGTGAGTGTGTGCATTAGTAAGAGTTATCTCATACAAACATTTACAAGTTAGTTACCAAAGTCCAAGGCTATGGTTATGTAATACATTTGGTTTATCAGCAACATGGATTTAAAGCATGGACTTAAAAACATAACTTTGGAAAAGACAGTTCTTTCAGTGCATGTGAAGGGATCAGAGGGTACAGGGTAGGAGCTTGAGCAGATTAGTATGCCTTGCACTGGTATTATTGTGCCAAACGTAAAGTTGCATAGAATTGCTTGCTAAACCCACCATTGTCTCTCCAGTCAGTGGAGGACAGATATTGTCACAGGGTGATTCATAAAGGATATCTTTGGATTAGATGAACCTGCCTGCAGGGGTGCTTGTCTCCATCGATATTAAAGAGAGTTAAGGTGAATAAGAAGATGGTTAATTTCTAGATACTCAGGTTATGTAAGATTAATCCAATCCTAGATTTGAAAGCATTAGTGTTCTTAAATAAAGGAGGATCTGCTTGACTGGACTTGCACATCAGATAGCTGATGTGTTTCTAAATTCTACCAAAACATCAAGGCATGTGCAGAAGAACTTGCTCAGGGAACTTTCAGGTACTTTTAGAGGTCAGGAAGCAGATGAATAGAAGTTTTTAGGATCTCAATCTTGAACCTGAGTAGTTCAAATTTGTTTACACTTTTTTTCATATTTTACATTTTCTGTATCTGCCCAAGGGTGCTATATCACAAAGACAGTCCCTTCCTGAGTTTCTCTGACTATATCCAGCTCTTGAATCTTTATGTGATAATAATGTGAAAAAGAACTAGCATAAGTTTTAAGTATGATTCTTTCTATGGTGGATTTTTGGAAGGAGAAGAGAAAATAACAGATTCTCAGCTGATGGAGACAGAGCACAGAGCGTGTCCTGTAACACTCCCTGGCACTGTATCACACCAGAACTTGTGAAAAAACAATGAAGGATACTGAAATGCATTTCCCACCAGTGCTATCACTGGAAATTAAGTAAAGGCAACTTTCGCATCCATCTTCACCACCTTTTATGTTTAAACATATCCACAGTTCTAATGCACTTCCCTTTGGTTCTTAACAAATAACCAATCTTGACAATACATTCTGATGTCCAGTATGATTCTGTCTTCACCTAACCCAAAAGCTGTAGTCTCCTGTCAGAGGTATGTTCCACTGAAGTCTATTTGATACTTGTCTGAGAAAGCAGACAGTACTTGTATTCCTCTTCTTTTCCTTGACTGGTGAGTCAAGTCATGGTCAGGACTCTGCAATTTAAGTGTGATCAGGACCAGTGGTCACAACCAAAAATGGAGCTGTGAGCTGTGCTTTTGTGGAAATTTGACTTGTAGTATCCGTTCATACATCCTGTCATGTCAAGTCATGAAAAGGTTAGGTGGTACTGTGAAAAACAAGTAAACAAGAAGATGGTACTGGGACCAGTGCTGTTTAGCATCTTTGTTGGTGACATGGATGTTGGGATGGAATGCACCATCAGCAAGTTTGCCAACAACACCAAACTGTGTGAGGCAGTCAACACGTTGGATGGAAGGGATGTCATCCAGAGGGACCAGGACAAGCTTGAGAGATGGGCTTGTGTGAACCTCATGAAGTTCAACAAGACCAAGCGCAAGGTCCTGCAAATGGGCCAGGGCAATCCCATGCATAAATACTGGCTGGGCAGAGAATGGCTTGAAAGCAGCCCCAAGGAGAAGGGCTTGGGGGTGTTGGTGGATGAGAAACTCAACACGACATGGCAATGTGTGCTTGCAGCCTAAAAGGCCTACCGTATCCTGGGCTGCACCAATAGAAGCATGGCCAGCAGGTTGAGGGAGGTGATTCTCCCCCACTACGCTCTTGTGAGACTACACCTGAAATATTGCATCCATCTTTGGACCCCCCAAAATAAGGACATGGACCTGTTGGAGTGAGTCCAAAGGAGGATCACAAAGATGATCAGAGGGCTGGAGCACCTCTACTATGAAGACAGGCTGAGAGAGTTGGGGTTGTTCAGCCTGGAGAAGAGAAAACTTCGGGGAGACCTTAGAGCAGCCTTCCAGTGTCTGAAGGGGGCCTACAAGAAGGCTGGAGAGGGACTTTTTACAAGGGCATGTAGTGATCGGACAAGGAGTAATGGCTTCAAACTGGAAGAGGATAGATTTACAATAGATATTAGGAAAAAAAATTTCACTATGAGGGTGGTGAGACACTGGCCCAGGTTGCCCAGGGAAGTTGTGGAGGCCCCATCCCTGGAGGTGTTCAAGGCCAGGCTGGATGGGGCTTGGAACAACCTGGTCTAGTGGGAGGTGTCCCTGCCCATGGCAGGGGGTTGGAACTGGGTGATCTTTAAGGTCCCTTCCAAGCTAAAGTATTCTATGATTCTATGATTTAAATTCATCTTTCTAAAGAATAAGAATTTGTATCTCTTCAACAGAACATCATCATATCAGGCTGGGTGAAGTTCTTGGCAGGTCTGTGACAAGGATTCCTGCTCCCAGAGATGGACAACTCTGAAAAAATGCATCCCGCTATGAAGAGCACAATACAGCTACAATAAGGCATAATAAATGATATGGAAGGGATAAAGGAAGTGAAAGTGTTTTTTGTCTGAGGTTAAAATTGCAAGGTGCCTTTGTCTTTTATATAAGGAGTTATGAGAAAATGCATGTGATGGGTGCAGTTTGTAATTACTTAGAATGTTTGATCACAGGGCAAAGGGAGAGGGAAATTTTCAGGGTCAACTTCAGAAACTTTAAGAATTAAATATTTTTAAATCGGTCCCAGAATTCTAATGAATGTATTCTACACAATTTTATTATGGACTATAATTTGTCCATGGAAGGATCACCCTTATATTTGTCCATTGCTGTAAATCATGGCAATATGTACAAAGGGTTTAATGATGACTTTACACTGTGCTCACTGTAGCTAGAAACACTCTGTTCTCACCCACCCTTCAGTCAAGATGTGGGCAAAGTGAATTGTAAGGAGATGTTATACTTAGCACCTAGCTAAGTATATGTTATTCTATGCTGTGCCATGTGCGGATAACATGCACCCACAGGGAAAAACCAAGCTGTCATTGTAACACATGGTAGTTAATAATCTCTTTTTCTCATTACAGCTCTTCAGCTCAGAGACAATACTGATTGGAACAGGGTTATACTGCTGCTGACTTCCAGTCTACTGTTGTTGCTGTTACTTTGGATGAACTTCCTTTACACTGCTTTGACATGCCCTACCTGAGCAACTGGGAGCTGACCTTCCTTCAAACACTTTCCTGTGAGTGCCCAGAGGGTGGCAACAGCCTTCTACAATTCACTGAGAAAGACTCATGGAGAAGTTCATATTTCTGCAGCATCAAGAAGCAGGTGCAGTGCTTCTGCAAGGCCCAGTGAAATGTGCAGATGAGCAAATCCTGGAAAGAACAAAGTCAGTCAGCTATGGTTTTGCAAAGTGGATGCTCACATGCACAGTGAAGTACTGCAGGTGTTGAAATAGAGAACAGAATGTCTCTGACAAAACATGAAAATCTCCCTTTAAAGGAGGGAGGAGTCACTTCATGAGAAATATCAGACAAATTGCATCCTAGAATGGCCTCATTTTCTTCAATGACTATAAGAAAAACTGCAGGATAGCTTGAGTAACCAGTTTCAATGTAGACGTCTTCACTGTTGATATTTCAGTGGTGGGGGGATTCAACCTGAGATTATATCACCTACCTTTAGCAGTCTGCAGGCACACTATAACCCCATTATAGTTAATGGAGAGGAAGGCCTTGCTTCAGATAACCACACAGCTACATCTGAAACAACCCCAAAGAATTCAAGGCGTCCACATCAGACTGCCAGGTATTAGAAGGGAATTAGAGGAAACATCCTCTTCTTGAGCTAGTAACAGCTAGAGCTAGGTGGGGTCTCTTAGAGCACTTCTGTAGACAACCGTTTTAAACTATTGAATTCCATCTCCCAGTACATATTTAGGCTGTTCCATGTGGATACCTACGGTAGACTGTTCTATCTGCCTGTGTCTTTGCATAGTCTTTCAACATAAAATCTCCCGGAGGAGGAAAATGTACTGAACATTTGTACAGTAATCAAGGCGATTGGCAAGTTACATCACAGGCATATTTCCTCCCATTTTGGACAGTTTCTTTAATTTTTGCATCATAAATGTGTGATCTAAAACAACAAAGATGGTTGAAGTAAAAGAAAAAAAATGCTTTTAACCAAAATTCAGGAGTGTCCTGAACACCAGGCTGCTTGTGCCACCACAATGCTAGATGTTATCATCAAATTATATAATCTCAACGCGTTGAGATAGTTTGGATCATGTTTTGCTCCACAGATAGGACAGTATAGCCTAACATTTGGCCAAATTGCCTTGTAACTACAAATTCAGATTTGATTTTTTCCATTTGCCCATTTGTTCTGGATAAATTGAAGCCAAAGATCCTTCCTTCCGAACATTTTCTGTAACAAATTCAATTTGTAGTGCTGTGTAATAACGGACTGACCATAAATGGTGCAAATCTGCCAGTAATTGGCAAGCAAATGCTGCCTGAATTTGATTATGTTTATTCTTATAGAGCTCAGGTCTTGCAAAGGCGCAGATTTTGTACGCGAGCGTTCAGGGCATTCAGATATCTGCAGGACTGTGGACTAGTAAGGCATGCATGTTCCTTGACTTACTGCTGAATTTACAAAGCAAAGTTGTGTTCTTGGAGTCAGTTCAAGGCAGTATAGGGAAAATTTAGTTTTGCTGCTCTCAGGACAAAGAGCTGGGACTGAGTCACGTTCATGCCATGGCAGCAGGTGAAGCAGAAGTGGTGGAAGGAAGAGCTGGGGAAGAATAATTCAGAATCAGTTTTGCTGGTTCCGCCGCCTCCACAGGGAAAGCAGGACTGTGACTTTGCCTTGAGGAGCCATCTATGTAACTTTAAACATGTCTCCTGGCAGCACCTACCTCCTCTCACAGCTCCAGACTTCCTTCAGTGATGGCAATGATAAAAAGTAACTTAGCTTCTTAGGACTTTAGTAAAATAGGCATTAGGGCTATCCTGGGAATGTTTTATTTTTCTTTTCACCCCTATCTATTAGTTTAAGGAATTATCTACCTTGGTGATGCATAGATTAACGGTCTTAATATGTCCAGGAACCACACATGTGAAACAACCTGTGCTCCCCGTGGCCAGATTAGTTCAAACACCAAGGATGTCCTACAACCAAAGAAAAGAAAGTCAGTGGTTTTACAGCAAAGCACTATGCAGACAAAGAAGTTAAGCAGCTTGCTAACATCATCCCAGGAATTAGCCCTGGGTAATGAAATATCTGACTCAATATGCATAAGCAAGTGCTTGCCTAACTAAATTACCTGATAATTCAGATATCGGCGGTTGGGTTTGTATAAAAATATGTATTCATACATTTTAACATGGAACTCCCAGCTGATTTTAGTAGGGAACGCTGTAGAGAGAATATTGGCAGGCTACTTCTCTGACTGAGCAAGGCTGTGGGAGGCTTAAGTGTGTTCTGGGTAATGTAGTCTGATTTCTGTTTTAATGGACTGAATAACTAGAAGAGGCACTTATGTTAAATGGCCCGACTGAGAACTCAGCAGCCAGTCGAGGTAAGAGAGAGTTTAAGGTAAAAGTAATAATCTATAAGAGTTTAAATCCATTGTTCCAAATGAGAATATAATGTCTAGTACCAGAGCTCAAGAGAGCAGGTGGGACATTTTGTTCTGTATCTGACCCTGCTGGTGATTTGATGTGTGATCTTGCACAAACTTAGGGAATATTCCCGGGTGCTGATTTAAATGCCCATAAACCAGTTGTATTAAAATTTATTTTCCACTCAGGAATCCATGGGAGGAAAAATTCTGGAGCTTAACAACTAATGTTCCTGAAGCGCTTTAAGATTGCTGGATGAGTGATATTCAGTAAATATAACATTTAGAGACTTCAGTTTAATCTATCTGAAGTAATTCAGTAGGATCTCCATTGAAGCCCACTGAGTTGTAGTGGCACAATGTTAGCATGAGTAAGATCACTTTGCATTCCATCGTTAGGAAGACAAAATCTACCTCTCGCAAGCTTTATGTGTTGCGTTGCTGTTAATGCCATTGTGCTAAGTATGGAGATAATTTCAGGTGAACACTGTTTCATATCCATATTGCAGAGGCTAATGTCTGCACAAGATGCTGTAACTGTTTGCAAAGTCGTGAAGAAAGCTTGACCAATGATGACATGTCTGAACATGGCTGTGGATTAAAATTATTCAGGAAGTCATATGGAAGAGTAAAGCCCAATAATTTGCAAACTTGATGTTCAATATCCATGACACATCAAGGTAATACTGGTTTTTAAGACAAGCCCTTTAGTCTCCTGATGCTTAAAGGACTCAGGATGGATGGCAAGTCTCTGAAACAGATTCTGGACTTACAGTAAATGGGATGAACATTTTCTTTAATATTATTTTAGACATTTTTCTCCAAAGCTTTCAGATTTCCGTCACTAGCCCACTGAGTCTGGGGAGAAATTGATTTTAAAAAATAGTAATATAGCAACCCAGTCAAAACCGAATTGAATTCAAGCACATTCAGGGTGGTATGAAGTTTTTAAAGACAAACATTTTAGAAAAATGCTGAAGGGAGTTCCTAGCTTTCCTTCCTTTTGGTACATGAAGTTTATGTGCTTCTGACAGACAGAAACTAAAACAGACTAAAGGAATTTAGTGAAAAGGTGACCTGGTGAAGTACTTTTTTTTCCTGTTCTTTTGGGAGCAAAAAGGGAGGGTTAGCTTTCAAGTTTCAATCATAACATCAGCAGGGTTAAGAGGAGAGCTAGTTCAAAGGAACACAGTTCCAAAGAAATTGAATTTTGCCATATGGTCTGCAGTGAGCAGAGAGCCTTGGTGTGTATGTAACCTAGGCACTGAGATAAGGTGGTGCTTCATCTTCAGTGAGTCAGTGGGAATCTACATTCCCAATAGAGTCAGTGAAGAAAGCTACAAGGTGATCCAGTCTGCTTAAATTAAACACAAATTTTCTTCTCCCAGTGCAGGGAAATAAAAATAAATGTGAGCTATCTTTTACTGATAGCCATTAACAGGAAGATTCACCTAAAAAATGAGAGGATGTCAGCATTGCTTATTCATAAACCACCTTGTCACCTTTGACCTAAGGAGTGTGAGGGTCTCCAGTCCCCTCAGCTCAGCCATACCTCACATGTGTGGCATGTGCTTGGACTATCAAGTAACAGCTGAGAGAAGGAACCTTACTTTCAAAGAAAGAGACAGAGTGATGATTCAGAGTCTGGTCTCCAAAGTGTTATTATGCATCTGGACCCTGATTCCTCCTGATTTCACAGTACAGATGACCACATGCGAGTGCTCATACCTGTACTTGACCTTTTTTAACTTTCCAGTGCATGTACAGCCTCAGGTCACTCTAAGAATTAGGTGGGTTTGTTTCCAAAACTGGTATTTCTTCACATGCATGTATGCAAGCAAGTTGCACACCATGGCTAACATGTGGTGAAATTTCAGTACTTACAGAAGCAGACAGTATTGGAGAGCAGGTAGGCAGGTTCACTGTTAGAAGATTAGTGAAGGTCTAGGTTCCTAAGACCAACTTGCACAAGTTTAGATGAACTGGGCTCCTTCTTTCTGTTATTTTTTTTCTTCCCTATATGTCAAAAATAAAAATATGCTCTTATTTTAAGTCTTTACATCAGTTTTGGACTTTTATGCACTGAGCAATTGACTTTGTCAGAACTACTGCAGCTCTAATTCAGTAAAATACTCTCTGAACCTAAGTTTAAATCCAGGTGCTATGGACTCTGCTTTCCTAAAGAGAAAACAACGACCTTGCAAGCTGGGAACTTAAAACCTGAACCAGAAGAGAAACTATTTGTGTGAGAGCATTTCTACCTGTCGGTACATAGGGCATGAAAACTTATATGCTTTCAGATAGGATCTGAATTGGGATAATTCTGGAATAAATGTTTTTGTCATTGGGCAAAAAAAGAGCAGTGATAGCCTTTTGTGGCATAAAAAAGCTTGTTTAGATGCTTAATCATGGAGAATATTCCTAGCAGCCCCCACCCACACCTGCCCCCAAAGTTAAGTACCTAGTCTTCTTTTAAGGTGTGGGATTTATGTATCAACTTTCTCTTGAACATTTCTTCCTCAGCTCTATGTTTTGTGATGGATACATTTTCATGTCTTTCTCATGCTCCCTCCACTCATTGAAGACCCTTGTAGCTGTATTAGTATGTCTTAAACTATGTCTAGTGTTAGCAACAGTATTACTTGTCTTACCTTTTGTGGTGCCTACACAGATGGTTGCCATGCCCTTGCTTCCAGTGCAACCCATGGACATAGAGAGATGCAGCATCAAGGTGTGATGAAAGCACAAGCATCTCCTGCCTGTACTGCAACATGGAGTGCACACCCCTGCGGATGGAGACTGAATGGAAGAAAAAAAAAGCACTTTGTTTTTACTGTTCAAAACATGCCAGTTCTGTCTGCATGGGGCTCAAAGGACTGTCTGCAAGGGGTAGACAAGCCTCCATATCACTAGTTTCAAAAGTTCTTTATTCACAGCTCAATTTTTGCTTTGAACCAGCTGTTCAAGTGATGGAGCCTGGACAATACCTTCTGTTGTTTTCCTATTTGTTTACATCCTGCCAATTTCACATATAACACAAATGTCATCAACAGCAGTGTTGTGTCCTTATGACAGGGAAAAGACAAGCCTGTAGAGACTTTATTTCTGTCTCTGGAAATAGGCAGGAGCCTGAGACAGCATCTATACCAGTAAATTGAATAGTGGGGACAACACTTTTTCGACCCTGAGGCCAACTGGCACCGTACAGCCACACGCAACCTACTACACGCTCATCTTCCAAAAGCGAGAGGCTGTGTCTCAGCTGTCTAACAGGAATTGCCCTTCCTTGGTTCTGATCCCCTGAGCACCCCTGCGAACTCCTTGGGTGAGTGCTAGCTTGGCCCCAGAAAAAAGTGCGCCAAGAGCTGTTTAACAGCTTAACAGTTTGGATGACTGAGCTGCCTGGTGTCTGAGCCCTGACACTGTCTCATTCGCTTGCATAAACTTACCTTGATGCTCTTTTGTGGATTTCAGATGTTACTATACGACTTCTTTGTATCTCACCATTGAGTTCAGATTCTGCAGTCAAGGGTTTGGAGATGGGGAGGGCAGGAAATGGCTACAAGGCAGAGATCAACTATTTCAATAAATCCTCGGAATAACACAAAGCACACAAAAGAATATTCAAATAAGGCACGTTCTGCCTTAAGAATATAATGTACCAGTGTTTGGGCTGGGGCTTGTATTATAGAATTTAATTTTCAACATGGAAGAAAGAAAAATGAAGGAAAAGGACACACCAAAACTCTTAAAATGTACTGTATGTTTCTATAAAAATGTGTAAATTATTTTTCTATTTATATTTACTTTTCGTGAATGAACTAGTACTTTTTCATATATAGGAAGAACTTTTATATTATAGCTTGCTTTCTGCTTGTGTGAACTGGCAATGAATACTACAAAATTACTTTGGAAGAAGAGATGCTTCATTTTTCTTAAACAGACTGTAGAGAAGTCCGTTGTGACCATGAAATCATTTGGAAAAACAGCTTAAATGGAGGAAAATACTTCAGTGTAGTATAATGTTCTGTTCACTGATAATAGGTGACTTGTACTTGATCATAGCCTTGGATTTCTATTTGCAGCATGGTTACACAGAATAAAAAGCACTGGAAAGTTGTAGATAATTTTGGTTCAATTATATGGTAGAAATTTTAATTTCTGAAGCTAAATTGACAATAAAAGATAAGGGTATAGTTGGCTTTATTTTTTCTATTGAAAAACTTAAAATAATCCATCTGTCCAAATGCTAGAGTGGAAATTAGACCTTTTCGTTATTAGAATTCTATATCACAATGAGACATTGAGAGAGACACTAGGAATGTGCACTGGGCAGTGCTAACAGCCTTCACATGTAGATTGTTCAAGGCAGTGATGTTTCCACTTAACTGGCTTAGAAGGGCGGGAAAAACAACAAGCAGTTAGCTTTTAAAGAATGAAGAACTGGCTTCTTTCATGTTTGTCTTCCTTTTGTTTCATGTTTCAATCGTATGGACTTTTATAGTCAATTAAAAGGCCTCTTGAATAGACCCATGGTACTGGATCCTATAAACAGATCATGACAGAAGTGACATCTCTGATACCATATAGTTTAAAGGTGTGTCTATGCTGCATAGTGAATGTTAGTGAGATACCGTCAAATGTGTTCATACAGAGATAACTCCAAAGCTGGGAACGGGATCTGCTTGAACCAAAGAGAGATGCTGATGAGCAGGGCTTGTTCCTTCAGGCACAACCTCATGCCAGCACCACTTTCATGCCTCATGCTGGTACCTCTGAAGAAAGCTGCACTGTATGCTGTGGGCACACTGGTACATGCAGGGCTTTGAGCACCAGGTTCCACAGCAACTGCCAGAAGCACCAATGCTGTGCTGTGAGCTCAAGAGTTAGACTGTTCCTCCAGGGCACCAGCCAAGCTGGAGCTGAAGAGGAAGGTATGAGACAGCAGATGGTTTTAAAACAAACAAACAAACAAACAAACACTCCAGAAAACAGATGGGAGAAACCCAAGTGGGATGAGCACGGCTAGGATGACGTGGCGCAGTCTAGAGCAGCAGCTTTGCTGTGCATGTTCTTAGGCTGGGTAGCTAAGGCACTACAGAAAGGAAAGCGGGAAAGGAAGTTACTGCCTCTTTGGGGGATTTGGGAAGGAGTACTGCACTAAGTCTGCTAAGTTGGGAAACAGTGGATGTACTTTTTATCAGTCATCTTTGAAATTGACCTCCAGGTGAATGGAAATGAATTCTTACTATTCCAAAGCTGAACTGATCAGGAAAAGACTGTGGTCCACTGCTTCTGATTTTGTTGTTCAGCTCTACCACCCCTCAGCTGAGTAACTCCATAACCATATAACTTTATGACAAGAGAAAGAGTTTGGCTTGTGAAGAGCAAAATTAACTTCTGGGTTCAAAATCCAATCCAGATTTAATATTGCAAATCTTCATCTCCATTTTTTTTCTTATGCTATAAAAGGAAGCGTAGAGACTCTCTACCTGTCCACTGAATGATGGTGCTGTGGAATAAAAAACAATGCAGGTCTGGATTGCCTGCTTTCCTTTTTTTAGTTCATCTCCATGAATTTACAAATGCAAATGTGATTTAATAAAGGACAGTGGGTGTCTGTACGATGTAGTTGCATGAAGCAGAGAGAGATGGGGGTGGAGGGTGGATAATTCTAATCAAACTGCTCACACCTTGCCCTCTTTGACATGCAATACCACTTTAAACAGCAGTGCTCTAATAGAGAAAAGAGCTACTGTACTTACCCACTCAATAATTTGCATAATTTTGAAGATCTGAAAATGTCACTGCTGTTTTATGATAATTGTTGGGAAATGATTAGCTATAGCATTTATACATTCCAGGAAAAAAAAATATTTTACTATTCTCTCTTTAATATTAATAAGTATTAATAAAATGAAAAATAAAATCACCTTAGAGGACAAACATTATGTGTAAAATAATAGGTGTCATATGAAGGCACATGACTTATCCATCCATTTGCTGTAGCTTGTCATATCTGGGAAAGACTTAAAAACACAAACTCTTGACTGCCCCTCATACAATTTCAAATGCAAATTTTAACAATAAGAATAGCTAAAAATAATCCATTATTTTCTTCCTTCTCTGCCTTGTAGCTGTGATTAGACTAGATACTTAGATACTCCAAATTTCTGCCTCCTGTAATTCAAACATTTTTTAATTGTGACAGATGTACATGAGCTGCTTATCTCTTGTTCATCGTTCTTCTCCCAGCTAAGCCCTTTGATAAGATGATTGAGACAGCAGTTCAGGGTAACAGAGTACAGTCCTCACAGCTCCTGAACTTATCAAGAGCTGTTGTTGTAGACATGCATTAAGTAAAGAGTAGCTCCAATACAAATGCTTGAGTCCCTGTCCAGCATCATTTCACTTTCTGTGTCTTTCTCAGACTCCTCTTTTTCTTATACTGTAATAATAATACAGCTGAGATTTAGAAAGGTCATTTTCACAATACTCATGAAAAGCTAGACTGCGTCTGCTTTGTCCAGCTCCATCTGGGAACCTGGCCATTAATTCCAGTCTCTCTCAGGGTTTTCAGTCTCTGTGTGTGATGTTCCTCCTGATGGACAACAAACTCTGTTTTGATAGTCTGTGCGGAATGGAGAGCTTATTAATCTGTTTTTTCCCAGTTTAGTGTAACTCCTCAGTTGCACTCACAGTCTAGAAAGGAGAGGAACAAAGAGAATGCAATTACTGTTACACAGATGAAGACAAAAGTTTTAGGAATATATTTTTATCCAGCACAATTTAAAGCGGATGCAGTATCACATATTTGTATGATATAAACTCTCATTTAAAGAAACATGGCTTCTATACAGACCCAATAAGTGTTCCAAAATGTGACATATATTATCTAGGAAGCTCTTGAAATGTATTTATTTTTGTTTAATCAGGAAAGTATTGTCAGAAATAGCTAAAACCTCTCTATTCAGGACTGTTTAATTTTATCCTTTATTAGAGAATAAGCTTAAACAATTATTGCCCTTTTCTGAAATGTAAGTGAGAGAATAAAGGTTAGCCTAGACTGGCAGGAAAAAACTAACACAGCCTCACAAAGAGCGGCTGCTCCATCTCATGTACTAAAATGTGGCTGTGTGCAGCAACCCAGAAGATCGACCACCATTTCTTGTGGAAGGGCCAGAATTTCAGAACTGGTCTGCAGGTCATAGTGCCAGGACTTACTAGAAGTAAAGCTGATGATGCCATCAACAGATCTCAGAGCGGAAAACACATTCTACACCTTTGCTGGAAAAGTTTGCTAAGACTTTTTATGATACAGATATCCATATGGTTGTAATGCAGTATGTAGAACTGTCTATATTTATCTGGACTATTTCTATGGGAGTGTAGCCATCCTAGTGTGGCTTTCCACCCACATGAATTGACCGTATGTCTCATAATTTGTGTCTACTATATTTGTTATCACTAGAAGACATTGGATCCTGTAGCATATATACATATATAGACCTCTCACTCACAAACTACAATCTTTAGCTTGATTTTTAATTTTTTTCGGGCCATTTTTTTTTCCAGAAATCAGATGAGAACATCCCTTTTTAGAAAGACATCTGATCTTCTTTTAGGGATTCGAAGCTCCGGTGAGTTGCCCAATGTTTAATTACCCTTACTGCTAGGAATATGCAGGTATTGTGTTATTTCAAGGTTGAATTTGTCTAGCTTCAATTTCCAGCCATTTGATCTTGTTAGGTCTTTGTCTGCAAGACTGAAAGACCTCCAGTATCAAGTATTTGTTCCTTGTGTCAGTACCTATTCACAGTGATCAAGACACCTCTCAACCTTTCTATTCAATAAATTGAGCTCTTTAAGCTTCACATCGTAAGTCTTATTTTTCAGCCTCTGAATAGTTTTTTTGTTTAGTTGGCTGTTTTTACTGTTTCCACTAATCTCATAACGGGGGAGGGTTAGTCACTAAGATTTAGAAGATCTAGCAACCCCCACCTTTGCTTCTACTGCCGTTTCTTGACTGTTAAAAGGGATACTCCAAAGTGAACCCTCTAAAATTTTATCTAGTGGAAATGTACGCAGATAAATGAGTACATTCATTTGACATTGAACGGTGAAGTGCATACAAAAGCAGCAGCTACAACCAAACTCTCACATCACTCAGACACCTTCAGACCATCAATTCCACCAAATATCTGTTTTGCCCTCCAGTTGTTGTGACAGTGTCTAATTTCAAAGCTAGGTTTTGTGCATATTTTGCATATGTCTCATAAACACTTTCTTTTTCTGATGTTAACATATTTGAGACAATGTTTTTGCCAGTCTTTCTCCTTCAGGATTTTTTTACTTAGTAGTTCATGCTACATCTTATTTATCAAGAAAGGCTTTGCAAATACTGGACGTCCTGGATCCTTCAAAGTATATCTCCATTTTACTTTAAGCTGCTTTCTTTTCCAAAATAGCCAGAGCAGATCTTTTACATCTCATCTGAATGAGCAGTTCAGAATGAAAAAATAATGTATATTGATAACAGTTATATGCAAATTCATTAAGGCCTGCCATTACCTGAGTGCTAATTAAAAGGAAAAATAGTTGAAGGATAAAGTAGGGCTTGCAAGCATATCACACACGGGTTCTTTCCTAATATATTTCCCGTCTATCACACTTATTACTGCAGGGTGGGCTGACAGGTTAATTATGTACTTGCAGGAGAACTGATACAGAGGATATTACAATCTCTAAAGCAAACACTTATAATCATTTTATCTAAACAGCAGACAGCCTCACCTTGATGAAGGTCTACATTTAGTGAACATTTTAAGGCAACAGTCACTGCACTCTCACGGAAGATACCTGATAAACTATCCATCAGTAGATACCAAACCAGTAGTATATAGTATGCACTGCAAGAACTTAACCAATTTGTATGCTAGTACATGGAAAAAAAGGTTGATTTTGTGAGAAAGCCATAGGACTAGGATTCACAAAACTCTGTTTTAATTTCCAGGTTATTTCATATCCAGATTTTTTGTGCATAGGCCTTTTGCTGTCATAGAGACCTGATGCGTGAGACTCTACCCAGTGGGTCATACAACATGGGGAGATCCTGTCAACAAGCATCTGATGTGTCCGATTACATGACTGACATATGTATATATGTTCTGTTGTCTGGGAGGCATGCTCCCAGATGTATCAGATCCTCACAGATATGAATGTGTTTCCAGTGAAGTTACGCTGGGCAAGGGATCCTATTAAAAAGCACACATGCTCCTGCTGTTGTGTAGCACGCAATTTCCTGCCTGTTCTGGGATAAGTAAACGCATCAGCCAATCACAGATCAGGCTGTTCACTTATATCTAGCATATCTTTTGCCAGATCTGGAGAATGCTGTTGTACCGAGTACATATGAATTATCTGACTCCTGGAAGGAGCTGTCTGGTGAGAGGCAAGAAGGCAGTCCCACACAGAATACTTTGACTTGACAGATGAAGATGTAGCTACAGTCAAATCACAGAGATCTTGATGTACTTTATTTAAAAAAAAGTATTCCAAAACTTAAGTCCATTTGGTCCTGACATTTTGAGGTTTCTTGAATTCTTGTTTCAGGTTTTTTCCCTCAGTTCTTCTGTTTTGTTTTTTTTTTTTTTTTTCAAATGAGCTGCATTATTATTCATGCTTCTCTTTCAGTTATCTGCCAGATTTAAGACTCACCCATTTGATGTTAGTCATTCTGTACTTTGTGTTCATTACTCAGTACAATCAAACCCAGGCAGTAATTAAATAATAATACCTTGATATCCAATCACTTCTTTTCCTACAAGATTCAGAATGCATCATAAGACATTTTACCTTCCTCTGTACCCCAAAGCTACAAAAGAAGTTCTCTACTAGCTGTTGGGTGTACATCAACTTTTCATAAAGGTCCAGCAGAAAAAAGGCTGTGCACAGGTATTAGTTCCCTTGCATGGAGCTCGTCTTAACACAAGAATAAAATATTCATCAACTAAATTATTCAAGGAGAAATTGTTGGTATTTGTAGAATAATGTATTCTGTTCATGGTGTCTGAATACTACAAGAATGCGGTGAATAAATTATATGACAAAGCAGCAAAATCACTGACTTGCATTTGTTGAATAGCATTTGACCTAAGCTAAATGTATTTTAATAAAAACATAGCACAACTGAACAAAAGATTTTACCTTGTTTTCATTTCTGACAAAGAGTGTGGCTTTAGCTATGTACTGTGATGGTCCTTAAGCTGTACAACAGATGTTGGGAATTGACAGCTAGAACAATAATATGCTACACAGTGATTTTCAGATAACACAAAACACAGTATTTCTTCCCTTCAGAAAACATTTATTTTATTGCTACTAGAAAGCATCCTAGTAAGTTGGCTACAGTGATTGCAAAATAACTTAAGTTCTGTTTATTCAGTATTAGATTTTATATGTCCTACGCATTCAGCTGTTTTACTCCCTGTGCGTACTTGCTGGAATCACATTCTTCACTACATGAACAAATATTGCACTATTGAAAAAATATACATCCTTTTATTTAAGGGTAGCACTGAACAATTCCACGTGAATAGAAAAGCCCAATTTCCAACAATGAACTGTTCCATCTAAGAAACCAGGAATCCTGGTCTAATTAAATTATGTGGTCATTCAATATGTGCATGTTGAACAGAACTAAGAACTGGCCGTCCTTCAATTCGATACCAACTTGCATAATGTCAAATGTGATCCCAACTGAAAAGGCCTAGCAGCTCAGTTCAAGCTGCTTCTATGTGGGTAGGAGGTATGTTAAAAAGCAACAACTATACTTGAAAAAGCTAACAATGTCATTGTCTCGTGACTAATATTCATTGAGACAATGTCTTAACTGCAAAGGACTGCTAACACCTCAATTTATGCAAAGGAATTTCTGATTGTTCTGATATGCTGGTCTGCCCTGTCTCTCTTTTGGTTAAACTACAAGTGAACATCCACATGTACAGAGGATTGGACCAATCAAATCTAGTCAATAAAATTGCCAGGTACCCCACCTTTAACACTTACCTGGAAAATAGAACAAAAAGAGGGTGGTATGGATTCTATGGCTCCTGCATGCACCATTCACAACCTATTGGTACTTATGAAAAGACAGTTTTAAACAAAATTTTCATAGTCACGCAATAATTCACATTACATTGACCATTTCCTACCACTGTAATCACAGATTACCCTAAAAGATGGAGTTTAGGCTGTGTAATGTGTTAAAACATCCTCAGGAGGTACATATCTGTGTAGACAAGCAGCACAAAAATTTGTTCCCTTTGATTATTTCTTCACTCAGTAATACAGCTACTCCCAACATCAATTTCTTTCAGTGTCAGTCAAAGGAGCTTGACATCTCATTTAAATCACTCAGAAATCAGTAAAAATAACATAAATAAGCTTAAATTAAGCACATGCTTACAAAGAACATGCACTCAAGAAATAGGCTCAATTTAAGTACTTGCTTAACTGCTTTGCCACCCAGGTCCTAAAAAAGCAATTGCCATTTTACAGAAAATCACATTCTGATTTGTGAATCTAATTCTGTGTACTTTGGGAGAGTTTATCTTCCTTGTAAATATTATTACCAGTACTGACTGTGTGAACAGAAGCATTGGTTTCTTCAGATCTCTCTTCCCTGCCCTCACACCACTGCAAACAGCTTACTAATTACTAGGAATGCTATTCCTGTTGATGACTTCAGCCTTGATTGCTCTGAGATTCCAATGCTGTCACAAACCCAAGATGAAGACTTCACCTGGGGAAAGAAGCATGTAAATATTGCATGCAATAAAAAGGAGAAGAGGAATACTGACAAAAATAAGGCAGACTTGTCTCAGAAAATATTAGGTTTCAAAGCTTTTCATGTAGTCCAGCAGGTTATTTATGCCTTACTCAATTTTGAGAGAGAGAGAGAGAGAAAATCTATACTTGGATCTTTCCTCTATTTTTTAAAGACATCTTTGTTGCTTCTTGCAACATGGAAAAATTACTGTAAAGGGACATTGCTATCTATCTCCATTATTTGGCACTTACATAGACTTATGCCATCAGAACTGACTTTTGCATCATGTTATTCTTTTGCTGAAATAACAGTAGATACCTGTAACATGCTACCAGGTTAATTTAAAATGTGCTTCCTGACTTATGAAGACCGTTTTTCCTTTCTTGGATCATTGTGCTGAAACAGAAGCTTTTGTTTCATCTGCTTACCCATCTAATAAATCCAAATCTTAAAAGACTTCTCTTTTAAACCTAAATTAGCCTTTCATCATCTTTTTCTGTAATACATTCACCTGTAAAAAAGGTTTTTAAGATTGTATCTAGGAATTTGCCCTATAACTTGTGAAACAGTTGGTTTTCTAATGTGTCTGATAGGAGAGCACAGTAAAGACTCTTTTGCCCTTGATTTAAATTGTTGAAAACCAACAGATTGGCTTGTATTTTGTGTTTATAAATGAGTACTAAATATGTTCTCAGAAGGAGAATGTAAGTTAGTCATATTGGAAAAGAAAACATAATAAAAACTTATGACTCTGATGAGATTATGATGAGTGGAGGGAAGAGCCAAAGGAGAAAAATAACAGCAAACAAAATTAAGTGATGAGAATGATATTGGGAAAAAATTAGTAATTAAGAAAGAAATTTATTTTCAGTCACATACTAATTGGTAGCCAGATATTTAGAAGAGGAAAGCTTATAGAGTTTAGATTCCACCCTGTCTTTTAAAATCACCATATAGAGATGCATATATGCTAGGTCCTGTAATATGAAAGCAGTCATTTAACTATGTATTCCTTCTCTCTACTTTGCAACCACATCTGGCTTAGAAATCTGCATAATATTTACATAATGAGACTCAGACCCTAATATGCCAGGCAAGCATTTCCTTCTAAGCAGCTATTATAGACAAAGAGTGGGAGGGAAAAAAAGATAACAGAGAAGTCACTGGTCTATGCTTTGACAATATATCTAAATGGCTAAATCTATCTCCTGGCATTTAGCTTGTGCCTTTTCTGCAACACTTACTGTTGTCCTAATATCAATATTTGTTCTTTCAGTCTCTAGCTTGTTAATTTTCTTTTAATAAAATTGTGATTAATATTTTTGAATAACGGATGTGTCAGACTGTGCTAGCACAAGTATGATGCTAGTTAGCTTCTATTTCCTGCAAAAGTAGTGCTCAGTATCTGTCCCCTGACTCCTAGAAGTGTAAAAGTATGGCAAACTAACAAAAATTGCAGGGATTCACACTATGTCTCTGTCTGAAGTTCATACAGGTCTATGGAACCCTACAGAGAAACTCGCCTAAAACTCTGCTGGATCTTACACACTTGTAGAGAAATGAAAGCAAGTCTTTTTAACTTTTTTTTTCTGTCTGCCTCCTGTTGATCTGCATTTTTTCCTGGTCATTTCCTGTAAGACACTGTATTTGAAATGGACGTTTCATATGCCATAAGCATCATTTTCAGCTATACTCTTTCCTTATGACCTCATGAAAACAAGGAAAAGGGTAGAGGTACCAATTTTTAAAAGGAGTTTGATTTTTGACATTTTGTTGCAGATTTGGTTCTTGATAGAAAAGAAACTGAAATGCTACAGGCTTGAAATATATAAGCTGCTATACAGGCAAATTATGCTTCTCTTGAGGTTAGTCTGAATACTGTATGTGCTCAGTAATCTCTCCTAAGATTGTCTGGCTGGTCTATACGCCGCTATAGCTTCATGGACTTAATTTGCTCATTGCTTTCAATTTTCATCACATGACAAATTCATTTATAGTGATTGTTGCCCAGCAAAATGCTGTCATATCTACAAGAATTTCCCCCCAAAATGCAAGAAAAATATTTCCATGATAGTTATGACCCTATTTATTTGCTTTAAAGCACTGAGATGAGAGAAATTCTGTTTGTTGGAACATTTGTCAAATGTGAAAGTGCCATGAATATGCATACAAGCATGTATTCACACAAACATTGATATCACATGTGCTTCCGTGACCTTTACGAAAGCTTTCTGTGGGCTGAGAATTGGAAGAAGAAGGAAGGAAGGTTTTGGCAGAGAAATAGCAAGTAAGACTTTCTCCATAAAGCCTACAGGAAAATGAGCAGCTGTTGTGGAGGAAGTAAAGAACAATATGCAAAATAACCATCAACATGAACACCATGTGGCATTTCTTCAAAACTGAGGATCAACCTGCTTATTCATCTGTGTACCTGAACTCATCCAGGAAAGAGAAAGAGCATTTAAGCCATGTTCCCTAGTCTTATGTCACCAAATGAAAGGGTAAAAGAGGCTGTAGCTCTTCGATATGCTACTAAAAGCATCAACAGAAGCTCAACAAAATCCATAGATGTATACAAAGACCTCTGCTTGCACTCAAGAAGCTTACAGTTTTTTTCTCTTTCTTACATCAGAAGTGCCTTTGACTGACCAGTACCGATATCAAAATATTACAATAGTTAGTAACATTGACTGTACTGGCTGCATACAGAGAACTGATGAGGTACTTGGCAATAATATTGTGTAGAGAAATCTTATGATACAGAGGAAACAGCTGGATAGTGGAGAGAGATGGAAGGAGAAGGCAGAGTACAGTAGCACAGAAGTATGAGCCTTATATAGCACTTTGATCACAGAAGTACCTTCAAGACAAGGCACACCCTGTAAGACATTATCCGAAAAGTAATTGTAGTGTTAGAACCATGGTAAAGAAATTGGGATTCAAGCAGAAGCAGAGAGAGTCGAAAGCACCTATTAGGCAATGGAAAAAGAAGATTTTTTTGGGGATATAAAGAAGTCATGTTTATCATGGTCCATTCGGACCATGCATGAACAGGAAAACATACCCTGTAAATTAAACTTTATTTTAGCAGGTCATTAGAAAACAAAGAAACTCAACAAACAAGGGCTCAATCTACTTTGTACAGACTAGTCTAACACATGAATTTACTAATTCCTCACCTAATTAACGAGGTTTCTAACTCTTACAAGTTCTCTAAATCATAACTGGTAACTCACTAAAAACTCAAAACTCGTAACTCATGCACCTATAAGCAAAATAGTTACCTAGCTGATGGTGAGAGTGCTCATCCTTCCTTCTCTGTCACTGTGCAGGTGTCCCCTGTATCACAGCAGGAAGCACGAAAGCCTCAGCAATCCAGCTGCTGTTGGATCTGCTTTGAAAATGTTTTGGGTAGGCTAACATATTTATACCTTCCAGCTTGGAAGTTTGGTCTATACCATTACGATCAGTTAACAGATTCTGAATAAAAACTGCCAGACAATCAATATACAAGGATTATGGCTGCTGGAGACAGCAAAATGCAGTGATAATGGCTGCATAATGACCATTAGCTCTTTCTGGCCCCTGTGTCCTGCTTACGTGTTGTCCTCACTTTGACCTAATGGTGCTGCTCCCAGCGCACATCAGGTCTTAGCATGAGCTGTGTGTTAGTCAAAATCTGAGCAGAAGGTGAGTGAATAGTCATGTTTACAGCATGTGTCTGTGCCTTCAACTATATCTCCCTGGGACTGGTCTGCAAAGTACAGATGAAGAGCTAAAAATCCGTTCAAAGGGTATAATTTGGTGACTACAGTGAACAATTGTAGGAATGCCCATGTCTTTCCTGGAACTGCTGCTTTATTTTCTCAAGAAAGAGAATTCAGTGAAAGGAAATGTTCACTTCCAACATTTATTCATAGAACTGCATATATTTATATACATTCAATCACCAGAAATCTACAGTTTTGAAAGGTGACCTGAGGAAAAAAAGAGTTCTAGAAGATACAGGAAATGCTAGGGTACTCATACAATACACAAAGAAGGACCTGAAGTCCCTCAACCTTATACTAAACAACAGTTTTCAATCCTTCCCCAAGGCTGAAATTCCCACCAAATGCCACAGTTTCAACACGTTCATGACCTCTTTAAGTACTGTCACAGTTTCAGCTGGGATAGAGTTGACTTTCGTACTAGCAGCTGGCGCAGTGCTACATTTTGAATTTGGGATGAGAAATGGTGTTGATAGCACACTGGTGTTCTTGTTTGTTGCTAAGCAGTTAAAGCCTTTTCTGCTCCTCACACCGCCCCACCAGTGAGTAGGCTGAGGGTGCACAGGGAGCTGGGAGGGGACACAGCTGGGACAGCCGACCCCAACTGACCACAGGGATATTCCCTACCATGTGATGTCAAGCTCAGCAATAAAAGTTGGGGGAAGAAGGAAGGGGGGACATTCAGAGTCATGCCTTTTTTCTTCCCAAGTAACTATTACATGTAATGGAGCCCTGCTTTCCTGGAGACGGCTGAATACCTGCCTGACGATGAGAAGGAATTCCTTGATTTGCTTTGCTTGTGTGCACAACTTTTGATCTACCTATTAAACTGTCTTTATCTCAACCCATGAGTTTTCTCACTTTTCTGATTTTCTTCCCCATCCCCAACAGGGGAGTGAATGAGCGGCTGCAGGGTCCTAGCTGCTGGTGTTGAACCATGGCAAGTACCTAAATGAACCTCCAGTTTTTAGTATGGTATGAACATAGCAGAGGCTGCAATTTTTTTTTCAGAAATGGATCATAGTGTTAGTAAGTGCATGCTGAAAGCTGTGGAAAAAAATGACCTCTAACTGGTCTCTAATTGGGCACAGATGTTAAAAATCCTGAATTATTTTCAGAGAGATGAAAGGGTGTAGAAAGCCTTGTATTTATCATTCTTTTATTATGCTTGTTTTGGTTGTTTTCAAAATTCATTCCCAGATCTGGTTGTTGAGCATTAAGTCTTGATCATTTCTGAAAATACCAGAGTAGTTAATCAATCACAGAAACCAAGTGTTGACTGGTTGTTATGAACAGCTCTCAGAAAACCCTTATTCTATGGTTCATCTGACATTTGTTTGTAACAAACAAGTAAATGAAGACTACCATCTGCATGGACAATAGCTTTAAAGGAAAAAGATCAAAATGATGAGAATGAATGATTTGTAGGCTATTTATCTTTCATTGAGAACGAAGTAAAATCTGCATATTGTCAGTCATGTTGATTAAGGGTCAATTTGCCTGCAATTTTTCAATAAGCGACAGGGAACATGAAAGGTGTGTAGGTAAATCCTCAGCATGTCACATGCACTGGACTCCATGAAATACGCATGCAAGCACAAATCACCTCTGAGCTCAAAGGGACGTGGGAAGCAGAACATCTTTCATGTGGTCTTTGCAGTGTATCTCATACCTCATTCCTGTAGCAGTGGAAGTAACCTTTTTAATTTTAATAATTGTTGAAAAAAATTGAGATAACTGCCCCAAAAGTCCAAGTGATTCTCTTAATAGACCTTGGAAGATATTTTATGTTTTTGGAATATAGGAAGGAAACACTGTGTTCAGCAGAAAAAAAACAGAATTTCTTTCGAAAGCTGAATATCACTACCCATCCAATCCTCTTCCATGGTTTAATTTGTTTGGGTTTTAAGATCAAATACAAATTATGATGTATCCTGAAAACCAAATCAAAGTTTTCCATAAATCTACCATAAGTTTAATGAATTTTGAAAAGTCATAAGAAAGCAAGGATATAAATCTTGCTGTATCGAGGCTTTTATGCTGGTCTTCAACGATCCAGTCTTAGCGGAAAACATATGTAGGGACATAATCTCCATTAGATGACTATTTCAGTGCTTCTTAGACTTTTCAGTGAAATGTGTGTTATTGGTCTACCACCTGGCCTAGATACAATGATGAATACCTTAATCAGATGAGGAGATCCTTACTTAATATCAAGGTTTGTCTCTGGTTTAGTGTAAGCAGAAATGTTTACAGTCATGTTTCCTCTGCCACATAGACTGTTGTAGGTTTTAAAGTCTTCATACTGCTAAAATTGGTTACAGTATGGTTCCTATAAATTCTGTTCATCCAAACACCACTGTTCTTAAACATACCATACTGATAAGTATCAAAGAAGGCAGAAAATCAGTCATGAATAAATAACATTGCAGAGAAAGAACTGTTCTTTTACAAGCAAATGTACAAAAACTTTCATCAATATGAATATCACACTGTGTCCAAGGCTAAGAGGAAGGAAAAAAGAAATCGCATTTAATAATTATTATTTGCTCAAAAGAATCCTTAGACCACATAGCGTATAAGGCATTGTGGACATATATTCATTTCTATGCTCAGTGGAAACAGTGGCATTTCAGATATCAGTACGTCAAAACTGCTAGAGATTCTGGTTAATTTTAAAGCAAAGATTGAATATGTAATTGTAAAACTTCTGTAAGGTTTCCTCATTCCTGTGATAATTGAATCTGCTTCAATAGACTATGAGAGGTAAAAAAAAAATAAATTTAATGCTTATGGCTAGCTTGAATACATCTGCAAGTACAGTGTTTACTGAAAAAACGTAGATGAAAACTGCACTCTGAAATAAATATCAGATATTTTCAGAACAACGAGGACCATGTCCATGGGAATACTTCTGTCTAAAACCTAGATATTTGGAGGAACCCCTGGGAGATATCCTTTGTCTTATGGTTTAGAAAAATCCTACATAGCCATGAAGCAATGGATAAGAGCTTCTTGCAAAAGCAAGTAGGGTCTTCAGCATGCTGTGACAATGTTTATATTGCTTTAGAATTTGATGAACTTTTCAGAGTGTCAAGAGGGAAATGATGTATTTAGGGAAAACAGGGGAAAGAAAAAATAAGAGAAAAAAGGAATGTTAATCCTTCTGTACTCCACTAAGACAATTAGAATTAACATTTGGATTCCTTACATAAGCAAAATAGTTACCTGTTCCAATATGTGAGAAGCAAATGTCATCAGATTTATATCTTTGGAATTAGATTCTGTGTATATATGAATTATTTCAATACCCACATTTTAAAAATAATAATCTGTTTAATGTGAGATATAAAAGGAAAAACAATTCTGAACGTATAACATGCTTTTCTAATACTTCCAGAAAAACTAGAGAAAATCCCAGAATTCCGTGAAAGAGATTTTTACTTGAATGCTAGAAATATATCTGGATGCTTAGTTTAAGTGCCTGTATTGATAAATAACTTTTAATGAAGAATTGATGCAGAAACTCTTCCAGATCTAATCCTGAACTAAAACAAATGTAGAAGATGCATGCAAAATTCTGTGAGTAGTGGGAACGAGACAAACAGTGAGATAAGACCAGTTTTTCTGAAAATGCTGATGTCAATTTGATTACCAGTGTATGTCAACAGTGAAGACGTGAAACTGCGATACATGAAATCTTGACACAGGTTTTGTAATACTCTGTTGCTGTGCTTGAAATGATTCCTGACTAAAGAATTATGGATAAGCTATTATAGAAGTTAGGTTGTTTGCATGGACATGTCAGGAGTAAATTGACTCCAATTTTTACTAACGGAAAGCTAACAGCTAATGGGATAGTAATTTCTGTGTGCCATATGGGCACATGAATATTTTCTAATTTTGTTCCATGAATATTATCTGTTCCTTTTTGTATGAGCACATTGTGTTATAATTATTAGTACTGCTTCTGGCTGAAATAAACAAAATATGATTATTGGAAGGTTAAATGAGAAAAAAAGACAATGGCATACTCTCTGCAATGGAAATTATGCCAATGAATCAGAAAGGACTGTGACACCCACATTTTTTAAAATACATTATCTGTGAAGCATTGCAAATCAGAAGCAGATGGTTTGGTATACATTCAGGTGGAAGGTTCTGGAGAAGGAGTTAAAACTGGACTCCATTTCAGGAAAACATATCTGTTCCTTTGACACAACCAGCTTAACACGGAGAACCCATTTTTGTGCACATTTCTGCACAGCCCACAGCTTAATTGGAAACTCCTTGTCACAGACCCATATGACATTTCCTTTTCCCTGTGCAATGGACCATTCTGAACTGTATTGGCTAATGAAAAACAACATTGAAAAAAGATTGTGCTTTGAAACCTAAAAAGGGGCCAGATGTGATATCAGAAATATTGGTTATATGGGGCACAAAATTTGGAGAAGGCTGACACTCAATGCAAGATACTCCATAGGGCAATATAAAACAGCATGTACCCCAGTGTGATATAATGCAGACAAATAGGAAAGCAAAGGAGGTGTTACACCAAAACATTTATGCACTTGTTTAAATCTCATTGGTTTCAGTGGTAAATGATTAAAACCCACTTAAGGAAGATGGTATTACTAATATATTTAAAGTTTACCTCATGCTTAAAGGTTTTGCTGAGTCTAGGGAAGCCTTGGGAAGTCCTCAGAGCCAAGATGTCTGGTCCGCTCAAAGTGGGGCTACTCAGACTCACAGTTAAAGACAATGAAGATCTCATATAGGTAACCTGATCACAAATGCATCAGGATTACACTTGTAATAACACATCTATCTTAAAGGAAATTTCAAAAGATACTTTAAAATTGAATTGCATTTAAACTTCGCTTTAAAAGAGGAATAAGTTTTGGAGAGTAACAAAAGTTATATTCAGCAAAAAAGTAATTTGTACACCCTCTACTTAATAACCTCTTATATGCTTTAATAATTTAAACTACTTATCAATGGGAATGTCTTCTGTGTATACTTCAATTATTGCTTTTAGTATATTTTCTGTCTTCTTTCATGTAGCATGCCACATGTACTCAATATGTCTCCAGTGCCTATTATCACTATTCCTCTTGTATAATAAACTTCTTATCTGGGAGAATATGACCTTGACACTGTGAAAAAAAAGTCTTTTAAAGAATAGCTCAATTAAAATCTAATACCTCTGTTTAGGATTTGATTTCATTACTATTCATAAGACCATGCAACACTATTTGAGTCATGAGTTCTCATGCAACTCGAATACTCATTTCAAAAGGAGTTATTACAAAAATAATTTTTATTCTTCTCTCTGCCCTATTGATTTTCAGTCACCATGGAGCTCTCTTTGTTGACTTTGCAAAGGCTTCTGTTGAATGCTCATGCTTTTGTGATAATAATTGTTGATCAGGGTCCATTTGGAACAGGTAAATTTAATCGCAAGATAGGTAGAGGAAATTTAATCGCAAGATAGGTAAAGGTGGGTAGTAAAAAAGCCACATGCAAACCTGCCCTCATATCTGTGGCTTGCATTGGCAACATTAAACGGGCTGGGAAGGCAGTGTAATCTACAGGACTGTCACTCAAGAGCGTGAAGTTGCACTTCCACCACTGATTAACTTTGGACGAGTCACTTAACCTGAATGTTTGTTTACCGATCTGTAAATGAGAATAATAATTGTCTACATTGCAGAGGGATATGGTTCTCAATCAATTAATTTTGCAAACTGTTCTAAGAGCGACAGACAAAAAGCCTTAAACACATGAAGTGGAAAGCAACATTTAACTGAGCCCTAAGTTTGCCTTCAACATTATTGGATTTGCATTGACATGGGCATTCACAGTTTTGAAACAATCATTGCTTTTGTAATTTTAAATTTATGTTGTCTTCTTAATCAGTGAATATATTTCCTGTCTTGTCCCTTTCTGATTTCAAATCAGCAACCTTTAAAAAATCAAGAAAACCAGTTAGTAAACAAGGTCAAAGACTTGAATTTGCTGGAAGCTTCAAATATCTTTAACCAAAAGTGAACAAAATTATCTGCAAATTGCCAACTATGAATGGGAAGCAAAGCAGAGAAGGAATACACACTGAATTGGATAAATAACAACTTCAACAAAAATATTATGTGTAAACTGAACATCTACAATGAAAGGAAAAGTTAACACCAACTCCTACAAATCAGTGATTCAGGTAAAGTAAGGATAAAATGCAAGCTGTCAAAAATCAAGCTGAGTCTAACCTTGCAAATAATATTAATATGTTTAACAAAGATTTTTAGCTATATATGTAAAAAATAAACAGGAATAGAGAAATAATATCTATGGTCCAAACCCTGAACAAATACCTTGTCTTTCACTGAGAAGGTGGATGTGGACAAAGGAAGACACAGATGCATAATTGAGGCAAATAAACAAAGAAGAAAATTATATCCAAATTGCTACACCCAAAGTAGAACTAGTTCTCAAATGTAGATTGTAAAACAGATAAACACCATTGCAGAATACTGAAATAAGTGGTACACTGGATTCATTGTAAGTTTGCATCAATATCCATCATTCTGAGTGCATATATGATAAATACTTACCAAGGGCATTTAGAAGTAATTGAGGTAGGCACTAACCTGCTAACCTACCCTCAGCCCTATGCAAAACTAGCAGGTTTCATGGGAAAGAATTATTAGAAACATTGAGATATATAGAAATGGAAAAAATGCAACGTAGAAGAACATGACAGATTGACATGATAGCTTTTGCTTGCTAAAATAATAAAATAAAATAATAATAATTGATTTTCTAGACAAAGAAATTGAAAAATATCTATTATATTTTCAGTGAAGCATAGGAAACTGATGCTGTGTAATAGACTACTGTTAAACTGGATCAGAGTAATAGAAATTGAAAGGTGGACTAGGAACTGATTGAAAGGGAAATCGTAAGATGTTCAGGAATAGAAAGAAGTGACTTGTGTTTTTTTCCTCAAAAAACAGTCCTAGGATCAAACTTCGCTGGTATCTGCTTTAATGACCTTGCCATAAGAATGTTCTAATAAAATGAGCAAACAACACCGTCTGAAGGCAGAAGTAGTGCAGACAATGAGAAATAAAACATGGAGAGCATAGAAAGACCCAAAGGACTGAAGTAAGGTAAGTCATAAAACAATTAATAATGTAAGACAGTATGATAAATTTAGTGACTACTAACAAGAATTACCAGCATGAACAATGTTTGTTGGATGAAGGTGATACTTTCAGTTAATAGTTTGGCTGATGTGTGCCACCAATCTGGTGTAAGACCAAACAGTGCAAGCATAACCTTATAATGTATCAATCAAGGCATATTTAGTGATGATAGGCAGGTGTTCAAGCAGAGCACAGCTAAAAACTTTTCTGTGTCTGACTGTGTCTGACTCATTATCAAGGAATATGAACTCAGTGAAAGAAATGTGAAGAAGAGCTTGACGAATTATCAGAGCAGGAAAAGTAAAGCAGGAGCGCATGGCTGTTTAACAAATCAGACACCTGGGGTCTTATGATTTCTGAATGTGAACAAGAGAGATGCTTACCAGTGACCCAAGCAGCCTAGACTCATCTTCTGTCCTTTATTCCTTTGTACTGTACATAGGTAACTGTGGTCTGTATAGCTGTTTCTGACATAACACAAACCAGTTTTCACCTCTGCCTTCAGCTTTGAAATTGTTGAGCCGCTTTCCTTTCTTCTTACTACTGAGGGGTCGCAGAAAAATAAGAAAAAGTCTAGTTATCAAACTTCCCAGCAGAACCCAGAATTAACTGGCTGATAGCGTGGTTTGGATATCTTTTTCTGTAAACTTATTCTTCATGGTATTAAAGAGATTGTCTGTTCAGTGCATTATTTAGGAACTCAGGTATCTGATGATCTCTGTCAGAATTTAGGTTGCATACGGCATGATGGATGAGGTTGTCCTACTTTGACATTTCTCTCTAAAGAAATTATAATGTTGTTACTATTAATTGCAAAATTAACACAAAGCATTAAACGTCTGTGAAATATTTTTTCTTAATTTGAAGGGCTGTAGCACTGAAATCCTCTTCCTAACTGATCCTTTGAGCTTAGCTAGAATTAATGTTGTCAGGATTAGCATCTGATTGATAGCTTGACACTACCCATTTCTGACATTTTACTGGTGTTATTTCATTTTGGGTTCAGTGGCACTTGCACAAAGTGGAGAGTTTAAAACTATTCTGATGTCTCAGCGAAAGGAAGGTTGATTAGCTGCTGAGGAAGAAAACATACAAGCCAAATGTGCTGCAATATACTTTGAAATATCTAGAAACAAATGGAAAGAATGCACTACTATATGCTTTTAGCTGATGACAACAACAGTCTTAGCAGTGCAAAAACTAACATAATTTTTTGAAGTAAAGAGCTGAAAAGCTTCTGCCTATAGAGGAGCATTCCATACATCTTGTCTGGAAAAAAAAAAAAAGAAAAAAAATATGATGTTTTCTATGCTACGCAATCAACTTTTATGTCTCCATGGAAGAGAAAAGAGTACTTTTCCAATGATCACTAAGTAGTACCACTGCATAATGTGAGGGTGCAACACTGAATTATTTGCTTGATTATTTCAGATGGGTCAGTGATTGGAGCTTCTTTTTTGAACCACGGGCAGACCCTACAAGCTGCTGCTTAGTATCCACTGACTCAGTGGGAAGGTTGTTACAACCTTGAAGAATCTTGGTACTTAAGAATAATATTGCTGCCAACTTAAAGGAGATAAGGGAGAAAACAAAAAAAAAAAGACTTTGGGAAAGCAGATGTTTTATTAAAAACAGCTCTGTGTTTTCTGGATGTCCTCTCCTTACTACCAATTCCAAAGAAAAAAAACCTCTTACCATATCTAAAACTTGTAGAGTTTTAAGAATTATATTTTTGCCTGTAGTAGTGATACAATACTATAGTATTTACTATAGGATGATTTTAACTCTGTATTCATATTCTTCATTAACTTTTATGCAGTTTTGGATTAATTAATCTAAACCTCTATTTACATATTACAGAACTACCTTAACCTTATTTCTTTCAAATTACAGAGGATTTTTTCAACATGATGAGAGATTGCCTGTAATGAAAATGCTGTCAGTAGTAGAAGTCCCTGCAGTACAGTTTTAAATAAAAGTTAGAATGCTTTAAATCCTCTGATATTTTGTGCTCTGAACATCATTAAAAGGTAGAGCTGATGTATCTGTTTCTGATAAAAATATCAAGCAGGACAAAAACCCCCATTTTTTTCTTTCCAATTTTATACGTGGAATTGTTTTTGTTTTGTTTCTTCAACGATGATAAAAAAAGTGTCTGTTTGCAAAATCCTCAAAACATTTCCCCCTTTATCTCTTTTTTAAATCTAACATTTTACAAGTAGTCACACAGTTTGTGTGTATGTGTCTGCCTGTTTGTCCCTCTAATTTCTTTATAAAGTTTAATCCTGTTTATTGAGTTTTACAAGGAAAGTAAACATCTCAGGCCTATGAAGTTTCTCCAAGTTTAATTAAATATAGCAGCTAGTAGAGCAGAGAAATCTCTCACATGCTGCCACCTAGAAAAATGCTTCAGGGTACAGTTTTTTCTTCTTAGACAGTAGGAAATCCTCTCAAAATACAGCCACTAGAAGTGCCTGCGGTTGTGGAAAAACTTCATTCAAAGCCCATACGTTCTTAAACATCAAAGTCGATAACATATGAGATGCAAAACTGTAGGAAAATTTTCCTTAATTGTAACATTCCTAGTTTTATGAGTTTCTTTTGTTTTATTTTGTTATCTCTGTGTAATCCGATGAAGGGGGAATCCTAGCACCTGTGCAAAATTTTCAGATTTATAATTTTTTCTGAAAACTGCAGGTGAAGGTGAATGTGTGTTTGGAGATGTTAGGCAAAGCAAATGTTTTTAGGTTCCTCACTTCTCGCCACACAATTCTCCTATTTCTACCACTCAATGTCATCAGCAGGCTGTATTATGGGGACTGGTTATGTGAGTCTGAAGCCACATGAAACTACACTATGCAGATCGGTGCTGAGACTAGAAAACAGTTTGCCAATCAGGAACAAAGCTGAAGCAGCTGTTGCCTGGTTTAGTAAGAATCACTTATAAGGTAAACAGAAAGACCTTTTTTAAAAAAAAGGAAAAAAACAGCCATAAGCAATTTCAGAACAAGGGATTGACCTTTTGAATACAGTGTATGAAATTTTGGTCTTGAAAAAAGAAATAAAATAAAGGATAGAATGAACAGCCATTTGATCAACAGCACAGAAATACATGAATTTAAACACAACTGAATATACCAGTCTAGTCAGGCGTAAATGGGAATAGTCAGAATCTACCTGGAGCTGATGGTACAATCATTAGGCTGAAGACAAGAGACACTGAAACAGAGCAGTAGGTTAAATCTGGTTTGGTGCTGCCAGAAGTCACCCTGCAGCATCACCACCCTGGCCAGGCTGGGTTGAGCATCCTCCCCTGGGATGTTGGGGAAAATGGCACCCAGCCAGCGAGGGACAGCAAGCAGGGACCCCTGAGTGTGTGCCCACGGCCTCGCAGGGGGTTTCCGCCCTGCATGGGCATGGGGGTTTGCAGGGAGCAGCACGGGCACATGTACAGTTGGATCACCCACATCTCCCATGGTAGGGGGATGCAAGCAGGGACTCCCTGCCCCACAAAGAGAGGGATGCTGGTAACCTGCATGGCCTGTGAGGGGTGTGTGTGTGGGGGGGGGGGGGGGTCTGTTTATGTAACTGTGTAAATGAATGTGTGCATATGTGATTATGAATTTTGGAATTAGTTCTAAAAGGATGTTTAGAAATTATTCTACACATGTTAACATTTTGTAGGTGTGTAGTATTATGGTTTATCTGTTGCATTGCTGATATTGATACTGAATGTATAGTTCACTGGTTGCCAATTAATTACATGCCATTAGTAATTCAATAAACTGCTTCGATCCTGGTCTGATTTAGACAATGTAAATTTTTCCCTGTGACATGGGCATAATGGTGGTTAGTCTTGATTAGTCTGGCTAGGTGTGCAAAAATGTATATAAGTGATCCTGACCGAAATACACATTCGTTCTGCTTTTTATCTGTTCAATGCAAATGGAAAACTACCTTGCCAGAGTGATTAATTTCTTCCTAATTATATCATTACTTTGCTATGCAATATAGGTAAAACAATCCTCGAAGCCAGAAATATTTTTTTAAATATAATTAATTGACCTAGTACCTTAGATTGAATCAAGTAATTATTTTATTGATTATAAATTCAATACATGCTGAAACGAGCCTTAGCTTTTCATGGCTAGTATCTCATAATCCTATACTATAACAAAGAATCAATGGCACTACTTTTAAAGTCTATTTCCCTCTTTTCAGAAAGGACAAACAACGAATGAATTTTTAGGACCTGCGTTTTCCACTTAAAGTTTGGAAAAACCACCTATCTCCAATTCAGTGCACCTTTGCCAGAAAACTATAAAAGTACTTATAGCTGCTCAATACTCCTTTCCAGCTCTGCAGAAAAGCCTTTCATAGGTTGTTAATGCGATATTTATACCATCAAGCTTTATACACCACACTTATCTGACTGTATTATTTGGTGCAGTCCAATCCACAAACAGCATGCAGAAAGAGATGCACCCAGAAGACATCTGAAATGTTGCAGCCACTCTCCCATTAAGGAGTTGTATCACCTGGACACTGACTCCTGAGGGAGTGAGGAAAGTCTGGCTGGCTACCTTCATGGCTGTCTGTAGCAGCATCCAAAATTGCAGAAACACAGCAGCAAACTTTGACGGACAATGTTTGTTGTTGAGTCAATGTATCGTCTTGCACTGAACAGTGTCAAATGCACAATTGCTTCTGTTTAAGGGGATGGGAGGACAAGAAGCAGCAAAAAGTTAACACGACTGTGTTGTCAGGTAAGGTAAGCAAAATGATTGTATGAGATGCAACAAGTAGAAGGGATATGAGATGCAGCAAGTGACAAGGGGTAATGGTTTCAAACTGGAAGAGGGTAGATTTAGAATGGACATTAGGAAGATATTTTTCACCATGAGGGTGGTAAGGCACTGGAACATGTTGTCCAGAGAAGTTGTGGCTGCCCCATCCCTGGAGGTGTTGAAGGCCAGTCTGGATGGGGCTTTTGAGCAACCTCGTCTAATGGGACGTGTCCCTGCCCATAACAGGGGGTTGGAATGTGATGATCTTTAAGGTCTTTTCCAACCTAAACCATTCTATGATTCTATGAATGATGTTAAGATACGCATGGAAAAAACATTGAGATACTCACAGGACTGAATGCTTGGAGTTGCATGTATGGAGAACATCTCCAACTCTGCTTTCTCTCTGACAGGTTCTTTCTTCATCTGTAGACCAGTTGCTGAGGAAATTTGTCTTTTTAGAAGAGTTCTGGGTTTCAGGAGTATACATGTAGATTTGTGGAGCCCTGCTCCTGCTCTGAAAAGTGGCACTTCTCCCAAGATATAGGGCAGAAGAGAAACTGGAAATGGTTATCTCTTCACTTTTTCAAGAATTTGTTTACCTTCCAAATTGTCAGAAAATGCCACCTGCTTTCTTAGTTCTAGTTCTGCAGCACGTGAGTAAGAAAATACTAAAATTGCTAGAGCACATATAGCTGCTCATGTTGGGACATAATGGCCTAGAAAAATAAGTTTGACATTAAAGGGATATACCCAGGCAGAAATCTAAAAGCTGGTATGCAAGATCAACTGCAGTTCAACCAGAGAAACTTAAGCCAGGCCCAGGACCAATGGTTCTGAGGAAATAGGTGCATTTAACAACATTTGGTAGGATAACTGATGAATAAGACAGAAGCAGTCAATGACTTATGCCTTAATATTAGTCAGGATTTTAACATGGGCTTGCTTGATGTTAGTTGTAGTAAGGGCATGGCCAGCAAGTCAAGGAAAATGATTGTTCCCCTCTACCTGGCCCTTGTGATATCACATCTGGAGTACTGTGTCCAGCAGCTTTCAAGGAAAAGCAGCTGGGTGAAAAAAGAGTACTTACAAAGGAATTATAATGCAACATGACTGGTAGATCTGCCTCTATGTCCAGCATTACTAAGTGATGTCGCCAGAAGCTTGGGCAGAGGAGCATGGATACCCAGTACATGGATGTTGCACCAGGTGCAGCTTTTGACATGTAAGTGCAGTTCCCAAGTCAGAGATAGTTCATGTTGGATGGCATTGGGGTTGAATGTGCAGTTTATACACAGATAAGTGGATAACTCAATTCCCTGACTCTGGAAAGAAGCAAGCCATTTGGGATTGCTGTGGTGGAGAGGGACAGAAATGACTCTGGGTTACCCAAGACCATGGTACACACTCTAAAGTTTCAGGACTCCTGAGAGAAATTGCCATACTCTGACTGTGAAACACACTTGGACTTCTCCCTTCTCCCTTGCCCCATTTCTTCAGTACACTCAGGTGGGATGTGTATCTTCTCTGCAGGAAGATTATGATACAAACCTTATGAATTCCTGAAGACTGGGTGCTCCTCAGGCTGAGTAAACTAGCAGAAATCTTGTGAGTGGAACCAAGTTGTTATTGATACTTATTATTTTTTCATCATAGATAACATTGATTTCCAGACAATTTCCTGTTCAAAAAGCTGTACAAGTTCGAATCTATCTATTAAAGGCATATTCTGGAATAGTCATAGTCAAAAACATTTCACTAGTGAGTTCTGCTGAAGGATATGGAGTGCCTGTAAATTGTCATCCATGTCCTGCATAGAAATATTTCTTCACCTACATATTTTGTCCCCATTGCCATTGCAAAGATAGAAATCAAAGCTTCTGGAAGCATTTGATGCATTTCATGATAATCATAGTAATAATGTGATATTAAAGTGATTACAGACTCTTTTATTCACACTGACTGAAGTTCACCCTCTGGTCTTGCAAAAAGTCCCTTCCCTATAAAATCAGTTATCCCGTGAACTCCAAATACATCTGGTACATGTCGGTTTAAGTAAAGCAGAGCCAACACATAGACTCAGTGGTTGAGTGCTTTTACTGGCTCATGTTCAGCCAGCTATCAATCAACACCCCCAGGTCCCTCTCTGCTGAGCAGCTTTCCAGCCACTCCTCCCCAAGCCTGTAGCGTTGGCGGGGATTGCTGTGGCCAAAGTGTAAGACCTGGCATTTGGCCTTATTGAAGCTCATACAGTTTGCCTTGGCTCATGGATCTAGTCTGTCTAAATCCCTCTGCAGAGCCTCCCTACCCTCAGGCAGATCAACACTTCCACCCAGCTTGGTGTTGTCTGCAAACTTACTGAGGGTGCACTCGATCCCCTCATCCAGATCATTGATAAAGAAAACTGGCCCCAGTTCTGAGCCCTGGGGGACACCACTCGTGACCGGCCGCCAACTGGAATTAGCTCCATTCACCACCACTCTCTGGGCTCGGCCTTCCAGCCAGTTTTTTACCCAGCAAAGTGTATGCCCATCCAAGCCATGAGCAGCCAGTTTCTGCAGGAGAATGCTGTGGGAAATGGTGTCGAAGGCTTTACTAAAGTCCAGATAGACAACATCCATAGCTTTTCCCTCATCCATTAAGTGGGTGACCATGTTGTAGAAGGAGATCAGGTTAGTCAAGCAGGACCTGCCTTTCATAAACCCATGTTGACTGGGCCGGATCATCCGGTTGTCCTGTGCGTACTGTGTGATAGTACTCAGGATGACCCGCTCCATCAGCCTCCCCGGCACCAAAGAAAAACTGACAGGCCTGTAGTTCCCCAGATCCTCCTTCTGGCCTTTCTTATAGATGGGTGTCACATTGTCTAGTTTCCAATCTGCTGGGACCTCGCCAGTCAGCCAGGACTGTTGGAAAATGGTGAAAAGTGGCTTGGTGAGCACCTCCGTCAGCTCTCTCAGAACTCTTGGGTGGATTCCATCTGGTCCCATATATACTTTATCACATTGCAAAATTTTTGGTGATTTTATCCAGACTTTGTGCCATTTTGTGTCACTTCTACAATCTCCATGAAATTCTCTGGCACGAAGTGGCACAGCACTGCAGTGGTACAGAGGATGAAGAAAACAATCTGGGATTATATATCAATAGGAAAGGCTGGGTCCAGTGGAATAAATTATGTATAACAATAACAAATATAAAAATCCTTATAAAATTTCCTTGTATAAGTGGTATAAACGTCAGCTGAAATAAGGCATCATCATTTAGTATAGTCATACTCCAGCACATAATGAGAATCTCTATGCATGCAATGAATCCCAATATGTCTTTACAGATGAATAAGATAATGTCTGCACAATAGAATTTGCAGTCCGTGGAATCAGTATTTTTCTTAAGTAACTCTTATAACAGAGTACCTTGGCATTCAGACAGCTCAGAGAAATAACGTTTATGTGGACAGGCCATAAGTATTTTGTTTCTGGTCATGAAGCACTCCCAAACAGGAGCCATGTGGAGTTACTTCTGTTGGAAACCTAGTTTGTAGCCCTAAGCATAAGATAATTCTTTCTCTCCCTATTTTAAAGGGGAAAAAAATCATTTAAATCTTTTCAGAATGCCTGAAAGAGAAGGATGAGGTAATATTAACAAGATTCTTCTATTTTGCAGTGGAAATGAAGCTAGACACCATTGATAACCACTTCGTAGAAACCACTGAGGCACTCCAAATTAGGAGCTAATTTAAAGCTTTTCTATTAAGGAAATAATGCAGTAAGTAATTGCTTTAATTTTAAATCAAGAAATAAGCTTCTGACTGTTACATGTGTGAAAGGAAAAGAAATTAGTATTTTATTGGAAGAATTAGCAAAAGTATTAAAAGAAAGAGCTTATTCCTTTTAAATTAAGAAAACAACAACATTTAAAAAGATTGAAGGTCTGATAAATTGGATGTAGTATTTGTCTTTTTCCCCCCTCTCCTATTTTATTGCTGAAAGCAGTTAAGTAGATGTGATACTTCTTTACATAAGCCAACATTTTCAGACTTCAAAGTTTAAAGTTGGAGATGTAAATCTGCATTTAAGCACCTGAGCAGAATCTTCAGATACTCAAATAACCCGGTTAGCACCCTTGAAATAGTAGTCTGCTCCTATTAGATGCCAAAACCCCTACATTTAAAAAGGAAAAATGTAGCAAGTGTTCTAGCAAGGATGATAAGAAAACAGGAATCCTCTGTAAGTGCAATATGTTACCAAGGAAGAGGGAGATCAAGCAAAGAGTTGGTATGGTGCTTAACAAGGAGAGATAGCTATCAATAGGTGATGCAAAGAAAAGCCAAAGCATTTACTGCATTTTTTTTTGCTTCTGCCTTCACTGGCAATAACAGTGTTCATCAGACAGCTCATTACGTCACCGTCAATGACAAGGGGTAAAATCTCAGACCAGAAGAGCAGTTAGAAGAGCCAATTAGAGAGCAGCTAGATAAGTTAGATGCTTTGAACTGTCTGTGCTTGATGAAATTCACTTTATGGTACTGACTCAAACAGTCTCAGGGTCAGCAACTTTGTGAACTCATAAGGACTAGCAAGGCTTCAGAAGCCTGGAAAAGGAAAATGTATTGTCTATTTTTAATGGTTGTAAGGAGTAACCTAGCAGCTGACCTTCAGTTCCTGTGAAAATACTGGAATAAATAATTGAACTACTTGTATACAGCTGGTACATGCTTATAAGGAGATGAAGAACAGCCGAGAACAAATCATGTCATATCTATTCAGTTTCCTCCTGTGAGAAGTTAAGAGCTTTCCTGAAAAAAGAGAGAAGAAACAGAGATCATGTGGCTAAACTTCAGCAGGTCTCTCTTAAACAAGCTAAGGAAATATGGCACTGCTGGAAGGGAAGAATATCATACTGGGGGAGTAGCTATTAAGGTTCACTGCCAAGTTGGAAGGATGCCGTAAGTGGAATTTCACAGGGTCTGTCTTCAGTCTGCCACCACTCGATATTTCCCTTAATTATTTCAAAAGCATGAAGTGTATACTTATTTAATTACTAATCAGCACCAAGCTAGGAGGGGCTGCAATAAGATTTGAGGGAAGGACTAGAATACAAAATGATCCTGATAAATCAGCAAAAAAGATGAAGAAAACCCCAAAATTCAAGACAGTTCCAATAGGAGGGAAACAAAATGTTTCTATCAAAGAACAGTAGGAACAGGACTGCATAAAGGAAGCCAAGCTGGGGACCAAGGGTGACCGTAGCACAGGTAGGATGGTGGCCTAGCTGACCTGGGTGCAGCCCTGCAATACACAACCAGGGCCAGGTCTGGGGAGTAACACTCTCCACTGACAGTTTGGTGATAACCACATAATTGCAAAATGTCTGAGGTCAACCTGGCAAGTCAAGCGAACAAGTCAGGATGAGCAGGAGACAGGACAGGATGCAGACCTGCCTACACCATGCCAGGTAAGGACTGGATTCCATACTGATGTGGTTCTCCTGGGCCAGTGGTCAGAGGCCTGGTGGGACTACTCAGAACAATTCAGACCTACTAATGCACTTAGAGTCTGACCAGAAAGCTTGAGCAATTGAAGGCACTTAGATTGCTTTCTTCAGAAAAAAGAAAAAAAAAAAGAAAAAAAAGGCGAGAAGGAGGGATGATAACTTGCCTTCAACAGTCTAAACAACAAATGGGTAGAGGAAAAGAGACAAATGAGCTTTCTCTACATCCATTGTACAATAAGAAGCAGTGGCCTTAAACTGAAGTAAAGGAGAATTAGTTTAAACATGAGGGAAACATTTTCTAATTATAAAAATAAGCAATACTGAAAGAGATTTTGCAGAGAGTAAAATCTCCCTCATCCGTCAGGGTTGTTCTAAGTATAGCTGATCATGGCTTGAGACAAGAAAATGGACTGAATGACCTCTAAGTCCCTTCTAATCCTGTTTTCTCTGATTCAGTAGCAATGTTGATGAGTGTACTCAGTGAAATATGTATCTACAAGTAATCAGTGGGATGATTTGTAGAATAAGGTACTAATGTAAGACTATAACCCTTTAGTCCTAAGTGATTCAAGTAAACAGAAATAGAATTTACATTTTTTACTATAATTAGAAGTCATCCAGAAGAGCTGCTATTTATTAAATTATAAGATGTAATTATTGATACTGAAATATCTACTTCTAGGTGACACGTTTTGAAAATAAGCATTAGTGCTTTTCCAGTGTTTTCTACAAAAACCTTCAAGATTACAAGTAGCTCTAGTCAGAGCAGAAGACATCTTGTTTTTTCATATGTAGCTAAATACTGTACAGATCACAGAAATGGCTTTAAAGACAACGCAGGGCCCGATTCAAACAAAAATTGTGTTAATTATTTGTGGATCATTTTAAACAGATTTGCTCTGTCTACTCGGTTTTGTCTACTTGACTGAATTTAATACTGTTAACATTTCTACTCTCAATCTTAAACTCTCCTTTTTTCCTCTAACTTGTTCGTACTGTAACTTAATTAAAGAGCAGCTAGTGATACCCATAGCTTGATAGGAAGACTAGGGTGGTAGTTACCTTATAAAATATGAAGCAGCATACAAAGTGTACACAGATAGTATATAACAGTGTCAGAGACTGGAAGACCCTGCTCAACCAAACTGCAGTTACTTATTTATTCATTTGTTATCTAATTCAGTCCATTATTGTGGCTGACATACACTTCCCCATGGGAGCTTATACTACACATTAGCCATGGTATGTAGCCCAGTCCTCTTTAACATGTGGTCATCATCCAGCTGAAACAACAGTGGTATCATCTTTCCTAATTAACTTGCTTTGTCCAAAAATTAGGCATCAAAGCTAAGCTGGAAGTATTTCAGCTGACCATCCATGAGGGGACTTTGGGTCTGTCTGAATAATTCTGCAAACTCCATTAAATATACTACCTAGGGCTTGATTCGGTTACCTAAAGATAAGTATCTAATACCATGGAAGGTGCCCTACGCTGTCTCTGATGGTGTCCAGATGCCATTCCAGGGGGCTATAGGCCTCCTGTAATTCCTGCACCATATCTACAAACTTCTTGTAGGTCTGAGCCCTACATGGCACAAGATGTCTCAAATGGCACTAGAAGCATGTGTTTTGGGAGGTGAATAAAGTGCTATGCCAGTGCTGCCTTAAACACCTGTCATTTAGATACCAACATCTCAATAACTTAATCTGAAAACATAATCCTATGCTAGGAGATTCTTTCAGTTGTTTATATTTAAACCTCTAGTGCTGTTTGTGACCCTCTGTAGTATCCAAGACATATGCATAGGTTGGTAAAAGGATTGCACCTACCTGGACTGGGAGCTGGAATGAAGCTTTACATAGCAAATATCGAAAGTTAGATACGGCATAGTCATCTAGAGAAAATGTTGGAAATACATTGGGAATTCCAGGTTGACATTACACCACAGTAAACCGAACTCTATTTTATAAAATCCTACCTATCAGATAATTCCAGTTGAAACAATCAGACTCACAACACTAGTTTTCTTTCATATTTTTATTCCTAGTCAAAATATATTTGTTTTTTTTTTCTCATCTGTTCTCTCTAAAGGAACGATGGATGAACCCCACTTTGTTAGAAGGAATAGCAGAGTTTAGAGAAGACAGACTGTTCATGCAGCCTTGCTTTTTCCTTCCTCAGAATCTGCCTGCAGATGGTATATAATATATGTATTATATACAATATAATAACATTGCAGCAGGAGATGTGGTTATAGCCCATCTAGATGCTTATCTATACATCTGTTTAAACACTGATAACAGCGTGCTTGTGACAGCAGATTTCATAAGCTGCCTTGTATCACCACCAGTTTACAATACGCTTGTTTCCACTGAAAGGGACTTCAGTCACTCATGCTAAGTATCTACTTTCATCTTCCTGTTATTGGGATACTACTTGCTAATTATCACTCCCTTAGCTATGCATGGAATGAGCTTCATCTCCCCTAAATTTGGGTCTCCGTAGATGCTTACATGTGTATTAATCACCCTGGGCTCTCTCTGCGCTAATGGAGAGAAAACAGCCTCACTTGGACAAGTTTCAGGTGTCTGCTTTGGGAGGAGACAGATCTTTTGCAGATGTCCCTATTTGTCTCCCTTACTAAGAAAGGCTTGAGAACAAACTCAGAAGACGACACTTGCATTTAGTAATGATACACCATATCTGCCATAACTGCCTCTAACCACTTGGATGCAAAGCAGAGGAAATAATTTTAAAATGCCCAAAAAGCAATGAAAGGTCACCTTATTCCATTTTCCATGGACTTGGATGGAGGGCACTTATATAAACAAGTATCACGTCTCAACTTGGGAATGGACAGCAACTTCTTGCAATTTTCAATCTATATTATACATGAGCATGTGTTATAAATGCAAACCTGACTAAATGGTCTGCGTGCCACCTATCTTCACTGTCCTCCAGAGGAAGAAAAAATATTTTGAAGGCTTAGCTGACACACGTCTAGCATAATTAAAACCAACTCATTTCTGTGCCTACCAACATACATCTACTGAGACATATAGCTGTTACATACATGGAGGCCCTAAAGCATTTCATGTGGAAACCATCTATATCCTGATCCAAAAGACAAGTATACATATAACATACAGATTTCACAAGAGTATTGTTCAGCCCTAGTCTAAATTGAGGTTCAAAATTACTCCTCTAACCCTGCAGCTAGATATTCTTATCATGATGCCACTATGTTCAAAGCACCCTGACATGCTGGTGGTTCCTATTGTCCTGGGCATTCCTATGAATTACTGTGGAAAGATCTGTATTGACCTCGACTCTGTGTATTATCTGTCTGTTTTGAAATAGTCTAGAACTACAGGAGGCACAACCACATGTCCCTGCATGGCAGAAGAAGGGAATTTGCTCCCAACAATTGCTGTATTTCATTCTTCCCAAGGAGCACCAAAATTATCTCATAGGACGTGAAAGATTCAGTGAGTCAAAAATAATTGTAGAACTTTGTTTGGCATTTACCTAAGGTTTTTACCAACATATGATAGACTGTGCTAAACCTTATAATAAAGCTGAGGGTCTTTTTTAGAAATTAAAGGGGAAAAGAGTGAAATGCGCTGTGCATGAATGTGACATTTTCATTTCTATTCAAAGTTTCTTTACAAAGCAGAGCTCCAGAGGTACTGTTCCAGTTCTCGCTCATTTATAACCTTTTTTGTGACTCTGAAAAACCTTGTATAAACAATCACTGTGGAAGATAAATGAACGCTCTCATCTCTGTTAATCCTGAAATGCCATTACTGTAGTTCACAAATATGGACATAGTCTCAGAGTTATTCATTAAAACATTGGTTAACAAGAAACAAGATAGAGGTTAAGACAGAACTGTAGTTTAGAGAAAATGCTACTAACTATGCTTCCAGCACAGATTGAAATGGATTCCCTTATGCTTGGTGTAGGAGGCTACTAATAGTACAGGAACTCCCTGGAGACACCCACTGAAGCAGGGCCACGACCCATCTCTGCAGGAGATGATCCACCATCATCCTTCCTTTGTGGCTCTGCTGCAAGACAAACGGCTTTAGGTTACAGAGGAGCTCTGCAGGTAGTGCTGAATCCACTTTGGTTTCGGACTGCCTTAGCCACAGCAGGAAGCCAATCCTTCCCCTTCCTACTCTATTAAGTAGATAATTTAAAGTGGCATCCTACAGCATCTCAAGTTAATTGAAAGTGTTAAATGGAAAATGATTGACAGGGCCAACTCTTGATTTTATATAATTTGCACGGAATAGTGGGAAATGTTCTAATAATTTTCCTTTCCACTCCACGTTTAGGTATACATCTTACTTATATGTTGCAAATGCCTTTCACATGCTCAAAAGACTTTATACTTTACTAGGTTTCATGCAGGAACAAAAGTGTCTAAGATGTGTGCTGAACTCTTTCAGTTATTTTGGAAATAATAATGAAACCGTAAGTGCAAGATTGCTGAAATTATTAAATCGTTATAATTCACAGGCAGGATGTCTAGAACCATCAGCTCTGCTTGAGGCCCTATAGTAAACTGTGTAAAGCATCTGAGAAATTGACCTTGATGTTTTGCAGCTAAAATACTTCAAACTGATAAACAAGCACAAAGAGATAAATATGCCACATAAACTATACCAATGATACTGTGCTATAAGAAGCTACATTTTCAGTCATGCAATCAGATCACTGTCTCTTGGTCAAGAGTTAAGATGACATTGAACTATAATTACTCAAAGTTAAATAACTACAGAAATATTTTCAGTTTCATCAGGACTTCTGTGGATTTCATCATTTAATTTAGAGCCTGAACAGAGGATGTTCACAATTAAAAAGTTCTTTCATTTTGAAACGTAACTTTGGTCTGGGAGTTGTTCCATTTACACAGAATGGGAAATAGCTATGGAACGAGAATAGTTACCTGTGCGAAGACACTTTTTAAATACTACCACTGAATGGATTTAAGTGCCAGTATTTGAGCTACCAAATTTGATGAAGTGAATCTTAAAGAATTAGAGGTGACCGGATTGTAGCCTAGGTTAGACAGTTGTTTGAAGAGGCAAATTGTTATAATTAAATGATCTCAAAGCTACTACCTTAGTCTCCACGTAGGCTGATGAGAAAAAGTAAGAAAAATGCAAAGAATTGGTTCTTTTTCCTAAAAAAAAAAAAAAAAACGCAAAAAAAAAAGCGTTATGTCAGGCTGTATAGATTCTCTAGGGCATGGGAAATACATGCTACACAGTGACAGATGGGGAAGAATATGTTGCAAGAGCACCCTTTGAACAGAATACTAGCTTTCCACCTATTTCTTGTTTTTTAAGGGAAAAAAAGGAGATGACACATTTTTGTATGAAGGTATCCCTGGCTGCCTGTGGAGACTGGAATAATTATTAACAATAATTATTTAATTAGCATTGGATATTCAGAAACAGAAACGATAATGATAAACCCTGCATCTCTACCCATGGGCAAGGTGTATAAGATTCTGTAAAAAGAAAAGGAATACATACTTCCCTGATTATTTAAAGTGTTTCAGAAGCTTTGGGGTCATCACATTACTGATTGAGATTCATCTCTCATTTTATAAAACTTCCTCAGTGCATTTTTGGCACAATTGTAATATTTTAAGGCAATTTTATACTGAAATCTTTCTAATCAGAATCTCCAGTGAGATTCCCGAATGGAAAAAGAAATCTCAGCCAGTATATTTTTAAAGCATACAGCCATTCAGAATCTGATTACCTTTTCACATTTTCATACAAAATGGATTAATGTGTCCCTGTCTTTATTACATTTTCAACACTTGTCATTCGCGATTAAGCCAACACTATGAAGATGTATTACACAGCAGCAAAAATGGCCACATTAAAATAGGGTATATATGTGCCTGAGAAGTTAAAGGCAGCTTTATTTGTGTTACTTTTGCATTAGATGTAATGTATCTTAAAATATTTTACAAAACTCGAGAGTCAACAATCTGGGGGGAAATATAAATAAATAGATGGAAGCTTACAAAAAGGGGAGAGAGCTGGAGAAAAGTGTTAATTAAATCAATCAGAGAGACATGTGGTGATGTGATAGAGTGCTATGAAGAAAGCCAGATGCAATTTCTTATAGATAACAGCTCAAATCAGAAATTGCCACACAATTGGAAGCACCTGCTCAAGAGGCCCAGTGCTGGAATTGCAGAGGTTATTATGGAGCAGGACTGATGTGTACTGGGAAGAATTCTGGACAAATCTTACTTGGTGTCTGCCTTAAATTATCTCCAGTTTTCTTGTGAAAATATTTCCCCCATTAATCACAGCATTATCTCTCTATGCAATTTATCTTGCTTCTACTTACCCTGCTAGAGAGTCCAGAGTGTGCAGCCTTGCAATATATAAAGGGGGCCTATAAGAAAGACAGAGAGAGACACTTTACCAAGGCCTGTAGTGACAGGACAAGGGGCAAGGGTTTTAAACTGAAAGAGAGTAGATTTAGATTGGATATTAGAAGAAATTCTTTACTGTGATGGTGGTGAGACACTGGCAAATGTTCCCCAGAGAAGCTGTGGCTGCCCCATCCCTGGAGGTGTTGAAGGCCAGGCTGGATGGGGCTTGGAGCAACCTGGTCTGGTGGGAGGTGTCCCTGCCCGTGGCAGGGGTGGTGGAACTCAATGATCTTTAAAGGTCCCTTCCAACCCAAACTATTCTGTGATTCTATTATTCTGTGTTGTATCACCTCCATACAGTACCTGACTCCACTGCTGTTATTTCAGCTCCACTACAGATCCCCATTAGTTTCACTGGACATTTGGTTTGTTCCTATTTTGAGACCTTTACTTGTGTTTCCAAAAATAGGCTTGCACTCAAATATGATTTGAAACTTGTCGCTAGGACTCAGAAATGGGTGAGAGAGCAAGACTATCTTTTACTTCTTTTTCATGCACTTTTTTTTTTTCCTTATAGCAAATTCACCCATCCAAATTTCTGTGTTTGGGATCTAACAAAGTTTAAAATTAATAAGAAAGCAAATTTTTTGGTTTTTTCTAACCTGTGACTAACTCCTCTCATACAATCCTACAAAAATCTGTCTAAATGCAACCTATTACCTGATAGGCTTTATACCTCTATCAAGAAAGTAGTAAAAAAGAAAGGCAGCCTAGTTCCGTTAAAGTCTGTGTATGTCTTGCCATCTGTTTCTGGAGGCAAGGCTTCTACTCAAACATTAACTATATAATATAGCTGTCAACAAAAGGGTGCAGCTGCCATCTTAAAAGCCAGCGCACTGATGGATCTACCAGACCATCATTATAAAATGATTACACATCACCTCTAGCAAAACTTCAGCTTGGAAAGATTCTTAAAACATCTTTTTGCTGTCTTTCCTGTAATCTGTTACAAGTATAGGAAGGATAGTAGCATGGATTATATTGTGGACCTTCCTCTCTGGACTCTCTTGGCTTTGCTAGAGCACTGTCCCTACACAAGAGTTATTCAGACGGAGGCTGCTGTAGAGGAGCTAGGCCAGTTTCAGATCTCTTTGGCCCCAGACTTTTAGGACATCTAGTGTTCCAATTTATGGTGTCTATTTGTGGGAAAGGCAAGTGCAGTGAGCCCAGTGGACAGCTCACCTTCTCTTTCCGTGCTGCAGCCGGTGTGGCCCCACGTGAGCAGCACTCTTCGTGCAGCAGCCAGCTGACTCATTGCACTCTGTGCATATACGTACCTGAGCCAGCTAAATGTTTCATCCTATACCCCTCCAATTTAACTCACTGGTACTGAATTACCATCGCTCCCATGATTCTCAGCCTTATCCCCATTCTTCGTTCATCACCTGCGTGCTTATTGTCTGGCTCCTTGCTTCTGCTGATACCATCAGCTGCCACCAGGCTCTGTGCTACGCACTGTAGAGATTATTCACATCTGAACTGCTTGCTCTGTGTACAGGCAATCTCTCCACATAAATAAGAATACCTTTACAGCCTTTTGATAAACACTGACCCGCCCTTCGTATGCCTCTTGCCCATTTTTCTCTGAAGTCATTCTTACTGCTTGCCGGTAACAGTGATCATTCTGAAAGCCTTAGTGGGAGTTTTATTTCTCTGCTTTGGGGGTCATTTTTTCCTGCTGGATACATTTCATCTCTGAGGCTGTTTCCAAGGGCAGTTTCATGCTTAGGGAGAATTTGGAGGCGAGTAAAGTTTCAGTTTGGGGTTTTTCTCCTGAAGAAGGAAACACAGGGTTGTCTGTCTGTGGGGAATTATGAGAACAAGATTCTAAATCTCACTGCTTAAAATTATTCTAAAAGCCATGGCCCGGAAGGTGTAATTGACAGGGAAGTGTAGAGTTTGTCAGTGCAGCTCAATAATTATCTAGTCAGAACTCCTGAATGAACTCTTCCCAGTAATTTTTTTCAGCCTTAGACAGCTCTGCAGCTATTTTATTTCAGCTTAACCATTGTGAAGTAGTCATGATTTTGTGTAGCATTCTCATTTTTCCAGATGAATAATACATTTTATTTTACCCACTAATGTTACTGGGACCCGGGTATTCCTTTTTTTGTTATTATTATTATTATTTTGAAGAAACAAGAGTGATTGAGTGCTAAATCTGTTTTGTTCAGTACAATATATGGCAGCCTGAAGTACCCCACTCCCTCATTTTTTTATTCATATGATACATGAAAAATGGCATAAATGTATTTCATTGTGTCACCTAGAATCTGTGTAGCCAGCAATAATGAATACGCTTTACTCTTCAGCTCAGTAGTGTTTCATTTCTTCCTGACAAGATTATTTGACAAGCGGACCCTGCATTGGCAATGCTGTTTATTTTCCTAGGCATGTAAATTATCTTGACAGCCTCATAAACATAAATTGGCAGGCATACTGTCCCACAGCAATACTTGTTAAAATACACTAATGGAATATAATAAATAAATTATTCTAGTGTATTTATAATTTGCTAGCATACCATTACATCTTGCAAAAGTTACACAGTACAGGATAAACTGCTCTATATTTCTTACAGGTTACAACAACTTGTTGGTTAGTTATTTAATGAAACTAATTATGATGAAAAATGCATACATTCGTACTCAGGAGTGTATTCAACCTCAAAAAAAAAAGGAAAATATTAACTTATCCAGCCTGCAAGTGTTGGACAGTTTTTTGCCCCTTTGCACACTTGGATTTCATTTGATACAATTGTGTAGGAGGTAGGTGGAGGAAAATGCAAATCTATTCGATTACTGTAGTGATTGGTTGATAGTTGGTTGTTGGGCTGGATACAAAAATACCCGTGGATGTGTGGAGAGTTCCTGGGAAATAGCTGTAGCTTTGGAAGTCCACAAAGAGCAGATCATAATTATTTATGGGTGGTCCAGGTCAATGGCACATTTTTATTCCTTTTCCCATGTTGATTCAGCTATTTTTGCTGGTTGTCCAAGGCTCCCCGTAGAGGGCATCAGCAGTTTGATTTGCCCTGGATACAAAAGAAAGAAGCTGCAGACTGCTCTTTCATCTCTTTGAAGCTAAAGCGAGTTAAGAACACAAACATCAGACTGCAAGTCCGCGTCCACATGGTAAGTATCAGCCCTTGCTTAGGGTGGCCTTTAATCCTCAGAAATTCAGTCCTCTAAATGCCAGGCCTCTCTCTAGGGTACCTTCATTGCCACTGGAGGAAAGAGGAGCTTTTGAGGGACGAGCCGTTTAATCTAATTTATAACACGATGAACCATGGTATCAAGGAGCCTATATCTCTCTGTTAAGGAAGCCTAGATGAGTAGCTTACATTTTGATAATAAATTTTTAGTGAGTTAAAGTTAAGGAGAATTAGTTCCACCTAGAGAGTTTGGAAATTGAAGAGATATTCCCCTCAATGTTTTCTCTCATTATATAATCACCATTTTATGAATCAACTGTAAATAACAAGCAGCATCTAATCTTCTCCCTGGAGTAATTAAGATTATGATAGGGGAAACAACTCCAGAGCACTTGGCTACCTCCTAGCTCCTTGACACGTGTCAAGTTGGTGTCACTGCAAGCATCTCGTAGAGACTCCTTTGCCTGCTTTGTCAGATTGGGTAAGAATTTGTCTTTGTATTTTTCTCCCAAATACCAAACTGTTCAGTACTGATATGAGCAGGGGTTCAAGAAGGTTATTAAATACCTTCAAATTCTTGAGCCACCTTAGCACACGTCTGAATCTGGAGTGCTGTTTGGAGCTGCATAATTAATACCATCTCCCAAATGCTCCTGAGAACCACTCCAGTGGTCAGCAACGAGCCAGCCCAAAGGCACACTCCAGAAATGCCCTTTAATCCCTGATTTACTCTTTTTCAAGGCAGGCCAGGGTGCTGGCAAGCAAAGTTTAAACTTAAAATCTGGTTCTGAAAGCACAACACATAATGCTAGAACTTTATTGCTGCGGCTTCATATTGGGCTGGTTTGAATTGAAAGTTCTCCTAAATAAAAATGACTGCACAATATGGCTCATAATTTCATTATTTTTTTACCCCTTCCTTTACTGAAATAAATATTTATTGAACTCAACAGGGAGAATAAAAAATCCCTGGCATTCTCTGTGTGCCACTTTATGTATGAGCTTTCCTATGTCTCATTTCTCCATGACAACCTCATTTGACAGGCAGTCCCTGCTTTGGCAATGTTGTATCATATTTTCTTAGGCATGTAAATTCTGTTGACAGTCTCATAAACATAAATTGGCAGGCATACTGTCCCAAAGCAATGCTTATTAAAATACGCTAATGGAATAGGATAAATACATTATTTTCAAATGCAAGCAGAAAATACACACAGGTTCATATGATATTTCTGCTGCTGATTGATGGGAGTTACAGTCAGGGACAGCTAACAAAATTTCCAAGTTCGTGATTCAGTTTCTGTAGTAAGCACTGCAGGTCTGTCAGCACCCCAGTTGCTGTCGTAGCCTTTTGTTCCAGTCCCAGCGCTAACACAGAGACACAGCCAGTCTTTTGCATGATGCTTCATGTGTTTCTAATCCGTGGTTGATACTTTGTTCTCTCCTCGCCTCTCTCTAATGCTTTTTCTAACCCTCCAAAACTCACAGATCCTGGTACCTCTGAGCTGCACAGCGGCTGACTGTCGTCCTCCCTTGACACTGACTCATTCGCTTCTGTGTTGTTGCAATAGAAATGAGGTTGGTGGCATACCCTGGGAGTAACTCACTGCAGTGTCGGAGCAGGAGGAAAAAAAAAGAAGGAAATTTCCAGTTTCCCTGCCCTGTAACTCCTCCTTTGCAGTACTTTTGGGATGGCAAATCCAGACTACAGAAATTGTTCTTATGACAATAGTAACCTTCAGGCAAAAATGATAAAATTGTTATCAATATGCAGTTCTGCAAGATTCTTTTTAAAACAGAAAGTGTTCTAGAAGGTCTCTTTTTTGCTTATGGTATATTAGTATAATAATAAAATAAGCATAATTATTTTCAATAGTGAATATTTTTATGCAACTCCAGGTAATTCACTTTGAGAATCAGGATTATAGAAAAACAATTTAAAAATTAGGTCTATTTAAAATTTTCCAAAACTTGAATGTCATTATTCTAAAATTAGAAAAATGAAACCCCACAATACTCTTGTGACCTTTTGTTTACCATATGTTATCCAACCTCAGAATGTCAACAAAATTTTATATTATGATAATACTTCAGAAAAATTTACAGTAATACATTTTTATTTCCTTTGATTACCCATGTTCTAAATAAAAATGAATGAATGTCATTTCGATTGTAATAAAGGTTTTGAAGCCTTTCTAAAGACAGATCTTTGTGCAAACGACGCTTTCTTAAGGAAGAGAAGCAGAAAGAATGCTGTTAAGCAGACGTGAGGATTAATCAGCTTCCAGTTTTTAGACCTCGCCATTTCATTAGGGGGTGGAGGAAGTAATTTCTATGAGACAGGTCTTGGAGCACTTAGTAATTTATCTATAAAAAATGATCTATAAACATAAATTGCAGGAGTAACATTTTCATTATCAATTTAGGAATTTAAAAGCAATTTAGAATTGGACTTAAGATCTTAAGAACCAAATTTTCAAAGGTGAGGACAGACACCTGCAAAGATTTTCAGAAGTGCATAAGGAGGTCAGTTAGCTAAAACCAGAACAAACAGAGCACTTATGAGTTTAAAATGTTACTTAGGAAGAACTATGTCTTTCAGAACTTTTCATGAAAATATCCCCTAATGTAGTACATTTGATATGTACCATCCATCTATGTTTTTAGGTAAGTGGTTAGGTGGAAGACATGTACCTACAAGCCAGTCAACCCAGGTGCCCAGTATAGGCAGTGGTGAGAAACAGGCATTTTAAGATGCAGTTCATCAGTTTCGCTTTCAGATCCCAACTTTAAATTAAGATAAATTTCACCCTCAAAGTGTCCTGTTCTCTTTGGTGATCATAAAGAGTCTTAATAACTATCCCATAGTAGACACCTACATCTGATTAGATGAATCCTACCATAGGGCATTGTATATACCATGGAAGAGAAGACCAGACAGGCACAGAAGCACAAAGACTAACTCTTTAGATTGTCAGTGCACATGCGGTAGAGGACCACAGACCCTGCTCCCAGTCCAGCTTGAGAGTCACTGACTCTGTAATGGAGAGTGCATGGTGGGGCAAGGACACAAACCAGGGAGAGTCTTGGGGAATGGGTTGCAGGAAAGAAGAGTGCCTCAGTTTGTCTTCTCCTACCGAGCAGGGCTCCCAAAAGGAGAACATTTGTGTTGCATCTCTGGCAATTGTTATTTAAACACTTTTTAAAACAAAATGTATAACTCCTGTGACAGAGATCAGACCACTGAATGATTTTTCACTCTCTTCTCTTTCCTGTGATAAATTGTATTGTCTGATTTTAAATGGTGCCATGTCCACTTTCCAGCTGTCCAAGCTGATGTTTTATTCCCAGACTGGGAGTCTGGGTATTTTAACTTTTGGGCTAAAAAATCCTGTAACTCCAGAACTGCATATAATTATTTATATATGTGTACACAGGCATAATCTAAATGTAAAATTAGCATTAATTAAAATTTTCGCACATACTTGACTCATAATTATTCTCCAGCTATAAGAAATAAATATAATTAGGGCAAGTGAGAATTGTGGGACAGGAATAGTACAATGAGTTGGAGAGGAATAGCAGGCCATAGGTTAAGAAGAGGGGAAAAGTATTTTGGGATTATTTTTACTTCAGAAAGAAATTAAATCCATTTGCTCATGACATTTATTCCACTGGTAATTTTCAGGCATTTTTTTATGTGACACTCTAAAATACTTTTGATGGTAGCTTTAAAAAATATATTTTTGAAGTATGTCTAAATAAAAATAATGGAAATAGGTAAATGTGTGTGAAGTGCAACTACTGGTACCATGTACAGGAACAAGTATTATTTAATTTGCAGAAATTGTTAAGAACGATCCCACTGAGCTCACCAGATAAACCACTGCTGGTTTTAATCTGTATAAATAAGATGGAGGGATGATGTAATTAGTACTTCCACTTTGTAACAGCAGTAGAAGAGAAGGATGAAAGCAGGCATGAGGAGGATAAAGTAGGAATGCAGTGGCTAAAGATATAAAGGAATGTAAAGTCAACATTTTTGTGTGTCTATATCGCTTGCTGAAGTTAAAGCATTTTGCTGACTATTGCTTTGAAATAAAAATTTTGTGAAATGCTCATAGCAGGGCAGAACTCACTTGCTTTAATGTGTCTTAAAATCTGAAAGACAAGGTTTGTAGGGAGAAGCAATATCTTTTATTAAACTAGCTGATACAGTTATAAAAAGAGACCAGTTTCCAGGGCACAAGAAAAAGGTTTGTATGCCTGAAGCATGTCTGGTTTTCAAACTATAAAGTTGAGTTAATAAAAGATCCTTCCTCTCCCTAAACCTTGCCTCTCTTTATCCTTGAATACCATCCTTAATGATCCTATTACTTGAAAATATGAAAAACTTCAGCCAGCTCAAGAAATATCCCTCCTATCAGATTTCTGAATTTTGTCATGATCATTGTCCAAGCTGAACAGAAGGACAGAATGAGGGACAGTTATAAGCCTGTATGTAACTCACAGAAAGCTCATGGTTCTGCATTTTTCTAATGCTGGTACAAAATTTTCTGAGTTTTGGATCCAGGGGATGATTTCCAAAGGTAGAAACAGGAGTGGAGTGCCAATCTCCACTTTACAAAAAGAGCTTGAAAACTCTGCCTTTCAAAGCCTTTCAAAAATCTTCTCCTCAAAGTTCACAGTAGAAGCTCTGCTTATTCCTGTGTAAATATTAACCCTTTTATAGATCAGTGGAATCAACCAAGGGACATTTTTGATTATTTTTTGATTAGTTGGATAAACAGTAGATTAAGTCAAAAATACTCCTGGCCCACCAGGAAACGATTTTTAAGCATCCTCTATAAAATATAGACTTCACCCACTTAGATCTATTATTTTCTCTTTCTGATTGTGACTTTCTGTGAAATTGTTATTAATATATTATTTCAGCCAAATCTCGTAACAAAAGGAACTTTGAATCCGTAACTGCTGGTTGTTATTTGCACTCTGTTTAGATGAAATGCATCATAAACATTGGGGCTTCTACTGGATAATTCCTGCATCTAGGAAGAAATATTTTCTACTGTTTGATACCTAGCTTAGATTGTGGGAAGTGGTGCAGTTTTTTTACACCAGTCCTTCTGAACCATATCAGATAGACCACTGAAAAATTCATGTTAACTGGACTGCAGTGATGCTCCTAAAGCTGTTAATGTGTTGGGTCTCTGCTGGATGTGCCTTGCTTAGATGTATAAAGGTAATGTGGTTGTTAGAACTGAAGTCAGAAGACCTTTTTCCATTCCGTCATGTTGGCCGACTGCTAAGGCTTTATTTCCTTCCAAGTAGGCAAGTATTTGGTCTTCCCAAGACTGTCCGGAAATAAGAAATGCAATCAGTGCTTTTGAAACGGGGTGGGACAATGACAATGCTCTCTGTACATCTCTATGTTAATTTCTGGTTGTGGCTTTTGGTCTTTTCCAATCAGGACAAATCTGTTAGAAGGTGCTAAGCAGTATTTTAAGATCTGTATTTAGCAGACATGTAAGACAGATGATCTCTAAATAATGTTAGCAATTAATAGCAATTGCAAAGTCTGGATGGATATAGGAATGGGCAAGACCTCTTCCAGGCCAATATTTCTGCATTTCTTCAATAATATAAGTGTAAATGTAAATGTAAATATGAATTTATTCCCCATTTTTAGATTCAAAACATTTGCTGAATTTGCTGTGAATAGTTTCAGTCACACCAAAGCAGCATTTTTAGTACATAAATTGTTCACCAAAATATTCACTAAATTCCACAAAAAGATTAAAAGAGTTAACAAAATGGTTTAATAAAGTATCACAGTTGAAAAAAAAAAAAGAAAAAAAAAGAAGCTAATATGTATTTAGCTAATCCTCCTACATTATAATTAACATGAAAAATGGTAGACTCTTTTCCACTTCTCAGCAAAGATTAAATAGCTGAATGTCAGTATTGAGGAAACATAACACTTGATTTCATTATTTAACAAAATATCCATACCGTACACTGACTAGAGAAATGTGAACCAGTACAAATAATTAAAATTTTAGAAACTGCGATTGTCAAAATAAGTTAAAAAAAAAAAAAAAAGCTTTTTTTTTTTTAGGAATTTTCCTATTTAATATTTCTCTCCAAATATGGTAGCTCAAAGTGCAACCCCCTGGATGTAAGCATGAACTGGCAAGAACTTTTTTATTAATACTGCACAGGCTGATGCAGGAGATAAAACATAACTAAAGGCCTCCTTCTTGATTTTTCTTTTGGGTGCCAGCTCATAGACATCAGGGGATTTGTCAGAACACTGAACCTAACAACTTGAAAACACACAGACATGGCTTAGCTTAATCCCCCTGATCAGAGACAATAAGCATGTCCCCGCAGACATCTGCAGACTGTCACACACTCGGTTCATCAGCGCCCTGAATCAAGCAGACGCAAGGCTGCTCTCACCCAGAAGCACCCAGTCTTGTTAGGGTTGCTGCTGCACTCTTGGGCCACTCCTTGAAGACGGCAGATACTTTTTAGGTGGTATAGTGACCCCAGCGAAATTGGGAAGTTAGTGTTAAAATACAGCGCTGCTTGCTGGTATAAACCCTGTTTCTATGATTTATAGTCATATTTTATAAATAAGGTCCTTTTAGTATATTGTGCAGTTAAATCCAGACTCAGTTGCTGAAGGACTATACCTAATGAGCAGCTGCAGTATAATGAACAGGGACTCAGGTGTGACAACACCCTGAGCAAGGAGCTGGAGACCTTCCACGCTTCATCCCTCCCTCCCACCCCGCTCTGCCCCTTTCCTATTTGCACAGTGCCTCTCTAAGCGTTCCTTGCGCTGGTCTGTGTCCTGGCTTAGAGCAGGGGCTCTACTTCACTTGACTGTGTCTATGGTAGTCTAAGGACTAATTTGTTTCCAAAAAAAAATTGCTTTCTGCCAGACCTTCTCTAGCCCTGAGCAAGGTCCCTGTGGTGCCCCTGCACTGTGTTCCTGGGCCTGGGAGTGCTGATGCAGCACAGTGCTAAAACCTCTGAGTGTTTTTGGACCAAGACAACATAAGTTTAGCTATTCTATGAAATTGGACTCGGGGCCAACACTGTTGGATCTGGCAGCAGAAGGGGCAGTGGCCGGGGAAGGAGCAGAAAAAAGACAAAGCGACAATGTTTTTGGACTGGAAAGGGCCAAGGTAGAGGCTCTATGATTACTAATCTTCCTGACATCCTAGCAATACCATGTGAAAGAGTCCGTGATGGTTATTGCCTTCAGAGAACTATCCCTGAACTTCTCTTGCCAGAGTGCTCTGCATTACTTTTTTTTCCCCACTGTTACCCAAGTGCTCCAACCTACCGCTAGCACTATGGAGATGAATATGATTCTCTGAAACACTAAAAAATATACTACCATTTTAAAAGAAAGCCAGAAGGTGACTGACACCTTGAAAAATGATACAGAACTGGGCAGGGGAGGGAAGTTTCAATATAACAACATCTCCAAATCTTGTGCTCAGAAATGTGAGATCTAGATAATGGCTTATCCCACATATTGAATATCAGTGAAAGAGTTTGACTGTACCCCAAAGGGACAATTTAACCCTATTTTCCTAAAAGTGCAGCAGCTAAGCACTTAGGAACTGTGTTTCCATCTGTAGTCAAACTGCTTGATAAAAAATCACAGTGCCACAGACTAAGCAAAGTAAAGGGAAGGCAAAGCAGATTTCCTATCAGGAAGTGCAGTCCAGTCAAAAACACATTCTGAGACATTTCAAGCTTCATAACATATTGCTGTCTCAGACATTGCAGTAAACAGTCCATTAACAGTTTTGCAAAATGAATGCTGACCTCCACGTATTTATTTACTTGTATTTCTCAATATTTCAAATAGAAAGTCTGGTCCTGGACCTCTCTCAGCTTTGAGACAGCACAAAGTTCTGAAGCTTGAAATTACTTGTTTTGCTGAGGTTGCTTTTTTTGCTGAAATATCATCTTATTTTATACAGTATAATGTTGACTCATTTTGTATCCTCTTAAGATAAATTCTCGATGAGCTGTGTTCCTAAGTTGTTCTTATTTAATGCTCCAGTTTATTTCTCCTTTCTGTTCCAGGGACAGTCAGTGTCATTTTTAATGCATGTACAGAATTAGAATCTTTTTGAATCATAATTTTTGGTAAGATGAAGAAGAGAGAAAAAATAGGAGTCTATCTATCTGTCTGCCTATCTATCTATCTATCTATCTATCTCTTTATCCATCCATCCATCCATCCAAAAATAAATTAACATAGGGACATTTTGCCAGGACAGAAATGTAAGAACTATGAAATGAAAGAATGGAAGACTGATGCGCCACTGATAAACCATGGCCTATCTGTTGCCAACTATCATCTCCAACTGTAGCCAGTGGAAGGGGGAAAAGTCCATTCTGATGTGATTATACCACACCTCCTGTAGCGCTGATGCTATGCAATACTGTTGTATTTGATGGCTTGATGTGGTGGGCAGGGGTACCAACCACTGAGTTCTGTGTTCAGCCAAGTAGACAAGTGCTGAAGTCTAGGCCTTAAAAGGAATTAAATATTTTTCTTATCATTATTATGCGCTATGCCTGAACTAATATATTAAATGTGTCTAGAATCATGCACATGCTCTTGTCTGGCCATGTCCGCACCATGAAGAAGGGGATTTTGGTGAGCAGTTTGATGGGTTTGTTCCTTTGGGTATCTAACAGGTATTGTTGAAAATTTGACAAGGTGTTAATCTGTTCCTATAGGCACTTTTCTTTTTTACGTTTAAAAGTTTTTCTCTTTATGTCATAATTCAATAAATATTTTAAAAACAGGAATTAATGCCTTCCCTTCTCCAGCAAAGGATGCCACCCGACTGCATTCTCTTTGTGGTGAGATTTCCCAGCCAATATAAAAGAAACAGCAGTCAGTTCCTCTACCAGCAGCTTGTGTAAATGCCAGTCATGTTCCTGACACAGAAAGAGTGACAACCATGAAAGTGGCAAGAGTAAGGCATGAACACAAGAGTGCCAGGAACTCGTGGCTGGCATTGATCCACCCTGTGCACCTCTGGCTGGGTGCACTGAACCAGGCGATTTTCATAATTCAAAGCCAGAGAAATGCCAATGCTGCTGCTCTGCCAGTGAAATCTCAAGCTTTGTATTACTCCGCCTCTGGGACTTTAATTCGATACAAACATATTTTCTGATTTCACATATTTTAGTTCAGTTTTTACTCCTCTTTTTTTTTTCTGTTTTAATTTTAAATCTGGGTGAATTCAACTTTCTGGAAAGGCAGACAGCCCTGTCAGTCAATCCAGGAAGCCAAAGTGGCTTGTTTGACTTTTGATTAAGTCATTCAATTTTCTACAGACAAAGGCGCATAAGGAGATGATCAAGACAGTGTAACATTCCTCAGGCTTGGATAACTCAACCTGATCAGGTATCTATTTACAAATAGGGTAACTGGGAGATGTCGTTGGGATAAAACCAAAGACTGGCTTATGCCTCGAATTGCAGGAAAAATCTTTCACTCTTCTACCACTACACCATACTCTCAACTTTCCTAGCTGTTGTTTGAGGGGCAAAACAAATAATTTTAAAAGATAGTGTCCCTTCTTTCCTATTTACAAACAAACCAATATATGTCTCACAAGATACAGAAACTTGATATTTAAAAATCAGGGAAGTGTTGTCCCTGTAAACTTGGTATGACAAAACTCTTTACTTTCCTGCTCCCTCTACACGCTCCTTTTTGTGTACTCATTGAGTAGTGTCAGACATATTACAACCAATTATGAGTTTTCTTCGTCATATTTTCACCATACTTTGTACTTGTTTGCTATTTTTCCAAAGTGATCAAGTAGTAATTTAAGTTAGATAGAAAGCAGACAGATTCATTGTTAGACTACTTCAGGTTGAAATCCAGATGCAGAAAACTGTCCCTATTCTGGGAAGAACTTTCCCAAGTGGTTAACCATAAATGTTATTGCAGGCTGTCCTCCATTGTGATGCTTGCAAAGAAGGTCACAGTGATAAATAATAGTCTCCAAAAAGTTATTTTTGTGTCAGAAAAAATCCCAGGGAAAAATCAAAGTCTTAAGTTCAAATGACAACATTTATGGTACCTATGCAAAGTCACTTACTTGTTAGTACACATCTGATGAATCACAGAACTGAAGGAAAAAAAAAAAAGGGAAAAGAAGACAGTGGCAGAGTTAAGTGTCCTTTAGTAGCTGGTCTGACAAACAGAAATTTCCTCCCCCAAAACTTAGTATATTATTAAAAAAAAAACAAAACAAAACCCCAAACAAAAAACAACCGTTCAAAAATGTACAAACCCCATAAATGAGGAATCCATTCTGGAGATCCAAACCTCTTATTGTACTGCTTGCTAAAAACTAAGATTTCTTCAAATATAGCCTTAGACGAAGTCTATCCAAAGGCAGGGTGATAAATGTATGGTTTGCCAAGAAAGAGGAATCATCATGGAGTATAAAAGTCTCTAATGTTGTCAGTATAATGGAAGGAAAAACCCCAAGCTGGCTGAGAGTGCAGTTTTAGACACATGCTTTTCACAAACTGACTGATGTGGCTCTTTCAAAGAAATCAATCCGAGGCTTTTGCAAATCACTCTGGGCCAGATTCTGCTATTCAGTCCTTGTCCTATTCGTATTGCAGACAAAAACTGCATTTCTCTGCAAATAAACTAATTCACTATAATAATTATGCCCTAAGATTACGGTGTGAGTCATCATGAGAAGGCTGACAGAATGCATCCTCCTAAAACTGAGCAACCCAGACTTCAGGGGCTCATAACATGCAAAGTGAAACTACAAATGTTGGGGTTTTTTTTCTTTTTGTTTTAATATTGTCTGCTGAAATGTAAAAGTACTGATTCTTTCAAATTCCTGCAGTGATTTGTTGCTGTCATTCACAACATCAAACCATAACCTTAATGGTTATTTACATCATTTGCTGCGTGCTGTGTTTTTATAGTTCCATTTGGCTCAAGGCAAAGTGATGTAAGGCATTCATGGGCATAAAGGAGTGTAAAAGAGAGAAAGTTTGATCAATAGGACACCTTTGTTGTTGGTAAACATTGTCAGAAAATGATCAGTGTCAGTGCTCTAAGCCAGAGAAAACTAATAACGCGAGTGGCAAGCTTCCTGAGAGCGTTTGGAGTATTTATGTGGCATTCCAAAGGAAGATCTGTAAACAAGACTACAACAAAAATACAATTTTATTGATATCCACCTGATTTATGTTTACAGCATGTGTTGATAATAACCCTATTTGTCAGAGAGTCCATCATGAATACTAATTTAGTGTTACTGAGTCAAAACCAAACAAGTGAGCTTTATGTGACGGTGCACTCTATGCATTTTCATGTAATCACATTTACAGTGGCCTGAGTCTCCAGTAAAGAAACCAGAGGACTTTCACCAAGCACAGAATGTTTTCTAATGAGTTTATAAGTGCAACCTGTCCCTAAATGGAGCTCGGGGACTATGAAGAGAACCTTAGTGTCTGTTTCATGAAACATGAATAAAGGTTATTTTTAATATCTTATGCCATGCTTTTATTTCACCAACTTATTTTTCAAAGGAGAATGTCTCAAAGTCCCAGAAGATCATCTGCAAAAAGTTGTTACATTTTGAACTTTCTTTCATCCTAACTTGAAACAGAGAAGATATTAAGGCGTTTCCTGTGATTAAGTTACAGGGAAATAGTAATTTGGTAAATATTAGAATGGCCTGATCAGAATAGTTTTCCATAACACAAAAAAATTAAAGTTAAAGTTTATTGCTCAATGTATGACAATAACATAACAGTGAAGTGAAATGTTTCAGCATAAATGAAATGGATCTGTAATAGTTTATGTATAATTTTGATAAAATTGATACGCTCGTTTTACAAAGCATTCAATTTTCACTAATCAGTGCATTTCAATAAAGAAAAAAGGCACTAGCTCTGTTCCAAGAATAGATGAATATTATTGAACTGGGTGAGAGAAACCTGAATAAAGAGATAAGGTGGTGTGCATAAGTAGTAAAATCCAAAATCTCAGCTGGCACAAATCTGTTCAGTGGAGTCTGAACAATCTATTCCAGCTCAGATCTAGGAAACCTAGTTCTTTGTTCTGGCTAAGGAATTAGCTCACTTTAATTAAAGAAAAAACAAAACCAACATTAAAAAATCAATGGGATTCATGCAAAATAAACAGTGTTTGTAAAAACTGGAGTGCAAAACTCTCTATGACTTTACCACTAATGAAAACCCTTCGTAACGGAATAGATCCTGACTGTGTTCTGCCCATCTGAAACAGTGACAGCTATGCCCAAACTTGTTGAAATGTGACTGGTTAGGGGTGTCCAAGGAACCTCAAAATGACATAACATTGGGAAAGCCATTCCTGCTGCTAAGTACATCGTGTCAGGATTATTAACTCCTGTTCTTTACTGCTCCTAGCACTTGAAAAATACCATGAATGGTGTTGGCCTCTCTCAGCAAGACTGGATGTGAGACCATTTTCCTTAAGCTGTTTCCCACAAAGTTGTAAAAATGGAGCTGATCAAGAGCTCACTTGTCAGAAAAAATGTTATTCCTGAAATTTCCCTCCCTTGGATTCTGATTTTGGGCTGCTCCTGTGTTAAAAAATCAGTGGGAAAAGTTCTGTCTGATTTCAGTGAGCTTTTGCAGCCATATGAGGACTTTTGTCCAGCACCACTTCAAAGTTTCTATTCATCCCAAACGGCAGAGAGCAGAAGGTTTATTCTGTATGTGTGGTGTAATGCTCATTTATCTATCAATCACTGCTAGAACTGCAGCAATTAACCAGTCAATCACAGGGATCTGCATTTCCCATAAAAAACCACCCAGGATATATAATAAAATATATATATGTATAACTCTTACTTTTCAGAATGAATTCTTATGAGTTGTGAAAGTTCCATAAATAAATACAAAAAAAAATCCCAAACCAAACCAGAAAACCGAGTATCCACTCTAAGGAGAAATACAGGAACACAGGTATAGACGAGACTGAAGATAAGATAGATGATATTGTTCTTAATTTACAGGAATGCATTTTGTTCTTGATTCATTTTTTGACTCATTTTTGTATGTCCTGTTTCCCTGGAAGCTCTGAACTACGTTGAAATTGATCCCCCTAAAACTGCAAGGTCAGAATTCCAGGCTTTGTTAAATATCTACAGTCCCCACTGCCTTCCTCTGGAGCTAGTAGCACTCAAAGGCTTTGAAAAACAGACTCCTGGTCTAACCTGGCCAGGGAAGCAGTGCAAAGTGATAAATCTCCCTCTGGCTGAGCAAAACTCCATGCTGGAGTGGTAGGTCTGATGAAGAACCACGAATTAAACTGCATTCTTTACCATGGGAATACAAAGCTCAAGCCTTCAGGCAAAATGATCAGCTGATAGTTGGTAATTAGCACACTGCTTGTGGAAGAGGCAGGTGCCTAATGAATCTGTTGCTAAATTTCAGCATTGTTCAAGGTTTTGTTTGCTGGCACAAGTGCAACTAAAAGCAGCAGTTACGTATGAAAGATTTGTAGTCGGATTTCAAAGGCAAAGGTCAAAAAGTCTCTTCTGGTGATTGTACTGGGTTTCTAATGTGAACTGCATCACTACTAGCAAAGAGCACTTCTCCAAAGAAAATAACCCTCTTTAATCCAAGTGAAAACCTAAAACTACCGATAGTGACATCTGGTGGCACCTAAAAATGTCACATTTGAAAGTAAATCCCTTCTTGGTGCAAAATGAAGATTGGCAGATTGTCAGTCTTATGCCCTGACACTTTTCCAGCTGGAGTTAATAGAAGTCTTACTCAGGGATATGAAACTGGCATATCAATGAATTCCCCCATCTTCACCTCAGTCAGTGATGCCTATGAAACCTCAATCCACATGCAGTTATGGCATGGTGTCCACTCCATCTGTACGTTGAGGGAATGAACTGAACACCCAAATGCTTCTCAGGGACTCTATATTCCCTCTGGGCACTGCACAAAATATATCATGTAAGTGTGACTTATACATATGGTGATTCAAATGAGAGATGCTACCATCTATGAAGAAATAAATGTGAATACAAATGGACTTTGGCACTATGATCTATGACACCTCTCCAGCCTGGAGAAATATATCAGGTGTCTTCAATTAAAATAATAATAATAATCCTCTCAGCCCTGTTCAATTCAAGCCAACCATTTAATTCAGTTTTCTCTCAGCTGATCCTAATAACTCTGCTATAGTTCCTAGAACTCCCCCTGAGTAACCTCTGCTCTGCCCACTGTTGCAGAAACATTTATCTGGTCTTACATGCTCTGCTCCTTTCTTCTCTTCAGCTGCATAGATGGCATCTTGGCTGTTTTTCCTACGGGTCCTGATACAGACTCTCTGATTAATGTCACAGCAGAAAAACAAACTGTAGTATAGGAAGGAGAAAGAATACTACAGCTGCTGCTAGCACATTGCTTTCCCTAAAAACCTATGATGAGATTATTGCTAGTGTCCAAGTTGAAGAACCAGAACAACTCATACATTTTGTCTCCATTTTGGTTTCTATTCTGCTCGACAAGATGGTAGCCAAGGAACTGGTTGTCTTGATGGAAGTGAAGAAATATATTTCAGTCTGAGACACTCAACTTTGCTTTCCCAGAAAGAAGCATCGTCTTTCTCCCCTATGTTTCAAGTCACATTTCTTTGTAAGAGAAACTTCTAACATACAAAAAAGTGTGAACTTGTCTTTCCAAGATAAAACACATGGCTACATTTGAGATGAAGCACTGGCACCTCCAGATGACACTTGTCATAGCAATATTATTTCGATTACATCATCTGTAGAGACCAACATGAATTCTGGGACCTTAATGAGGTAGCTGCTGGCATAGGAGCATATGCATAGATGCTGAGGCTCAAGTGACTGTCATGTTACTCTCCTGTTTTCCCTGAGGTATTGCCTGGAGCTCTCTCTGCTGAGGACTTCTCAGAAAGCATCACATGCAGCTAAAGCTGAAACACATGTGCATGCGTGTGGGCATGCATACACATGGCCAAAGGAGGGTCCATGCCTGTATATAAATCAGTAGTAATGTCTGATACTTAGGTAGAATAATGCCCCTATCAATTGTCAACTGTTCTCTTAGAAAAAGGGGTTGTTTACTGAATACAAAAAATATAAACCTGAATAAACTTTGGATTTATACATTGAGTATTAATATTAATTTGCAAACAAAAGAGATACGTACCTAGTCTTCCCCCTTGTCTTGCTGCTAAACTTCCTCAAGTACAACTTGGACGTTTTTCAGCTTGCTACACTTTCCTGCCCTTGCGTAGCTCCCTCATCTCTGATCTTCTTTCAGAGACGGTTTCTCAGTCTCTGAGGGATAACCAAGATATGCAGTGTGCATCTCCTGGAGCTGGCAGAGCTTGAGGAGAATGGCAGTTTCTCAGTCCTTTTATAAACACTTCACAACCCTGTCAGTGAGCAAACAGTGAGGAGCCTTCACAGTGAGCGGCAGAGCAGGTTTTGAGTTAATAGCCAACTGATCCTCAGATTTAGGTGAAAGCAGCAACGTGTGAGTTTGTGCCCAAATGGGACCAACACTGGGACAGGAAACAAATATTTTAGTCTCACCTCAGGAAAGCTACTGAGTCCTTCAGGTGGTACGTAGTGCTTATATTTATAATTTCCTCATTTATCTATGCTCTGGTTGAGTCAGTTCTTGGAGGTATGTTCAATCCGCCAGGCAAAGTGCCCAAGGTGAAAATTTCTTTTGGAGACTCAGAAACATGAACTGTCGTGGATGAATTCTGGACATCTCTGGGCCCTTGTAGCTGATTTTTTTTCCCCTATTCTCAGTATGTGTGTGAACAGAGACCACTCCAGCCTAAACCCATTTTTTCTTCTCTATTGCTACTCTTCTTTTGAGGGGGTTGTGAGGTAAATACTACAATATCAAGCATACAGATTATGCTAACAAAATAGATGGTTTCTGCCTCAACAAAACCTTCCTGTAGAAGATAGAATACTGCTGGATAATTTAAGGGCTTTGACCATTATATGCAGGCCCTCTAAACTGCCTGAAAAGCTTGAAGATTCTTTCCCAAACAAAAAATTTAAGACTGAAACTGGTTATAAGAGAGTTCCTGTAGAGAATTTGTCTTAGAGAATGCCTCGAAATGTCATCACCCCTTTAACTGAGAATATTTTCATAGAATGACAGAATCATATTTTGCCTTAGATAACCTTGTATTTTGAACTTTACATGTGCATTCATAAATTTAGCAAATACAGGGAGAAGGTCACTAATTCAGGGGATATCTACAATACCCTCTTGTGTATTACCTAACATACAAAAACTTTGCTTTGGAAGTAAAGATATAACACCGCTCTTGGCTTTTGATCATAGATGAAGATTTTTGGCAAAGGAAATGAATGCAGATGGCGATTTGCAAAAAAAAATCTTTTTGTTTTTCCCTGCTGACAAGAAAACCAAAGTTTATTGTTATATTAAATGGATTACAATACCAATTCCTGAGTTCCTACTTGGAACAGACAACAAGGGGAGCTGTCTCAGCAAAAAGTAGTTCTTGGATAAGCTGTTCAGTGATTTTCGTTTTTGCCTTCAGGCACGAGAGATTGAAGAGTTTACCTTCTTGAAATTGGAAGCAGACGCCTGCCAGTGGAGTATTAAGGACTTATACAATAACCACAGCAAAGAAGAGATGGCAGAAGAAAAAGAAGTGCAGAAAGACATTGGAGTTGTGTGACTGCTTAAAAAAGTTTCTGTAAACCTTTATTTGGATATTTTTGATTTTCGAGGGGGGGGAAAAGCTTTTGCAAAAGACCCTGGACTGAGATTCAGAAGGCTTGTTATGTACTTCCCAAATTGGTTACAGATTTCTTCCGTCAATTTTGGTATAGGACTTAAGATAAGATACAAAAGCGCACATAGGAGCTTAAAACGCAATTTAGACAGAAATTATGCACATACATCAAAAGAAGAGATCGAAAATCTCTTCATGTATCTGCTAGGATGCTGATGAATTCGATGATCTTTTAGTCCACGAGAGATGTACTGTATATCAAGCTTACACTTCACATCCAAAAAACATTGATCTTTTCCTCACAAAAAAGTTAGCTGCATGAAGCTCAGCCACTGAACATGCCTAGAGATGCTATCACTTGCCTCAGGCTGTTTGGGATTTGCAGACTAGGTATTTTTAATTCCCACAAAGATTGTGAGGCAGAATCGCCCAAGCTGAGAGAAAGCACAGATTATGTGGGACAATAACCTCCTTTGTAGTAAGAAAGACCGGATGCTAAGTGTCATAAATGAACTCTGTAAACACAGTAAAATAAGCTTGATAAATCTTGGAAGAAAAGCATGCATTTAAATTTCTCGTCACATGTGGCAGTACCAAAGGTATGTATCTCTTTTCTGCTTGTTCTTAATTTACTATATGGGTATATCAGTTTTGTGAAAAACATAGTGTCAAGGCAGTCGTGCCTACTGAGCTGTGTCTTGGGTGGGACTTTGCAGAAAGAAGAGGACTGAGAAAAGCTCAAAGAGAGCTGAGGGTGGACTGGGTAGGCAGGGACCCAACAGGCAGGGAGGCCATGTAGGGAACAGCAGGAGCAGAGAGCTAGCTTTTGGTAAGAGCAGCCCCGTGAACAAGCCGTCAAAACCAGAGATGGTGGCACAGAATTTGTGCAGCTTTAGAACCACTGAAAGTCATTGGTCTGAAAACAAGACAAAGACTCATCCTTGAAGGACACAGTGGGCAAAATGCTGGATGTTTGTTTTTAAACCATCTTTTTAAATTTCACCAAGAGTTATCTGTCTATTCAAATAAATAAATAAATAAAAATCAACATAATAAATTGTTTACATGATCATGGCTTGCACGTAGAGAGACCTGTTTTCCTTTGACATATGTGCTTTAAAGAATCATAGAATCATAGAATGGTTTAAGTTGGAAGGGACCTTGAAGATCATCGAGTTCCAATCCCCCTGCCACAGGCAGGGACACCTCCCACCAGACCAGGTTGCCCAAGGCCACGTCCAGCCTGGCCTTGAACACCTCCAGGGACGGGGCTTCAACAACCTCTCTGGGCAACCTGTTCCAGTGCCTCACCACCCTTAAAGTGAAAAACTTCTTCCTAATGTTTAATCTAAACCTGCCCTCTTCCAGTTTAAAGCCATTCCCCCTCGTCCTATCACTACATGCCCTAGTAAAAAGTCCTTCCCCAGCTCTCCTGTAGGCCCCCTTTAGGTACTGGAAGGCCGCAATAAGATCTCCCCGGAGCCTTCTCTTCTCCAGGCTGAACAGCCCCAACTCTCTCAGCCTCTCCTCATAGGAGAGGTGCTCCAGCCCTCAGATCATCCTCGTGGCTCTCCTCTGGACACATTCCAGAAAGAGAGGGACAGTCTTACAATGCCAGGAGGGTCTTATCACAATACCTTAATATTTGTTGTGATTTGAAGGGTGCTGGATGCAGGTTGGGGCAGGGGGTGGGAGGAGACAGAAAACAGCAGAGGGTCCAAAGCCAGGAGTGTAAACTCACGCAACAGTTTCATAAATGGAGAAAGAATGAGAAAGTGGATGTAGGCAGGGATTCTGACATGGTCTTGTTTCCCAGGCAGAGCAAACAGGATCCATTTCTTATGACAAACAGGTAAATTCAAAGTGAGATTATTCAGGCTTGAGTTGGGAAAGAAGTAGGTTTATAAAGACATCTTGAACAAACAAGAAACGTGAACTCAAGGAAATTTCTAGAAGTGGTTCAGCACTAGAGAAGGTAAGGATTAAGGCAACTGGTAAGTATAATCTATAATTGAGTTTTCATCTCTTCTTTTGCAAACCACAATTTCATCTTGATTTGATAGATTAAAGATGCTTCTTTTAAATCTTGGCTGGTGTCAGTGATTTTAGGGTATTCCGACAGACTTGTTTCCTTGTCAGATTGACAAATATGACAGACTGAAATGGGATGCCTCTTTATGTACCGGGAGAGTCCCAAGAGTTGGGAAATATAATCTGAACACCACTCCCAGACGCTGACAGCTACAATACAGTAAACAAATTTCCTGCTATAAACTTCCAAGTGTGGCTACCACCATGTTAAAAAGAAATCTGCATATGGTCTGGTCCTTCTAGATAATTAGGAAAGTCACTGATTTCAGTGGGTATGTTAAAGAACTGTACCGATACAATGGTTGCTAGTTTCCAGAAAACTGTATCTGAAAAGCTGTCTTGTGGTATCATGCCAGAGTCCTACATTTTTGGTCATTTAAGAATATGACTTCAGTATGCAAGCCCATACAAGCATGATATATGAATTTTTGGGGAAACTACTTATAACTAGATGGAATTTCTGGGCTGATGTTTTCCACATTAACTCAAGATCTTCAATAGTACACTGAAGACCGTCAGTGCAGATGTTTGCATATAAAAACTGTTTTGTTCAATATCTACAGACAAATTATTGCTTTAAATGTGATATTTTAAAAAAAAATATTACATAGCAAAAAAAGTAACAAATCCTAATTTAGCAAGCTTTTGCAAATAATAATCAATCCAACCAAATAAAATTATTTAACTAAGATGGAATGAGTGCTTACTGTGGAACAATATATCACTAATGATTGGAACAGGTGCACAAAGTGTCTTAATAAATCAGTAACCTGAAAAACACATCAATTATTTTGAAGGTTAATGGATTTTTTTATTTGTTCTCCAAAAATCATGAAGATATTTTCCTGAATACTTCAGACTATTCAAAAACAAACCACACCAACAACCTTGATAAAAAACTTAAGGTGGTTTATAAAGTAGAATAAAATATTAGTGACACAAAAATAAGCAGAATGTATTATGACTGGAAGCAAGTGGAACTGTTGAAGCACAATATACATTGGACTGTAGATAAGATACTAAAAAGAAGCAATTGGAGTTATATCCCTCATCTCACTTGAAACTAATTCAGGTTATAAATTTTCATCAGAAACATTTTTTTAGGGAAACTTAACATTTTTTTTTTTTTTTGTGAAACTCTCTAGTGGCAAAGATTTCTAAAAACCATAACAGGAATCTTGTCAAAATATGATGTAGTGACTAATCTGATACTTGAAATACTTGTCTGCAACCTAGCAGACCCTGGAATTTTGACATTAATTTCCTTATCAATAAGATGGGGGCATACAAGCTTTTGAGGAGCCTTCATTTATTTTTTAAAGAGTAAAAACTCGAATCTTTTCTTGAACAGACTACCTGTTTTCTCATCTATACATCATCTTTTTTGTCATACAAATCTCCAAAGGATATACACAAGAAGAAAGCCATACAGTAGCACAAGCTGGATAAGGATGTAAAATGTATGATTACAGCAATAATTTTTTTAGCTGCTTTTTGAAATCCAATAATAGGGACATAGAAAAATAAATACACAGAGAAGCAAAATAAAGTCAATATAAGTGGGTTTTGAGAAGCAGGTTGCTTAAAAGTTTATAGCTGTAACTTTGGGCATCCACTTTCATTACAAGTTGAATGCAAAGTCTTTAACAAACATTAGAAAAGCAATTAATATGCAACAGATTTTATATGAGAGAGTAGATTTTAAAACAGATTTTTAAAAGAAAGAAAATGTAGTTAAAATCACCAAGAGTGAAGCAAGGAGAGAAAAAAAAAGTGAGGAAATATTCAGAACTTTAACGTTTTTTAATAAAAAGGGAACTCTTGTTTAGTCTTGTCTTTTGAACTTCTAGAGAGACTGAAGAACAGGAATATTTAAACAGATCACTTGGAAACTTAGACAGTAGAAAATTTCACCCACAAAAACATTTTTGTAATGAAAATTAAGATTGTGTATAGGCAAATTTCATAACATAAACTGATTTGCAAAGTTAATGTTATTGCTAAAAGCCATTTATGTTCTTTACTCTCTGAAAAGGAAAAATTACCTATGTACATTTTTAACATGCAATGTATGGTTGCCTATTTTGACTAAATTATGTACAGCACACTTTTGAATTTGTTTTCTCTTCACGGTTTCTTCTAACTTTAAATATTTTGTTGTTAACTATACTCAGATGTAAATCCCTTAGATTCAATGAAGTATTTCAGGTTTATAGAGGCAGAGGCAAATAAACCAGCATCACAGATTCAGCTACCAGTTGTTAAGGAAGCAAGGGGTTGGGAGTGGGTGTGGAAATAGGAATACCTATCTCTGTTGAGTTTTTTCATCCTATCACCTTGTGGATTCTGACTATCTAGAAGGATGTTAATTTTTCCTTGCTTTGAATATATCAGAAATGCTTTTAACTTTCACATAGTTCATGAATTATTTTGTCTAGGGAGTTTAGTTCACCCAGTGATGAAAAAAAATCTATTTTAATTCCCTGCAGTCCAGAGTGGACCCTTTGGAATGCACCATTGAGCTCCTCGGGGCATCCTACAGATGGCAGCAGCAGTTGTGCCATATGTCCCCTGTGGAAATTCATGACAATAGTAGGACAAATTAAAAATAGTTTGTCATTTTGAAAGAGATATTTAGTACAAAGTATTTTTCAAGCAAAAGAGCAGGGATGACGTGCATCTGGAGGCAGAAGATTAGACAACTTTACAGCAGGAGTGGCAGAGATATATGGTGCTTCCTTATAACACAGCCTAATTTAGAGAAAAAAAATTGACCTGTTAGACAAAGCCTGAATATGTGACTATGATTCATACAGGGACAACTATGGATGAAAGAGATAGACAGAGGACTAGAACAAAAATCCCTCAGTTTCTTCCTATCTCATCTGAAATCAAATCAATTCTTTCCTGTCTCGTAAAACCAACATTTCATAATAAACAAACGTAAAGCTAAAAGTTAACTAGGCTCTGTTTTATTACAGCAAATTGATTAAGAACTGTCATATGCAGTGTGATATTTCAAATAATGACTAAGTTAAGAGTTAGATTTCTTACAGAAACCCTGCAGCCCACAGTCCAGTTCCAGAGTCTGAGCACCATGAGCAGACAAATAACCTTCAGACTCCATTGCTTCTGATCTTGTGTGAGCCTAAGAGCCTTCCTTTCCCTATTATCCTGTAGTTAGTATTCATGTAATCTTGTTTTCTTACTCTCAAGATAAACAAGCAATTGACAGTTCCTTCATTTTCAGCCAACCTTACAATTTAAAAAGCTGCAACCACTTTCACAGACGTAATTAGCAGCATGTGGGAATTCTGGATCCAGCCCTTTACCATGGCTGTCACCACTGAAGCAGAAGATGTGTGTAGACTGCAGACAGGTGATGGAAAGTCTTACCTGATCTGTCTCTAGCTAATTTGGGTTTCAATACCAGAGAAGATGCATGAAAGGGACCTCTGTGTAGTTGCACCAACCAAAAAAACACTCTCATAACCATGCTGTGTCAGCTTTGTTATCATTTGTACTCAAACAAACACAAAGGGCTAAATGTTTTCGTCCTTATATTTTCAAATTCAGACCAATTGCTAACTCCAACTATATCTCTGTTGAGTCAGTACTACTCTTTGAAAGCCCTGAGGCTACACAAGCTACAGGCCAGCAACCAAAGGCAGTAGGTGTTTGCAATACCTAGGCTATCCACCTCTATGGCACAGGTTTTAATCCAGCTATTCCTGCACAGGGTCTGTCAGTGCCAGAAGAGTGGCATTCCTCATATGAAGACTTTGAAAGATATAAAATCCAGTTGTCCCACTGTATTTTCCTTTGATTCACACTGAGTTAAAAATATGAACTTAAACTCTAAATTGAAAATTTCAATTTGATGTTCATCCACTGATGTTCATCATGCCTTTCTCTGACTGATTAAGGAAGCCATTGTTTTCTCTTTGTGGGGATATCAGATCACAATGATCATGTTTTGATGAATTAACAGATTGACAGCTTTAAAACTCTAATTTTAATGTATTTTTCTCAGTCTTTGAATCACTTTTGTGACTTTTTTTCTCTTCTTTTTGCCAACTTCTCACTATTTTAAAAGAATATTGTCACCAGACTTGTATATTAAAATTTCTGTTTCAGCAATGCCACACATGGGAAGAAAATATAATAATTTCCTTATTTACTCTTCTTCTGAGAAGTAGACCCAATGAATCTTCTTGCCACAGCATTTTAACTCTGTAAAATTAAAATTTGTTTACTGTGACCTCAAAATACTTTCAGGAATCACAGTCTGCTACTATAAAAATCCCACTTGATAGAGAAACTTCGCAAATTTTGTTCCATTTTGGGTGTGCCTCTATAAACATGCAGTGCGATACATTAGAGGAAAAGTAAATGAACATTTACATTTTATTCAGAAAGACACTATATTGCAAAATACACATTCAGCTCCGAACAAATTAGTAGATTGACAGGGAATAAGGGAAAAACTAAAAATTACTCGTTAGCTGACAGAGGACAACAATTGAGAATGAAAAAATTATACAAAATGTTAGAAATGAGTCAATTGTAAATACCTGTTAAAAGTATTTTTAGTGAAAATAAAGATTTAATAGTATGAAAATGAAAGTGGTAAAATTGAAACTGAACATCTGAAAATGTTTTTTTCTATCAATGTGTGATGCTGTAGAACATTTTCTAAAGGAAGATTTGTCTCTTGGGATGTTTTAAGCCTAGGCTGGAAAAAATATTTGGATGGAAATAATCTTGCCTGGGTAGAGATCTGGGCCAGATGGTCTCATTATTTCAGTAAATAAATAATGTAATGAGTCTATAATACCATGATCTATTGAGTAAGCAAATGCCATTTTTCATTACCAATTTTCTAAAGATACTTTTTGGAAGTAAATGGTCACTCTGGATGTAAAACGTAACTCAGCTTAGACTTTAAAGGAACTTTAATAAGAAAATAATTCCATTTTCCAGGAAGTCTGAGTAGATACGAAATTAAAAGATGCTTCTACCTCTTAGTCTTAGAGCAGAGATGCATCTTGGGAAATTTTCATATAGCATAGCCTACGGTAAACCAGTTTCAGTGGAAAACACACAAAGTTAATTTTCTAGGACTTTATCTGCTACTTTCTATAAAATATTGTGGAAACACATTGATTTCACTGGTATTTGAATCAAGCCCTAAATTCATTTTTAGAAAATAAAATAAACTGTAGACTCTAAACATAATGAACCCTTTAGAAAAAATAATAAGGTTATTCATCCACCAGAAAAATAGATTAAAATAACATTAAAGTGTTGATGCAAAACAAAAGATGTGAAGTAATACTTACCATATGGTGTACAAGACACTGACACGACGGAGTACATTTAAAAAGTAGTTAAGGGACACCCTGTAGTGTCTAGGTGTAGGGTGACATCTGGTAGCTCTTCTTTCTTGACTCAGAGTTTAACTTCATTTGATTTTGTGTCACAATCTTCCTTTCAGTGTAATGAACTAACTTCCTATTTCAGTAGTTGGACTGAAATACACCAAAATGGACTCAGTTCAGAGAACAGCTTAAAAAGACGCAGATATATAACCAGAGTTTCATATAAATTAAGATTTATTTATTGCCCCCTTGGTCAAGATGACATCCACTGAACAGCAACAAAAGGTTTGTCGTTACGCAGACTTTTACAGAACATACAAATAGTTATTTAGAACTGAATGTCCTGACAGCCATCAACCTAACACCCAAGTGCTAGATTACTTTGCATCTTTCTTACCAGGTGCTGTTATTGAGATGCAGTTGTCTGGTTAACTACATAATGCCTCACTGCGGGTTTTGTTTGCATACTCACCCATCAAACATGTGGTGCCTTGATCTTTCCTATGTTAGCTGGCCAAAGTGCATCTGACAAACAGTGCCTCAAACAAGTCAAATGAATTATGGTTACAGTTCAGTTGTCAGATGACCAGTCCCTGTAAGTGCAAATGAGCTGCCCTTCTGAAGTTAAACCTCAAACTTGCTGTTCTGATACAGATGCTTGGTTGTCTCAAATGGCACCAGAAGCCTACACAATCCCCTAAGCAATATTTTAGGCTTCCTACTACCTCTGCTATTGAGTATGGCTCTCCTGTAAGTCACCATCATATCTGTCATCCCTTTGCAGATAATTTAGACATTCTAGGGCAGTGGTGTCCAAACTTCTTTTTAGTGTGTACCTCATCAGTAAAAAATTTTTGAGCACGTGCCCCCAATGTATGTATATTTATTTATTATTAAAATATATACTTGTACTACTTTATTAACATATTATATAAATTACAAAACATGCATGAAAATAGAAGTAAGAAAAGTGTGAGATAAAGATGAAATAAACACCACTGAAAATATTTTATTTTATTTATAAATAATAGAAAATATATTTTCTTCCCACACCTCAGTGGATTGTCTTGCACATCCCATTTGGGAGACCAGCGATCTAGGACATCTCATATGTTATAAGGCACGTCTATACAGCCAACCAGGCCTTGTTTGAGGACTAAAATGAGAGTTTTGTCATGTAGCACACATTTGAACACCCCTGTGTAGGCATTTTATCCCAAGCCGTATCCCAGTTCATCTGTCCCCATCTTCATGGCACAGAAGGGCCAACAGAAGGCAACAGAAAGAAACAAATTCCTTTACTCCTTCTTTTATATTTTCTCCTCTCCTAGGGCATTAGGTCTTTCCATCAGCTGTCTGTGAAGAATAAAATTAGCAGCAGATGTAGAAATCTGAACAAAATTTACGTTGCTGTACATATACTGGAGAATGAAACAGTGGCACAGCATTTTGACTATTCATATTGCTGAATTCTCATAACGGCTGTTGGTACATTTTAGTCTGGGTTATTTAGCAGTTTCACAGACGTTTCCAGCCATAGTTCAGAGTTTATGATGGGTCAGGGACCTCTGTTTTGGGGGCCAAGAGAAGACAGGTTAGCCAGGTAGCCTCAAGACCAGAAAAAAGTCATTAAAAAAAATGGTTTCTGTCATGAGCAGGTATACTTCCTGAATAAATTCCTCAGCACCTTGGAATCTGTGAAACGATTATATGCAATAGACAGTTTTACCTCTGAAGGCAACTGGTAGCTAATGTGTTGACAAAAGTTGCAAGAGTAACATGTCCTGGAGAGAACTTCTTCAAAAATGTTCACGTAATGATTGTATAACCTTGACGTTGAGCTGGTATTATTAATACAATCCTCAAACAAGGCTCCTCAGACACGACCCTTTAGCATCATCAATGACCAAATTTCTATAGCTTGATTACAAACATTGTGGGTTTCTATTTGAACTGGTCTCTGGCTTTTCCATACAGTGCTTTAATCTTCTATATTGTACATGAACTCCTCAGACTGACTGAACTTAGATTCCCACACAGTCCCTTATCTTCCTCTTCTGTCTTTAATTCAGTCCCTGCCTGTCTCATCTCTGATATCTAAGGGATAACACTAACTCCCAGCCAATCCTTATCTAAACTAATCTAACCTATTTATCTACAGTATCTTTTTCCCTTCTGCTTCTTAGTTTATATTCTTCTGCCTAAAGGTTTGGCAGAAGGGGAGATTTCTACTGATGGAAGGTGTCCGTCAATTGGACTACTTCTTCCAAATATTTTATGTTATCAACAGTGTCATCTCCAATTTACCAAACTTCAGTTTAGGTAGCTGTCATTCAACTGAGTATGTATTTCCCTAATAAAACAAGACCGTTTGGAATTATAATATCTATTTTAGTGGCAAAATAACAGAGAGTATGAAATGAAACTTTCTGACTTAGAACTAATATCCATCTAGCCCACTTTTCCATCTTTGAGAAAGGTTCGATAACAGAGGCTGATTGAACAATAAAAAAGAACCACATAAATTTAAGATAAATCCTTGTTTTCACATACTGCCTACCAGCTTCTGGTATTCAGTTATTCCGGACAGAGATTACATCTGAACCATATTTTACCACCACCACCAGATCTATTCCCAATGAAACTGTATGACCTTTTAGAACTCATTTAAGCTTTTGTTCCTGAAGCGATCTATGGCAATAGATTCCACAGCTGAATGATGCACTGTGTGAAAAGCACTTACTTTTATTTGCTTTAAACTTTCTACCTAATAATACATTGGGTTGTCCTTAGTTCTTGTATTGTGTCAAATAGTGAATAATTGTTATTATTGCTATGCAGCACGTCACTGTGATTAATGTCATCTTCATATTGCTAGCAAACTGAGTTGTAGTCTATTAACTGTCTCCTTTTATGAAAGCTGTTACATATTTCTGATCATCTTTCTTTCACTTCTCTTCGCTTTTTCTATTATATCTTATTTCAGATAGGTGTACCAGAACAGTACATATTATGCAAGATATAGGTGCACCAGAGATTTATACAGACTATGGAGATGTTCTATGCTCTGCTGAGTGCTTAAGATATTACTATCATCAATATCAGTAGCATTGCAAAGTCTTCTGCTACTGTGATTTAACAGAAGTGAGAATGAGGATACAGAAAAGAATACAAAATAAATATTGTTGTTACAGACGTGATACTTATAAACACTCAGTGTAGTATTCCCATTTAACCTAGGCTGTCTCATATATATCTCCACATATAACCTATCTTATAGATATCTTCTTGCATAAGTATGTCTTATCATCCTAAGGTTTTCCCTTTACAATTTTCTGTTTAAGAAAGTTTGTTTAAGTAAACCAGGTTGAGGAAAGGAAGAAAGGAGGGAAGGAAGGAAGGAAGGAAGGAAGGAAGGAAGGAAGGAAGGAAGGAAGGAAGGAAGGAAGGAAGGAAGGAAGGAAGGAAGGAAGGAAGGAAGGAAGGAAGGAAGGAAGGAAGGAAGGAAGGAAGGAAGGAAGGAAGGAAGGAAGGAAAGAAGTAAGGAAGGAAAGAAGGAAGGAACAACTGTGAACTTGATCGGAAGTTCACTATGACTTCTCCCAGATTCTCAGCAGAGTGATAGGGGGTGTCTGTGATTCGTGTTTATAATAATTTAAAAGTCAATGATGACAAAGAATATCAGGGACTGCTTTTCTCTTGTGGCAGAATGAGCAGACGAAGAGAAGGATTTTGACTGTGTTGATCTTCTAGCTATTGCTCAACTGCGAGTGATCTAGCAGGATAAAATGCAGACATGACAAAATAATATCTGACTGTTTTTCGCTTATATAGAAAATAAAAATCAGATTAATGAATCTGTAGGAGAACATTCAATCAAAAATGTTTCATTAGAACAATGTTTTAGCGTGAGAATTGCCTGTGATACCTTGAATAATGTTTCGGCATTCATGGCTCTATGCTGTTCATAGGAAGCAAAATTACAGTGGATCTGATGTTTGAAAATTAGTCATTCCTCTCATTTAGTGAACTGGTAGGATCTGTTTGTTTAAGAATATGGTTCAGTTTAACAGGAAATAACATTTGGTGGATGGATAACAAGGAGGAATCCAAAGGATAACAGCAAAAAAAAGGAAAAGTTAAAAAAACCCTACAGACCCCATGGATGCAATATTGCTTTGCTAATGTCTGAAACCTGAAAAAATGTGCAAATTAATCATTGTTTAACACCTATCTACAAATAACCCTACTCTCAACAAATTGCACACCAATTTAAATTCTAACTCGAATGCTTAGCTGCAGTGTACATTTTTAGGTCTACAACCTATTCCATCATTGATTTTCACAAGGAACTTAACAGGCACAAGTTTCATTCTCCTACCTCTAAAATGGGAGTTATTCTGTATATTTAGGAGGTCTCTTATATTGGTTTCTTTTTACATCCAGTTTCCTATTTTCCCTGTTTACATGAATGGTCAAAAATCTTTACGGGGTCACACAAACCCTCAGGTCTTGGCATACCATGCTTGTTCTGTATGTCCCTATTAAGTACCAAAGCCTATACCCAAGAGGTAGCCTGCAAAACAACAGGATGCTCATTTAAGACAGAAAGTACAGCAGCCAAAACAGGCTGATCTCCCATTTGACCTCAGCAGTTCTGTGCATTTTTACATTATGTACTCAGTCAGCTCTTTAGCTAAGTTTACCCAGCTGAACCTGAAAGACTGGTGTTCTAGGCAGCACATCCTGATATCACAAGTGTAATGAATCTGACCCACTTAGCTAAATTGCATTTGTACTCCGACTTAACACTTCAGCACCACTCTCGCAGTCAGACAACTCTGACCATCAAACCTACTCCTGTGATAAGTCTCTTGCTTACTAGCCATTTTGGCAATACACTGGTACATAGCACCGTTACTGTTTTCAGAAAACTGCCGTGGGTCCTCAATGCACTTGAAATCCAGGGTATTTTCTACTGAGATACCTACCTATGAATGTAAGAACAGACTTTTAGCCTTCTTCACCTGTAATTTTGAAAGGATTATATTAATCGGGTGCATACTTCAAACAGAACATAAATTAGAATTGCAAAAATAGCTTCTTGCCTTGTGAATCCTTTGTGGGATTGATTTATTTTTTTTTTTCTTAGTATGGAACATATTGTCAGAACTTAACTTGCAATAAATAACAGATAATTAAAGTATGCTCACTCATAGAAAGGCTAAATTTGACCCTGTATTTATGAACTGACAAGCCATCTAGGCAGCTACTGTGCCTCAGGTGGTGCTATTGTATTCCTAATCATACTTACTGTCAATTAGAAAAAAGAAAAAGTAGAAGTTGCAAATATAATTATTACAATGAAATGAAAAAGTCATTCTCACAATAGCAGTGAAACAGCTAAAAGGTCACAGACTGTCTTTCATTAAGAGTCTTTTAAAATATGATTTTTAAAGCACAATGAACATAAATATCCATTTTGCTCTTGAGCAAACCCCCAGATCCCTGCAAAGGTGTTGTAATGAGATACTGTTTTAGTGTAATTTTTCTTCAAAGCAATAGATGGTAGTTAGCTCATTATGTCCCCATACAGAGCTCATTTCATGAGTGTTACATCTGCATTACCCTACATCCGAGGGTTAGAGCACCTCTCCGTGAGGAAAGGCTGAGAGAGTTGGGGTTATTCAGCCTTGGAGAAGAGAAGACTTCGGGGAGACCTTACAGCAGCTTTCCAGTATCTGAAGGGTGCCTACAAGATAGCTGAAGAGGGACTTTTTACAAGGGCTTGTAGTGATAAGATGAGGGGTAATTCCTTAAAATTGGAAGATGGCAGATTTAGATTAGATATTAGGAAGAAGTTTTTCACTATGAGGGTGGTGAGGAACTGGAACAAATTGCCCAGAGAAGTTGTGGATAGCCCATCCCTGGATGTGTTCAAGGCTGGGTTGGATGGAGCTTTGAGCAACCTGGTCTAGTGGGAGGTGTCCCACTATTGGGGGGTTAGAACTAGATGATCTTTATGGTCCTTTCCAACCTAAACTATTCTATGATTCTATGACTTTTTTTACAGAAAAGGGGGATTTTTAGCAGAGGCTGAGGAGTCAATAATAGTGTACCCAAATTCTTCCCATTGTCTTTAGTTGTGCGTTTTACTGAAAAGGAGATCAGGACTCTATATTTTTTCAGTATTTCAAACATCCCATGATTTACAAATTATTATCTTTTTAAATCCTGGAAGCCACTATGCTTGTCTTTACTCATTTGAGTGGTCAAACACAAAAAGGAAGCATACAGAAGGTGGAAGCATGGATGGGTAACCTGGGAAGAATACAGAAACATTGTTCAAGCATCCAGAGATGAAGTTAGGAAAGCTAAAGGCCAAACAGAAATAAATCTGGCCAGGGATGTCAAAGTCAACAAGAAGGGCTCCCATGAGTACATAGGTGACAACAAGAAGACTAAGGAAAACGTGGGACCATTACTTAACGAGATTCGGACCTGATTACACACGACATGGAAAACACTGAGGTACTGAATGCCATCTTTGCCTCAGTCTTTACTAGCAAGACTGGGCTTCAGGAATCCCAGGTCTCAGAGACCAAGGCAACAGCTGGAGCAAGGAAGATGCATCCATGCTGGGAGAGGATCGGATCAGGGAGTACTCAAGCAACCTGGAGATAAGCAAGTCCGTGGCCCCTGATGGGAATCACCCACGGGTGCTGAGGGAGCTGGCAGATGTCATTGCAAGGCTGCTCTTCATAATCTTTGATGTGTCATGGTAATTGGGAGAAGTGCCCAAAGACTGGAGGAAATAAAATGTCACTCCTATCTTCAAGAATGGCAAAAAGGAGCACCCAGGGAATTAAAGACCAGCCAGCCTCACTTCAATCTGTGGGAAGGTGATGGAGCAGTGAATTCTGGAAACAGTTTACAGGCACGTTAAAGACAAGAAATTAATCAGGAATAGTCAACATGGCTTCCCAAGGGTCATGACAGGGCAGTGTGTACCCTCAATAAGTTTGCTGATGACACATAACTGGGAGGAGTGGCTGATTTTATTACTGATCTCTCGGGCTGCAGCTCAGACCATTTTATTTATCTTAAAATTGGGAATCTAGGCTGAGCAGAACCAGTCCAGGTAAAACCTAATCTAATCTTGCATCTGAAGTTTTTCATATAGGAAATGGAAATGTGGCTTGCTGGAAGGTCGTTTACTGCACTTGTATAGAGATACAAAGCTTTGTCCTGAACAAACATAAACAGCCCAAACAAAACAAAAAAAGAGTTATTGTACTAGGGAGTGGATACTTCAATACTTTTGGAACAAGCAATATTTAAAAGCACGACTGATGCCAAATACTCCTCCTTTCTTCAATTACTGGGGCATCTTTGGCATTCAAACTGGAAAAGTATCTGAAAGGCATGCCAATTTTGATTCAGAAGACTTCAGGGACTGTGGTGAGGATTGCAGAATTACAACCTGCATAGGACAGATCACCAAAACTCAGAAAAAATTGTGGTACAAGGTGATTGATATGTAGGCACAATTCGAAGGCACACCCATCCCATCTCAAAAACTGTGCTCCTTGGGTTGCTTTGGAACTGTCTTGAAACCCAGACAGTTTTGAAGTGAAATGATGCAAATCTCTCCAACAATTAAAGTCATGGGTAATTTAATGGAACATCAGGAAAATAGAGAAGATGAGTAGGCAGCTTTGTTACTCAGGTACAGAGCAAGTATTTAGTATTCTCTCACCAAATGTTTATCTAATTACATATTTTCTCCTCTGCAAGTGGAACATATCAACAACTTTCATTTATGTAGGTCATACTGTAGCTGATGCATATTTTAAAGAATAAGAGCCAAGTTCACCTGTGGTTCATGTCCACTGTTTTCAGAAGAGATACAACATGGACAAATTAGATCTTTTCTCAAGCATTCCCATATCCACCTGTTTCTGTGCTGAATTCAATGCCGGTATTGCATCTGAAGCACTTCTATTTACAACTACGCTGTTACTCATGCAGAAGCTGTAACATTCAAGGTCGTGACTCATAACAGGGAAGATCAAATTTTCCTGCAGTTCCTTTACCAGTGTCTGCCAGTAAGTCCCATTAGTTGTTTTAGTGTTTCAGAAGCTCTCTCCCTTTCTAAGCATGAAGAAAAAATACCTCAGTCCTTTACAGGCCTTTCTTCTTTCTGCTTCCTCTGAGATCTCTCAGACTTCACACAGCTGATGATATCTTTCTCAGACTAGCAGACACATATCTCTAAGTAAAACTGCCAGCAGCAAATGTCAACTATTTTCTTTTATCAATACTAAGATGGTCCCTAACAGCTTGGTTTAGTTTCTTGGTTCTTAGCTGTAGTTGAGAGCTGTAGCAGTTAATGATAATGACTTATGTTTGCCTAGTACCTTTCATCTAGCAGCATCTAGCAGGATCCAAAAGTGTTTTATCTGATTGACAAAATGTGTAGAGGGAGCTCTGTGCCTACCACTGAAATGCAACCAGAAAGGAGAACACTGCAGCTAAATGAAAGCACAGAAAGAATTCACATAGGCACCTCGTACCTTCCTCTGCTATGATAGCTGGGAAATAATATTGTGGATCAGCACTATCATGGGCTCCCAAGAGGTGATTCATGCAGTAATTTTGTCCCATTATAGCATCTCTTCATCATTACTGAAGGAACAAAAGCAGTTAGGGGCAGGAGGTGTGAGGTTGAAAGGGAGGGGAGAAAGCAAAAGGACTAATATCAAGGGAAACTTCCAGCAAAAGAAGAACAGCGAGGATATACATGTGTATGCTTCCACGTACAGCATTGGCAAGCTTCGCACTTTACAACCACATCTAGGTCTGGGGTCTAAAATTCAAAGAAAGATTAACGTACCGTAAAGTATTCTAGTGATGATCACAAAAATGGTCAGACAAGATTTTATTTTTTTTATTATCATTATCTGCATTTGTGAATTTTGCACGAAAGGAGAAGCACATTGGTAAAATGACTGTCAGAGAGTCAAGAAACAATGTAAGGGAGATGTACTAGATACTCAAAATCCCATTTAAAAGGAGCAGGAAACTATAACAAATGCAGCAGTAGAAACAGGAGAGTAAAATTATGAAGTCTAATGTCTTTTGGGTACCTAAAGGAAAAATAATCCCTGCTACTTTTTGGGAACCTGCCTATTAGAAGCATGAGAGGAGAAGAAAGGGTCTTGGGTGGATATGGTGATTCTGGGTCATTAATGTCATGTATCCTTGGAAAGATCAAATGATCTCTTAGGCTGCATCTGGGGAAGTATTTCCAGCAGTAATGTGATTAAATAAGGCATGGCTGAGACCATGTCTGTAAAGACTTGTGAGTGCATGCACAGGAAAGATTAAATAGGCATGGAACCGTGCGCTGATGGTCCAATAGGACTTTAAAGGGAGCACAGGGGCTCCTTTATGAGGAAAAATAAAAGAACTTATTTTGCCTAGCTTATTGAGGTGGAGTTTGAGAAAAGATGTGCTTTGTCTCAAAAATGGAAAAAGGAGGAAACACTTAAGAAAAGAAATATTTAAGTAAAATGGGTGCAAATCAGATACGAACAAATGCAGGCTCAGAATCAGAAAAAAATATTTCTAAAAACAGAGTAGCAGAACAAAAAAGTTTAAGATCAAGCAAAAGCATTTCTGAAAGGATAATACTATGTAACCATTGACCTTAACAGAGCCCGAATTCAATAGTTCAGGATGTCACTCCCAATAGTCATTACCAATACTGCTGTTATGGAAATATGAGCTGATCACCAGGAGACACAGCGAGCAAACATAAGGAAATTATCAAAGAGTTACAAGTAGCCACATGTCAACTGGTAACCAGTAAATCTCTGTGTCCCTGACCTTTGCCCACAGCAAATGCAAGGCTCCTTGATAAGGGAAGCCTTGTTTTGTTGTCATACTAACCACAAGCCAACTGCTTCATTTGACGTGACCATACCTCTTAAAAGTAACGGTGGTCACAGACCCACAGCAGTTTTATAAAACACAAGAACATAGGAGTTACAAGTAGGTGGAACTATAGCATGTCAAAACTAAAACAATTTACAGGTAAGTAATGTCAGTTTTAACAACTATCTTATTTAAAAAAAAATAAATTCAAAACACTCATTTTGGAACTGCCTATCTTTTCCTGCTGAGATTTCAAAGTGGAAGGCTTTTTTATTTAATTTTTGAGTTTTTCTTAGTAGTACAGTAGGTTGAGTAATTTAAAAGCTAAAATTAAATATACATAGATAGCCAAAATGAATTCTCTTATGACAGTAATACTATCAATAATAATAATTCTGTTGAGTTAATTGAGATTTGCTGGATTTTTCAGGACTTTTTCAGTATGGATCAGGATTGGAAAAAGATGTTGACTCTGAGAAAACCGTCATGGGACTACAAATATTTCGTGATGATGTTTAATTTACCTTGATCTGAAGTGACCATTAAACTACTTAATTGAAACATTAACATTTAAAATCCTGCTTGCTATGATATAAAGTAATACAGAAATCCCAGGGCAAGTTTAAACAAGCCATACATTTACAGTCGTTTCTCTCAGCACCAAAAGCCCCCAAAAAACAACAACATAAAGCTGTGAGTTTTTTAACCTGAATTAGCTTCTCTGATGTTGTTCACAGTGTGACACCAAAGAGTGATCTCACTGGTTTGTCTGAGGGAGTGAGATGAGACAGTGATAATCAGTGAGGCTCAGGGGATGTACAAGCAAACACTGATGCCAAAATAAATACTTGTGAAACAAGAACCTCAGACTTACTCTGAGATTATTGTTTCTTCCCACTGCTGCTTACCTATCCCTCTAGCTTTTTTATCTGTTTCTCTCTTATTTGCTTGAAAGTGTTCCTCAGCAGGTCTGAGTCATATGCAATATTTATAAGGACTTCTTTTCTTTAAAGACAAAGTTTTGTTTCCATTAGGAGGGAAAAAAAAATATGAGCTGGGAATACTTGTGACCATGAAGAGTTGTTATTTCTGAAAAGCACTTCTTTCACTGAATAAGACAATCAATTATTATAAAACAAAACATCTATCTACAATTTATTTTGTTATCAGGTTAAATGAAAGAAAGTGTTTGCCCAGTTAGTGTTTTCAAGGGGTGTAAACACACATAGGTCAGTTGCAATTGTTCTTGGGACTTTAGAAACTTACAATCAATACATTTTTTCCCAGTCCATGGATTTTATTTAATCAATTGAAATCGTTTTAGACATGGTAATGTTAGACTCAAGACAGATAGCTTCTACTTTAACCAGCATGGGAAAAAAAACCCAAACCAAACATGTTAACTCTCAAATCCATCTCCATTTTGCACACTTCAAAATGAAGGTAGATTGGTTTTCTTGATACCTTTGCTAATTTGAAGATTAAATGTGAAACACGAGTTCTCTGTAGGTATACAACTGTTGTTTCCTTGCAATATACTCCTGTTTATTGCTAAGGCTGAGTATAAGGTAATTTCAGAATAGCAACGGACTGTTGATTTACAAGCTAAACAATTATTTTATTCACTCCTGTGTTTAACAGAACACCAACCTGAGTGATTACATTCTGCCTACCTAATTTCCCCCTATACTTATAATAATGAAAAATTTGAACCTCACCTTTCTTATTCAAGTGTATATCAGAACAGCAGTGACTCCATCTGACCACGCAGTGAGGCAAAAGAATAAATGTGTTGTAAAGGATATATAAAAAAAAGGTCAGATTTTTTTTCCCCCTCTTTTTTGAACATTCACATGAGAGGTGATTGCATTTCAATAACAGGTGATTCATTATTTTCGTTTTTAATTGTGTTAATGAGGGATGGAGTACAAACGCACACCTTCATTGCTACTATCACCAGTATGCTTTCAGTTACAGCAAATAGATAAATACATGAAAATTAAAATATCTTTTAAGCGTACTCTCAAAATTAAAGGCTGATAGCTTCAGTGGGGAAGTTTTCCTAAAGCCATTCACCTGTGAGTTTGACCATAGCTATATGAAATGCTTTACCTTCTACCTCCTTAAATAATTCAGAGATGCAGTTGCATCCACTATTGTGTTGTGTACCCGTGTGCAGTTAACAGTTGCCACAACCTACCTTAAAGCTATTGAGATCATTTCCAAGGACATGGGGTGAAGCACAGTTCAAAGAAAGCTACTGTGACTGATTCCCTTTTCCCTTACCTTTAGCTTGGCTGTAAGTAAATATGATTTGAGTTAGACAGGAGGGGACAAACTGTCTGATGGTCTTTCCTGTGGGGGACACAGACATCGATCTGTAAGAGTTCAGAACATACAATTTTTCTAGATGTTAAAACAATGCTGTCATTTCACTCATCAGGTTACACACAATGCACTGACATTTTTTTTCTTCTTATAATAGAGCTAATGGCAACTGGAAACGACAACTTCAAAGTTAAGTTAGTGTAACATTGTGTCACTTTTTGTGAGAACAATGTTAATTAACACATCACTTGGCACCATGCTGGAAAAATACTGTTATTAATTTCATTAAAACCTCAATCCATGATGCTAGCCTAATACAAAAGGTGTGTCCTTTCTGGTACTGATTATTTAACAAAAGATTAAATAGAAAAGAGGAGTTCTCTATATTTTTATTAAAATTCTTGGAAACTGACCTGAATTTTGACTGGAAGATTCATTAATATTCATTTGTATATAATTGCCTTAATTTTAGTGATAATGACTTCAGTTACCAACTGTGTGATTGATGGGACTTGTGTCTTCTCTCTGAAGGAGATGAGCTAAATAAAAAAAAGTAGAAACTTGCCATTCATGCATGATATTCTTAGCTGCCTTTAATTACAAGCTAGCTAAATAAGCATGCAAACCTTGCTATGATTGATAGGATCTCTATGCTGTAGTGATTGTTTTTCTTGAAGTTAGAAGGTGCTTGAATCAACTGAGTTCTAAAATTAACTGGAAGCTGCATCCCAAAGAAGCCTCAATTCTCTCTTAAATTAGCAATGAAGAAGAAACACTTAAATACTTTGGCTGTTCTAAATGCATGCACACACAATCATCTTCATAGTAATCCACAAAGACGCCACCTAGATGGACGTTACGTATCCCAGCTGGATGGCAAACAATTATCCTTTCCTGCAAAAAAACCGTGTGGTTCCAAAACGATCTCAATCTTCCCTCGGATGAAACATGACCTTCTAAACTTCATAGCAAGACATGCAAGCCACACTCAAGATTATTCTCGTAGTTGTGCCAGGCAGTCAACACCCCTGCTTTAGCATTGTCCCACATTGCAGAGCAATGCTCGAGCAGACAGAATAATCTAAACTGCACAACCCTCTTCTTGCAGCTGTTCCATCTTCTGTTGTCAGTTATATCTTCCCTAGGGCAAGTCCTCAGCAGAACCAAATCAACTGAGCCTTCTACTGCTTATTTCAGCGCCCTGGCCGAAAGCTATTGGTCATATAGAAGAGAAAAAAAGTAGCTTTTCTCTTATACTCTCACCAGAAGCTCTACTATGTTTCTGAGGGAAGTGTTGAAATTAATGAATACCCTTTCATTATATTATACATATATGGAGTGAATGTATGATACTGATTATCATTTGTTAGGCTCAGTCATTGTACAGAAGGTGACTTACAAAAGAACACTGAAACCTACAGAGCTGTAGAAAGCTGAAATAATCTCTTATAGTAATTGATATGATTTGCTGAAACTATTTTCTTGGTGATCAGGATCATTTCTCATTATTCATTCATCATTTGGAAACGTCCTACTGTTCATAAAGTCCAAACTAAATTTATGTTGAGAGTAGTGCTAGAGAAGGGATTAGAACTTCAAAAGCGTGATTTCTTAATCCAGGATGACCTACATTTTCCTTCACTTACTTTAAGGAAAATATCCCCAAATAATGTTATTTAATAGCATTTTGAAAATGATACTTCATGACTCTATGAATAGTTCTTCTCTGAGAGTTCTTTGGCTGTTTTTATGGCTGTTGGAATGCATATTTGGCAAATCCCCTTGTGTACGTGTTGTGGGGTGTAATTGCCTCACACCAAATTTGTGGTGTTGTGCTGTACTTCTCCTTTCTCCAGCTGTGTTCAGTATCAGAGCAAGGAGGATGACTATAAGAGCAGCCCAGTTTTGGCCACAGTATGGTTTTACCCCAGAACCTTTGAAATTACAAGCAACCAGCTACAGACTGGAGTAAACCCATTTGAACCCGGTCTAGATGAGTGGTACAACACCAGGGAGCAGTGCAGCAAGAAATTTATATTTTCTGACCAGCAAGTACCATATGTTGATGAAAACACTCTGGAAGCATTGCACAATAGGGAAGAGATGAAATAGCCTTGTTTACCTTCTCTGAATGGATGAGCTGACTATATTCTACCATAGCGGCAAGAGATGATTGATGTGTACAGCAGACAGTTCACAGACAACAGAGGATGTACTGTGCAGCTTCCTCTATGCCACTTGCTTTGTACTGATTGCCATGTGTTAGCTGTTATTATTATTATTATGATGCAGTGATGAGTCTTCATTTTCTTTCATTTAAATAAAACCAAAATGAATGATTTTAAGCAGTTCATAGGCTATTAGTTGCTTTTAGAAGCTCAGTTTATTCTTAAAACATTTATTTATTAAAATTTTAATTTATTAAACAATTAAATAAAATATTACATTCCTAATAGCCTCAAAGAGAAGAGCAATTAGCAATGAAGATTGTTTACAGGCTGATTTATTGAAATAAATACCAGCTTGATACCCAACTGCAAGTGCAATAATGGCATTCTCATATCTCTTCTTTACTTCTTCGCCTACCGCTTACCTATACAATTTCAGGTATAGCGGTCAATGGAACTATGCCAATTTATTTCAGCTGCAAATCTGGCCCTAAATATCTAACGTTGACTCACACATATGTCTCAGTCCTTTGCAAGACAGAGAATCATCTGTCAATGGAACTTCAAGCCAAGTGTTACAAACATTTTACACTTCTTGGGTAGCAGCCATCAGTGTAGAAATGTCAGGTTTTGACCAGGTGCACAAGGGAAGGTTTCTGAGGATACCTGAACAGCTTCTGAACAGTTCCAAATTCTCCTGAGGCTACCAACTTCAGAACCTTCTGTCATACTACTGTTAACATTTGTTTTAATTGGGAAAAATAAGACAGAATGTGTGGTTTACTGAGAGTGAGGAAAGGAATTCCATAAATAAGAGCCTGAAGAGATTTCAAAGGTATACCTGCATCTCCTCAATTAATTTCTTTTCCCCTCTGAGCCATTTTTAACCTAGTCATCATAAGGGCATATCTAAGAATGAATATCTACTAGCAGATTTAGATGGCTAAATTGAACCCAGTTTATAGGAACCCCAGCAGAACTAATTTTGAGAGAAATTTTACAATTACATTGGCCTCACCTGTGGGTTTTTTTTTCCAATGTGACAATTCCCATGTGCATTCTTACAAGGCTGAGAAGCAAGGCTTTAACTGATATTTATATTTTTTGTCTCCCCTTAATTATGACACATGAACTTTATAAATAGATATATCTGTATTAACAAATCTGCTAAATAAATATCCTGCAGCCTGAAGGTGGCTGCAATAAATATGTGTAGGTAACTTCAGAAAATTTTTCCAACAAAGAGTTCATTGACTTCACTAAGATGACAGCCACTGAAGATAAGATGGTAATGGATAAGATAGCCACAATATGAAAGTTGGGTTTCATTGACATTGTGGAGGAAAAAATATTGTGCATCTGTGGCTGTTCAAGCTTCACAATGTGTCTGGTTTACCTTTCCTACATACGCAACTATGAGGTGTGAAATCATGACAGCATGAATAAGTCATGAATTTTCATAATCTGGCAGATCTTTCTCATCTTGTATGCACATAAACATGCTGCACAGTCTACCACTGACAGCAAGAAGATGGAAAGCACTGTAGTAAGTCATGAAACCAAGAAGAAGGAAACCCCAGAAAGTAGATTGTGCTTGAAATGACATGAACTTTTTGATACGTATTATCTGACAAGCATATTCACAGACTCACAGAATGGATGAGGTGGGAAGGGATCTCTGGAGACTCTGTACTCCAGCCTCCTTGCTTAAAGCAGGGTCAGCTAAAGCAGGCTGCTCAGAAGCAGGTTTTGAATATCTGCAAGAATGGAGACTCCACAACCTCTCTGGGCTATCTGTTCCAACGTTTCATCACTCTCACAGTAAAAAGTGTTTGCACATGTGTGCAGGCTGCTGCACAAAGAAACATCTTAAGTTTGCTTTGTCATCTCCTACAGTTTCATTTGATGAATATTAGTTCTTATCTGGAAAAGAGAGCGAGCAGTCATTTCCCAGCATCTTCTCATGCTACTAATCTTTTAGAAACTCCCCCACCATATTCCCCCAAGTCATCTCCTTTCCAGGGTGATTACATCTAGTCTATTCAACTGCTGCTCGTAGAGAAGCTGTTACATGCAGCTACAATAAGGGGTTTTGTCCTTTGCACTTTTTCCACTTCTAGCATATACTGCACACACTACTCAAGTCATGGACAAATAATGAATTTATAAACCAGAATCATTTGTTGTATATACATTTATTAATAATTACTGTAATTTAATCTGTCTTTTTTAATGCTTCCAAACACTGATCTGACACCTTCATCTATCATAGCCCCTGGTGTGAGTTATAAGAAGCAGATATGGACGTATAAAACAACAACTTGAGTCATCTATGATGTTCAGTGGTCATGGACTGAAACCATGAAAACCTCTCTGCCAGTAGAAATGATTATGTTTGAACAAATACATATAGACACACACACACATATACACATCACACATACATACATATACACTAAATCTGAAATGAACAAGCACATCTTAATTTAAGATTTTACTCTAGAATACTAATAAGTCAAATAATGCTATGATAGTCCAGAAATATGATGGAGGAAATTTCTTCTATAATTTTTCTATTTCTTTTTCATAATATTTCTCTGTCATAATATTTCTCTTTTTCTCTCTGTCCTAATATAAGAACAGAATGCACGATAAAGAGCAATTCCTAAGTAAGCTATTGGGTTCCTTTAGTCAATATAATGCCTGCAAAAGGTGCTCTGCTGACTGAAGATTGTGTTTATTCATGAAACAGTTAAAACCCATAACCCCTCGTCTCATCACTGTCCCAGCGTTTCTACTGCTAAAGGAGAGACAAACCCCCACAGGCCTCAAATTTTATGTTCGTCTTTATACGTGACAATGGGTCACCTAAGAAACCTATTTCATAGCTTCTCACCCTCTGATCTTTGATTCTTTTCTCTGTAAAGTGTGATGCAAATGATTAAGATCTAAGAGAAGGAGAAGCAATCAGATAGAAACTGAGTGTCAGTCAAAGTGAAGAGGGAATATATTCATATATTTTTCAGCTAAGGAAAACAACCTTGATGCCTCACAGAACCACAGCATTATGTTTCTGGAGTTTTCTTCTTAGGGCAAGCATGCCTGAGGTGCTTGGTTAATTATTCTGCTGGTTCAGAAAGCCTGAGGTGAGCATGGGTACTTGTGTACTCATTCATCTCTAATTATTAGATTCAGAGTTGAATGCTAACTAATTCTGCTTGTGTACAAATTCCTCCAAACAGATTTGAGCCCTAACACTATATACAAAACCACAAGGAACACATAAATAAACTGTCAACCATATGCAAATCATCAGCCCAGGGGAGTAAGAAGACTGAAACTGGTAACACCACAACATGAAGAACAAGTTTTAACTGAGCAGCCAGACTGAAATTCTGCAACTAAATTGATGAATGCCCTAGGAAAGAAAAGCAGACTACAGTGGGCTGCATAATGCTGCACGTACCCTTAAACTTTGAGATCTAGTTGCTAAAGCTACATTCAACAACAAAATAAAAAGAACTTACACAATACAAAGGAGATCGCTTGCTGTGGGGAGATGATCCCATTGCAATGGAGGACAGTTTTACAAGTTACCATTGTAAGTAAAGCAGCAGGGTCACCTAGTCATTAGAGATGAAGATGGATCTGTGAAGCTCCATGTGCATTTGTAATCACTACTAGCTTAGCAGGCATAGTCCCTCTTCCAGAGACTAAATACTTGTTAAAAAAAACAAAACAAAAAACAAAACAGAATAGAAGCATAGATCCTGGTTCATTCTTCCTCATATTTTGATACTTAACTGATACTTAACCAATACTTAACCTACTAGATATCCATTAGCACAGATTCCCCTTATGGTCCAGGGAAAAAGATGAGTTATTAAAGAGATCAGTTCAGTCCATCTAGACCTGAATCACCTTCTACAGAGCGTCTCTCCCTGGGACTGTAAGAGATACTAACAGTGACCATTCATCTTGGTTGGTCTGCTGCAATGCCTAAAATGCATAGACCTGCATCAACAAAATGGAGTCTAATTTCAAATGACCATCTGCACTCATTTCTTTCTTCAGAATGAACCGAGACATTTGTTTATTATCTCACAGAGAAGACTGTTGACACTATTAAGATGTTTTTTAGAATGATAATCAGGGACTACACCTAAGTCGATCAGCAAAATGCAACAGGTTTTGAGAATGAGGTACAATACCAACAGTACTGCTTAATGTGAATTGTAACTGTAGAATTAAGCAGATAACAGCAGCATATGCGAATAACGGGATTTATTTCTGGTTTTTGATAAAACTAGAGGATTCCACCTGATGAAGTAGAATTAGTTGATAATTTTGATCTTAAAGTCTTCAGTAAACTTGAGAAAGCACTGTCTCCCAGCTTCTAAGTCTTTATAAAACCTAATCCAATTCAGAGGAGTCATGTATCAACTTAGATTTTTTTCGTGTATGGGAAAAACAGGAGCGTAGCTTGAATGTCAGACCATCACATTTTAGCAGTATGCGCATTACTTATGGCAATTACATGGAAGATTCCTATGGGATCTAATTGAACCCTGTCCTGCAATTTGTGTACAAGGTAAATCTTGCAGGGGGGAGGAGGGGGGAAATAAAGGAAAAAAAAGTTAAAAAAAAAGTAAAAAGTGTAAAACGTTTCCACATTCAAACCCTATCCTGAAACGTGGAAGCCAAATACTATACAACAACGGGGCCAAAAGGCTCCAGCCGTGGCATCCACTTCTATGTGTCTGTTAGTACTTGCTAAACTGCAAAGAAAAGAATGGGATAAGGATAATCAGAGCAATAAGCAGTATAAACCGTGCATTTTTCTCTCTTCATGAATACACAGAGGTGATTTCACCTGAAATATTTCGAGTAGCAGTTGTATATAATTGCCACCATAAAGCTTTCAAAAAGTAAAAATGTCAGTTTGTGCTAAATGGAAATAAATAACTAGTTTATATATAAATATGTATGTATGTATGCATACAGAAATTTATGAGGAGAAAGATATTTTCTAACAGCTCTGCTTTGAATAACTTTATGGAAAGTTGATGTATATTGGTGTAGTTACACTGATTTACATCTGATAAGAACCTGTTATTTTGTTCTATTCTATTCTAACACACACATGGAAAATATGTACAAATCAACATTTGCTATCTTCACAAATACCTTATTCAGCCACAGGAAAAAAGCTATCACCTGTCAAGATCAGATTTCTTATCACAGATTTTGGGAGTATGAAAATAACTATATAACTTAATGTATTTTTCTCACTGAATCAGAAGACAGAGAACAATTTTATCATCTGTCTGTGTGAAGAAAATCTCTTCTCCCCTGGACCATGACCTCAGCCCAGGCACCATTGTAGAGTGCCCTTTGATGAGTGAGACTCCAAATGAGAAGTGCTGGAGGCTGTGTTGATGAGGATTGCACTCTGTAACTTATTTATGAGACTTTTTCTATGTAGTAAAGGGCAAAGAATAATGAAATGTAATGTTGTTGTGGTTCATTCATTTATATACTTTTTCATAGACTCAGGAAGAACTTTCAAGGAAAGGCTAATCCTTGTGTCTGAAGAAATGAAGCATTGAAAACAGCCAAAGCAGCAAACTAAAAACAACTTTTTACAGCACCATTACAAAGTGAAACAGAAAAAGACATTATTTTTCCTCTCAACCTTCAGCACTGTCACACTGAAACCAAGTAAGTAGTGATGAAAGCTGCAGGTGAAGACAGGGAAGATGAAGAGTGTTCCCATCTGATTCTCCTGCAAGCTTAGTGACCAGTTTCAAATAAGTCATATCTTCTCACTATGTCTCATTCACATTTTTAATTTTGGGGACAGTGACACTAACTCTATTTTCAAAGTACTTTGAGATCTTTAAATGAAAACTGAATCATTGGAGCTACATATTGTTGTTGTTTTATTCCTTCTTAGTACTTCAGATTTCCCATCGTCCAGGGAATCAGAGACTAATTCTTTTCATATAATTTAATATAACTCCACTCTCCACAATTTGACTCTGTCTGCAGGTTCTTCTTGTAATAAAAAAGAGTTGGTTGGATAAAGATATTTTTAGCACAAAAAGCTTAGCAAAAAAATGAGGGAAAATTTGTTTTGCTATATGTATATGTTTATACTCATACACACATATGTAAATATATATATAAATAAATATAACATGTAATTTGGACATATTTGAAGGTTATTTGCATTGTTTACAGAAACTCAAAAATATTTTTATAAACATGTAATATTTTCCATTAAATTTGTTTGGTTGATAAATAATAGTATATAAAAACAATAACAAAGTAAAATGAAATCCTTCTCTGGTTTACATGGACATATTAAAAAAAATGCTCTAATACTTACATTTTTTGTTCAAAGGACTAAATACGCGGATTGTCTAAAAGTTTGAAGGGTTTGTTACGTTCAGAGTTCCAACTAATTTTCTCTTAGGTCTAGATCAAGTTTCTGAAAACTCCAAATTCTGCTCTCTCATGTTAAATTTCCCCTCTGAGTTGGGCTTCAATAAATTAAGGAAGTAAATGTGGAAAAGAAACAGAGAAGAAAAAAACTTCATCTTGCATATGCAAGTGTAGGCAAGAGTAACAGGAAAGAAAACGTCGGGTATTATATCTAATGTCGGACTATTCAGCATTACCTGAATTAAACCTGTAGCTTCAAGCCTTCTGACTTAAGGTCTCAGTAAGCTTCAGGATAAAGTTTCCAATAAGCCCCATCTGTCATTGAGAGTCTCACCTGGGACTCCAATTAGATAAATCAGGGCAGATTGCCACCTACAAGGTCTGTGTGAAGTTCAGGACATCTGAGGAATTCATTGCTAAAGCAACACAATTTGGAGCTGCACTGGCTTTTGTTTCTTCATTGCACTCCCCGGAATGTGACATCCTGATGAATACATCTCTATCTCAATTCAGAGTCCACAGTTTTGAAAGAGCTACCTGTTAAAATTTTATATAGATTGTATTCAGGGCTGTGAAATAGCTGTAGACCAAATATACCAGAAATAGGGCACAGAATGGCAAAATCTGCAATATTGCTGTGCTCTCTTTTTCAGACACAATGGCTGCAGATGAGCAAGTAGCTCAAAGTGCAAATTAATGCGGTGATATCTTCTGTAACAACCATGTTAAAAACATCAATTCTGAAGTTCTTGCTCTCATTTTAATAGCATAATATTCTATGCAGGAGCACCATATTCTCTTAAGTGGACATGGTCTTACATGTACATTGACCCCTATATTTTTTTAACCATAGTGTTATTTTAAATGCTATTTTATGCTTTCATTTCAGAAATATGACTACAAAATACCATCTTGGAGATAATTATGTGAATTCATTTGGTTAGGATAACATTTGTTTTTGTGTGTGACAGAGATTTACAAGGATCACCCCTATAATATACATTGTGTCAGATCAGAAAAATCAGATCCATTGCAACCTTACTGATTTCAGTGTTTTGTGTTACGTGAATATTACAGCAAGATGTCATCTGTTTTGCAATTTCCAAGTGAATGTAAAAATATGAAAATTTTTATGGCACCAAAACACCAAAAAAAGCTCAGGATTTAATAATAAATCTACTGGGAAAGTCAGGGATGGAAAAAAAAAGGAAAGATGTAGGAGATACATGGATTTAAATAAGCAGTTTATTCAATTGCTCAACAGAAACATTTGAATTGTTTGGTGGCTCTTATGGAATACGCTAATCAGACTACACTCAAGTAAGAAAAAAAAGAAACCTATCTATCTATTGAACTAATAAAATCATAGAATAATACCCTCTACTCTGTTCTGGCGAGACCCCACCTGGAGATCTGCGTCCAGCTCTGGAGCCCCCAACATAGGAAAGACATGGACCTGTTGGAATGGGTCCAGAGGAGGATGATCAGAGGACTGGAGCACCTCTGCTATGAGGACAGGCTGAGAAAGTTGGGGTTATTCAGCCTGGAGAAGAGAAGGCTCTGGGGAGACCTTATAGCTGCCTTCCAGTACCTAAAGGGGGCCTACAGAAAAGCTGGAGAGGGACTTTTTACAAGGGCTTGTAGTGCTAGGGTGAGGGGTAATTCCTTAAAACTAGAAAAGGGTAGATTTAGGATAGATATTAGGAAGAAATTTTTCACTGTGAGGGTGGTGAGGCACTGGAACCGGTTGCCTAGGGAACTTGTGGAAGCTCCATCTCTGGAGGTGTTGAAGGCCAGGCTGGATGGGGCTTTGAGCAACCTGGTCTGGTGGGAGGTGTTCTTGGCCATGGCAGTGGGGTTGGAACTAGATGATCTTCAGGGTCCCTTCCAACCTAAACTATTGTATGATTCTATGATGCTATGATTAAAGATTCAGACTTTGAAGAATCAGACTGAATAAGATACCCAGACAGTGTAAAAGACCTTTTTATCCTACTGTTTCCTTTAAGACTATTCTTTCAATTTGTTCTCAGTACCTTTTCACAGTATGCAGATAAAGTTAGCTGCTTTCCGTGTTTGTCCCTGAGAGGAAATAATGAGAAAGATGTTTAATCTCATGTGAGGAAACAGAAAGCTTGTGTTGAAGGTGACACAGGGCTTGTTCAGGGGAAAAATGCATGAAGTAATTTGAAAAATAAAAGCTGAGGAAAGGAACAGCATGCAGTTTTTAAAACAAACAGTAACCTTATATAATGCAATGAAAATGCCCTTTCTGTTTAAGAGCTGTTCAGCACTCAGACAAAGGGAATTTTAGCATTTGAGGACATCACCAGCATTCAGGAATACAGGTTCCAACCAAGGATCTACAGTGTCTACCTAATCTACAAGCTCCATCATCTCAGGTCTCATACATCAACTGTGTCTAAATAAAAAAGAGCAAAAAAGGCTACTTGGGGAAGACAAAGTCAAAAGGAGGTGTAGAATGGATATGATAGCAGTTGGGCAGAGAAATTTCACATGAGGGTTTTTTTGATCCTAAAAAAAACCCTTTGAGCCAACCCTGCCTTTTGAAAATTAGTGGTTAAAATTTTCTTTACAATCATACAAGAAAAACAAGTACTTGCCTTTCTCCTAAGTTAAAGTTTGTCAGATTTAAGGGAAAAAAATGGTTTGCATAAAGCAGGTTGAATAACAATCATTAGTAAAGAGAATACTTTGGTATCTTGCAATGAGAAAGCTTTGTCAAGCAAGTGAAAGGAAAATTCCATATTTCAAGCATTGCTCTAGAGTTCAATTAAAGTGCTTCTGCAGTCCTTTACATAAGATGGTTAACTTCTCTGGCCTATAGCACTTCTACATTTCTTATCACTATTCACTTCATAAATACCATTTTTTTCTTGTTTTCTAGATAACCTTAGATTAACAAGTTCTTTAGATAGTTAACTTTTTGTATAGCAATTCAATACAAGTTGCTTATCAACGTAATGCAAGAGACCCTTCAGTTGAAAATTAGAGGGAGATTGCCAGTCTCTTTTTCCCTGTTCACCTGCTTGTAAATGATAAAGCAAATAAACATCTCTTCAAATATCTGTGTCTAGCACTTCGTTCTCTTGAAACATTTTATGCGCCTAAGCACAGTATCGTACATCTATGATTATGCATCATTTTAATCTAATGCATTCTTCCCACTGTGAAATTCAGTTGTTCTTCCCAATTTAATGCACAGTTTGTTTTGTATGTAGAAGAGAGTATACGTTGAGCTGCATCCTGTCTGACTCACAGTTATAAAATACCAGACTGCACTGAATCACAGAAGAGGTTTTAAAGATCCATTGTCTGTCTCCTGTTTCAAATGATTAAAAACTAACCTACATTAGCACAGATTCTGGCATGTTGACTGACTAGGAGGGACTGAGTCCATAAACACTGGCTCATGTGGGAGAACTGGAGTATCCCTGCTCTCTCATATTAGTCAGTATGAACAAAGATAGCTGTTGGCCAAGAAAAAAGCAAACGTATATATTAAGAATGCCTTTTTGGATCTTGAAGGCAGTAGGCAAAATTTGGCAGTGAATAATGTTGATGAGTTGTATGAAAAGAAATTTTTAAATAAAATTGCTTGCCCGCACATGTAAGCTATTTTATTGTAGGTGAGTGCTAAGCAAATTGGGAATCAATGAAAATATTTTTGAAGTAATCAATTGTCTGAAAATTTGTATCAGAAAATAAGTTAATTACTATCTGTCATTCCCATTTTATTTTCAGTTTCTCAGTGATTTAATGTGGCCTAGAGGACCAGTTTTCCTAGAAATCATGCGTAGCACATGCTAACAATCTAGAAATAAATCAGGATTGCAATTATTTGAATCAACTGAAAGAAGAATCCTTATATAGAAATGAAATCAAAGATTTGTGGTAACAATTTTCTGGCAATAGCAACTAAAATTTAAACTTTGTTAAAGCATGCATGTAGAGCAGCAGGACCTGCCCTGAGGTTTAGCAAAGTAAACAGAAAATAAGAAATTACTAAACTTGACATGAAAAATTGCTGGATGAAACAGATGACTAATATTACAGATAGTGTCATGAGGAATGGATGAATTTCACAGATGATTAAGGGGGAATTATGTGAGAAATGGTTGAACTTCACAAATAATTGAAGGGGAGCTCTGGGAACCTTCTGGGGACCAGTCTTGCAAGGCCAATGGGGCCAACCTAACCAACCAGTAGTAGCATGTAGGACCAAGGTGACCTAGGTAATAATGTTAGAAATATCAAATTTGGGTATTAATGTAGCCAAAGTGGGCCCTTTGGGCAAAAGTAATTAGAGACGTTCTTTATCTGGGCAGGGACAAGGGTGGAGGAAATGAAGGATCAAGGTGTATCAGGGAAAAAGAAACATGGAAAAATGGAGAGGAAGGGAGATTGAGGGGGCACGTAAGCAGGTGGTTGGTCAGTATGTTTGCATCTTCAAGCCCTGCACCTGATCATTGCACCTCTGTTCTGCCTTCTTGATGAACTATATTCCTTTCTACTTTCTGTGCAAATGTGGTTTCTTGTTTGTGTGTTTGTATGCATCTGTGTGCGTGTTCTGCTAGCAAACTTTGAGCTGTGCTAGCCAGATAAGAGGAGAAAATCAGATTCTGGAAAGACCCAAGGTGAGAGCCAAAACTGGATGAAGGGGCCCAGGATCTGGGCATGGGGATCTGGATGGAGACCTATTTGGGCCAGAGCCCACGGGATCCTCAAATGAGTGTGATGCATGTGTAAGTTAAGGGAGTGCAGGACATGCGTGCCTTCCACCAGTGAACTTTAAGTCTAATTAGTCAGAAAGGAGGAATAGGATTGGACCATTTCTGTTGTTCAGGATTCATAGAGGTGTCTGTTACGTGTGTATTTCCATTGTATATGTGTGTATTTGCACCTTTGTAACATAGTCTCTGCTTCGCTTTCGCCTGCACCTAGGAGTAGGGATATGCAGCAGATTCACATCTATTGAACTGAGATGGGATTAATTGCCTGAATCCTCAAGTACGGTAGAACTGACCTTCCTTAACAAACTTTCAAGTATGAAAAATTTACTTAATGTTCCAGCTAATAATTTGCCCAGGTCTGATAATGGGTAAATGGTTGTATAATATTCATATAATGTGCCACGCTCTTCAGAAGAAAAGAAAAAGATCATGAGCTACGTGTAAATAGAGACTAATATATACATCCATATCAAAGAAAAGAAGCACAACGGAAAAAAAATAACTTAGAGAAGTCTGCAAAATTCATCCCAAAGTCTATTTCTTTGTAGCAGATTCATGTATAAGCACAGGTGTTAAGGATTTAATTCCCAGGTAGAACAGCCAGAATAAGCTAACAGAAACAAACTGAAAATAAAATTTCACCTTTCTCCTACTAGTGAGAGAGATATATATATTATACATTGGGAGAGGTGATAACTCTGTATACATGAAGCAGACTGAAGCATCTAATAACGGTATTCATTAACATGTCAATAAATACATAATACTTGTTCATATTAACCAGGATTATGGATTATGAAAGTAATGATGAAAGAATATTTTTTGGTGTTATACTGTAATTAGCTTAAAAACTCCTCCATACCATACAAACAGCCTGAGGGATTTTAGTTATGTTTACCCACACCTTGAAACTAACACCTTTACAAGTCTTTGAAGGCTGGTTTGGGGTTTCTTCCCAGAATTAAAATTCATTTTAAATAAACAAAACATTACTGGAAAAAAACGCAAATAATTGAGACCACCTAGCCCAGACTTGTCCAGAAGGAAAAGTTCCCATTGATTACAGGAAACGACATTAAATTCTATGCTGTTGCATTTTGTTAGACTCCTAGAACAGCTGATTTGGTCATTTCAGAGAGCATGGACTCGTACAGATTTGGTTGTAACTGTCCGGCTTTTTCTTGCTTTTGGAGTTTGCTACGGATGTTGGACTTTGGCTGACACAGACAAGTATCCTCACAATAGAGTTAAAATAACTGAGTTATGTTCTCAGAGATGTCAGCTGGCCAAACTCTGCAAATGTTTTCATATTCATAAAGGTCTTGGGAGTTATGGTTTGGTTTTCTAACAACAATGAAGTTTGATAAGTTTTACATTTTTAATACAATGTTGAGAAAGCTTTATGCAATTGGCCTTCCCCTAGCTCAAGACATTTTGAACTTTTATAATATATGTATTAAAAATATTCCCTTTTGTATATGTTTAAGATATATTATGCTTGTGCTATTATTTATGAAATGCTTTTCCCTTTGCCTATATTACTGTATTATATTCTTCCTAAGATATTTTTAAGGTCTTCAGGGTAGATCTGTCTTTCTCTCTATAAAGACACACAGGCACAGAATTACCAATGAGAACTAAAGGGATTTCAGCCCTTCTACATTAACATTATTCCCACGATATCTGGTGCAATTTAGCTTTTCAGCCTTCCCCAATTTGGAGCAGGACTGTAGCATTCCTAGATTGTACTTATATCTTTCTTGCTATAAATACGTATATATAAATGTATTTAAACAATTTATTGAATAGCAGTGTAACATTCTAAAAGTATCATCACACCAACTAGTGACAGATACATATGGAAGATAACATCTTATATATATAGCCTCTAACAAAACTATCCCAGTTCCAGAGATCTGTGCTTTAAAGTTGATTATCTAAGGCTACTTTCTTACTAATACCCCATAAATAAATAACTTCCTTACGCTATTGGCGTAAACCTTTTTTTTTTAAAAAAACCCACCAGTTTAATTGAAACAATGAGTGCTTCTTATTTCAAATAATGTCTTGGATTTTAACGTATAAAATATCTAGTAGATTACAGAAAATAGAACACGGTGCGCAGGTATTTAATAGCACAAAGACTGAATACAACAACGTTGCTTGCTTTTGGATTCACCAGTGAACTATTACTTTCCTTATGTCGAGTACAGCTGAGTAATTGATCAATGAATACTACTGAGTGAATAAACAGAAAATGCTGTGTGAGCTGATGGGGAAGAAAATGCCTGAGGAAAAGTCCATTCTTTAGTATCAAAACCTACCAGGAACTGCTGTTTTACTGATCTATGCTTGTGCATCTCTGGAATTCTAGCTGGGTAAAGCAATTTTGATGTCTGTATTGCCATAAATAAAGATTGCTTTTTTCCCACTGTTATTTGTTTCCCTCCTCTGTCCTTTTTGAAATGGTTAAAGGCCATAACTGGGAAGGGAATATGATCTAATGTTTAGTTGACCAGAAGATAAGGTGCATCCTGTTACCCTGTGCAACATAATAGGAGTAAAAAAATACAAAGTCATAAATCAGCTTTTTATATCGTTCCTTCCCACATCTGTATACAGAAATCAATAAGACTTAGGCTTTAAAGGCTAGACTTGCAATGAAGAATTAAGTGGCTAACTGTCACCCCACCTACCCCAATACTGAAGGCCCATAGACGTATTTTTGGGTTTTTTTCTCTGCATGCATGTACAACTTCCTGACATCACACCTGTCTCGTAACTCAGCCCACGTGAGATTTGTGAAAAGGATAGGGGTTACTCGTTTGTCATTCACAGAACCAGATGTCCTTGCCATGCTCAGTTTGTAACTAGCTGTCTACAGAGAAAGGCTAGAGAAACATATAGGAAATAGTTTATAAGATTACCTATTAATCTTATAATCAAAACACTCAAGTATTGAAGTACAAGTTTTAGGTCAAAAGAAGATATGATTAATGTGTCAGAACTGTATGCTGAATCACAACAAAGGTAAATGAGAACATTAAGTCAGCAGTCCAGGCTGGTTTTAAAATAAGAGGATGCCTTCACCACTTGAGTAAGCAAAGTGCCTTTATGTTTTCCAATGCATATATCAAATACAAGTTTGGAATGGAGCACAGTTCTGTATGAACACTTAATCACAGACTGTAAACAGAGGTCAAGTTGAGAGATAATGCAGGAATTCAAGATATATTCCTCCATGTGTCACATTCAAACACCGATTTCTTGTCATGAGGTGCCAGCAGCTATCATGCATTTACTGATTTGTTCTGTGCATTTCTAGAACTGGAGCTTTGAGATTAGCTATAATATAGCTGTGGGTAATAGTTCAGGGAAGTAAAAATATTATAAACCTAGTTTTAAAGTCCTAGCTGTGGAGGCTGAAAGATATAGACAAGGAAAGATAATTTCCGTATGATATTCAAATAGCTGTAAACTTCCAGATTTAATTTGTAACCACCATACTACAAGACACTAATAATCTTTCCCCTGTAATATAGAAACAAACATATGGATAGTTTTTGCCTCAAAAATTGGTGGAATCTTATTAATTTTCAAGGATAAATTAAATTAAAAGAATGTATTAATTTCTGCAGTTTAATTTATTTATACTACCTTACCTGTTCCATGGGCAGATAACTCTGTAGGTTTATAAATATTTCACTTGTTAGAATACAAGTCTAGCTTCATTTGCAACTCTTTTTGTGTCACTGTCCTACTTTTTGCATAGTCTGCTTGACAAAAAGTTTCTATGCCTTACCTACCTGAATTTTATAACAAAAACCTTTGGGACTAATTAAGATTTTTATAGTAAAATAATGAGAGAGATTTTCTGTCTCTCTACTTCTTTTCCCTAGTTTTGTGCCTTGGGTTATTCTTGGGGCCGCCATAGTCAGATTCAATTTATAGAAGCATATTTGTTGCTCATCTGCATTAATAGAGCATAGTACAACGACAACAACAACAGCAGCAAAAATCTTGACAAGTTCTAATATTTTCTCTTAAGGTAAATAATTCCCCAGCTTCTTTCTGTGTAAGATTCATAAAACAAAACATGTGCTAATTAATGTAGGAAAAATCCGGTTGTTCTGAAAATATTTTAAATGAATTGAAGGATGCCTTTTTTAGTAGGCAAATTTAATCTGGCAAGGAGAAGCTGGTAGAACAGGCTAGACCAAAGTGCAGAGCTCTCTGTATCTGCCATAATTATTCATGAAGCCATCAGCCAGGCAGGCTATGTCTGGTTATAATTCTTGCACATGTCAGTGATAGGGAACATCCAGCTCTTATCCTTCAAGATGCTGACAAGGGCAGGAGAAGGTACATTCCCAGTGCCAGCAGGAAGCTTCCAGCCTCTTCATTACCTAAGGGAATTCCTGAGTTGGCCCCTCACTTCCCAAAACAAAGCACCAGCAGAGTTCAGGACCAAACAGTTAGACTCACAGCAATCATGCAGAAAGACCTCTGAGAGAGCCAGGAGGAAAAGCCAATGACTTCAAGTCACATTTCTGGGACAAGTGTTAGCTACGAGATAATAGTTGTCACATCCATTTGGGAAGTGCCAGGCCAGAATTCACGTTCCTCTTCTGTGTGTTTGGACTTAAACCTATGTCTCACAGCTTGCACAGAGGATGTTCTGGCATTATAAGTGAATAAAATGGCCCAAGAACCACTCCCTGGCTCTATGGGCGGGACACTCATGTCCATGCAACTAGTTTTTCTACCTGTGAAGTGGTGCACCTCACGCAGGCTGCTTTTGATAACAGTCCCATGGAGGTGACATCCAAGCCTGGACTCTGTCTGGGAGAGCGCTGGCTGACATGGGCCAGGATTACACCACAGCGTGCACTAGCAAATATGCATAACTGCAGGAATATACCTTGCCCTCTTTAATTTACCAGTGGAAACACAGCTGATGATGGATGTGGCAGCACCAGTGACTGACTGACTGTTCTGTGCTTTTGAGCTGGAAAGATAAGCAGAAACTCTCCTCTGCAGGCTTTGCTCACCTCAGTGTTTCCAGTCTCTTGGTCACCACAGCCACGTGAGGACCATACTGATGTTTGGTCTGCGTGAAGCACATCTGTTACAGTCTAGGCTCACCTTTCTATCAGCAAAACCACCATCCCAATGAGCAGTCGCTGAGCTGAGATATACTCTTAGTCTTTCCTTCAATTTGCATAAATCAGTGAATATACGCTAGGGCAATATATGGGCAAAAAGGAAAATCAGTAAATGATCTCTAAAGCTTGGTGGCTAAGAAAAGTTCCTCTGGGGTGCAGGAACTTTAGAAACCAGACTCTAACAATCTTCTGGGGAGTGGAAGAATCCCAGAACCCCAGAACGGTCAGGGTTGGAAGGGATCTCTGGGGATCATCCAGTCCAACCCCCCTGCCACAGCAGGGACACCTACAGCAGTTGCACAGGACGGCGTCCAGGCGGGTTTTGAATGTCTCCAGTGTGGGAGACTCCACCACCTCTCTGGGCAGCCTGTGTCAGTGCTCTACCACCCTCAAAGTAAAGAAGTCCCTCCTCGTGTTAGGATGGAACTGCCTATGTTCAAGTTTGTGCCCGTTACCTCTTGTCCTATCAATGGACATCACTGAGAAAAGACCATTCCCATCCCCCTGGCACCCTCCCCTTAAGTATTTATAAGCATTGATAAGATCCCCCCTGAGTCTTCTTTTCTCTAGACTAAAAAGACCCAAGTCCCTCAGCCTTTCCTCATAAGAGAGTTGCTCCAAACCCCTAACCATCTTTGTAGCCCTTTGGATCTTGTTAAGAAAGATCTAGAATAGACAGACATCCTGATGGTAGGAAAGTCTCTTCAGAGGACTTCCGAGCACTTAGGTTTCAATGAATGGAATGACCTTTGCGGCATCAGGCCTGCTGGCATCAGATGGGGGCTGGCTCACTCAAAGAGGGAGAAGGGGTTTTGCCCAAAAATTGGCAGGGCTCGTTAACAGGGCTTTAAACTAAATTCGATGGGGGAAGGGGGTATTATCAGGGTTGCCCATGAACAGCCAAGGGATGTTACATCAAGGAAAGGGGAACAGGGCGCTGGTGAGGGCCTGCAGCCATTAGCTCCAAGATGTGCCAGCTACGCTGCAGTATGCCCAAACCTTCACGTAGATGAGCTAGGAGCTCCTGGACCAACGGGAGTCAATCGGGAGGCACTGTTAGTACAGGACAAAGGAATTACAGCTGCTCCAACCAAATCGGCCGCAACGAAGACACGGCTGAAGTGCCTCTTCACAAATGCGCGGAGCATGGGGAACAAGCAGGAGGAATTAGAGACGTGTACACGCCTCCAAGGCTACGATCTCATTGGCATCGTAGAAACTTGGTGGGACGACTCCTATGACTGGAGCATCGGCATGAAAGGGTACAGGCTCTTCAGGAGAGACAGGCAAGGGAAACGAGGAGGCGGTGTTGCCTTATATGTTGATGAGCAGCTGGAATGTATGGAGCTCAACCTGGGGGAGGATACCGAGCCAACTGAGAGCCTATGGGTCAAGATTACAGGGAAATCGGGAGCAGGGGACGTTACAGTGGGGGTATGCTACAGGCCACCCGACCAGGAAGACCAAGTAGATGAAGCCCTCTATAGACAGATAAGGGCGGCATCACGTTCACAGACCTTGGTTCTCATGGGTGACTTCAACCACCCTGACATCAGTTGGAAGGATAACACAGCCAGGCACAGGCAATCCAGGAGGTTCCTGGATTGCATTGAGGACAACTTCCTTCTCCAAGTGGTTGAGGAGCCGACGAGGAGAGGAGCCATGCTGGACCTTGTTCTTACCAACAAGGAGGGGCTGGTTGACAGGGTCAAACTCAAGGGTAGCCTGGGCTGCAGTGACCACGAAATGGTTGAGTTTGAAATCCTCAAGGCAACGAAGAAGGTGCGCAGCAGGCTGACGACCCTGGACTTCAGGAGAGCCGACTTTGGCCTCTTGAAGAATCTGCTTGGTATGGTGCCATGGGATGAAGCGCTGGAAGGAAGAGGGGTCCAAGAAAGTTGGTTAATATTCAAGGACCACCTCCTCCAAGCACAGCAGCAATGCATTCCTACAAAGAGGAAGGCAGGCAGAAAAGCCAGGAGGCTTGCGTGGATGAATAAGGAGCTCCTGGAAGTGACCAAAAGAAAAAAGAAGGTCTATAGGGAGTGGAGACAGGGCCGGGTAGCCTGGGAGGATTACAGAGGAATCGTTCGAGCAGCTAGAGAGCGGGTTAGACAAGCTAAAGCCCAGCTAGAACTAAATCTGGCCAGGGACATTAAGACAAACAAAAAATCCTTCTATAGGTATATCAGCGAGAAAAGAAAGACTAGGGAAAATGTAGGCCCTCTCCAGAAGGATACGCAAGAACTGGTCACCCGGGACACCGACAGAGCTGAGGTACTCAATGACTTTTTTGCCTCAGTCTTCACAGACAAGGACAGCAGCCGCACTGCCCAAGACGCAGATTGCAAAGGAGAGGATTGGGAAAACGGAGCACCGCCCACTGTAGATGAAGATCAAGTGAGAGACCACCTGAGGAACCTGAAGGTGCACAAGTCCATGGGACCTGATGAGATACATCCGCGGGTCCTGAGGGAACTGGCAGATCAAGTCGCGAAGCCACTAGCCATCATATTTGAGAAGTCGTGGCAGTCTGGCGAGGTTCCTGCCGACTGGAAAAGGGGAAACATAACCCCTATTTTCAAAAAGGGAAATAAGGAAGACCCGGGGAACTACAGGCCAGTCAGTCTCACTTCTGTGCCTGGCAAGATCATGGAGCAGATCCTCCTGGAAACTCTGCTGAGGCACATAGAAAACAAGGAGGTGATTGGCGAGAGCCAGCATGGCTTCACCAAGGGCAAGTCATGCCTGACAAATTTGGTGGCCTTCTACGAAGGGGTTACAGCGGCAGTGGACAAGGGAAGATCTGCTGATGTCGTCTACCTGGACTTGTGCAAAACGTTTGACACTGTCCCACACGATATCCTGGTCTCTAAATTGAAGAGACATGGATTTGATAAATGGACCACTCGGTGGATAAAGAACTGGCTGTATGGTCGCACTCAAAGGGTTGCGGTCAACGGCTCGGTGTCCAAGTGGAGAGCAGTGATGAGTGGCGTTCCTCAGGGGTCGGTACTGGGACCCGTACTGTTCAACATCTTTGTTAGAGACATGGACAGTGGGGTAGAGTGCACCCTCAGCAAGTTTGCTGATGATACCAAGCTGTTTGGCGAGGCAGACACGCTTGAGGGGAGGGATGCCATCCAGAGGGACCTGGACAGGCTGGAGAGGTGGGCCCAAGCCAACTTCATGCAGTTCAACAAGGCCAAGTGCAAGGTCCTACATCTGGGTCGGGGCAATCCCAAGCACAAATACAGGCTCGGCGGGGAATGGCTGGAGAGCAGCCCTGTGGAGAAGGACCTGGGGGTGATGATTGATGAGAAGCTCAACATGAGCAAGCAGTGTGCGATCGCAGCCCAGAAGGCCAACCGTATCCTGGGCTGCATCAAAAGAAGTGTGGCCAGCAGGTCAAGGGAGGTGATTCTGCCCCTCTACTCTGCTCTCGTGAGACCCCACCTGGAGTACTGCATCCAGCTGTGGAGTCCCCAACATAAGAAGGACATGGACCTGCTGGAGCGCATCCAGAGGAGAGCCACAAGGATGATCAGAGGGCTGGAGCACCTCTCCTATGAGGAGAGGCTGAGAGAGTTGGGGCTGTTCAGCCTGGAGAAGAGAAGGCTCCGGGGAGATCTTATTGCGGCCTTCCAGTACCTAAAGGGGGCCTACAGGAGAGCTGGGGAAGGACTTTTTACTAGGGCATGTAGTGATAGGACAAGGGGGAACGGCTTTAAGCTGGAAGAGGGCAGGTTTAGATTAAACATTAGGAAGAAGTTTTTCACTTTAAGGGTGGTAAGGCACTGGAACAGGTTGCCCAGAGAGGTTGTTGAAGCCCCGTCCCTGGAGGTGTTCAAGGCCAGGCTGGACGTGGCCTTGGGCAACCTGGTCTAGTGAGAGGTATCCCTGCCTGTGGCAGGGGGGTTGGAACTCGATGATCTTCAAGGTCCCTTCCAACCTAAACCATTCTATGATTCTATGATTCTATGATTCAAATTAAATTAGATGGAGGACGGACGTAACTAATGACATTTGACCTCCAACTTGAAGGGGGACCTTTAAGATATATAATAATAGGCACCAAGGAACTTGGGTCTGTCCTGATGCAGCTCCTAACCTCCAGCAGCTTTTATGAGAGATCAGAGTCTCGAGCAGTTCTGTACATGCTCAGGTACACCTATGAGACTTTGCCACTGACTGATTGAACATCTGGAGAATTTAGGTTGTTTCTGAGTTAGCAGTGCTATTTGGGATTTAAAACTTGGAGTGGGAGCGGGGCATGTGTGTCTCCCAGTGAACTGAAAAGATTCAGCTGATCCATAACAGCTCAATGCCATTAGACCTTTTCAAATATGAGATAAAATGCTATACCTCAAGACGTTTTTACTACAGACTAGATTAAGGTGTATTACTTCATGACTGCAGCAGACTGAGAGCATGCATATGGGAACTTACAGCATTTAGCTTGGTGTTTCGTAATTTGCTAAAATACAAGAATTGCTAGACTTAATATTTAAAGTGCTCCTTTAAATTAACACCCTCCCACACCCTGGCTACAGCTGTGCAATCCTTTTTACAAGTGTGGGTGCTAGCACTTTCCAAGGGCACCAGTAACTCCCAGAATTAGACCCTTTGGCACAGGCTGGTGCAAACCCCACTACATTATTCTCCAAATTCATGGTAACTGTTTCATCTGTTCGCTCGTCTCTAGCCATCTGTCTACCTACCTGTTTGCCATTTTTTCGTTTCTTTCACAGGGCACTAACCTCTGTATGATGACATCATTTTCTTTGCTGCCTAAGGATCGATCTGGGCTATATCCCTCTCTGTTCCTCGTGCTCCCTCCCATAGGAACTGCTGCATTCATCATCCTAAGCTGTGTGATGATGATGTGATATGGAGCAATGCTCAGTGGAGAATAAACTGAAGCCAAAAGAGACATTTTCAGTTAAAGTCAAACTTCCAGAGGTGCAAAGTTATTATATTGCAATCAAACCCTTGTGACATTTTTCAGCAAGATGCTTGCAGACAGGTCACTGGAAATACATGTACTTCAGATCATTTAAATAGAAGTAATATAGACATATAGTAATATAGTAATATAACACAGAAAGGTTTGCCTTCTTAGCCCTACAGAGTTTCAGCTGAAAAGGCCATTTAACATTTTGTAGTAAAATTCTTTGTAAAGCAGAACATGTAAAACTCGGACATATTCTCAAATGGTTAATGCAATATACAGTAATAGCAAGGCTTGGCTCTTAAATGCTCTCTCTAGTCCATTGAAGCACTTGCAGAAATAATCCCACTGACTTCAGAGCTATGGCTCATGTGTTTGAAGTTTAGCACACCATCAAGTGTTCTGTTGGATCAAGGCCCTTGAATGTTTTAATTCATAAATTTATTTATTTAGAAGAAGTCCACCTTTGCATAGATATGCCATAGCATAAAGACAGAAATTAAGAGGCAGTTCAGGATCAAGTCCATCTAACTTGTTTCTTAGTTTAAGTCTCCTAATTAGGGAATAAATCTAAAACAGGTGCTTTATTTTACACTGTATAAAATGGAGAAAAGTGAGTGCCTTTTGAAAGTCACCAGAAAGATGAATTATTTGGTTAAGTAAGCTACACAAATGTGAACAGAGCTAGTGCTTCTAGGCTTTCAAAGCTCCTTCTACTGATTAAAGAAGATTAGGCTAAGAAAATCATCATGTAAAATGGAGGTGAGAGTTAGATGCCTAAATCAGTAAGGCAGCTGTAGGAGAAAACAGTTCTTGTTTTATGTGAAACAAAAAAATAATGACAAAAGTAGAAATAAAACTTAGGGATAAGAAAGTTTGTTTTCTCTCCTCTCTACTATCCATTCCTACAGAGTTCATTTTTTCTATAAATTTTAAATATTGAGATTAACAAAATCTTGGGTTCAAGCTTTGCTATGTCAAGGAAATGCACAGATGTTTTATGGAAACAGTATGTCCGCTTCTCTAGTATCCACATTCTCTCTCTTTTTGGGACCTGTGTGGCTGTAAAATTCTGCCCCTTTGAGAGTGGAATAAAGAGTGCCCCAGCCTGTGAAGCCGGGCCATGGATGGGCATGGCGATACAAGGCAATAGAATCACTTTTTATGATGCAGTGAAGTAATTAAACTAACCTGAAATAAGCCATTAGGCAAAATAGTTATGGGGTTTTGGCATTTTTTTCCTCAGTTAGAAGATTTGGGGTTTTTTTTTAAAAAAAAAAGGATGGAAAATTTAGAAATGACTGATAAAAAGCCTATTGTTAAGAGATTCCGAGCATGACCTGAATCAGGAAATGCAAGATATACCCTGAGAAAGCCTTTCAAAATTTCTGGCCTGATTTTGTGAAAAGAGAGTTCCTAAGACTGCATTTCCCTTATGTTGATGGCCAATTTTCCTGAAGACTATGATTAGCCAATTACAGACATTGGCTCATATCATACCTTCAGTCACGGTTCTGTGGCCTGACAGGCTGAATAATCACTAGCTGGTGAAAGATCTGATAAATCCATTGTTAATTTGTATGTTAATGGAGTCTTTCATCTGATGATCTCTTTTTTTTAATATATTAATTAAATAACACAACAACATCTACGAAGGACATAGGTTAGCACAACTGGAATTTAGTTCTCTGGTCAAGTAGAAGTTGTATGTAATATTTTGAAAAAATACTTAAGTGGTTTAGGAATTTACGTGTCATTTTTAGGAATGATGGACATTTTTAGCTGTGTGAAATGGTGCACCTAACTTACTTTTAATGCAGGTAAATATATAGCTTCGAAGGTATCTTTGACACTTCCACAGTGTGTAGAGAGATGGGATCTTTTTAACCCATAACTTCAAGGCAAATTTCAAGAACAGGACATATTCATATAGACTGCTATTTACTGAGGAAACTATTCTTTCAGCAGGTACACTTGCAGGTACACTCCACTCACAGTGCATTGCACATTTTTCTTGAAACACCTTTTTGGGGTGTATGTGAATATCCTATACATAACAAATGAGAAAATAATATTGTCACATTGCTGCTGCTCTCGTAGCCTGTCTTCCATAGTGCAAAGAATATTTAAATGTATTTTTAAGGTAATAATAATTAATGACATGAAAGCAATTGGAAAATATGATAAAAATATAACAAAGGTTTATGAAGATAGATGGTGTCATAGCAACTTGATATCTTTCTGTGATAAGATAACTGATTTTCTAGTTAAAGGACACACAGTAGATCTAATCTGTCTGGGTTTCAGTAAATCATTTGATATGGTGTCAGACAGAAAATTACTAGTTAAAGTGGATAACATAGAAATTAGAACTAAAAATGTAATATGAGTAAAAGACTGGCCAAGAGAGACAAAAATGGATATTATTAGAAGGGGACATTTCAGAATAGGGAAAGGTTACTTGTGGTTTCTTCAAAGACTGATCTTGGGATTAATCTTATTAAATACTTTCATTGAGGACTTTGTGCAAAATAGGTATGAACTAATGAAATTCATAGCTTAAATGATGTTGAGAGGCATCATATGTCTAGTGGGGGGTGAAAATATCGTACAGGAGCGTCTGAATGACCTTGATCACTGGACTTACAGAATAGAGGCAAATTTAATATATCTGTGTGCATGGTCATGCACTTTTACACTAATAACAAGATTTCCTACCTTACTTGGAGGCCAGCTTTTGGAAATATGTGAGGAGGAGAAATATCTGAACATATTAGTTGATCCCAAGATAATGTGAAAATGGAAGTGTGTGACTCAAAATGTGTAAGATATATCCAAACGAATTAAGGAAATATTCTTTCCTTTATCTGGAATAAAGAAGGACTGCAAGAATAATAAAGTGGAAGTATGCTCTATTTTATGACTCAAAACTGAAAGACATGTCCGTTTAGCCTGAAAAATGGAAGACTAAGAAAGCTTGTTATTCTTATTTGCATATGACAAATTAGGCTACAGGTGATGAATATATTAGAGAAAATAGGAATACATTTGCAATGAGCACAGTAAGACTGATAATCAGAAAGGTGTTTTTGACCATATATAAACTGATATTCTGCAACAAGCTTTCAAAATGGTCGGTGTGGGAACAGTCGTAGTTCTAAGCATCCCAGCAATATTTTGTGATATAGTTGACAAAAAAGCAGAGGCTTGGACTTGAAGACTCAGGAGGTGCCTTCCGATTCTGTCATTTATTATTGCTGTAAATGAATTATGTTAATTTAATTTAGAAAGCTTAATTTTTACAAACAATATTTACATGTTTCGTATGCAGTTATATTTACTATCAGGTTTACTGTATACTGTGATTGTAGACAGATAGAATATGTCATCCTCAGGGTCGTATAATAATCATAACTGAGCTAAAAATACAATCTAAAAGTCTGATTCTCCTTTCATCCATTCAATTTTTTTATTAAGGTTGTATAACACCTTTAACAGTTGTGGATATTCACTGCAGTAGAAGAATCCAATTCCAGACTTTTTGACTCACATTTCTTTCTCTAACTACTAGAGTCAACTGAGTCTCTAATAGATATATGTATATATGTGTATATATATACATCTCAGCCTTAGGCAGAGCATATATTTGAAACAGATTTACCACAGTATTTCCCCAGAGACTTATACTCCCTGGATTGAGTTTTGGTGTTGTTTTTTTTTCTTCTTTTTCTTTCTTCTAATGGTAGTTATAGACTGTATAACATTAGCTAGCTTGGAGGTGCAAATGCACCCCAGAGGAACAGTCTTATTTATTTTTCATAGTATAATTGATTATTTTGAATAATGTATGTGATGGCTAGGTAATGAGTGGAAAAACAATGTCTGAACATGACTTGGTACCACTTTCTATAGTATCTGTGATTTGACAGCATAACATATTACGTTGGCCTCACAGGAAAAGATAACTGTTACATTATTTTCTGTAAGTGAAAGTCATTCAGAACATTGCCCCTGCTCAGAAAAATAATATGAATACGCAGAACTTCATCTGCACTGTTTTATCTGACATACTAGTATAAAAATGATATACAGAGGTAAATTATGGCTGAAACTTCTTTTTGAGATGTTTTAGCAGAAGGAGAAGAATACATGTCTCTGTGAAAAGAACAAGAACTGAAACCAAATCTTTACTAAAAATAACATTTTTTAAAAATTGGTATGATGACTGTCTCTCTGCTTGAATTCTAGGGTGTTACGGGAGCTGTGGTGTGACATGACGAAAGGGCTCATGCCGTAACACTAAATATTTTCTCTGTATCATCCAATGCACAGTGTGATGATGCATGGGATCTTCTTTGCTTTACCCCAGACTGGCTTTTAGATGTGCGTTGGCTTGGAGTTTTACCTTGGGCATCAGGTCAGGTCATACAGTGTCTAACTCAAGTCAGCAAGATAACTTTTACCCTAAGGGCCTGGAAGGGCCTCGATAAGGAACCAGTCTTTAAAACATTCTTTTTTACAAGTGTAATCTGTGAAATATCAAAGTTAATCTTCTTTAAAACTGTCATCTGTACCTGTAGAAAAGGGAATGTATAAGAAGTACAAAGTGAATATGTTTTTGTTACATTTTTTTGGTTACAGCTTGTAGGTCGATGAAGGGAAAAATGAACAAATTGATGGATTTGGTTATGTGTGAAATGGATATGTAACAAGGGAACTAGAAAACCTTTTACATTTCCAGAGATCAGAACTCCCAACCTACCATATAATACTCCATTCCAATTTCATTCAACTGTGATGGAGGGAAAAATTCTATAACATTGGTGTGCACTTAATTGTCACAGGGAAATAAAATTACAAAGTTTAGTAATACCATAAAAATGTGTGGTGTTATGCAAGAACTTAAAATTACATGCTCTCTAAAGTAAAATTATTATACTACACAGGCTCGCAAAAGCTTTCAAACTAAGCAGTATAATCTCACAGTTAAGAGCTTTAACTTCTGGTTGAGAAAGAATAGAAACACAAATGCCATTGCTGTCAGAACCAAACAGTACAAAAGACTGAAGGTGAATTTTTATGTGGTTTTTAATGCATTTCTTATGCTAATGGTGTTGATAAAAACATAAGACATAATATTTGCATTTACCGTGCACAGCTAAGATATTAATAGCAAAGTCAGAACAAAGGAATGCCCATTAATATATGGACACATGGAAACGGGTATGCACAACCCACTGACACCTTCCAATGGATGAAGGAACAATAAGAAAAGACAGATGCTTATTGTCCTGAATTCATCAAGTTAAAGCCATGTATCTCCCACCTTATCAAAAAGTAGCACCAGCCAAAGTTTATCTGTGGAAAGATTTGAGTGCAGGAAAAGACAGACTCTTCAAGCACTGAATAAAAGGTAAAAGTGCTAATGGGTGGATAGAAAGACTTGATCATTGGGTTATCAGAAATGTTCATACTTTACCGTACACTGCATGTTCTTGTCTTCCAGCGTGATGGCAGGGGGCTTCTTGGCCAGCAGAGCCATTTCATGCAGAGAACCAGCTGATCAATATGCATTGCATGAACAGACACTGGACTGGAGCACAGAATGCTCTAAATAGCTCTCACTCTATGTTGTTGAAAAGATTAAACAAATCCATGAGCAGAAAATATGTATTCTGGATGATACAGACCTAATGCACTTTGATCCTTTGTGGTCCCTGCTGTGAAATTGTAGGACCCCTCAGGATTATCCACTGAACTGCAAAATAGATCCATGCTTTGTCAAACTGATGCAAGGTAGTGAAAAACAACTATTGACTTCTGCCAACAGAAGTTATACATATCCCCTTGACAGAAATGAACCGAATAGCTTTTTTGAAAAGCATGTGACTGTAACCAATGTAAAGAAAATGCAGTAGTCCAAGGTCCAGAAATTCAGGCTTGTATCTTAAAGTGTTCAAATTTGTCATCTAAATGACAATGGCATTCTGTCAAAAATACTGCTGCTTTTTAAACTTGTGGGCAACCAGTTGTCAAATGGTGGGCATGCACAAAGACACCTAAATACTGATAGTTATCTCACAGATAAGAAGTTGATTTAATGTCCTAGATTAACCTGTGAATCATGAAAATCTCAACAAGCATCTTCCATGTAGATAATCCTCACTGTATTTGCACTGTGCCAGGAGATGCAGTCCACCCAAAAGCCAGGTATACAGCAAAGGCATCACCTGGCACCTTGGGCTTGGGGAACTTTCAATGTAAAAGTTTTTGAGTTAAATCCCTATTTTGTAGCTTTGATCCACATATTAGAGGAATGTAGCTGCTGTATTTTGGTTATCCTAGTGACGATTTTCCCTCTGTTTTCTGTCACAGTTTGTAATGACAATTATATAATTAATACATGAAGGCTATGAGTCTGTCTTCTACATTCCAGGTGAATGCCCTGATCAGTGAGCTAAGATCAGCTACTCCACCTCGTTCAATATTTCAGTTTAATTCCAAGTGAAGCAGCTGCACGAGGAATGCAAGAAAAAACCACACATTTTCATCTTTTTTTTTTTTTTTTTTTTTTTTTTTTTTTCCCCAGGACCAGCCTTCTCAGGATCCTTTCCGTATGCGTTAAACAAACCCTGAAGATTTCACCTGGGACTGGGGTTTCACAGGGTTCAGGGGAAGACAGGCTGAGTTCATGGAAAAGAAATTAAGTCATATTTACTAAATAAGCAGAGAGCACATCTGGCTCAAGAACAACCCTGAGAAATGAAGGGTTGGAGGATGGGACAGTACAGAGGTAAAGCATCATCTGTAATTGCTCTCTCTTTATATTCTTATGATTTTGGTCACTGTCAGAGTAGAAAACTGAGGTAGATTGACTTGTGGTCTCATTCTGTGTGGCCATTTTTTTATTCTTAATATTAAGGTGGCAGTTTGACCAAGACCAAGAGAGATGACTTTCTGAGCATCCAGGTCTTGGCCACTATGAGCACACAATTTAAATTCCTCTGGCTCCCTGTCTTTTCCAGCTATCTGTTCAAAGGCATTGACCAGACTGCTCAGATGACAAGGCAACATGACTACTGTTAGAAGAACCTGAAGTGAACAGATCAGAACATTGCACAATTAAAATTGTTTTTCTAGAGTACAACCAGAAACACTGATAAAGCTTACAGAAAGCTTACAGAAAAGGAAAATTCAGAGGCGAAGAGGTGGAATGTGTAACTTAACACGTAGTATTCCATTCCCAGTGCTCTGAAACTGTAAAAGCTTTTTATGAATAAATGCTGAAAAATTTATGCTGCCCTTTTAACCTTTCTAGTGTCTGGATAATTTTGGCTGGGGGCCTGGATGATAAACTTTAATTTATTATCTCCTGGCATCTTGGATAGATAGAGTGCTTTGTTATTTGGCTTAGTTGTTTTTCACTCTTTGTTTCACAGAAGACAAAGGAAGGATTGGCTTTTTTCCTGTAATATTTTTGGAAGAAGAAAAAGGTGTTTTTCTCAAGGTGATACACTTTGATTTCATAGTCAGATGCCAAATTATGAATTGAACTTGATAATTTGTTTCATGTTCATTCATGATGAAAGTATGTTTGATATTAAATACCAAAGCTTTCCGTGAAATTTAATTTTTGTCACAATCTCTAAGCATTGCTATACAGGATGCTTACCTTTATGAATAAATTCATGGACTACTATACCTCACTCTTCTACATCTACAAAGGAGGGATAATAACACTTATCTATGTGACAAAGAGATAAGCAGCTTAATTTATTAAAGTTTGTAAACTGCTTTGAGATCCTCCAATAAAAGTTGCTGTGCAAGGAGCAAAGTAATAGCAGCCATATCATAAAGGCAACCAAACTTTTAATTTTGCCAAAGTTCCCTGGGTGAAAAGATAACTCTTTAATGAGATTAAGGACGTGTTTGAGATTGGCAAATTTATAACAAATCCTCAGTGGATACAAACATGTAAAGCTGTTTGGCATAACTTTTTGCAATTGCATTTGTAAAAGTAATTGGATATTATGAGACTCTGAATAGTGGAGAAATGCAGTTGGGAGTTCTAAGTTGTGAATTGTATGTCATATTTTATTGCATAGATGTGAGTGTTGCTGCTGTTGTGGCATTTGAATGGGTTTTCTTTCAGATGATTTATTAGCATATGCACAGTATTTGACTACCATTATGCTTATTTATTGATACTCATAACAGCCATTTGATCATATGGTAACATGAAGAAATAGCTGCAACACTGTGATTTAAATGTGTATTTTTTCCTATTTGAGGTAATCCTGATATGCCAGAACATTGTAATCAATTTTTAAAGGATATAAAGACTCAAAAGGATACTGTCGAGCCTAGGATGAAGAAGCCAAAAGAGTGTACCTCTAATTGATTATTAGTTTTCTCTGTGTTGATGGATGGAAAGAGCTGAGCTGTCTGTTTCCTCATAAGAACAAGATGCAGGTTTCATTTGAAAGGAACCCTCATTATCTGAGATGGCCTAATATGTGTTTTGATTGAATAATTCTGTGCTATCCAGTAGAGAATAATAGCCCTGGAATAGCAAGACTGCATCCATTCGTGTTTTGACAGTTTTCTGTTGACTTTTTTTCCAATCCTCAGTGCTAAAAATTGAAGGAAACAATTTAAATTGCCATGGAATAAAAGTGTATAGTTTTTGAATATTTGCAATCTTCATTTACTTAAAAATAAGTATTAAGTAGTTTCAAGCAGTGTTATACCTACGAATTGTCTTATATAAAAAGAATAATATTAAGATCCACAAAGTCAAGAATGACCAAAAAAATATGTATTATTTACATATAACTATCTTCAGTTTATTTTATATATATTAAATATGATTGTTCCTGTGCCATGGCCAAGTGTTATTTCAGTGTAGGGAAATAAAAATAACAACAATCCAGTAGGATTCCAACACTGTTATCATTATTGGCAGTCCTGATGCAAGTCATACAAATATTGCTGGTTTGGTAGGAAACCAATCCAGGCCTGAGGAATAGTTTTGCAACTCAGAAATCCAGTCTTGTCCTCAGAAGCAGTCAACGTCTTCAGGGTCAGCTGAATTGTGCCCAGGGTGGATTTAATGCTGGCTCTGTCTGACACAGCTTTGAGCAGCAGTAGTTTTTGTTCCTGTTCATGGGGTCAGGTGCCCCAGCTGCCTGGCTCAGATGCTTCTCCTGATGCTAAATGTTGGGGTGAGGGTGAGGTGGCCGCTTGTCTCACTTCTTCATCAATCTTTGCTCTGTCAGAATTGTAGAAGGCCTTTTTGCCCTGTTAGTCTAGACACCAGAAACCTGAATATCTTACACTCTGCTGGCATAAAATGACCTCAAAATGCTCTTAAATTACAGTGAGCTATATATTTACTCCCAGTTTAAGGCTCTTTGTAAGGCTTGCTGCCAGAGTAGTGCCAAATGTAAATCAGAGCCAATATAAATCAGGGTCCATTTAACATACTATGCAGAGTGGAAATTAGAAAGTTTAAAATCAAGTAACAGTCTTTTTTCTCTGTTGTGAGACTCTCATACCAATTTATATTCTGATCACTAATGCATGGCATTATTTGCCCCCTGTTATTAAGGGAATATATTACCTCCTCAACATAATTTTTCCTTGTTCATAGGTTTAAACAATTTCAGATTTTCTGAATCATGTTATTTTCACAGAAAAAAATAACATCTATTTTAATAAAATTACAGAATTACATTAAAAAAGGAAAATAATTGGGGTGACGGAAGGGAATTTCTTAATTTCCAGTCACTGTTTGTTTCTATCTGACTGTATTACTCATTTACAACAAATGCAGCCTGAGTTATAAGATCATGTTTTATGGTATGACTTGAAGGCAGACTACAGTTTGCTCTTTAGTCTTTTGTTATTAACAGCCTTGTTAATCTAGCTGGATAATTGAGCAAAGAAGCTTAGATCTATATGACAATGGGAGAAGGGCTTTTTTTCCATGGTTTGTTAGACACACATCAAAACTTAACGCTGTCCCGTGACACCAGCTCATTGTAACTGTATCTAAATACAGATTTTATTTCTGTCTAGTTACTCTAACTGGATTCCTAGAGCTAATTGTCAGACTTTAACTCCTCTGTGGGATTCTGCAGTCCATGCCTCCTAAGCCTTGCAGCTAGTTCCTCACATATTTACCCTTCTTCCTTCCCAATGACTAATAACAGTTTCTTCATAAGACCTGTGGGCTTTTCTTGGCTTGGCATCATAAAAAAGGGTAAACAAAGTATCAAGAAAAAAAAGTTCTTAAAAATGGGATTTTCTAACAATTGACACTTTCTTCTTCTTAAAAATTCATTCGACCATGAGGTGAAGTCTTTAAAAAGGCAACAAATAAAGCATTTTTAGAAGTAATTTCTTATGTTTGAGTTTACCTTTTCTTTTAGTCTGATAGGTCATTGCTGAAGCTGGGAAGAGTTCTCTTATTCTATCTGTTTCTGGTTTTTACATGGGGACGATGCATTATCCTGCAGCAAAGGACAGTGTCTTTTCCATGGTACAGTGTCAGTTCTTGCTGTCTGGATTTGGTCTCTTATTAAAATATCTAGCATCTCTTTTTAATTTTTAATTGTATGCCTTTTATCTCTCATAATGATTCATCAGCTGTTCTGATGCTTGATTCCAGTAAGACAAATTCCCCTAGGCAGTACTCCGTAATAGTTGTTTCAGGATTTGTTCAGTTTAAATATGAATGCTAATTACCTTCAACCGTAAGTCAACTACTAGGAGTAAAAATTTTCTCAGATATACTTGAGGAGAAAGTTGGTGAAAGCTTCAGCACAAGGTGAGGGAGATCTACCAAAGAATTCCCAAGAATCCCCGAAAGACAGACTGAGGCAGATAGATCTGCTCTGTTACATCACATAAAGTTTAGAAATTAAAAAAAAAGGTTTTGATAGGCACAAATCACTTACTAACAACTACCTTCAAAATATAGAGTATATTTTTTTTTTACTTTTTATAAAGTGGTTTTATTCTTCCAACAACTTTGGCAAAAATGTTTGCTCATTGTTTATATAGCAGCTTTCCAGTATCTGAAGGGGGCCTACAAGGAGGCTAGAGAGGCACTTTTTGCACAGGCATGTAGTGACAGGACAAGGTGTAATGGCTTCAAACTGAAAGAGGGTAGATTTAGAATAGACATTAGGAAAACATTTTTCACTACGAGATTGCTGAGGCACTGGAACAAATTGCCCAGGGAAGTTGTGGGTGCCCCATCCCTGGAGGTGTTCAAGGCCGGGTTGGATGGGGCTTGGAGCAACCTGGGCTGGTGGGAGGTGTCCCTGCCCATGGCAGGGGGGTTGGAACTCGATGATCTTTAAGTTCCCTTCCAACCCAAACCATTCTATGATTCTATCATTTAGATGTCCGCCATATGCGTGTTTTATTGCTTGCTTTTTTCCCATTTCAACATAAGGTTGTCTTTTTCCCGTTTTAAGTGAGTTTTAAAGATCCTAAACTTAAAATATTTTCCTAATGTATAACCTTGCCTTTACTGTAACTCAGGCTCGTTTATCTCCAACAGATATTGGAAACATTTTGTTACTTTCCTCTCTCTAGTACTGTTACATATTAAAGCCTGTTATCATGTTTACCCTTAGTCTTTTCTCCTCTAGTCTTCTAATCTGCTCTCCTCCGCTGCCTTGCAATGCCTTGCCATTGAATTCTGATTATGCAGACTCTTAAAGACCTGAGGAAATTTCAGGTCAGCTATTTGGATAATCAATATGTCTCTAGTGTCTTCTCTTCCAAAAGTACGGAGGAGACTAAGGAACACTAATAACAGAACCCTGCATCTTCAAGTCATAGATTTCTCAGTTCTTCAAAATTTGCTTTTCTGAAATCAGAGGATGCTTCTATATTTCAATATATGAAGCTCTTTCTTACTATGTTGAATTCAGCCTGCTTGCAAGCTGTCCTGTTATTCTCACATTCACAATCAGTTCAGCTGCCAACAGAAAGCACATATAAGCAGACTTTACTTCAGTTTATGTAATCCATATTTTACATCTGAAGAGTCTTTTTATCATTTAGCCATTACTTTGATAATCAATGTTACCCTGTATTTTAGTATTTTTCAATCAGAACGGATACTGAAGGAGTTTACTTCTGTAAATATAAATTCAGTGAACTCAGACAGGATGCCAAGTAATTCTCAGATTTTTTTCAGGTGTATTGGTGGTTGCCTATCATTCATTTGGCTTTATTCTCAATTCTTTGTTTCCTTCTAATTAAAATAATTTAAACAATCTTCTGTTCCATACGTCTATGCAGTGGCTGCAAAAGAAGATTATGTAAAACATGAAAACAGTCCTTCAATTTTTTTCCTCCTCTAATACAGTTTTTCAAACCCAAATCAATTACAAGTTATCATCGTTCCAGCTATTTTATGTCTGTGACTAGTGTAATTATGACCAAGGGTGCCATATCAGAATCTTCTTTTCATAGCACAGAAGCTTTTAAAGGCCATAACATCAGAGATCCACTGACCCTGACTCTGATTAGAAAGGAATTTGTTATGGGAATCGTGCCAAATAGGTCTTGGGATAGACAATAATTGCCACTGTTTACCAAGAGTGCAAGTTCTTGTTTTCTGCCTTATCTTAGTCTATGCCTAGATCTTTTTACTCCACAAATTACACGTTTTTTCCCTCCATCTTCTGTCTCCTTTGTAATGTCTGTCTGTATTTTTGCTTTCTAATTACACAATTTTTTTGCTAGAACACATCTGTTGCTTTTAATGGAAGCATGTCTATCTCTCACAAGTAGAATTTAGATGGTAATACCTATCAGGAAGCAAGTTGTCTTCAGACCAGCATATCATACTCAATTGATGTAACCATAGACCAACACGGACCAACTCACTACTGCTGAGAAATTTAGTTACACAGTTAACAGGACACACTCTGGTCCCACACAGCTGATAGTTTACTCAGAAACACATATCGTCCTTTTTGGCTCAAATATTATTGATAACGAGGTCTTGATTGCCTTGCATCTGTTTATTATTCAGACGAGTTAGAGGAACTCACTTGCTAAGGTGTAGTTATAGCCTGTGAATCCCTCAGTCTCCTACTTTTGGTCTTCTCCATTTAAACAGTGTTTGGTGGAGTGATATTGTCTCTGCTCTGCTCTTCAGACATCACTAATGGCCAGCAAGAGTGTATGAATAAATCATTGCTAATTCAGTTATTTGTAAGAAACGCTAAAATGGACAATCCTGCACCTGCAGAAGAGACAGAAAAGGAAAGAAAAGTAATGATCTCTCTTGGCCTCTTCTCTAAAGAACAGTATTGCAACCACAGACTGTATTGATAATGTTTGATTTCTCTCATGACAGAGGAAAAACAGAGGCATGACACGTTTTATTATGGTAAGAAACTTCCTTACCTTTCGCCATATTAAAAGCGCTTAGCTCACAGCTGTTAGTGTTAAGATTACATCAGTTCTTATCCTGTGTTTCCTGACCTGACGAATTTGCTCAAGGATTTATCCAGTCTCATCTTGGAAGACCTCCAAAGATGGAGACCGCACAACATCTCTGGGCAGTCTTCTCCACTGCTTACCATGGCACTGCATCTCCTTTCTCAATATCAGTCCAGAAATGCGCTGTATTTCCTCTTTGTCTGAGGTTGGTATGATACACCAAGAGAACAAAGGCACCTTACAAAAGCACTAATGAGAGTGTATAGTAGAAGAGCAGTAAATCTGCATTATGTATCTAGGCTGGGATCTGACCTTACAGGGGTATAACAAAAGGTTTATCTGATCCCCAGAGTGCCATGGTCACAGCTGGAAATGAAGGCTTGAAAAATAAACTTTATGATAGCTACTAATATTACAAATTGTAGCACTATGGAATAAATCACAGGAGCCATGAAACACAACATACGGTACCCTGTTTTCAGCCAAATGATTTATTCATGAATGTTCGTAATTCAAATGAATTGGCCATGAATATTCATGGTTACTCCTTTGTAACTAGATATTGTAAGGAAATCTAGGCTAATTACAGCAGAGGCTCTTTGCTAGCATTTGCATAGTGGCAGTGGGAACATTTTGGAAGTTGGAATTCCTTACTGGAGTCCCAGCTGTAACTACTTCATGTGATTGAACGCGTACAGAGGTCAACAAAGCAAATATGTAGTAATGCTTGGATGTAGTCTGCTGGCATCTACCCAGCACATTTGTAGAATATGCACCATTAAACCATGAATATCACATAACTTACTGCCAATAAAATAGTAGACATTCATGCAGAGCAAGCCTTAAGCACAAGTAAGTCAAGTGGCTTTTGGGCTATGTTCCAGTAGGCACAAGAGGTCAATTTCTGCTCACAGTTACATTAGTGCAAATTCACTGATTTCAATTAAGTTACTTTGGTGTGACTACAGGCCAAATTTGGCCCTGTCTACAGACTCATAACTCACAAATTGGCAATTTTCTTTTCCAGTAACAGCACTGAGAAACAAATTATACCATGATTTCTTATCTATTTCCAGTGACATAGGCTCAGGTTAAAATGTCATAAATCTCGCATTTCATTTTTTCTTGTTTTCTCAGAAACATCAGCAGGAAAGGATGTTTTTTTTTTCTCTCTGTTCCTCATGCACTTTAAAAAAAAAAAGAGACATCCTATATATAATTGTCTGCAAACACATGTAGAAAGATCTAGAAAGGAGCTGTAGCTTTGACATTGATGACAAATTAAAAAGAAGGATGAAAGAAACATAATAGCTGGGTCTTTGTTCATCTAGAGAATGACAAGCAGGTAAGATCCTTAGGGAGTTCTTAGACTCATGTATTCTAAGCTCACATGAGACAATTCTAATTTGGTGTCCTGAATATCATAAACCATATAATTTTTCCTAATAATTATTGTACCAAGAACAGATTTTCTGATAACCTGACTTAATTTAAAGGTACAGAAATAAGGAGTCATTTCTTAAGGCTGATGTCTCTGAGTCAAACACATACATATGATCTACTCATCATAGGTATAGGCACTGCCAGGGTGTAATGCATGGGGCAGATTTCTAAAGCAGGGTGAGTGACTCATGAATATAAAGAGTTTTTAGATAATAAGAGAGCCCAGATATAGATGTCAATGCTTACAATACCCTACATTTAGATAGGCTTAATCTCACCAGGGTATTCACGAGCAAAAAATTTTCCCCTGGAAAATCCAGGATTTCCTCTAGCATATTGCTCAAATATTCATTTTACTGTTAAAATGAGCATCTGAATTCTGATACAAATTTTTCTGGCTTCAGCTCTATCCCAGAGCTGGAAGAAAGCCTTTGTAATGGGGGATGGGGAGTATTAAAAAAAAAAATAAAAGGACCTTTAAAAAGAGGCAATAATTCCTGCAGGAAATGTTTCACTTTTTCAGTATTTGTTAATAAATGTCCTTCCTTGGCCATTGCCTCTTGTTATGACTTTTTTCATTTTGTCCCCATGTGGTTATTATGGATTGTGATTATGTCACCTTGTAACCTTTTCTGGGATACATCGTTGATGGAGCCTTTTAAGCTTTTTACAAACAGAAATTTTTCAGACCATACATTATTCCTGCAGTTTTCTTCTGAACGTCCAACACTTTCCAGTATTTTTAGTGAAACATGAACACTGGAAATAGACACTAGTTTTCCCACTACTGCTGTAACCAAAAGTAAATACTATTTCTTTCCGTAAAATTTTACTTTTAACTATAGTTTTTTTCCCAATGTTTAAATTTTTTTTGTTTTTGTGTGTGTGACAGCCGCTGTCATTTTCAAAGCTTTTGCGTTCTAGAACATGTTCTGCAGGAATGGTCTAAAGTCTTTGTTTCCCAGGTATATGATGCTACATTCAACTCCCTTTAGATTAACGGGGATTGCTGAGCAGCTAACATATTTATATGTTATACTTATACTGCTAACATATTATTTATTCACCTTACAGTTTTTTGGTTGCAGATCATTGATAAAATATATTGAATATAAGTACTAAGGTAGACCTGAGCTATCCTCAGTTGAATGCCATTTTTTTCTTACTAGTATTTCTGGGTTACTAGCCAGTTTTTAGCGAATGCATTGTGTGCATATTTGATGTACACAGCAAGACAACAGGAATAGAAGGTGTCTTGGCAATTTGGGTCAGGTCAAATAAATTAAGTTCCTTTTCTAATAACTAGGTTGTTATTATGTAGCCATGAGGAAGGAACAATTACAAGAAGCAATCAGGTGGAAAAGATTCACATTCCTTACCTTCTCAAAGTTTTGAAGGAACAAAATGGAAGTGAACTTTGGTTGGTGAGGGCACATGTTAAACCAGCACTAAAGGCACTGAAAAAAAGTGAAAAAAACAAAACTGAACAGAAGGTAAAGGAAGTACAATCAACATAAGCACAGCAGGAGAGTCTTTGAGTGCCTTGGATAAGAAAAAGGGTGCTCTTATCCCAAGCTTATAGAACAGCAGTTTTACTCTACACTTGATTTATATTGTGCCCCTTCTATGGAATCAATTGCTTGAATGCTGGCAAGAGCTCCGTACTGCTCCATTAAATGTAAGACCCACTGTGCTACAAGATACTGATTAGCATGGACAGGAACATACAATAATGCCTGAAAATTCATTGCAGCCATGTTTTCAAAAACTATCAAGTCATAACTTAACAAAAAGCCCAATTAGTGCTCAAATATCTTGTCTATTTTCTCTAGCTGGGGCATTACCGGTGTTAAAATATATTAAAACTAATGTATAATTCCCAGAGTGTAAAATGATATTACAAAATAAATATTCTAAATGAACTGTTTTCTATCCTGTATGTGCAACCCAAGATGTGGAAATACACTATTGTATGGATGATAAATAAAGATCAGCCCGAATTTGTGAAATGATCATTATATATATACTGCAAATGAATAATGAAATAACATTTTTCCACCCACATGCATATGATCTATTTCTGATGAGCTGAAATTAGTCATTGCAATTATTCTTTTAAATTTTTCCCTGAACAGATTATTCTTGATATTTGGATGCATCTAACTAGAATCATTAGTGTATCCTTTTTATAACATAGGAGACAAAAAAAGGAGCTAGGCTTTTTAATTTCTTTTGCTCCTTGAAAGAATATTTCTAAGTAAGTATGCGTGTCTGGGATCCACTGAAACATGACTTTACAGGTATTTAAGTGAAGACATGTAAGCATAATGTCATTACACTTCTATAAAACTATAGTTCTGGACTCTGGTCCTTTTCATTTTGTTTTTTGATGTTTTGATTACTTGACATTTTATTTTTGTAAATTTTCACATTTAATGGTCTAAATGCGTGCAAGTTTTTTGTTCAGCAGGAGTATTTTCCTTCTGTAGGCAGCAGGAATGAATACAGATTTAGAAAGACCCACGTTACAAAACCCCACATTAATTTAGCATTAATGTTTGCAAGGAGTGTTATTTGCGCACTTCTCTTCAGAGTCTGAACATACTCATGGACAACATGATCTCACATTCTGTGTTGGGCTATCTGGAGAGTGATACTAGTTCTCCTAGTCTGGGCATGCCGCCCGTGTTACATGTTTTTAAAAGGATGCCAGTGAGCAGCAAGTGGAGTGACTGCTACTTGTCTTGTTTAGTCTGGAGCTCTTTCAATCTGAGTGGTTCTCCTGTAAGGAGTGCAAAATTGTGATAGACTTGTTTTCTATAAAACTATATGAAATTCAGGAAGTTGCCAGGCTGAGAGTAAGACTGGATCTGCTCTGTGAGGAAGCACTGGAGAGGTGAAAATGGCTTTGGATCTTTTGTCCAGGGTTATCTTACGCAGAAGATCCAAGTTTCTGAATTTCAAAACTATCTTCTAGCTTTTGTTCCAGTAAAAGGTGACAGTGGAAATTCAAGGCCTTGCAGGTGTTTCTCCTATGAGTTCTTTGATAAAGTAATGCATACAGATAGATCCCCTTCAGGCCTCTGCATCTGGTGGGTGCCTCCACTAGCACACTTATGATTCTCAAGCATCATGAAGGAATACCACATTAATGCTATTAGGAATGTCAAAGATTGCTGTAAATATCACTTATTTGGCTTCATGGTGGGAAGAACAAGAACAAATATTTTTAACAAGGCATATTTAAGTTAGACACCAGGAAAAAAATAGTTCTAATGGTGAAGAGAGTAAAACACAGGGACAGATTGTTTCAGAATTTTGTAAAGTTAGTGGAGGTCTTCAAGAAACAGTTGGGCAGCCAAAAGGCAGGAATGACATAGGTAAAGTTGATCTTGCCATTGGGACACAGGCTGCCTTAAGGTCTAGGAAGTATCCCATGATTCTGTAGACATGACAAGGACCTGAAAGTATTTTAGGCCATCCTACAGAATAGTAACTGTAGGCAGATACAGGTAGTTAGTAAAAATCAGACGTTTTTTTTCAAGGTGGTTAGTAAAAAATTAAACATCTTCTTCCACAACCTTCAGCGAAAATCCAACAGGATGAGTAGAGATGCGAGTCAGATCAGAGCTGGTCCTTCTGCCTTGACATTCTGCGCTGGAACACACTGATCATTTCCCCCACAGAGCCCAACTCACTGCTAATGAACATGTTCACTCAAAAACAGGAATATATTATTTATGTTAAATAATTATCCTCTCATAAAACCCAGGCATTTAATCTGAACAGCAGCACACTGCAGAAGGTGTCACAGTGTGCCTATGAGAAATGACTTCTTGGTTAGTGACATCACCATAAAAAGCTTTTTTTATCAAGAACAAGGAGTAACATTCTCTTTTCAGGTTCTTGCTGTTAGGCATTATGAAGGATTTGCATGTCAGACCTTTCCCTCTCCCCCCTGCTCCAAGCAGCTATTACAGTGTTTCCCTGCAAAAATGCCTAGATTTAATATGAAAGCTTGAAGAGAACAACTAAGGTGATACTGCTGACAGTACCACCTTTGTTTGTCCTGAGCTGTATCTTCCCTGATGAGTAGATTTACTCTTACTCCCTGTAATCATCATTACAGGGGACAGAATAAAAGCAGAATAAGGTGCTACTTGTGGTGTTAAACTTGGCCTTTCACGCTATTCCCTCTCCTGCTTATTTTAGTTTTGATGCTGCTAAAGACAATTACTCTGCAACATTTAATTCAAAAGTTCAAAATTGAAGCCATTGCAGGATGTTTTATTGTATTTCTCATTTCATTAATCTTTCTCTATCATCTGTTTACTGGATATGAATTGTAAGAAGCATTGTGCCACATTTGTGTGCTTCAGAAAAACAGTTTGCATGTGCAGGCAGCATATGGCAAATGTATAAATGGTTATGAATAAATCATGAATCATCACAATTATTAATAACTGATAAAGTCCTGAAAAAAGCCTTTAGCTGAGCAATCTGAAGGAAGAAGAGAGTGCAAAATGCCTTGGAGAAATGTGTCTTCACTTAAGAAGTGAGCACTCCCACAGCCTTGAACACTGGATTTAGCAGGAGACCGTGTGGAGCCAGCTATCAAAATGGTTTTAGCAGCAATGACTTTAACAGAGCGTATGTTCTCCTGGAATCTAATGATAGAGGAGGTGGCGAGAGGAAGACTGGGGGATAGATTGCTCAGGGGATTTGTAATGGGAACATCAAGATAACACTTGCCAATTTAATTGCGCTTTTCATCATATGATCTCAGAGTGCTTTTCTCATAGATTCATCGCTTTTATGGCCAGAAGGGACCATTAGATCATCCAGCCTGACCTCCTGTTTAATGCAAAATTTCATCCAGTTATCCCTGCACAGAATCCAATATCTTGAATGCTTTGGAAACTCTACAAGATTAATTCTGTATCTCTTGCCCATGTTGAGAAGAACTTGCTTAGGAGAAAAGTCCTAATTTAAATGGGATAAGTTTTGTGCATAAATATTGCAATCTGAAAAGAGCTACAGAACTAAATCCACAAAGATTCAGGATGCAAATGGCTATTCAGGACATAACCGTGGGCAAAGGTGTTACTGTTGAAGGGTCTGATGAGATGCACCTTTTTCTTCTGATAATCATCTATTCACATACTTCTAACTTTTACACTAGGATTTACATCTATACTAAAACATCTCACACCTTAAAGATATGAGGCTTCCATTCTGCACTTGATGGGGCAAATCGTTGTACTTTTCCATTCTTTTACTGTGTTGTGAGAGCCTGGAGAGCCTGCTCAATTAGGAGGAAGATTAAGTACTGAAGTGACTTTTTAGGAGGAAAGAGCCTTAACATGGGTCTGGTTGAAAGACACATGGTTTCCTCTCCCCTCCCTTCTTCTCCAGTTATGATAAATCAGATTCAACCAATAAGCCATTCAGTCACATTACCTTTACTGCCCAAGCTACTACAACCTGCACCATAGCTAGTGTTTCCTTGCTTCTGCTGCTGCTTCCCAGAGATTACGGATTTGGACACAAAACCAAGCTAACACAGATTTGTGAATTTTGGAGGGGTTCTACTTCCCAGCTAGCCCATTTGTAGAATGATCAGAGCATATCTGCCTGTATTGGCTCACAGAAACAGACATTTAGTTTCTTTAACTTCTAAATTTCTTCTTGAGATCCATACTTTAGTCAACTGGGACTAGAAAATATGTCTATCTAATGAGATGTATGAAGCGACTTAGTCCAGATGTTGTACAAATGAGGCTAAAGCATTCATTGATGCTACTGGACTGCTGAAAGCAGATGGTAAAATTTGTCTTCTGGTGGCTCATGTATCATAGGAAAAGAGTACCTACAAATTTCTTCCCTCTTTTTTGCTCTGACCAGACGTTGCAATCCATCACCAACAATCAATACCTACATTGTTTGATTTTTTTCTATATTACAGCACCTCAGCTCGCACAAAATTTTCTAAGATAGCATCACAAACTTTTGTTGGTCCAGACAACAGTGCATTTTGAGGGCTATTCCAATCCCATTTTGAAAGGATCCCTATAACAGTGTTTTGCCAATAGATGGGGTCAACAGAAAGGACACAGACACCAAGTTAAAAAGATAAGCTTATTTTACTTTAGTTAAAAGCAACATAAAGAATAAGCAAATAATGCACCTAATCATTACTACATAGAGTTAACTATAGTGATTAAGAAAGATACATCACCAGTTGCCCTGATACTTTACCATCATCCAGATCCTTGCTTTCAGGTGGGGAGCCCCATTACAGTGAAGGATCGGAGAACCGCTCCCGGCATTTGGGAAATCCTACACAGTGCAACACTCATAGGTGAGGTCTCTGTCTTTGCTGTGAGAGGGTCCTGTTTATATACAGTTTAACAAACAAATATATATGTCAAAATGCATGGAAACATCTGGCAGATTGGCTTGCCTCACTCGGGCACATCCAGGATCTGGCCAAGATCACGGGCGCATCTGAGGAGTTCCTGCCTCCTGGCTTAGGTTTAAAGGTTTCTATTGCTATCTTTTTTACAGTTTCCAGGGGTTGTTCCCATGGTCACATTTCATACTGATACGATGCTGCTCAGGAGGTTCACTCAGAAGTCAACTTCTAGGTTCATTCAGAAGTCAACTTTGGTTCGAGGACTATGGTTTAGGCCTTTTTATCTCAAACAGTAAAAAGAGAGGGGGAAATTAAGCATGCTATAAAATGGCTTAATTTGGCTAGTCTAGTCCATTCTACTTTTAGATTATTAGAATGTCCGTAATTTACAGAGCACATTGCAAATATAAGGTCACAGCCATGACATGCTAAACTAGCAATAGTCACAGTCAACTGGCTTATTTGTGACCACATCATGGTGAAAATGGTTAATATGATACCTGCATTGCTACAGATGGAACAAATGACAAAAAATTTGGGACCCATTCTGATAAATATTGCAATAATAATATGATCATTTTTTATTTTTTAATGATAAATTGATGGCATTTTTCTGGGAAACAGAGAACAGTGTTTCTTGATGCCATTCCGTTGGCTTTCTCTTCTCATCAGCTCAGACATAGCATTGTACACAAAGGGTTTTATGCAGAATTTGAGAACTTGCATGTCAAAACCTCAAGACACACAAATATACAGTAATTGGATCCATTATCACAGAAAACTTGTCATTTGACTGATATTAATTATAAACTTCATACTTTTTATGTAAACAGGGAGACTGTGATTGCACAAATAAGAAATAAAAAGCAAAAATAACATAAAAGTACCAGAGTAATGATCAGCATTTTGAATTCTAGCCAGCAGGTGTTTTTAAGCAGCATTTCTGAGGTGTCGATACTGAGACAGACACTGTTTAACAGAATTATTAATGATCAGAATGGCAGGATGGAATCCACCCTCAGAAAGTTCAAGGATGACGGGTTGTAGGGCAGCTGTTGAAGGGGGAAAGGTAGGGCATCCTAATAGGTCGGATAAATGGGTTGACAGAAATCCCATGAAGTTCAACATGGGCAAACAGAGACTTCTGTGCCTGGGATGGAATAACCCCAAGCACCAGTGCAGGTGTGGGGCTAGGAAGCAGCTTTGTAAAAGGACCTGGAGTTGGTCACTGTGGACAAGAAGTGAGCAGTACACCCCTATGGCAGTCAACCCCACATTAAACTGTATTAACCAGCAGTTTGAGGGAAGACATTGTTCTTTGCTATCTCACACTTATGAGTCTCCTTGGGAGACCACTGTACCTCATTTTGTCCTCCCCACTACAGGAAAGATGCTTTCAGACTGGGCAGAATGCAGTGAAGGGCCGCCAAAGTGGTTAAGAGCATGGAACATATCATACATGAAAAGATGATATCAAGATGAGTGGTTCAGTTAATACACTTGAGGGAAGGGATACCCTCTAGAAGGAACTTGATGGGTTTGCAAAGTGGGCCCATGTGAACTTCTTGAGGTTCAGTAAAGCCAAGTGCAAGGTCCTGCACCTGGGTCAGGGCAATCACCAGTATCAGCACAGACTGGGGGATGAATGGGTTAAGAGCAACCCTGAGGAGAAGGACAGGGATATACTGGTGGACGAGAAATTAGACATGATCTGGTAATGTGTGCTCACAGCCCAGAAAGCCAATCACATCCTGGGCTGCATAAAAAGAAGTGTAGCCAGCAGGTCAACAAAGGTGTTTCTGACCCTCTACTCTGCTCTCGTGAGACCCCATCTGGAGTACTGCACACAGCTCTGGGACCCCCAGCACAAGGAAGACATGGACCTTTTAAAGCAGGTCCAGAGGAGAGCCATGAAAATGATCAGAGGGCTGGAACACCTCTCCTGTGAAGAAGGTCTGAGAGAGTTGGGCTTGTTCAGCCTGCAGAAGAGAAGGCTTGGCGGAGAACTTATTGTCGCCTTTCGTTATATAGAGGTGACTTATAAGGAAGATGGAGAGATGCTTTTTGCCAGGGCCTGTAGTGGCAGGACCAGGGGCAGCAGTTTTAAACTAAAAGTCAAATTGGTCATGAGGAAGAAATTTTTCATGACGAGGGTGGTGAGACAGTGGAACAGGTTGCCCAGGGAGGAGTTGTGGGTGTCCCATCATTGGAAGTTTTCCAAGTCAGCCTGATTGGGGCTTTGAGCAACCTGATCTGGTGAAAGCTGTCCCTACCCACGGGCATTGGGGTTGTACTAGATGAGCTTTAAAGGTTCCTTGCCAACCCAAACCATTCTATCATTGTATGATTCTATGAAGCTGAAAGAAATGGCTTTTTTTTTTTCATTAAGGAGAGAAAGGGGGAATTTTATTTTTATCTACCACAAACTAAAGAGTGATTATATAGATGATGGAGTCAGACTCTTCTCAGATATGCACAGGGAAAGAATAAGAGGGAACACAATTTGCAGTAAGAAAAATTCTCATTACATGTAAGGAATATATTCTCCACCTTGAAGGTGGCCAAACCCTGGCACTTTTTGCCCAGAGAGGCTGTTGAATCTTCATCTTTGGAGATATTAAAAACTTGAATGGATAGAGACCTGAGCAGCCTGATCTAACTCTGAAGTTGTCCCTATTTTGAGCAGGAGGTTAGATAAGACAAGTTCCTCAGGTCTTTTCCAACCTAAATTATTCTATGAATCTATAATATTTCCTACAAGAAAAAATAATGAAGAAAATATATTAAACATTTTGAAAAGATACTACAGTGGTGATGGCTGTATGAGTACTTCAGATGGATATTCTAGAAGAGTTGTCAGAGTCAAATTAAGTGGTATTCAGGGTTGCAAACAATTTTTCCAGCTATTGAAGAATCCAATAATAATGGTGATCTACTCTGTTCTATAAAAACTGTTTACTAGTTTCTAATTTTTAGAGCTCCTTTGAAGAAGAACACATTTACAGATATAGCTTTCAATGCCTTTAACGTGATAAAATCCTGACCCTGTTAAAAAAAGGGGAAAAAAACTACTCTCATGTGTTTACTGGTTTCAAAAAACATCTGTTTGTGATTTGTGGGGTAAAATCTACTCACAGTCCATGAACGAAAGTTGCAATTTTTTAATGTACTTAGTATGACAAATAGCATGAAGATTATTATACTATATTATTACATAGTCCGTATGGACTTCCACAGAGCAAAACTCAACTAATATCTTATTTTATGAACTTATAAAGGGAGAAACTGCTGCTGGGTTATAAATTGATTCTTCCACCAAGTCAAGGCAGGAATCCAAGTGATGTTTCAGGGTGTGTTTGGAATTGTAGCTCTGGAATGTCTCAGTAAAAATGCAGGGGTGGAGCACTGCTTATTATACAGCTCCCAAGCAGGAATGGGGGAAAAAGAACGCAGCTGCTTCTTTGTACTGAGGCTTTGATTTCTGTAAAAGCTTTAAGATCAACTTTTTCTTTTGTGAACAGCCGAAAGGTAGTTCTAATCCTTATCACATTTTATATGAATGCTCATAAATGTCCTGTCATCAAATGCAATTAAATTATCGCAGTCCATCAGATGAGTGGCAATAGCTGACTAGATCCATGCTGTGGTGAGGCAAAATGTAGTGTTTCTTAATTTTGTACATTTAACTTCACCCCTAGAGTGTACTCAGAGTTTTCATATTTTAAGCTACCACAGCCTCTGTTGACAGGCAGTAAGTCATTGTTTTGTAGTATCTCAATTTTCTTCTGTCATACCCTCATACCCTGACTATACAATAAAAACCTGATCTATACGTCCTGTTTTTCTTGACACCTGTCCTGTCACATTTCAGGGCTGGAGGTCTAGCAGGGAAGTTCTGGTTTTATGTATATATATTAATTTAGAGATAAAAGTTAAAAGCAACCTGATCTAGTGTCTAGTGTTTGGTACTACAGTAAATTTTCTGTGACATGTTGCTCTGATTTCTAATAGAAATACTCAGGTAATTCTATATGGTAAAAGGACAAATTAACAGGACAAAGCTCTGTAAAACTTTTTGTGTTATATTCAAAGTAAAGACATTAAGTATTCAAATGAATTAGCCAAAGATCTGTAGCGTAAAACTTCTCAAATTTGCTGAATCCAGAAGAATTGTTACCATCATTTTAACCTTTGAACTGAACATATGGTTGCAAGCTTTGAGGACACTACCTGTGCTCTGATTTACCTTATAGCAGATACATTTTTCCTTGAAGGTTCCTTACAGTCTTATGCAACCCTATACTCAAACATATGTTGTCATTATGCAGTAGTTTGTTTCCCATATAATTTCCCTTCTTTAAGAGAATAACACCTCTCTTACCTAAGTGAGATTTTTCATTAAAATAATGAGCCATGTAACACCTTGAATGGTGCAATTAACCAAAGTTCACAGAACACTTTATAAATTAGAATTTCAACACCCTACGAGCAAGAGTTTTTAAATACTATTATTCCCATTTTCCTGGAGGTTTGGATTGAAATTGACTAGAGTTCACTGAAGTTCCTACTTGAAAAAACGCAGCATAAGCAATTCCCTGATGAGACTGAGTAGTGGTGCACACTCTTCCTTGACTGAACGTAGTTCCTAAGTGTCTTAATCTAGAAAGAAGTTTTATCTACTGCCCAAATAAAGTGACACCTATGCCAGGCACCTGTAATAGGTAATCTGGATCTTTTACTGATGCCCGTCCTTCAGCTCTTGCCCTCATGCCACATGAGTGGCACAGCTGAGCAAGTATTAAACCTACAAGTGCTGCAGTAGGTGACGTACACCTCTGTAACATCCCAATCTCCTTTTGAGGAAAGGTCCCCTTTCCAGCAGACTGTGCTGCAGAGCCATGATTGAACCCATGAATTTTGTTTGACTTTAGATGGCAAGAGAATCCAGCTGAAAAAAAAATAAATCTTTTGTATCTCTTCATGGAGTACTTGACAACCAGACTCATTTATCTCATACATATTTATTAATTTTAAGAGCTTTTTGGAAGTCATTTGACATTTCATTTAACACACTTGTATTATTAGCCTTGAATGCTTACTTGCAGCATTAAAAATCACTTCTAATTGTTACAGGGGCATAATTAGGATTATACCAAAGTCATTCCACACATGAAGTCAGACTGAATGTGAATGTGAAGAATACGTGAATACATGTGTAAATATGTATATACCTATAAAGTATGTATGCACACAGGTATACGTTTGTTTTCTATCTTGCAGTCTTGAGTTATTCTGTCTTAAGTAACATTCTGGAACTCTGCATCCCGCAACAATAACCACATGAATCTGCATGGTCATTTGTTAAGAGTCTGACTTCTGGGACAGGAGGTATCTGCAGAAAATCTGACTCTATCTGAGTTAGCCTTTTACACCCTCTTTATAATCAGTGGAGATAAACCAGCGTTTTTAGGGGAGGGGGAAATTTATTCTTCTACCTTATATAGTTGCATTCTTTAGATGAATCTTACATTACATCTGTCTGCTCGCTTTTACAAGTACCCTTTTACTTTAAGAAAGTCTACACATATAGTTAAGAAAAAGATGTCTATTCTGTGAATAAGACAAAGTCCTCTTCTGGACTTTAATATGTCTGTTTTCCAGTCCTGCTGGGAGATCTATAGAGATGAAGATCTTTCAGGATCAAAGCCACACTAGCAATAGTGATGGACTTTCAATTAGATTTAGTAAAAAAAAATTGTTTGTATCACTCTTCTTGTAAAATGATAATTCTTCGTATCACACACTTTTCAAATGAATGTACCTATTTCTATGGAAATTCCCTATGAAGGTTTCCAGTCAAACCAAGAGAAAAAGGAAGTGAGCTAAACAAAATATACATTGGTAGAGAAGGAGACAGGAAGAGAAAGATTGAAGTGAGTTAAAAAAAATGTAAGTATACAAATGTCAACATCCCCAAAAGCAGAATGTCTGGATTTGAGTCCTGAGAAAAACCCAAATGTTATTGGGGTTTTTGTGTCTTTATAATGTCATCCTAAAGGACTGTAAAATGTTTGAGCTTCCTAATGGTGACGGTGGTAAGAATAATATTTCATTCAAATGTAGGATGCTTTCCCTTAAACCTTCTCTCAGTTTTTAGGCTAAACTCCTCGAATACTTTTAAACAAAGCATTTACTTTGTGAGTCTTCTAGTTTTACACAGAAAAACAACTGAAATATAAAAAAATAGAAACATTCTGCATCATCTACAAAATAAAAACTAAAAAGCATGCGCATGTGGAAGGCCATCCTTTAACACCATTATCCCCTCAGCTACTTCTACTGGCACATAACAACAAAAAAGAACTAGTTTTGTGTTAATGTCACCATCCTGTCTTTTTGCAGATAGCTAGTGCTATCCCAAATAGATGTATGTGTTTGAAAGATTAGTCCTGTTTTTATATGCATAATGTATCAACATCATTGCACAGCTCCAAGCGTAGTTAATTTTTATTTAAAATGAAGAAGCATAATGAAGACTGTGTGCTGGAAATGTCATAAGGAACTGCTTGTGTATATTACCCACTTTCAATTTCTATGATTTATGTGATGGAAATCGTAAGCCTGCTGTGAAAAGTGAAGCCCAAGACTTGAAACATATGAAGCTGAATACTACAAAGGACTTCAGTATCTGGGTTACTCTGAGAAATAATTTGGTTTTACTGTTATGAAGGTGAAAGCAAAGTAACTTTCGTTAAGTTTATGCTTTGATTTACTATAACATCCTTAGTTAGATATCCTTGTTCTGATGTCAAGATCACAGTGGAAATCTGGTAACATTAAGAGTAACCTCAGCACAAAATTCTATTTCAATGATTGGGAAATTCTTTTTTAAACAAGGCTTGATTATGGAATGTATCCATAATCACAATGCTCCCCTGCACATGATTAATCTCCAAACAGCCACATACTTAAAAAGGGTATATAATTAAAACTAAGTATTATCCTTGGCCATTAGGAAATGCTCTTCTTATCAGAGCTGCAGAATGCTGACTGAAGTTTTACATGAGTCTGTTGGGAGTATGGTTAATGTATTAACATCTCTGGTTAAGTCTATACTAACCAATGGTAAATGCTATATATCAATTTTAATTTGCACATTCCTAAGGGATGAAAGTTTTATAGTCCATCCAGCTGTGAACCAAAGTCCCTCAATGCTGCAGTGCTAGTGTTAGCTGCACTCTACAAAATGCCAGGACTGACTGTGATATGTGTTTTATGATCTTTTGTTTTGTCATTACAGTACTTTAGCTATAACTCAAGTATGTTGTTTTGCAAATAAAGACCATAGAATATTTTAGGTTGGCAAGGAACCTTTAAAGCTCATCTAGTACAACCCCAGTGCCCATGGATAGGGACAGCTTTCACCAGATCAGGTTGCTCAAAGCCCCATCTAAGCTGACCTGGAACTCCTCCAATGATGGGACACCCACAACTCCTCCCTGGGCAACCTGTTCCACTGTCTCACCACCCTCGTCATGAAAATTTCTTCCTCATGACCAATCTGCCTTTTAGTTTAAAACTGCTGCCCCTGGTCCTGCCACTACAGGCCCTGGCAAAAAGCATCTCTCCATCTTCCTTATAAGTCACCTCTATACAATGAAAGGCGACAATAAGTTCTCCGCCAAGCCTTCTCTTCTGCAGGCTGAACAAGCCCAACTCTCTCAGACTTTCTTCACAGGAGAGGTGTTCCAGCCCTCTGATCATTTTCGTGGCCCTCCTCTGGACCTGCTTGAAAAAGTCCATGTCTTCCTTGTGCTGGGGGTCCCAGAGCTGTGTGCAGTACTCCAGGTGGGGTCTCACGAGAGCAGAGTAGAGGGTCAGAAACACCTTTGTTGACCTGCTGGCTACACTTCTTTTTATGCAGCCCAGGATGTGATTGGCTTTCTGGGCTGTGAGCACACATTGCAGTCTCATGTTCAATTTTTTACTAGCATCCCAATGTTCTTCTCCTCAGGGCTGGTCTTAACCCATTCATCCCCCAGTCTGTGCTGATACTGGTGATTGCCCTGACCCAGGTGCAGGACCTTGCACTTAGTCTTGTTTGAACTTCATGTTGATGAACTTCCTTATCCCTACAAGGAAAAACCAAGGAAAATAAAATACCAGAGCCAACCTGTGTTCTCCAGCCTCACGATGTGCGTTTGCATGTACACCACTAGAAATGCAGATGTTTATGGAGAGTTTCTGATGAAAACAGAGACACAGAAGAAGGAATTAGTCTGAGGATTTGTCTACTTTTAATGAACCAAGAATAAAATTGGTGATGTGCTGATTTAAAATAATGAAGAAATAATCCACCCTCATACAGTTCATAAAATAGATGGTAGACATGAAAAATGGAATACACAGAAAGAAAAAAAAAGATAAAAAGGCAGAATGTTGGGCCACAGAAATTAAAAGGAGGGAAAAAACCCACAAATATTTACCAGAGTAGGTCAAACATCAGAAGAAAGGAACAGGGGAAGTTAATCTCCCACTTTTTGAATCCCAAAGTCTTTTGCAGGATGTCTTTGGGCAGGCTTTAGCAAACACAAGGTTTTAGACTCATCATGGGGCGTACCGAATGAAAGCTCAAGACTTGTATCAGACAGGAAATCAGATTAGCTGAATCTTTCTGAGCTCCAAAATATTTGAAACCTGTTCAGTAAGGACCATCTATCAGATGAACTGAAATAGGCAGACTTCCCATAGAAGATCAATAACACTTAAGGTAACAGGAAGATGTATGGAAGTTCAATTAAATTTGCTTAGGAAAACATGCATCTGACATTTCAGCATGTATTTCACCAAATGTAACAAGATTGTTTCAGTGTAAGGCTTTTTATTATTATTTAATATTAGAGACAATATAATCTCAGCTGGTATAACACAGCACAGCCCCACTGAAATCAACAGAGCTATAGTGATTTATAGCAACTGAAGATCTCATCCTGTATTTCTACATTAATAAGCTTAGAAAAGCTATTTCTTCACAAATAAGAAAGCTAATTGTCTGACCTTTCAGCCTCACCCCTTTTTATAGCTGTCTTGGGGATTTATGGAGAAGAGTTATGAGAAACAACCCATCTCAGGACAGGGTTAGCTGAACCTCTGCACCACTCAGGTTTCTCTGAGCACGACTTTGCTATCCAATGGGGCATGATGCTAGAGCAGCTGAGGTGCCTTAGTTACTGAAGCTGCTGTATTTCATATTACAGCCACAAGACAGCTCCGGAGCTGAACTTCAGTGTCCAGTGTGCAGGTGGGGTCTGAGAGTTCAGGGGGAACCATCTTTGGCCTTTCTTGTCACAGCATGGAAACTGAAATCCTTAGACGGGGTCGTGCTCTTCTTTTTAAGTGCTTTTCACTTTGTGGCTGGACAGAATAGTTTTCCAGCAGCTATGTTTTATTCCATTCAGAAACTTCAGCTGGTAGGTTTGACCAACTTCTTCCCTGAAACAAAACAATCCTATTTAGCACTTGGTAACATACATTAGAAAAAAACCAGATTTTAAAACAATGATGCATACCTTTTATATGCTCCATCCATCTTGTAGATATTCACAGCTAATCTTATATTTCACTACAAGTCAAATAAGATAAACATTCCTCTTAAGTTACTGGGGCAGAACAAAATCAATCAGCATCCCCTTAGCCAGCCCAGATCCTGCTGTGTCTTTGGGTCTTTCAGTCTTGTTTCCTTTTGTTCATGCTACCTTGAGTGCTCCCCATGAGAGTGGGCTGGAGCCATTAAGACTGTTATCTCTACTATTACCTCTTAATGACCCTTAAGTGTAAACTGTTAGGCACCAATTAGAAAGGCCTCCCTCTTCCTCTAAGTGGGTAGGCTCTATTAACTTGACAAATCCTCAAGGTGAAATATCTATTGGGTACAGATTAAAGTTGTTTAGGAGTTTTTTCTTCCCAGAAGAAGCTGATTCAGCAAGACCAAAATGCTTATTAGGAATATATGGCTTTTGAAAAACACCCAAAGAAATTCAGCCAGAGCTTAATGAAAATGCTTGATTTTCTGCTGATGCATTCAGTGGGGAAGCCTGACTTGCTTTAGCATTTGCAGGGATACGGGAATCACACCATGAGTACTGCCAGAAAATCTCAGTGTTTTAGTGACATGAAGCTAAGAAACTGGAATTTTTTGGATCACCTTTTTCAGTCTGGTTGAAGAGTGCTGAAGTGTGAATTTACAAACTCAGTGATTTCAGACCCTTCCACATACCCTGTGTAGGCCCATCTTATATCCATCCATCTATCTATCTATCTGTTGCTCAGTTACACCCTAGGCTCCCAGATTCCCCCATCTTGTACATCATATAGAAACTACAGAAATATCAGGACCCACAGATGACCTGAGGACCTGAATTGTCCAACACTATTTTTAATTATTACTTTTTTGTTGTAAGTATTTTATTAAAACTGCATTGAAACAATTCTGTTTTTTCTTTCACAATGAAGCACTTCAATCTCTCTCCTCTCCGAATGTTGGAATTTTCTGTGATCGGGAATTGTAGTTTTTTACTTCATTTCTAATTTTACAGTGCTGATAGTAAGAGACTTGGAACTAGCCTCACTAATTATCAAAAGACACTCCTACTTTTATTATACATCTCAGACAAGAGCTTATGAAAAAGAATCCTGTAACAGTGTTGTAGAGTATTATCTGCTCTATGCCCATGGCGCAAGGGTAAAGGAAAATTTTACACTCATCATGAAAGTTGCATCAGTTTGCATCAAATATGGATCTTTTTATGCAAATAGGATTCCCCACTGCTTCTATTACAACTTGCTGCTAGAAACTGGTACCTGCAAATTCTCTTTCCTTCAATGTGTTGGGGATTTCATTTCTATTGATGACAAATGCTATTACACTGTAAGGGATTATAGGAATTGATTTAGAACAAAAAATATGAGAAGGATTATATATGCAAATGGAGGAAGGAAGGCCAAAAGAGTAGTTTAGAATGCAAGAAATGTTGGAATAAAAAGCAGAAATAAGAGTGTACGTACAATAAATACATAACATTTCTGATAGTGATAATTTGACTGTATGACAGACATCATGCAAAAGTAAATATGCTCAGTGCTAGAATAGGCTTTGGCACAACTGGAATATTTTTTAATATTATCATGGGAAGAATACCAGGGGTTTGACTATGCAACTTGTATGTGACTTTTCAGGGCATGTCTTCTGCTGACACAGGATTGCATAAATTTATTTCTGAGTGAGTTTTGCCCCTTCCCTATGGGATGTCTCTGATTGTTCATCTTCTCCATCACTATAAATCCAGGGAAAATAACTGGGGTCAGTTATGCTCTTTTACCAATACATATGCTTTCAAATAGCTACAGGATGAGACCTGGGACATCTAGTTTTGATCAGTTTAGAGTTTTCTTTGCCCCTGTTTTAAGTGCATAGGTCCTGGAAATGAGTCAGCTTTAATGAGAAGATGCATGACTTTTCCTGTGTATTGTTCTTATGGAACTACAAGAGCAGGACAGTATGTTAATTATCCAAGCATACAACCAGGTATCCGGAGAGATAGAGAATAAATGTTTTCTTTCCTACGAAAAAGCTTTTGTGTAGGGAATCTCATTGTAAAATCTTTGCTTTCCATGCAGCTTTGAAACAGAGCTGCAGTAATGATGAAGAAAGATGATGGAGGAATCTGCATCTACCCTAAACTACATGACTTTCCCAGGGCTGCTGCTAGAATCATATAAAGGACAGACATTTGCTGCTTATTAGATTGTCTCTCTCTATCCTTTTTTAGGTTTTAAACATTTTTCCTAAAAACTATAGAAAGTGAAGGGAAAGGAAGGGAAGGATTCAAGAAAATACTTGCACAAAGGGTTTTTTTCCTCCTACAATTGAATTTATCAAGAAAGTGAATATTCCTATGTAGTTGGAAGCTAAGTTTGTAGATTTGTCCTACAGGTGTATGACACAAGCCTTTATTCTTTTTTTCGGATTTCCTTATTTTTTCAGTATTACTGTAGAAAGAAAAATAGAAGGAGATGCCATCTTTTTCATGCATATAGTGACACTTCATGTTCCCATGTGCAACACTTCACACTGAAGCATACAGCAGTCACTGATTCAGTCTAAAAACCCATAAAGTCAACATAAAGGCTCAGGGAAAGAAAAAAACCAAGCCCCAAAAACAAACAAACAAAAAAAAACCCAACCAAAAAAAAGTGACAAGAGCCATAGCCACTTTTCAACATTCAACCAATTGTGGGGCCACTCACAACAGCATAGTCTAAACCACAGTGCCCCAGTTTCTGAATTAAAACACCTATGAGTAATTGCTAAAGTGCTTGCACAGGCTAGTTCTGTATTAGGATGAAATCCATGATGCAATTGGGAAAACAGAAGTTCTGTAAGCCGAGAAGATTCATCCTTCCCACTGGAATCTTTTAGAGAATATTTTAATATTCCATTTGTGGTTTTGCACTAAATGTGCACAGGTAATAAAATATACGTCAGAAAAACATTTCCTCCATTTTAAAAAAGAAGAAGAAGGAAAAAAAAAAAGCTTCTTTTGCTGGGCTAAAGCCAAAGCAGGAAGCAGAGAAGGTGATTCAGTAGTGTTTATTCTTTGGGTACTCTTATAAAGTCTTTCCTTCAGTACTCTGAATGTAAACAGGCTAGTTCTGAGCTTTACTCAACAAGGAGACTTCCACGGACTGCTACTGGATGGAAGCCTCACATAAGATGATCAACCAGTGTTCAAAGAAAACAAATCAAGTCTTGATTTTCTACAGTTGACATGCACACTAAGCATTTTAAATAAATAAGTTGCTATAAATAATTAAATTACTGAAAATATTACTATCTGCAGAGGATTTTGAGGTATTCAGTGATTATTAAGGAAGATCCCGTTCCTCTGAACACTTGCAAGGTGCTACATAAGTTCAGAATAAAACTTTTTTAAAAATAATATTGTCCTTCTTTCCCCCAAACTCAGTAGTGGTTTTTCGTTTGGGAAAGTGTTTTTCTCTCTCTTCTACCTGCCTGTGTTATATATTCCATCAAAAGCAAGAGAGCAGTTGTTCAGTTTTTCAAGAAGAGTGGTCATACATCTTCCTTATAGATGTACACGATTAGGTAATAAAAATCAATTCAAATGTTTCCAAAGTAATCAAATAGCCATTGGTTGATTTTTCACCTGACAGCAGAAAAGTATAATGTATAGCAGAGTATAACACAAAGTGGTGTGTTTTATAGTAGGATTACATGGTTGTTTTTCACTGAAACTAACTCCTTTTAGAGATAATTACCTTGTTTATTTACTAATGATAACTCCAGATACAAAGCTATGTCTGCTCAAAACATAGGATTTTCACAAGGAAAAAAGTGCTGTTAATTTCAGTATGAAATTTTATATCTTTCTCTATATTTAGAAATCATTAAGCAAATGATTTGTCAAATCACATGTAATAGATTTACTTTTATTGATGTTGATCTTTCACAATATTGGGAGAGAGAAGTAATAAAGATAAAATCTGTGAAAGATGCCAAATGGAGAACATTTATTTCTATTTTTCCTAATTAAACAAGCTTTGTAAATAAACAGTCCTAAACTTTATCTCAACCTCTTCTTAGTCAAGATGAATACACTTATAAGAGCTGCCATAATAATCTTATTTAATACTCTCTCTGGGCCTGTTACATAAAACTTTAATGAATAATTTGTCAACAATAGACATAAATCTCTCTGCTGATACATATCTTAATCTTTTTCATAATTTGCAGGTCAAAGTCTATTATGCTTAATGCAAAAAAAAAAGTATCTGAGCAATATTAAAGATACCATATTCAGACAGGTTTATTGCACACAGAGACATCCATTCACACTGGATGTTTCTCGTTATTAGCAAAGATATATATATTTGCAATAGTAGATTCAAATTACACTTTTTCTTTCATTACCCAGCTGCATTATAAGATTTCTTGGGCTCCATTTAATTTATTGCAGCTTCTTGTTATGCAAAGAAAGCATCTACTTAAAAAAAAATCTACATATCAGATTGTATGGAGACTTCATACTGGGAGAGAGATTATTAAAATGTGATTTATGTTTCTGAATCTGAAGTAAATCACCTGATTGTGAAATAGTTTCTAAAAGAAGCTAATTTCTCTTGCTTGTTTTTAGCATATTGTAATTTAAATGAAAGGTAAGTTTTCCTGCATTTTGTGACTTTGCAGGGCCATTTCACAAGTTTCCTTTTAATCTCGATGCTGCTGTAGTAAACTTGTTTATTTCTTGTTCAATGTTCCTATTTAATCTTTTTTTTTTTTTGTCTTTCCTTTAAATAGACTGAAATTAATAGTGTCCCCTGCATTTTAGGTTATTTTACTGATGTTTTTGCACCAATTAATTTTTCTCAGAAAAGTTTTCAATTAAACCCCTGGTGATAGGAAGTGGAATTCTCCAACACTAATCTGGAAATTCCACCTCCCAATCACTGGGGGGTTAATTGAAGGCTTTCTGTGGAAAAAAAATTGATTGGTGTATAACCAATCAGCAAAATATTATGAGACTATAAGGAATACTGTTAACCTTGGACTATCTAAGGAGAAGAATATTGCCTTATTTGAAAGAGAGAAAAAAAACAGAATCACAAGAAACATACGAAATGGGTCAGCAGGCTGAAGGAAGAATTCATTAGCGAGCTCCAAGACAAATTCTCATTGTCTTTTAACACAACACCTTCCTGAAATGGCTCTCTAATTTCAGCAAGTCATGGTGCGTCCTGTGCTCATGCGGGATGAGCTATGTGAAAAGGACAGCGCTTTGTCCAAGTCCTTTCATAGTGTTAATTGGCAAATTGGCTGCTTTGCCTTTGATCTGCGGATCTATGGTGGTTAAAAGCAGTGAAGGTTCTGTTCCCAAAACAGCAGTTCTCACAGAATTAAAAAGTCCTCACCACTAACCGTATTTGCCTTGGACTACATGCAAAATGGACAATGTCACAGCTCTGAAGAAACTTTGATAGGTTTATCAGGTAATATGCACAATACAATAAAATCACAGGAACTGGGAAAGATGCGGATTTTGTATTGAACAAAAAAGGATCCTTCAAAACCCAGGAGCTGGAGCTCCAGCATTATTGAAATATATTCTATTAAATGTAAAATAACAGTTATTCCCCAATTAATAGACTCCTTGTAAATCATATCCTGGTGTGAATGAATTTCATAGATTACATTACAAACTCTTGCTATGCGTCTGTCGTTCTTTGCAGATCTGCTGCTTTAGCTTAATGCATTGATCAGCTAACAGAATATGGATTCAAAAAGAGGAAATAATTACTGAACTATAGTCCTCCATTGATCTTTGTGTAGTTTGATAGCTAACCAGAAACAGATTTACTTATTTTGATCCACTAGCCAGGTTATCCAGTAAGTCTTCTGTCTGTTTTTCAGCCATCTCTGAAAAAGCATTTGGCAGGAATGAGGGAGGTGTCCTATTTTTTGCAGGTTTTATGAGTGTTTTGCTGGAATTAAACGTATAAACAGCCCAGGACTCTTCACCCTCAGCTCTACGAATTAAAAACAGATTGGAGATATACTTTTTCTTACTCGCTCTGTGACCCCACGATTTGCATTCCTGTCTGCACAGTGGGGCCAGTCAATGGGAGGAATGGAAATACATTCTCCTATAATACCCCACAGCCAGGTGGCTAATGTGTTTATTCATCATGTAGATTCAAAACCTTCCAGGATGATATTCTAATCTAAACTGCTGTTGAAAAGAAAAAAGCCACTGCTACCACATCCTCCTTATATGGAAGCTCCAACTTGCTGCACTGTCACTTTCCACTTTTATAGGAGTACCCAGCTCAGACCTACCAAAGGCAAGAGGCAGGGTTTTTGGTATCCTTTGTCTTTTATCCTTACATTTCAATGTGGTGGGTGTTGCTAACCTCAGTAGAGACACCAAATCACCCGCTGTCCATGTATAGAGAGACCTTAAGGAATGTGCATCAGCCTGATGAGTTCCCGTCCTGGAGCTGAGCACTTAAGGGTGGCAGTGCTGATTACCACTTCATACAGCAATTTTCTTATCAGTCGAATGCACAAAATCAATATTTTTCATATACTATTCCTGTTAACTCATATTGCCAAAATCTTTTTTGCTTTGGGGATTGTTTCATTACCAAATTTCTGAGAAGCACTTCCTACCTGCATTGTGCAATTCATGTTATGAGAACAACCAGATTTGATGCTGAGACTCGGATGTTTTGTAGAAGTCAAGCAGCTGCGAAATGTCGAGTTCAACAAAGATCTGGAAAGCTACCAAGATACAACCACCTTTTTGTTGAGATATGAAAACACTACTAAAGTGTTTTTCTGCCTTACCTCTGTAAACAGCCGCATGTGTCTTGACCATTCTCTTGTACTTAGAAAAATCGTGGAAGATGACAACCTGATAGTCTCACAGCCATTCAATAAAATACTGGAATTCATATCACCTCAGAAGTCTAGGGAAATAATTGATGATTCACTAATATATTTCAGTAGCAGTAGTTAGAATATTCTTCTACAAAATATAGGAGGAAATTATGATTTATTAATATCCCAAAATCAATAGAAGTGATCATATTTCTTAAAATGCTTCAGAAGTTATCCAGGATATAGAGTTCATTAAATGAGCTTCTCATCACAATCCCTGATATATATACACAACAATGTATATTCAATAAATATTTAGTCATCCATCTCCCATTATCATTCAATGAGAACAGGACGTCAAACTCTTTTTCCTCCTAAGAAATCCCAGAACCCAATACTTCAAAGAAGGAAGGAAATTATGTAAAGACATTTGTCAAAATGATCATTAGCTTGCATGATAAAAGAAATTCACATCAAGTCTCAGAAGAGATGCATTGTAACATCTGAAATGTTGAATAAAATACACTGGCATTTCAGATGTACGCTGAAGTGAACGTAATAGATCTGATTCTTTCATTTACTTGGATTCCTTTGTCCACTCATGTTAAATTTATGGTTCAAGCTAAAAGCATCATAAATAAAGTTATGTCTAATCAATCAAGTTCAGTCATGATTTTTTCCCTTTGATATCCAGATATTTTTCTGATGAATTTCATAAAGATATCTGCTATCAGTGTCTGTCTTCAGCTTTTGAAAAGGAAAAATACTCTTATCACTGAACAGTGGATTTACTCAACTTATATTCAACGTGAACAAATTAATTCCGGGTTTATTAGACAAATATAAGGAGTATGATTCAAATTTATCAAAATATTTGCGTATATATTTAATCTAAAATAGATGACCTTGTTCAGCCTTGTTGTTTGTCCTCAACCCTATTTTCCTACACTCCCAATGTACCTGCTTATTACCCTGATAAATACACGTATAGATCTTGTGTTACACTTGGAAGCATTTCTCTGTAGAAGTTTTTAAAATCTGGACCTTTGTTCACAAAACTTAGAAAGTTATTCAGTGGTCTAGAAAGGGAAATCTTGAGGGATAGTGGATTTTATCACTGCCGAAGGAGAGGGGTGTTCTGGAGTAAATTTATCCCTGTCTTATTACCAAATATACATGGTTTGCACTGCTAAACTTCAGGAATTTTCACAGACAACTACAAGCTCTACACTTGAAAACAAAATACTGCAACAAATCAAGCACGAGGCTAAGACTGAACAGAACACTGTCCCTTCTAACATGGTTGTTAATTTTCCCTAGGAAGACTAAGGAAAATGTGGACCCTCTCCAGAAGGAAATGGGACACCTGGTCACCCAGGACATGGAGAAGGCTGAGATACTCAACGATTTGTTTGCCTCAGTCTTCACTGGAAAGGGCTCTAACCACACTGCCCAAGTTGCAGAAAGCAAAGGCAGGGACTGGAAGAATGAGGTACTGCGCACTGTAAGTGAAGATCAAGTATGAGACCACCTGAGAAACCTGGAGGTGCACAAGTCCATGGGACTTGATGACATTCATCCGTGGGTCCTGAGGGAAGTGGCGGATGAAGTTGCCAAGCCACTATCCATCATATTTGAGAAGTCGTGGCAGTCTGGCGAGGTTCCTGCCAACCGGAAAAGGGGAAACATAACCCCTATTTTCGAAAAGGGAAATAAGGAAGACCCGGGGAACTACAGGCCAGTCAGTCTCACCTCTGTGCCTGGCAAGATCATGGAGCAGATCCTCCTGGAAACTCTGCTGAGGCACATAGAAAACAAGGAGGTGATTGGCGAGAGCCAACATGGCTTCACCAAGGGCAAGTCATGCCTGACAAATTTGGTGGCGTTCTACAAGGGGTCTACAGCAGTAGTGGACAAGGGAAGAGCAACTGATCTCGTCTACCTGGACTTGTGCAAAGTGTTTGACACTGTCCTGCATGGTATCCTGGTCTCTAAATTGGAGAGACATGGATTTGACAAATGGACCACTTGGTGGATAAGGAACTGGCTGGATGGTCACACACAAAGAGTTGTGGTCAATGGCTCAATGTCCAAGTGGAGACCAGTGACGAGTGGCGTTTCTCAGCGGTCAGTACTGGGACCCATGCTTTTTAACATCTTTGTTGGTGACATGGACAGTGGGATTGAGTGCACCCTCAGCAAGTTTGCCGATGGTACCAAGCCGGTACCATGGAGCGGTCAACGTGCTGGAGGGGAGGGATGCCATCCAGAGGGACCTGGACAGGCTGGAGAGGTGGCCATGTGCAAACCTCGTGAAGTTCAAGAAGGTCAAGTGCAAGGTCCTGCACGTGGGTAAGGGCTATCCCAAGCACAAATACAGGCTGGGTGGAGAATGGATCGAGAGCAGCCCCGAGGAGAAGGACCTGCGGGTGCTGTTTGATGAGAAGCTCAACATGACCTGGCAATGTGCACTTACAACCCAGAAAGTCAAACACATCCTGGGCTGTATCAAAAGAAGCATGGCCAGCAGGTGGAGGGAGGTGATTCTGCCCCTGCGTCCACTCTGGTGAGAACCCACTTGCAATATTACGTCCAACTCTGCAGTCCCCAACATAAGAAGGACATGGACCTGTTAGAGTGGGTCCAGAGAAGGGCCATGAAGATGATCAGAGGGCACCTCTCCTACGAAGATAGGCTGAGAGAGTTGGGGTTGTTCAGCCAGGAGAAGAGAAGGCTCCAGGGAGACCTTAGAGCAACTTTCTAGTATGTGAAGTGCGTCTACAGAAAAGTTGGAGAGGGACTACTTACAAGGACATGTAGTGATAAGACAAGAGGTAATGGCTTCAAACTGAAAGAGGATAGATTTAGAATAGATATTAGGAACAAGTTTTTCACTATGAGGTTGCTGAGGCACTGAAACAGGTTGTGCAGAGAAGTTGTGGAGGCCCCATCCCTGAAAGTGTTCAAGGCCAGGCTTGATGGGGCTTTGATCAACCTGGTCTAGTGGCAGATGTCCCTTTCCCATGGCAGTGGGGTTGGAACTAGATGATCTTTAAGTTCCCTTCCAACCTAAACCATTTTACGATTCTATTTTATGAATTTAAATTGCACATCACATACCACTTATTTGAACTTCAATTAATAATTAGTTCTCTTCCAATTTGTTATTTTGATTTTCAAGCTACATTTATTTGATACCATAAACTTGAAATAATTTAGGTGCAAAGGGATGTCAGGGGTCATGTGATCCAACTTCCCACTCAAAGCAGGGCCAACTTCAAAGTTAGATCCAAATTCAAAGTCAAATCAGGTCCCTCTTACCCTTGCTTAGCCATAGACAGATATTCCACAATGTCCTTGGACAATCTTTTCCTCTTTTGACCCCCTTCAATGTTAAAAACAGAAAAAAAGGAAAAAAAACTTTCCTAGTATCTAAGCAGAATTTTCCTTGGCAAAAATTGTCTGTTGCTTCTCATCCTACCACAATGCGCTTCTTAAAAAAGTCTGGCTCTGTCTTCTCTGCAACTTCCCATCATGTATTTAAGACAAAAATATGATCTTCCTTATATGGTAATATAATAGTCTGTATTTCTCATTCTTCCTCTACCTCTTCTTCCACCACCAAAATGTTATTTAATTGAGTGATTGTAAAAGAACATTTTTTATATGTTTTTGCAATAAAGCTTCCAGATGTATGAAACCATGATGTATTGCTTGAATTAGGTATAATTTAAAAGTTAGCTATAATTGCTCAAATTCAAGTGCCTAAAGGCTCTGTGATCAAGAAGCTGTTACTTCTGTGAACACTGAAAGGTATTTCTAAAATAGAGACACTGTTTTGCTTGGTTTTGTTTTGCTTTCAAATACCTCTATGCATTTATTCTTTCATATGCAAAAATGACATATGCTCAAATATACCTGAAAGTGTCAGCTCATTGTGACTTTAATTGTAATAAAAATTGTAATTTTGAAAAAGCAAAGAGCAAGTGACTGTTAATGTGAGAACAGTGACTACTCTTAGATAGTCTCAAATGTAAATTTCTTATCAATATTTTAGATTAATATCTCTGGCTATGTTTTTTAAAAAGGTTGTATTTGAAATTCAAATCAAAGTCAAGTTAGCTGAATTCTCTGAAAATCCCTAATAAACAATAGCAAATTTATTTTGTTATTGTCAAACAGAATTAAGCAGACACATACAATATTGTTGTTTTTCATTTTCAGAAGTAAATACAAAGTAACATATAGTGATGGGCTTATTATTTTCTTGGAAATCAAAATTATTCCTCTAAATAAAACCAGTTTGATTTCACCTTATTTTTCATGTTGTCGTTTTCCATTACTAATGTTGTAACAGAGATATAATCTAACACCATTGACTATTTTGCAGAAAGCCTTTATTAAATGCTACTGCAAAATAACAGCTATTTTCTTTGACTGAAAATTGAACAAATCATGCTTAATCCAAGCATTCTTTCAGCAAATCCATTTAAACAAAAATCTACCATCACTGAGCCCCTCCTACTGAAGCCATCCACAGGAGCATAGTTTTTGTTGCTTGGCAAAAAACCCCAAACCTACCTGTGAAACTCGCTATTGTTAACGGTCATCAGCCATTTTAGCTCTCATTTTGAGAGGCACAACCGAAATGTACAAAGCTGCGGTCACAGTTTTCACATATTTTAACTACGTGTTGTGAGACCCAACATTAATGAAGAACAGCCAGTCACACTTCCAGGTTCAGCAGTTAATTTCCTTGTGGATTTCTAATAATCCTAGTTCCTTGCTGCTCAGTAACAACAAAATAATTCAAGATCAATCCAATCAATTTATATTATGACATATATTCCTACATAATTATATATGAATTAAAATTATGAGACTGCAATTGTAAAACTAAACATGAATAAATGGCTTAAAGTTAACAAGGTAAACTGAAAGGCTTACAGCAATAACAAATCTATCTGTGTGTCTATAACAAAACTACTTTCTAATCCTTAGGTAACTAAAAGCAACAGAACAATAAAGACAACTTGCATAAATTATTAACCTCAACTACAGAGTTTTATCACAGGAAATGAAATCAAGCTTTGGAGAAAGTTAATTATTTCACTATTTTGATACTGGAAATAAATTATTTTTCTATTCTCTGAACTGCAATATAAGAAAAAATAACGTTACAACATTTCCATCTTACATTTCAGTTCTGATAGAATGTACCACCAAACCCATCTTTAGCCTGCCCTTCTCAGGTCCTACAGGACAGATGTTAGTAGAGCAGCCTGGTAGTTGGCAGGTGGACAGTTTCTGATAGCAAGTCACAACTGATGACCTCAGGTTTCTTTAGAGTCTAAGCACAGAGGTCATGTTAACATATATGGCTCAGATCCACAAAAATACTTACTCATCTAATCCCCTTTTGAATTTCTACTTTGCTGTTGAAGTCCATGGGTAGTTAAGGACCCAAATGTGAGCCTCTATGGCTCCCTGGAAGCTCTCAGGTGGAGCAGCTGAGCTGGTCTAGTGGCTCTCAGCACAGGAAGATTCTCTCTCACCTCTTCCTTCATGGCCTTTAGCCATTGTCTGACCCATTAGTGAATTGACTTGGGTCATTAAGCATGTAGAAAAACATGAACATTATTTTCCTCTGGTTTTTGGGTTGTTTGGGTTTTTGTTGTTGTTTTGGGGTTAGTTTTTGGGGGTTTTTTTGCTATTTCTCTTACTAAACCACAACACTTAATGAACAAGTTTAGGGTCTGTCTTTTACTGTTGTTCAAACTGGGAGAGCTTTCTTCCTGGCATCCTTTCCTTGTGAACTTGAAAGCTGCTCAAACACATAGATTTGCATAAGGTTACACTTTTGCACTCTCTAATTAAGGAATAGAAGTTAAGTATGTGTCTTAGATCACAAAAAAAACAAAAGGCAAGACTGTAAAAGGCAAATGAGACACCTGTGATGACAGGGGGTGCACAAATCTTCAGCTCTCATTTTTACCAGAATTTCAAAGACAGAGATGCTGCTGCACTGTCATCCTCATTTCACTCTTTCCAGGTGAAGAATGGTCAGGAACTTACTGATACCGTGATCAGTCTTCTACCATATCATTCTTCCATCATGTTGCCTGTTGATGCTAGGAGTAAGGGTGTCCCATCCCTAACCTTTACTTATCTGGTTTTCTGTCTTTACTTTTTCTTCAGTTCCTCACACAAAGTGGGGATTAAATTTACAGTGAGGATATGCCACTTCTCTTCTCAGAAGTGAAGGCAGGGCACCTCTAAGACACCTTGACTCCAGGAACAGTCACACCTAAGTTAACAATTGAGGAAAGTACTCACATTTACCACAAGGAATGCACCCATGCATATGTAAAATATAAATTGTGAAATACAGAATAGGGAAAGCTGATATGACTGGGCAAGGCAAAAACCTCTGTGATGACTTTCATGAAGTTAGGAATCAATTTGTGTTACAATCTGCATGTAGTCAGTGGAGACGAGTTCCTACAGAGCCAGACTCTATTAGGCAAAATGACTCTCTGGAATTATCCAAGCCCCTGCACTGAATTTTGAGAATTTAACCACTCATCAGAAGTATTATTTTGACTAAAAATAGATGCCTATATTATAAACCTCTATTCCTGAGATAGTTTTCAACATTAGTATCATAGCGAACAGAGGGAAAGTGGTACTTCCAAGGTCTGTTTCATCTCTTACTATGGACATCTACCATAGGTCAGATATATTACCCCCCAAAGTATCTTTTTCTCTGCAAAAGAGTCTGAGATTATGAACTCAGATACTGATGTCAGACAGATGAATCCTACCCTCTATAGTAAACAGAACAATCTAGTGTTTTGATATTTGGATATTGAATGAGTTCACACAGCTCTGTTTAGAAAACAGTGCCTATATACATAGTGTGTATTCCCATTTGCACAATTTCCCATTTTTCTATATACTTCCCTGTAATTATACTGTAGAATAAGGGACAATGCTGGGGATAGAGATTTTATTTTCATAATATTTATTACCATGGGATATCACTGAGGCCAAGAACACAGCAGGATCAAAAGGGGAAAAAAAACCCCAAAACAGGATAAGCAGCTATATGGATAACAAGAACATCCGCAATTATATTAGATTAAACAAAAATTCATAAGGGATATAAACCTTCATGCTTCAGAGCATAAGCTAATCACTGACTGATGGGAATTAAGAAACTTCTGTTATGGAGAGGTTAATCCCTAATTGCTCACTACAGTATTTCTTGCAACATCATCTGAAGCAAATAGCGCTGGCATTGGATACTAGACAAAACAGACAATTAGTCTGATGTTATATTGTAATGTCTATCTTGCTGTCTTGTGACTGTAATGTACAAAATGCAAATCCATGTTTAGCCTGGTTTCCTAAAGAAATGAAGCTTACATGACCACACTGTCTGCTATCTGCTATACCCGCCTAATAACTTTTGAATCCATTAGCCAATTTCAACATTTGTCACAGGAGTTGAGCCCTGGAGAAAAATAAAATTCCCACACTTTCAGCAAAATCAGAAGCTTGGCCAAGGAGAAAGGCCCAAATTAGTGTCCCTCTGCCAGGACATCTTCAGAAAGAGCTCAGCATGGATTTGGGCAGTTGACCTGCTGTTAGCCAACCATCCCATGAATCCTGGCTTGCTGACCGGCCCGTACAGCATTCAGAAGCAGCTTGCTCATGCCGTCTCCTTCACTGCCAGGAGTTAGAGGAAACAGGAGCAATACGACAGCGGAGGTGGAAGAGGTATAGGTTAAAGATGTAGATGCAGGCTGAAGGAACATCTGAAAGTGTAATGGGCATCTGGGCAATAGGTGCAACGTAGTAAAACTGTGGTGAACAGATGAATGGATGTAGGGCAGCAATGCACAGAAGACCTGAGTTCATTATTGGTTTTGTTCATAGAACAACTTGTTTTAATGTTCGAGAAAAAATATGCTTGGATCATAAAGGTAACATAGGGTTGTTCTGAATGAGTCAGTACAACCTCAGCCTTCTCAGCATCTCTTCCCTACTTTACCCCCTTTCTTTCTGCATGCAAAAAAGGAGATCCATAGCGACTCTGTTACTTTTACACATAAACAAATATTCACACCAACAAATATTTTCGTCTCCACAAAAGGTATATGCCATGGATCCACCTTTGATTTCTGCTCAGCATACCGCAGACAAAAAGTTAATCCACAGAGTTGTTTTGTTTTGCTTTATTCTCAAAAACTGTAGAATTAAACATGGTCGTATTCCTGTAGTCAGAAAGGAAGACAAGAAAGCCAGTAGTAGTATGACCTCATTTAAGATAGCTTGAGGGCTCTTCTAACATAACATTTTTATGAGACCAGTGAAAGACTGTTTCTGCTCTGTTATTCATCCTGTGTATGTCCACCCCACAGGGCTGACAAGGCATTTGTGGGAATCAGCTGTGTAGAGAATAGAATAGAATAGTAGAGAATTTCCCTCTGCTGGGAGCACTCACCGCTTGCAGATGAAATGCATTCACTGTACTGCAGAGCAGTGCGAAATGATTAGAGCTGAACCAAGACCTTAACTGACACTCATTATTACGGTATGTCTACACTGTAAGAATATGTGTGATTGCAGTATGTATCAGCATATTCACACTGCCTTTAGTTTAGCCAGTGAAGATACCATGACATGGACCTTGAGGCTGAGTTTTACAAGTCTGTTAGAGACCCTTCATTCTTATACAGTTCTTATAGTGTGTGTGTATGTGTGCATATATGCATGTGTGTGTGTGTGTGTCTATATATATATACAAAGGTATATATTTGTAAGTATTACATGGAGTAGACCAATAGTAGGAAATTTAATCATAGAATCATAGAATTTTTTAGGTTGAAAAAGACCTTTAAGATCATCAAGTCCAACTGTTAGCTAAACACTGCCAAGTCCACCACTAAACCATTTCCCTCAGCACTACATCTACTGGTCTTTTAAACACCTCCAGGGATGGGGACTCAACCACTTCCCTGGGTAGCCTATTGCAATGTTTGATAACCCTTTCAATGAAGAAATTTTTCTTGATATCCAATCTAAACCTCCCCTGGTGCAACTTGAGGCTGTTTCTTCTTGTCCTAGAACCAGGCTTAGGCAATGCATTCAGTTATCTATTCTGGGAAATTACTGGAAAGGCTCCTGGCACAGTTTTAGCCTGAGAACTATCACTCTTCCAACAGTTCCTAAACCTTGTACAGAAGTTAATGTGGGTCAAGAACTGTAGCTAAGAGGCAGCTTGCATGTGTCTGTTCCCCCTATCCCCAGTTTTGGAGACTAACAGACCATGAACACAGTTAGGATAAGGCAATTGGCCTAATGATAGCAGAACAAGCTCCAACGCTATTTTATTAGTATGGATGCAATCAATGACAAGTGGATGGTCACAGTCCCCAAAATGATTAACAATACCTATCACTGAGCAAGCAGATCCTTGGCTACATGAGGCACTGGTGAAAATTATACTGTTCTCCTGGTTTCATCCATGTGCATTCAAAGGACTGTCTTACTAGTATTCCCTGTTTGCCTTAGATCCTGGCTGCCAGATCCCCATTCTCTGACCGCTCTCTGTGGCAGATGAATTCATGTAAGATGCATAAATAACAATTCCAGGAAGCAACTCAAAGTGGGGGCAGAGAAATTTAAGTGGATCATCATTAAATGCAGAAGTGAGTTTGCTGATCATTCTTCAGGGTTTAGTGTGATACTTGTTCCCGTAACCAGGCTTTTATGGGCGAAAGTGGTGGAGAGAGGAAGGTTTTTGTAAAGAGTGTGTGGATATACAGTGAAAGGACAGCTTTCAAAGTTGATCCTATTCAATAAATGTCATGAATTGCCCACTGCACAGAGACAATATACCAGGAAGAAAGAAGTAAGGAATTAATTTGGGGAAGAAAGAATGTATTTCTACATATATCTTCAGCATGTGGTAAAGGGAATTCAGCACCATCCCTTCAAGGGCACTGAGAGTGGTCCTTACTTCTCCCTGATTAGCTAGGTTGGCAGTCTTCAGATAGGAGCAGCAACACTCTTTGCCAACTGTCAGTAACAAATTAAAAAAATGACAAATTCAGCTTTAATAGAAACATTTGCACTGGGGAGAGCAAATAGCCAAGGAACATATGTACAAATTTTAAAGCATATGGGCTTCTTGGTCTCCTAGTAATTAATATAATACCATGAGTGCATTTATGTTCTCTGTTTTTTCTTCTATAAAGTGTGTATATAGGAGGATATTGGGGACATAATTAACACTTGCTGCTGTTATATATTATAAAGGACACTTGAAAGACACGTATTAGTAATAGGATACATTAAATACCAGAAAGAGATAATAGAGCAGTAGGTCCTGAAAAACAAAAACATTGTTAAAGAGTAGACAATAGATCCTTCAAAGTACAAACCACCCACCCAAAACTTATGAGCAAGAAACCAGAAAATTACAGGAGATAACTTGACGTAAGGTTTCCCTTGCAAACCACACGCCCCATTATTCTCTTTTAATGCTATGTTTCAGACAGCTGCTGAAAACTGACTACTATTTCTAGAGAAACTAGGGACAATCTCTGCTCTGTAAATGTCTTACCCACCCTGTGGGTGCAAACATTTAACCTAAACTCAACAAAAGTTAAAAAAGTGCCTTGATTCACCTGTGCATTAGATTACTTTATGATGTGAAAAAAATTCCTGAGATGATTCTGAGGTGAGAATGATTTGATGAGAAAAATAGCAAGAAATTTCTATGTAGAAACTGAAGCAACCATCACCCTTTAAACTAAACAGGAGGTGAATTAATGAGAAAGAAAAGTTGAGGTTTTTAGTCTAAAGAATATTCTTTTAAAGACAGGATAGATTTCGTTAAAAAGCAGCTGCAAATAGTACTCGCTTCAGGGTTTTTAGTAGCTTGAAATATACAATTTTTAAAATCCCATATTTTTAGTTTAAATCAAAATTTTATCAAATTCTGATAATTTTTAAATATTTTCATCATGAAATCTACTTGTCTGAAAATTTGGGTTTTATTCTCCTCTATTTTCTACACCACCACTACCCCCTCCAGTGCAAAATAATGAAGAGGGGACTTGCACTTTCCACACAAATTTTTCTGGTTTTACTTTCTTTTCACTGCAATTTGCAAATCTTTCCTGAGACTAGTAAAAGTCTGGACTATCAGAAGACAAAATAAGATTTTATAACTCTGACTTTTGCAACGGTCACCTCTGACTGTTGGAAGCACTTCAGAATATGAGACAACTCTCAACATATGAGAGTAAATGAAAGAGTTTTGGACTGTCCAGGTTATAACATAATTGTCCATAAGAGGATTTCTCATTCTCTTTATCTGAAGTGTTTGATATTGGCTTTCTGTCAGAAATATAATATTGGACTACCTGGACAATATTTGCTGTAGTATAGTAATTCCCATGGCCTTGTATCTTCCTTCAAAGTTCACAGATTCCAGGTACACATGCATTTCTTGTAAAAATATAAAAACAGGTTTAAAAATGCCTAGCACAGTTTTCTAATAGTAAAACTAAACAGTGCAACAACAGTGTTTCTGATCACTCTGTAGATTTTTGTGACTTGTTGGGGGTGCATGTGTGTGTTTGCTGAATAAAGGGTTACCCCAGGATGCCCACAGACAGCAGGGTGAAGGCTTTTAAGTGCCATAGTTCCTAGACCAAGTATCACAAGCATGAACTTAGATGTTATTTTGATGCAACAGCATCCTTTTCTGTTGAAAAGTATTTCTTTTGTCATCCACAACCATGCTACCCCCACTTTGTCAAAGACTGAGGGAAATAGTTTTCACTCCTCCAAAGTGCAATAGAAATTATGAGGTTTTGGTGAAAAGAAATATTTGGAAGAGTACTAACACCAAGTTCATTGAAAATATTCAGAACTACAATGCTAATATTTGCACCTCCAAATTCAGTATTTATAGGCTCAGGATATTCTCCAATATTTGCTTAAAACTGACTATTATCACATGCATTCTGCCATTAAATTCACTTTATAGAATATTCACAAAAGGCAAACACAAAGGAAGTAAAAAAGCTACTGCGGAGAATTCAATTATTTTACTTGAGCGCATACCCACAGAAATATTTCATAAGTATTCATTCAATATTGGCACCCATTGCAATGTCAGTAAATCACATCGTCTTTAAGCAGCACCATTAAAACATCATCACTTTTTCTTTGCTAATTTATAATTGTAGTTCTCTTCACTAGATTGGGTCAGTGCTCAATTGTCACTCAGGAGCAAACAAGATCCGTTATTGCAGCATTCTTAATGAAAAGGTAAAACTGTTGCACGGATATTCTCAATATAGTGATCAGAAAACATGGCATGCGAGACAGAGTTGTCCTGCTCTTGTCTTGACAGCTGGAATGGAAAATGTTACCCATGGTTAGGTGGGAGTATAGGTACCTTCTTTTCCTTCTCTGAGAAACAGGCTTTGGATATGGAAAGTCTTGAGATTTCCAAACTACTGAGAAGAAAATCAAGAAACCTTGAAAATAGGAAATGACTATTATTGGGAGAACATAATCGTCTCTTCTGGAAAGAGGTGACAACTGGAACTAGCAACAATCCAGTGAGATTCTTCAGTTGTTTCAGCATTTATAATCTATAAGGCCAGAGTGGTGAAGTATAAAGAAAAATCTCTGTATGAACTCTTTAAACCAAGGAACTCTGAAACTAAGTCACTCTGCAGAGCTATTGGGGGAAAAATAGTTTTTCCTGATAGGTGGAGAGTGAACAGACTAGTTGAGCTGCTGCTTCTCAGAATACGAAGAAGTTCTAGAAGCTTTCTGTAGTTTTGATAAGTTAGCAATTCTATTAGAAATAGATTATTTCTCCAAAAACTTCCTAACACTCTAAATAAATGTTCTCTCTCCGACGATCTCTTTTTTGACTCCACTGTTGCTCTAGGGGTGAACAATAAAGCATCTCTTCTCCCTTCAGCCTGCTACTCTTAGTGCTTTTGAATCTCACCCATGCAGTGAAAATGGCCTTTTGCCTTCTCTAACTTTCTGCAGTTCATCAACTGGCTGTTGCAACATAATAGGTCCCCCTGCAAAGAAAGGTGCTAGAGAATTTGGGATTATAAAGATGGAACCTCCAGACAGTCATTCAAGCAGGCTTGCTAAAGACCAAGTCTTTCACGTTACTGGCAAATTACCTGACATCCCAAGGGGCTCAATTTAACAACAGTGATCATCAAGCCAGTTTATTGCTACCTTATCTCTGGAAGTTGAAAAAGCTCTTACCTCTTTTCTTCTGTGAGACTCTTTAGCTTCACAGTATCTCGTTTAACAAGCTCAGCTCAACATGGAATTAGCTATAGATGTATTTCTTTATTCCTCTCCCCTCTGCCTTCCCCTCGACCTTATTAAGGGGGTAAAAATTATCTGGGATTAACCACTGCTTCTCATCAAATAAAAATTATAGGAGGAAACCGACTTAATAATTATTTTGCAACATGCCAGTTGCCTTATATGTATTTGCTTATCTGCTCTTTTGTGCAGAATTGTGCCTGTGTTTACACAAGAATCTCAGTCTTATGGCTTTCAAAGCTTGGACTTTGAAAAGCTAAAACAGTTCTGCCATAATTAAGAAATTGAAATAAAACTAAACTGGATCTCACTTCACTAAGGACACAGCAGGTGGCCAGAACAGTAGCTGCTTCTATCATTTTCTTGAGAGTATAATAAATCCTCTAATCTTTTAGACCTATGAGACTGTTCATGCCTTTTTCAGTCAAAACAATTTCTCAACTAGTTGCTTTTAACATCACCAAACTTGCTAGATTTTCATTATATCAAGTATCACCTTGTAACGTTGTCCTTATCCTCCTATTTTTTGAAAACCATGAGGAACCCTAGGGTATATGAAATTCAGCAGAGTAGCATGCATACAATATATACCTATGATTGGAGGCAGGAACTGCCTTATTTTACTAGCAAAATCAACTCAGAAGCACAAAAGTAGCACACTCCCAGACGTAAGGATAAGAGACCTTCCTCCAGGCTATGGATTATAGCTCATGTATTTGGGTTACATTAGCATTTCACGCTATAGAGGCTTGATTCGGCCATAAATTCCACCAGTGTAACTGAGGATGAAGGGTCTGAAGCTACAAAAAGTTTCCCCAGCACGACCTGCACTTCTTCCTTGCTAGCCTGGCATGGAGAGATGTGCCACAGCTGCAGAAGTACAAATCACAGACCAAAGGAGTATAGCCCACTTACGTATTTAAATCTATGCCTTCAGCATGGATCCCGCCTCTTTGCAAACACTCACACACCCAAAGATTTCCAAACGCTCTACCTCAAGGCTAGGAAAAAATGTTATTAAATGAACAGGGCTCCATCTATATCACACATTGCTGATACACAGTCCTTGCACTTAAATCCTTGAAAAAAGGGAAACATTCCTCAGGAATGTATTTCCCTTCTTTTCTCTCTCTGGTTTAGCAAAGCGTGCATATTTCAGCCTACAACAATAGGATGTCATGTCTTTGTTTTCCTCACATGTCTTTCCATTCCTTTTTCACAACTGAATCAATCTGACCTATGCGTTAGGAGGGGCAGTGCCCAATGGACAGTGAAGTTACACGGCATTACAGTGTCGGTGAATAAGGGAAGAGCAACTGACACCATCTACCTCAACTTCTGCAAAACATTCGACACTGTCCCAGACAACATCCTGGTCTCTAAATTGGAGAGACATGAATTTGACTGATGGACCACTCGGTGGATAGGGAATTGGCTGTATGGTCACACTCAAAGAGTTGCAGTCAATGGCTTGATGTCCAAGCGGAGACTAGTGACGAGTGGTGTTCCTCATCAGTCAGTACTGGGACCTGTGCCGTCCAACATCTTTGTTGGTGACATGTATGTTGGGATGGAGTGCACCCTCGGCAAGTTTGCTGATGATACAAAGCTGTTTGGAGCAGTTGACACACTGGAGGGGAGGGATGCCATCCAGAGGGACCTGGACAGGCTGGAGAGGTGGCCATGTACAAACCTCATGAAGTTCAACAAGGCCAAGTGCAAGGTCATGCACATGGTTCGTGGCAATCCCAAGCATAATTACAGGCTGGGCAGAGAATGGATTGAGACCAGCACTGGGCAGAAGGACTCACGGGTGTTGGTTGATGAGAAACTCAACATGACCTGGCAACATGCGCTCGCAGCCCAGAAAGCCAACCACATCCTGGGCTGCATCAGAAGAAGCGTGGCCAGCAGGTCAAGAGGGTGATTCTGCCCCTCTACTCCACTCTGCTGAGATCTCATCTGGAATATCGCATCCAGTTCTGAATTCCTCAGCACAAGAAAGACATGGACCTGTTGGAGCAAGTCCAGAGGAGGGCCATGAAGACGATCAGAGGGGTGGGGCACCTGTCCTATGAGGACAGGCTGAGACAGTTGGGGTTGTTCAGACAGGAGAAGAGAAGGCTCCAGTGAGACCTTAGAGCAACTTTCTAGTACGTGAAGTGCGTCTACAGAAAAGTTGGAGAGGGACTTCTTACAAGGGCATGTAGTGATCAGACGAGGTTAAATGGCTTCAAACTGGAAAAGGGTACATTTAGACTGGATATCAGGAAGAAATTTTTCACTGTGGGGTGGTGAGGAACTGGAACGGGTTGTGCAGAGAAGTTGTGGAGGCCCCATCCCTGAAAGTGTTCAAGGCCAGGCTTGATGGGGCTTTGATCAACCTGGTCTAGTGGCAGATGTCCTTTCCCATGGCAGTGGGGTTGGAACTCGATGATCTTTAAGTTCCTTTCCAAATCTGAGCATCCTATGGTTCTATGATTCTGTGTTCTTCACCCCATACGTTTGTGCGGCACTCAACAAGGACTCATTGAGAAAATGAGATTACTGCTGCCTCTCTTCACCTCCCAAACTCCCACTTATAAAATCTGCACCTGGTTTTGCTTTGGCAGTGTAACACCATTGTTGCGTCCTATCCAGCAGGTACTGTGAGATGCTGATTATAACATTTGGGATTGCTTCTTTTCCTGTTCTTCCTGCAGGAGGGGGAAACGTTATTTGTAAATGAACACAAGAAGTAGTAATTAACTGTTATATAAACCTAATTTCAGCATTGGAAAACATAATAACAATCTTTATATTCATTTCCTTGTTATCAAGGCTTCAGACTGCTGAGATGCATTTGGAGGGTGTGTCTGTAGTGAGGGGTAGCACAGACAGTCTGCCCCAGGGCCAAGGGTGATGGAAGCCAAGGAGGCTATAGCTCTGGGGAGTGCATGAGTAGTGGATCTGTCCTGGAGATGCTCAAAGTCATGGATCCCTAGCCCTGGAGCAGACAATTTTGGCAAGTGTGCCCTGAAGCCAAAGCCCCTGAAAGCTGATACTAGCAGTGAAGCTGACAAGTAACATCAAATTCAATGAGCAGCTGCACAGTCTGAAGAACTTTTGATTCATCACAAACTTGAAAAAAAACTTGGATTTACATAAAAATTAAAAAAATTAAATAGATGAAATGACATTTTTTTGAGACTCAGAAACCCTGTGTGAGCCTGTATCTGTTTAACAGATTTGAATACAGCCTACATCTCCTAATTTTCTGTTCTCTGGACTAAACATTTTTTTTTTCATCCTTTCCTGATAACTCATCTTTTTGTGATCTTTTATTGTCTTTGTTGTGATTTTTTATTGTCTTTGTTGATCTATTTTAGACTCTACAGAGTTTACCAGCCTGCTTGTTAATGAGTGGTGCAAATTCTAGAAACTTGAACCAGATCAAGGACCTTGGTAGTTCAAGCAGAATTAAATAATGACCTTTTCAAGTCCTGCATACAACTCTGAAATTAGTACACTTTAGAATGATATTGTCTTTATTACAACATCATATGTTAAACCCATGTATAGTTTATAATTAACTACAACTCCCATTTTCTATATTGATCTGCTTTTGTTTTCCCTTTTTTTGGTTTCTTTTTATTTTTCCTTCCTCAGTATGCTTCTTTGTAGTTGCCTTTCACAAATTTCTTCTTATTGATTTCAGACTATTTCTCTAATATATCTTAATCTCTCTGAGTTGCTGTTCTGTCCTCTAAAGTGATATAACCACTCCAAACCTAAAGTCCTTGAACTTTTAATAAGTATATTCACTATTCTGTCATCAATGTCTTTAATGAAAATATTAAATAATACATGTCCCAGAACTGCCATATGTGAGGCCAATTTGAAAGAGCCTGCTAGTTAGGCAGAAAACTAGTGATAACTCTGCTCTGAGAATTTTTTCTCTGAATCAGTCCTGCATTGACTGCATTTGAGCAGGACTGCATTTCCCAAATTTTTTTGTAAGAATGCCCCATGCATCCACATCAGAAGACTTACATAAGTCAGACTATCAAATATATCATTTCTCCCATATCCACTTGGCCAGTTAACATGTCAAGAAGGAAATTAGACTGGCTTGGCATGTTTTGTCAAATCCTGACAAATCCATATTGCCCTTTTCTTAGCACCTTATTATCTACCAGCTGCACAAAAAGAGATTAACGATTTTGTTTTGGTATCTTTTGGGGTATCAAAATGAGGTCAAATGCTTTTAAGTCCTTGAGATCTCCCGTCTCCCATTCAGTATTTTATTGTTTGTTATTTCTTCTGTGCTTTGAATCATCTCTTCTTCATACATTTGTGGAAATTAATTGTTGGTGCTTTGGCTAATATTTTAAACTACTTGAGGGTGTCTTTCAGCTATGGAAAGCTAACTTGTCCAAGCTACTCTGACCTCTTCTTTCCTTTTCTTAGCCTATTTTTTTTGTTCTATTGTTAATGTAATCATGATGTGTCAGAGTGGGATCAGAACCGGAGTAACGACGCGATCTCAATGTGAGTATGATCGTTCTCCTTTATTGCGTATTTTAGCAGAGTATATATAGGCTCGCAGCAAAGCATGCATAGTCAACAATGCTATGATTGGTCCAGCTCCCCTGTTCACGTACAACGCCACCAACCCTATTGGCTAAGACCCTCTGTCCACACGCCTCTGCTTAACTTTTCTCCAGGGTATGGTGATGTCACCTTTCTTGTTTACTTAGATCTTTTCTCCCTCACTCTGGGTGCTTAGTTCAAACCCTGGGTTGCTCAACAGAACCAAAACATGCCCTTTTTCATTTAGGAATATCTCCACAATGATGAGTTTGTTTTCATAATGAATTTATTTAAAAGAAAGGTCTTTGAAATATGATTTTTTTCCATATTGTGTACCACTTAAAGCTTTTTGCACATTTTAAAATAAAACTTTCTTCCTAATATATTCTTCCTAATATAATCTAAGGATTTTTGGAAAATATAGCTGTGCACAGATAATAAGTCAATGAACTAGAGCTAGAACCAGCACTGGAATTCAGTCATCTTTGCTGCTGAATTGTTATAATACCCATGCTTTTGGCCAGAGCCAACTAGCAAGATAATTTCTGGGTCCAGTTCAGGAGGTAGCACAGGTCAGGGACCATTCCCAAATGGCAGTGCAGATCTGACCACGTTGCGCTGAAGGCTAGGAGAGTTTAATAGCATGGATGTGACTAGACTGTGCCAATTGGCCTCAGTGTCAGAGAATGATCCCTGGCACTGTTCAGTTTATTAGTACAGATCTAGCCTTTATCTCCTCATATTTTCCTTATCCATCAGATGTTAAGTTAGTTCAATAGGTGTTCTATAGGAGTCATGCATGCGTTTTTTATTAACCCATGGATGTTTAATAATTCCGTATCTCTCATTTTTCTCTGTTCAGATTCAATGCATTTTCCCTGATATACAGGGCAATACCTTCCCCATTTTTCTTTCCTTTAGTTCCAGGGCAAGTAGTTCTTTTCTCAAGCTGTCTACCTTTTACTTAAACTCAGGCAGTAAGAATTCCAGTAGTCTTCCTTGGTGATTTGATGAGCTGGAGACAATGAAAGAATCCAATTAAAGATTCACTATTAATTTTTTTTTTTTAATTTCAAATAGCAGTAGAAATGTGTTTCTGAGAAAATTACGCTCTTCTTGGATTTAATACTTGATCTTTCTTCTTCCTGCAAAATGACAGAAATGAGAGATCAGTATTTGCTCATTATATATAACTGATTATTGGAATTTAGTACAATATTTAGCTCTGCACTTTTTCCAGATTTTTTATATGAGGCATTCCAGTGTTTTGCTGGCTTGAAACCCCCCCACACCTCGAATATCCACGGGGATCTACACAGGCACAACAACCCTTTCAAGCACAGCATATTGAAGGATGGAGGCCTTGGACCAGAAACCATTTCATCAGGTTTAACAATGTGGTGTATGTAATATGCATGTTCTGGACCCTCTAATTAGCAAAAGATCATAGCCTATTCAAAGTCATATGGAAGGGAAAAAATGACATCAAAAATTACAAAAAGAACCCTAAAGTTTATTTTTTGCACGTCCTTACACACACTGGAATATATATACTGGAAGGAGAGAAAAAAACTCAGACCCTCAGTAACTGCTGAGCCATTGAAACAGTTTTCACAACATCATAGATAATTACAATTATCCTTCTCTTAGGGACATTGGAGCTGCCAATTTTCTGCAATCGAAAATAAATAAATAATTTGGAACAGATGTTGGCTACTCATCCCAGTTTAATAGAAAGCTTTAGGCAGACATGTCAGCACTAAACTTGAAAACAGTGACAGAACTTAAAAATATTTCTTCTCTTTTCTTTCCTCCTTTTTTGTTTTCCTCTTCCTGTTTTATCTTCTGGGCAGGGTTTCAAGTTTGTCATAGGGTGATTTAGTCTAGTGGAAGAAGAAAACCCAACTGCTTGTCAATTCTGTTTGGATTAGAAATGTAAGGCGGGAGCCTGTTTAGTAACCAGGAGAAATACCAAGTGCCTGTGGGTGGCACTGTAGGTATTTGGCCATTAATTATTAACAGAACCAAGCGGTAGCTGTTGTGATCCTCACACATCTGTTCAGTGGAGGTTCTTCAGCCTCTAATCAAAACTATAGCAGAACTGTGACAGTTGCTGGAAAAAAGATTCACACAACCCAAAGGTTTTTGTTCATTTCTGGCTAACAAAGGTTATCAATGCATCTAATTGACTATTTAATATAATATTATCAGCTATATCTTGCCTCTGTGGTGATGGTTCAAAAGGTTTAGGTCAGGACAAATATTCTTCAGGATAAATATTCTTCAGTCACTTCTAAAGTGTGTTGGCCTCCATGAGCCTTGGCATTGCGATATCACTTACCTTTGCCTGTTGCTTTAGCTTTTTTTTCTGTTGTTTGTTTTTGGGTTTTTTTTTGTGTGTGCTTGCTACATGCAGACACTTTCTCTTCCAAATATGCAATTTCCAAGGAGTAGTGTCATCTTTCTGCTCACTGTTGCAATAAATAAAGCTAAAAAAAAACCTGCTCAGACTTCTGCTTACAGCCAAACACAGCTTTTGTTTCATTTTGGTGGTGTTTTTTTTTTTTTTGAGGACAAATTTGCAGATGTAGAACAAAAAGTTAAATGTTTAAACTGTAAATCTGTAAATGTTTCAGTTCTAGTAGATGCTACAGTTAGGAACTTTGCTACTTCATTACTCTTTCAGAAAGTAAAGTAGGATCCTTTCAACTTCTGAAAAATGACAGACTACTGCCTGTATATCAAGGCAACCACTACCAAAAATACAAAGCATTTGTCTTATGACCCACCAGTTCCTTGGTTCAGATCAGCCTACTGGTGGATGACTGGGGATGTGTTCTGGACTTTACTCACATCTCAGATCATTCAACTGGGATGCAGCATGAATTAAATTGTGACAGTTTGTTACATGCACTTGCGGGCTATGTCTATACCATCAAACTAAATAGCACCCAGTACATTTCTGGGCTTTCCAATAGTTATCTGTATTATCTATAAATTGTTAGAACAGTCTGTGTCTTGCTTTGGGTTTGTCCAATTAGCAATTTCCTAAACAACCCTTGGGAACAGTACATTTCTAGGCACCATTTCCAACCAGCAGTTCACACGCAGCCACCCTGTTTTCAGAGGCTCCTCCCTGCCAGCTGGCCATGAATTTTCCCAAGAACATTTGATTTATTAGTGTAGAGGTAGCCATAGGGAATCCAACCTCAGAAATGTGTCTTTCTTCAGGTGAGATAAAAAACGATCCTCCCTCCTGTTTCTTCTTCCTCTCAGTCCACTCCTCACAGCTCCTTCAGCTGATGTAGGAGAGGTATACATAGTAGTATGCTTTTAAAGGATACTTTGAATATATTAAATCAGTGCAAGTTTCTCTAGCTGTATATCTGTTTTTAGATTAAATTAAACATCACAGTTCTGACAAACAGAATATGAAGGCCGCCTATGAATTTCCCTGGACAAAAAAAACCCAAAAACCCGTAAGTATCCATTCTACAATTGTACAGATTATTGACAAATTCTATTGCAAAGTTTTACAAGAGTATATCAGAATATGTCCTTCTCTGATCACCTTTCCAGTCTGATTGCATTGCCTCTCTCTCTGCTTTTTGCCAATAGTGTTATTTTCTATGGGTTAGTCTTTCTGGGGAATGCAGTACTGGAAGGAGAGAAAGAAAAGGGCACAATCACTGTTCTGTGTAATTCAGGCATCGTGCTTGGGTGAGAAGTGCTGTAAAACAACCTAATGTATTACTATAGCTGTACAAGAGAAAACATCCTTTTTGCTTGCAACTATATTTGTTATCAATTGCAGGTGACTCAAAACTTGAATTATATTTTACTCTGTGCTAAACACAAGAAGAAATTAAAAATAGGTTTTAAATACTTTTCTTTTAATCCCTAAAGAAAGCCGAAAATGTGTGCAGCAGGTCAGGAGATTAGACTGTGGACTTCAGCTGTGATTGGGAAGTAAAGCATGCTGACAGTGTGTGCTATAGGAGTGCTGCTGATACAGTATGTTTACTGTCAGTGATTAACAACAAGTACAAGCATTGCGTATAACTTCATCTTTGTCTTCTCTCTCCCATTTCCTGGTATGTCACTTGTGCCTGTTTTCTGTCCAAGATGCTTGTAACCATGAGTCCTAGTCCTACGTCAAATTAACTCATCAGGCCTACATTCAGAAGGAACATTTATATTTATTAATTTTGATACCTTATTAAATTAGGTAGTAGAATACTTTGCCAAAATTAACACAGCATTTTGCGTACACTTTGAGGATAAGCTATTTTTATAGAGACAAATTATTTGCAGGCTTTTGGTAAACAAAAATCACCAACATGCAGGATGCAGTAATGGTGAAATGTGCCCTCTGGTATTTGGAAGAACACCCTCCAGTGCGTTGACTTACATTATTCTGGATACACACTGGAATGATTGTACTGCTAATGCTACTTAAAAGGTCAATATTTATCACACTGTGCAATGTTCCCAATGTCTTAACTGCTTGTACAGCCCGTACTGCGACAGGATATGAGCCTTTTCAAGCTTCACTGCAATTATCCTCAGGACGCCCAGTGGGATAAGAAAGAGCTTTTACGCCATTTTCACACATCAGGAGTGAAGATACAGGAAACTAGCTCAGATTGCTAAGGGCAGATCTGCAGCGAGGTATGTTTATACGGAGGGTGCTCCTCCGTCTGCATGCCTGCTCTGGTGTTTTCCTCTTACCTCCCTATCACTATACCACCCTGGCACCAAATGAACTTGCATCAACTCTTCTAGCAGGTTGCCAGTAATGTTAGGACATACTTTCCTCCATTCTCCTCCTAAATGACCTATAAAATGCCATTTATACATGGTTGCTCCATAAATATCCTTTCTGACCCATGCATCTGGGTTTCCTGCTCAAAAAAGCATGAGTATGAGGGAGCAGGAGGAATAATTTACACTCACATTTTGTCTGGACACACAGATGGGATGCAGCCAAGACATGCATTAAGACCTGGCAGATAAAAGACCCCTTGAATCATGTTGGTCCCCCAGTCATTCAAACATTACAATCAACGTAATCATATACAAAAGGACCTATGATTATTTACTAATTTTATGAGGAAACAGAAAGTTTACTGGAGAGTGAATTGCACTGTATCTCCAAGGGCTAGAAGAGGCTGCTCAAATGCAACTGTGTAATATACTAAATATCACTTGAAACTAACATGCAGAGTGATTTTTGAAGTAGGATAAAATCTTTTACCTAAATCTAAACAAAAATTTGGATGGGAAAAAGCAATGAAATTTCATTTTTCATCCTCTACTTTCTGATACTTATTTGCAATTACAGTTATAAATTTACAGATTTAGTCACAAAAATGTGATATTTTGGCCTAACATCTCAGTATTGTGCTTTTTTTTAACTTAATAATAATAATCAGTTTTCTTATCTTCAGAATACATGTTGGTATCATCAGTTCATCTTAAACAGATACTGCAACAAGCTCCCCAGGGAAGTGGTCATAGCACCAAACCTGTCAGAGTTCAAGATGCGTCTGGATGATGGTCTTAGTCATATGGTTTAGTTTTAAGTAGTCTTGCGAGGAGCAGGGAGTTGGACTTCATGACCCTTAGGGGCCCCTTCCAGCTTGAGATATTCTATGATTCTATGATTTCCATTATTCAGCAGACATCCCTGGAAACCACTAGTAAGGACTTCTATTAAATCTGCTATTCTGGAAAAGTTACAGTATTTTTAAAGAATTAACAATGTTGTTAAATACTACTACTACTACTACTACTATTGCTACTACTACTATTACTAGACTTCAGAATAGGAAAGAAAGTAATCTGGACAGCTGTACACCCATTAATTTGATCACCATTTTGTCTAGAATTTAGACGATATTTTAAGAGAATGAATAATTAAATATATGGAAGTAATGGGAAATAGGGTAAAATGTAACACGGATTCACCAAAGATAGATCACATTAGCCTCAGCAGACATTTCCTTTTGATGAGTTAATTGATTTTCTAGATAAAGGAAAGGCAATAGGTTTAATCTAACTGGACTGCAGTAAATCACTTGACATGTAGCCATATGGGAAATCGTTGGCTAAACTGCAGAACACATAGTTTATATAAGAATTAGATGCAAACAAATGGAACAACATAAGAGGGTAGTGCAAAAGTATTATTGACTTTAACAGGTTAGGGATAACCAAAAAGTTGAGTCAAGTATTATCCCTGAGGTTTTTCCAAAACTAATGCTTAAGAAATTGAGCATATCTTCATTACTAACCTTGGCACAAGTCTGTTGCTAATGCACAATGTTAGAAGCTATTGTTGGTAAGAGGAACTTGAATACCATTCTAAGAGAAATGAGAAATATTTATTGTACACTTGTACAAAAGTACCAGGTAATGTAATTACAGTTTAACAGGAAGAATTTCTTCCACAACGTGGGTAACCGTCAATTAGGCAACACGGAGAAAGTAAAACACCTTGGAGTTCTGGTCAATCACAGGAAAAGTATTAGGTAACAAAATAGTGCCATACAATATAACAGGTATATCTAGGAAAGACAAGAAAACATTGATGCCAGTGTTTGAGGCACAGCTAAGTCACAAAATCACAGAATCTCCTAGATTGGAAAAGACTTGTAAGATCATCTAGTCCAGTCATTAACCTAACACTGACAACCCACCACTAAACCATGTCCCTAAGCACTATATCCACACAACCCTTAAATACCTCCAGGGATGGGGACTCCACCACTGCCCTGGAGAACACGTTCCAATGCCTGATAACCCTTTCAGTAAAGAAATTCTTCCTAATATGCAATCAAAACTTCCCTTGGCACAACTTGAACTCATTTCCTCTTGTTCTATCAACTGTTACTTGGCAGAACAGGTTGACTCCCACCTCTCTGCAACTTCCTTTCAGACAGTTGTAGAGAGCGATAAGGTCTCCCATCCGCCTCCCTTTCTCCAGGCTAAATAACCCCAGTTCCCTCAGCCACTCCTCATAAGACACGTGCTCCAGAACCCTCACCAGCTTCGTTGCCCTTCTTTGGACATGCTTCAGTGCCTCAATGTCTTTCTTGTGGTGAGGGGCCCAAAACAACACAGTACTCAAGATGCGGCCTCACCAGTGTCGAGTACAGGGGTAAAATCACCTCCCTGGTCCTACTGGCTGCACTATTCCTGATACAGGCCAGGATGCCTTTGGCCTTCTTGGCCACCTGGGCACAATGCTGGCTCATGTTCAGCCAGCTGTCAATCACCACCCCCAGGTCCCTCTCTGCTGAGCAGCTTTCCAGCCACTCCTCCCGAAGCCTGTAGTATTGGCGGGGGTTGCTGTGGCCAAAGTGTAAGACCCGGCATTTGGCCTTATTGAAGATCATACAGTTTGCCTTGGCCCATCGATATAGCCTGTCTAAATCCCTCAGCAGAACCTCCCTACCCTCAGGCAGATCAACAGTTCCACCCAGCTTGGTGTCGTCTGCAAACTTACTGAAGGTGCACTCGATCCCCTCATCCAGATCATTAATAAAGATGTTAAACAGGACTGGCCCCAGTACTGAGCCCTGGGGGACACTACTCGTGACCGGCCGCCAGCTGGAGTTAACTCCATTCACCGCCACTCTCTGGGCCCGTCCTTCCAGCCAGTTTTTTACCCAGCAAAGTGTATGCCCATCCAAGCCATGAGCAGCCAGTTTCTGCAGGAGAATGCTGTGGGAAACGGTGTCAAAGGCTTTACTAAAGTCCAGATAGACAACATCCACAGCTTTTCCCTCATCCACTAAGTGGGTGACCGTGTTGTAGAAGAAGATCAGGTTTGTCAAGCAGGTCCTGCCTTTCATAAACCCATGTTGACTGGGCCAGATCACCTGGTTGTCCTGTGCATCCAGTATTCACCTAGAACATTGTACAGAAATTTAGTTGTTTGTGTTGAAGAAAGAGGCAGTGAAACTGGAACAGGAGAAGAAAAGAGTTGCTTACACCAAAGATATCTGTACTCTAGGTGATTTAACAGTCTTTACACACAAGGAGGACTGTGAAATGAGAAGAAATCAAAACCACTGCATATGTGTAAAATAATGTAAATTTGATCATATTATGAAAGTGATAATATGATGTCATGCCTGCGCAACCAAAGGACTGTACCCTGTAAGCCAAAAAACCTTCAGTCCAGTGTTCTTAGATGAAAAAAACAGGATAAATCGCTTCTCCTCCTACTGGTGTAATAAGGTCTTTAAATGACAGAAAGCAAAGTATTTTAACCATGCACACACATACACAAATAGATTTTCTGATACACAAAAATAAATTTATTTCCAATTCTCAAAGGTACTTTTGTTCCAGGAACATGACTGTAATTGCCACCAGCAATACACATTCAGTGCTTGTAATATATATTCCAATAGCCTGAGGGATCCCAGTCACATACTATGGTCTTGTTCTTTCCTGCACAACAGAGAAAAGGAAGGTTTGTTTCCTTATGATCATCTTTATTAAAAAAAAAATAAATAAATAAAAAAGGTAATCCATTTCAAATTAGTTAAGTCCCTGTGTTGCAGATACAGCCTGGTGCAATGGTTCTTATGTAGTCATTTTTATAAAAAACGGAAAAGATGTACATTCCCATCTTCAAGAAAGGCCAAAAGGGCAAGTGGGAACAGTCAGCATCACTTTAGTCCCTAGGTAAATCATTATCACTTTAGTCCCCAGGTAAATCATTGACCAAGCACTCTTTTAACGGATTTCTGGGCAGATGAAGGAGAAGAAGGTGACTGGGAACAGTAAAAAATGGATTTACCAAGGATAAAATTTGCTTGACCAACTTGAGTGCCTTCTATGATAAAATGAATGACTGGATTTGTGGATGAAGTAAAAGAAGCAAGTATTATCTGTCTTGACTTTAACAAGTCCTTAAATACTGTGTCTCACAGTATTCTTATTTAAGAATTATAGTCTGGCTGGGTGGACAACTAGATGGGTTAAAAGGTAGTTGGATGGTTGGGGGACAAAGACTGATAGGTCTTATTCTATCTTGTGGCTGGTAACAAGTCGTGTCTCCTGGGTCCAGTCACGTTTAACATCTTTATCAATGACCTGGAGGAGTGACTGCTTATCAAATATACAGATGGCACCAAGTTTGGGGGGAGCAGTCAATATACTTGAGAGCCAGAGTACCATCAAGAGGAACCTGAACAGACCGGAGGAATAGCTCAAAAGAAACCTGTTGAAATTCAACAAGGAGAAGTACAAAGTCCAGTGTCTGGAAAAGAATAACCCCTTGCAACCATAGAAGCTGTGGAGCTGCTCCACAGAAAAGGCCCCATGGAGCCAGACTGACAGGGAGCTGCACAAGCCAGCACTGCGCACTAGGAGGAACAAGGGCCACCAGCACCCTAGACTGCAAGAGCAGGGACACAGCCAGGAGACTGAGAGAAGAGATTGTCCTTCTCTCCTCAGCACTTGTTAGCCAAATCTGCATCTACTTTTGGGCCCTATAATAAAAGACATTGATAAACTGCAGTGAATTCAGTGGAGGCCACCAAGATCATCAGGGGCTGGAGCACTTACTGTAGTGCTGAGGCTGAGGGAGCTGGACTTGTTCATTGTCAAAAAGAGACAGCTTCAAGGAGAGGTCAATGTTGGAACAGTCTTCCTGGGGAGGCTACGCAGTCTCTGTCCTTGGAGGATTTCAAGACCTGACTGGACAAAGCTCTGAGCAACCTGGTTGGACACAACAGCTGACCCTACTTTGAGCAAAAGGTTGGGCTGGGGGCACCCTGAAGTACAACCTGAACGATCCTGTGATTCTATATAACCGAAAACCTCATCAATTAAACGTTTCATACATTTACACGAAGCTAGTTGTATAAGAAGAAGAAATAAATATTGTCAGGAGTCAGACAAAAGATAATGGAGAGTTACACTAAAGAAGCAACAAACAAAGAAAATCCATGTTCAGACATAGTGATTTGTAGCAGTGCTGGTTCTGGGATTTCTGGCCTGCATTCCAACATGGTACGATTGATATTGTGAAACAGAAGCTTTAGCACATCCACTGGCTAGCCATAAGTCAAGAAGCCCAATTTCTTGTTCTGCATGTTCAAAATTCAGATATGCGAACCTCATGTAAGACACCATCAATTCAAAACAAGTGTTTTGCACCAAGTCTGAATGGATGTAAATCACTTCTTAGCCTACGGGCAAAAATTGAGTCAGGACCAATGAAACAGGCGCACGGCTTTGCTTCTAAACAACAACCGCTTTTTAAAAATAAAATCATAATAAACAAACTTCAAGAGCTACTTAATGGAGTAGTGGGTTTCCCCAACCATTTTTCTAACTAACCAGATTGATTTTGTTCCGTTTTTTTCATTAAAAGTATTACTTCAGACTGTGAGCTCCTTTGCCAATTTCTAGCCTGCAGAGAATTTTAATGACTGAGTCATAAACCTATCCAAAAATGGTATATTTAATGGAAATTCTAAGGGACCCTTAACTAGAGTAAGTGTTGGGTTATGCTGCAATAATAATAAACAATAACAGTAATACTAATAAAAATAACACAGTTTTATATGTACCCATAAAAGACCATTTATATGATCACTGTACAAATATTTAAATTTCCAAAATACTGCATTTTTCACAATTACGGTGATGCTACAGACTTTATAAACTCTTCCAAAACCTTTGGATCTCAACGTGTTGCATGCTTTCAACTCTTAAGATGGGTTAAGGATATGCATTGACAGGCCTCTGGTCCTGGGACTACTGATTAGTTAAAAGGACTTTTTTTACTAAAACTTTATTAACATTTCCACTACGTATATTTTTTAACATGTACCCCTTAATGAGGAAGTAAAAGGTTCAAAGTTTCAGGAAGTTCTGAAAAATCTCCAAGTACAAATCGATGGTAGCAACCTGTTTAATAAATTATGAACAAAAAAAAATAATCAGTTAATATTCATTATCAAAAAGGCAATTTCTTATAGAGCTGTTTCTGCGTGTCCTCAGGCCGTCAAACTTACTCCCTGGCTTCCCACTGTGTGGAAGTTTCAATTAGAATTTCATGTTGAAATATACGTTAACACCTTCTTATATATATTTTCGTAATGTCTGTTTAACTCTGGCTGTCACAACTTGGAATGGATATTTTTTTCTTTTCCAATAAGCTGGTTGAAAAAAAGGGGAAAGATATTGAATGGTTCATAAATATATAATGTTTCCCATTTGTTATATTCTGCAATCAGAGGCAGCAGCTTTAAACTTGCATATCAGTGCATAATTCCACGAACTTAAAAAATTGATCTGCCAATGTCTCCCCTCTAGCAATCTTTTAATTAAATGAACTTCACTCACCTTACTGCTAAACTCCGTAGGTTTATTTTATACTGAGATTTAATGTATTTTTCAGTGAAGTTTTTGGTTGCTGTTTTTAAACTGTAAAGGTTGTTTAGTAAACAAGTGTTTAATAATATATACAAGGTGACTGAACATAGATCAATGCCAATTATTTATTCACAATAAAAAACTTGGAAGTAATAAGGTTCTTTTGTATTCTCGCCAGCCAAAGCCAAGAGTAGGCCAGGTTCTCAACCACAGTAAACAAAATTGAACTTTTAATTTGTAGGAAACTGTGCTGATTTACACCAGCTAGAGGTCTGCTTTAAGAACACTTTTTTCCCCATATTTTTATATAAGAATGGAATTTGTGGTGATGGCAGTTCTGTTTATCTACATGAGTAAGTTAGTAGACGGTTCAACACAGAAAGCCATGATAGCATCAGTAAGAACCTAAAATATTGTGGATCCTCTGCTACTAGCTTGTGGAAAACTTATCTGATCAGGTAGACTTAACAGCTCAGATTACAAAAGTACAGGCCAAAAGGAGTGGCAAGTCTGTAGCTCCAGTGGGTCAGGATACAGACCCTAACAATTAATTAATCTAGCAGTTGTACAAATTTCATAGAATCATAGAATCATAGAATCATAGAATCAGTGAGGTTGGAAGGGACCATTAAGATCATCAAGTCCAACCGTTAACCTACCCTGATTTAAAAACACCCACTTCTAAACCATGTCCCTAAGCATCTCATCTACCCTTTTCTTAAACACCTCCAGGGATGGTGAATCCACCACCTCTCTGGGCAGCCCATTCCAATGTTTAATAACCCTTTGAGTGAAAAAATGCTTCCTAATATCCAATCTAAACCTGCCCTGACATAACTTGAACCCGTTTCCTCTTGTCCTATCACTTGCCACGTGGGAGAAGAGGTCAGCCCCCATCTCTCTAAAACCTCCCTTCAGGTAGTTGTAGAGGGTGATAAGGTCACCCCTCAGCCTCCTCTTCTCCAGGCTAAACAACCCCAGCTCCCTCAGTCGTTCCTCATAAGGCTTGTCCTCCAGACCCCTCACCAGCCTGGTAGCCCTTCTCTGGACACGCTCCAGCACCTCAATGTCCTTCTTGTAGTGAGGGGCCCAAAACTGAACACAGTACTCGAGGTGAGGCCTCACCAGTGCCGAGTACAGGGGGATGATTACTTCCCTACTCCGGCTCACTACACTATTCCTGATGCAGGCCAAGATGTTGTTGGCCCTCTTGGCTGCCTGGGCACACTGCTGGCTCATACTCAGCCGGCTGTCCACCAACACCCCCAGATCCTTCTCTGCCAGGCAGCTTTCGAGCCACTCCGCCCCCAGTCTGTAGCACTGCATGGGATTGTTGTGACCCAAGTGCAGGACCCGACACTTGGCCTTGTTGAACCTCATACCATTGGCCTCAGCCCATCTGTCCAGCCTGTCCAGATCTCTCTGCAGAGCCAATCTACCCTCAAGCAGATCAACACGCCCCCCCAGTTTAGTGTCGTCTGCGAACTTACTGAGGGTGCACTCAATCCCCTCATCCAGATCATTAATAAAGATATTAAAGAGAACCGGTCCCAGCACCGATCCCTGGGGGACACCACTTGTCACTGGACACCAACTGGATTTAACTCCATTTATCACCACTCTCTGGGTACGGCCATCCAACCAGTTTTTTACCCAGCGAAGGGTACACCTGTCCAGGCCACGAGCAGCCAGTTTCTCCAGTAGAATGCTATGGGAAACGGTGTCAAAAGCCTTGCAAAAGTCCAGGTAGACAGGTAGATTTGGACTTTTTAAATGCTTCAAGGGCATGCTCAAATGCAGGAGCATTAGGCAAGGACGGCACAGAGAAGGTGTGCGGATCTTCCAAACTGCTGTTAGACATACAGGGCTGCAGCTGCACCACAACCCCCGGGCTTCAGGAGCCAATACATGGGGCTATGAAGGGTGAAAGATGAGGTGCACACTGCCAGCATACACAGGAGGAGCCCCATTCATTGCCTGCACCCAGGCCACTGCTGATCCTGCGACTGCCAGCGTGTCTTCAGTAAACCCAAACCACTGGAGAACTCTGCTGACTTCACTGTCTTACGGGGTAGGGTAGGAAGTGTAGGAAAGCAAAGAGCGCCTCAGCTTTTCCCCATGTAAACTACGATCTGCTGCCAAGAGAACAGGAATGCCAGCTGACTTCATGCCTCACCAGTTTCTTAATTTCCTCTTTTTTTTTTTTTTTTCCTCTGTCATCAAACTGGGCTTTATGAAGAAGCCCAAGGGTGGAGGAAGACCACAATACTTTCCTTCTCCACTGAGGTTTTGAGACCCTGCAAAAGAAAATCTTCCACTGTTAAAGCTAGAAGACAGCATCAGCAACCGTATTTCTCCCCGTGCTGTATATTACAGTGCTGCCTAAAGTTCCACCAGAATCCAAAGGATATTTATGTTTCTAAGCATCCCACATGCTTGTAAATTGAAGCAGCAAAAGCTAAATGCACCTGCCAGTGGTTTTCAATGCCCATAGAAAATATTGCTCTATTTCCCCTTTCCTTCCCCAAAAGCCATTGCTTCTAAGCCATTTGCAATACTGCTAAGGAATTATAACTGCAGCACCAGACATTACATGACAGCTGTTTGAACAGAAATACTAATTGCTTTCATATTTAATTAGCTATTGTTTAAATTAAAAATACCAACAAAACAGTCACAGCAGGCTCATTTTAACAGGAGGTTTATTGGTCCAGGCACTAGCTCAAAGAGCAGCAGGCACTGGATTCACGCACTAGCTCTCTTTAGTCCTGAGAAACTGCCAGTGCATTCCTCACTCAACAGCTGCTGGTTCATCCCACTGGCCTGATCTTCTTCCTAATGATCTTTTCCCTCCTGAAAAGGCAGAAACCGAGAGATGCCATCCAAGGCAGGGGGGAATTATTTCACCTGTCCTTAAACATTAATAATGTAGATGCTTAGAATCCCTTTATTAACACTGGGGAGTAATAGCCCCATTTATGCAGCTAAAGAGTGTTGTACTTTGATGCCAGGGTGTATCATGTCCACAACTGCTCAGGGCTGCCCACTTTAGCAGAAACAGTCTGCTTCCACACATTAGAGCACTTGGCCCTAGAACATCGTGATTGTTTGTGCGATTTTTTTCCAATTCAGAGTGACTGAAATGACACAGTGTTTGTGTCACGGGGAATGGTGTTTTAACATCAGGAGGATAATGGTATGTGCTCTGCACTCTTCAAGGTGATTTGGGGCTGTGACGCCCTATTGGATTTGGGAGCTGGAACCACTGCATGTGCATATTGCCTACGTGAAATTGTCTCTGGGGCTTACTATCTCCAGATTGACCTTTGGTGTCATCTTGGCAGGCAGTAAGCTCAGATGAAAGGGCATTTAACCAGTTTAGATGGAGAAGGGAACAGGTTCTGGGAGAAAAGGGGAAAGCTGAGTTGTTTGATCATGTAGATGAACACTTGCAGTGTAGAGGCACTTACAAAATATAACTCACTCCTTCCTAAGGTCCACTACAAGTTTGGGTACAAGAGCTTATTTTCTCTATTCACTTTGAAGAGAGTATGCTAGGTTAGGTGCAAATACTTGTGCTACAGAAATCCAAAGTTTGGCAGGATGAATATGAAATACTGTGCCATATAAAAGACTGGTCTCAGAGGCTGTCACTCTGACACGTTCAATCTGGAAGTGTAGGGTATTGCATCTGGGGAGGAATAACCCCATGCATCAGTACAGGTTGGGGGCTGACCTCCTGGAGAGCAGCTCTGTGGAAAGGGACCTGGGAGTCCTGGTGGACAACAGGATGACCATAGGCCAGCAATGTGCCCTGGTGGCCAAGAAGGCGAATGGCATCCTGGGGTGCATCAAGAAGAGTGTGGCCAGCAGGTCGAGGGAGGTCATCCTCCCCCTCTACTCTGCCCTGGGGAGGCCACATCTGGAGTACTGTGTCCAGTTCTGGGCTCCCCGGTTCAAGAAGGACAGGGAACTGCTGGAGAGAGTCCAGCAAAAGGCTACTAAGATGATTCGGGGATTGGAACATCTTTCTTATGAGAAAAAGCTCAGGCACTCAGGTCTTTTTAGTCTAGAGAAAAGATGACTCAGGGGGGATCTTATCAATGCTTATAAATACTTAAATGAAGGGTGCCAGGTAGATGGGAACAGTCTTTTTTCAGTGGTGCCCAGTGATAGGACAAGAGGTAACGGGCACAAACTTGAACATAGGAAGTTCCATCTTAACATGAGGAGGAACTTCTTTCCTTTGAGGGTGGCAGAGCACTGGCACAGGCTGCCCAGAGAGGTGGTGGAGTCTCCCACACTGGAGACGTTTCAAACCCACCTGGATGCCATCCTGTGCAACTGCTGTAGGTGTCCCTGCTGTGGCAGGGGGTTGGACTTAGATGATCTCCAGAGGTCCCTTCCAACCCTGACTATTCTGTGATTCCCTCCACTCGCTGTGTCTCATATGGAAATACTGCAAGCGTCACTCCAGGCAACAGGGGAGATGCATAGCTGGTGCAAATGCAGTGTGGGACCCCAGTGACCTGTGTAGTGCACGATGTGGACGTCCCAGTGGCGGGCCGATCTAAGAGGTACAGAGTTGTTTCCCTGAATGTGGAGATTTTGGATTATTATGTGCTTGAGATACCAGCAAATGGCAATTGCAGCATTTTCAATTGAATGTGCTGCTACACAATGACTCTCTTTCCCGTCTTCTTCCTAGTGACATATAAAGAAGTTATTATTAATATATTTCAAACTGCTTTCCCAGCTGCATGGCCATTCACTTTGCTGATTCTCAAAGATGCTGGCAAGTATATTGCAGGTACAACTACTTACTTAAATAAATATTTGTGTGAATTTTCATGTAAGATTCCCTTTCTGCTGATATTCATGAAAAGAATATTGTCTCACCCAAGTATACATGAAAATCAAATATTTAACTGTTGCAAACACTGCCAAGGACAATTTTGTTTAAAATGTGTGCAAATATTCATGACAAATGTTTTGTGATATTCACTCAGCTCTGAATAATTAACAATGCTTAAATTGCAACACATGTAACAAAACCTATTAGTTCTAATAAGTCAGTACAGTGGAATTAATCAGGTTTTCATTTAAGCAAATGTATTACAAACTAAATTGTTTCATAAGCTGTCAAATGCATAGAAGCACAAAAGTTTGCATTTGTTTTAACTACCAAGTCCCAGGCTGGTACGTGGTGTTCAGGGTTTGGTTCAGGTTCTGACTGGGAAGCCAGCTCACACGTGGGGGCAGCGGTGCTTGGAAAGAGACTTTGTGGTAGGATCCCTCACTCCTAACCTCAGCTGTGTGAAAAACAAGGGTGGGAAAAAGTCGTCTCGAGTCTCCTGTAAAATCAGTGGAGTCTGCAGAAACACTTGCTCTTCCCCAGGACAGGCGCCTATGACAGGTGGAATGAATTGCAGTCTGGAGGTTCCTGTCACTCTCCATTAACTGTAAGAGGAGCCTTAGCAGCTCATTTAGGCTAGACACCTACAAGACAGATAGAATTAGGTGATATGAATCTCTTCCATTACAGATCCCAAACAACAAACTTGGATTAGGTGAAATGAACTCACCTCTAGTTGGCATTTCCAAGAGACTGTAAGGGAATTGCATGTTCTGCTGAAAAGAGTTTTCATTAAAAACCCCTGACTTGGTTATTATGTGCCATATTTCTTTGCCTGCAAAAATATGACAACACCTTTGCCACGATCATGATCTTAGTATGAAGGTCAAAAAAAAAAATAATGTATTTATTCAAATCTGACTTTGTGACTGAAATATGTACATAAGTATTGAAAAGTTTTCTTTCAAAAAACAAGTTTCTAGCCTCCATGGCTAAAAAACAAAGTTTGAAAATATATCCCAAGTGTCTCTCGATACTCAAAGAAAAAAAAAGAAAAAAAAAGAAAGGCAACTTGAAAGATATTACAATTTTTCCTATTGTCATGATCTTTAAGACACCCTCATGACTTTTGGGGACCCGACCCCTGGTGTTTTTGTACTTATGGTTGGAATTATTCAGATAAAAATACTTTTCCCATCCTCATTGAGGTTTGTGAGGATGCATTTGTTTTCCTAAGGCAAAATATATGTGCATTATATTATTCATTTAAAAAGTATAATAGGCAGAATCAAGGAAATGCTCTGGCACTGATGTATGACTTCATGCTGAATGCATACACTGTAAATCTTCACACAATCCATGAACAGAGTACATAAAGGAAAGCAAATGTGAAACAATTTTCCCTATACTGCATTATCATTATGGTGTGAATGTTTCATTTGGGAACGGAAACATTAATACAAAGTGAACTCTTCTCTATTCAGCCCACAAACTCCATGTCGGTTAAAATATACATTAGTTGGCAAGGGAACAAATACTTGATGCTGGAGAAAACCAATGTGGAAACAAGCTCCTTGCTAGCTGTTGAGGAAAAGTTTGTCCCTCTGAGTCACGCATTATAGTCCGCAAGATACAGGATGATACATCAATTTCCAGCTACTGCTTTGGGAAAGGCTCTGACAGAATCTGGTTAGATTTCAGTTCACACTGGAAAATTGTGTGCTATAGGTGTGATCCTAGCAACGCCAAGCCAATTGTGCCTGCTCTACCTAGGTGTGCCATGCATTGAGCATCTGGCATAATTAGCAGCCTATTGGCACACCAGAAGCATATGCAGCCACATTGTGCTTTTCTCCTCAGCAGACAAAGTGCAGACAAAGCACAGGCTGTAGCTTCTCCCTAACAAGATTCCTAAACAGTCACAGTAAGATCTCATGCAACTGTGATTACAGTAGATTTCAATATGGCCAATTCTTTTACTTTTTCATTTTAAACACAATGGTTTCTGGTTTCTGACTTTTAAAATAGCATGCCAGAAGTGTTCAGATGCTATACCAACAAGGGTCATCTGCATGCCTGGAAAGGTCAGTTGGAGATTTATATTTTTACAAATTTTCTGCTTAATTTTGATGTTATGCTAAACTTTAAAATGCCTTCTGAGTTTGTTTTTTTTCAAATTAATTTCAAAATTTGCCATCAGCAAGATTTCAAGTCAGTGTAGTGTTAACTAATTTGTTTTTCATCGAGTTCTTTATTAACAAAGAAATCCCCTGATTATTACACTTCTCTGACTTTTTGATAATCTCCCTTGCAACCAGTCACATAATGCCTGAATACTTTTCACTGAAATATTGTTGAGCCAAAAGAGCTGATGGGCCCTGTAATTAACTTCCAAATAATACCAAAGTAATAGGATGTTGTAAATAGCGGGAGTCAGAAATGGATTTGTGCCCTGTTCAGTAGACCCGTGGCATTGAGCACAGCCTTTGAGCTGAGCCTCACCCGCCTTTCCTTCCTGTTCTGCACTCTTACTAACAGCTGCTACATTCTCAGTGCAATGCAATTTACATGTTACAGCGCTTTTCCTGACTGCACTCCGGGATACTTAACACATTCAAATGACCACAAGCTATTCAGTCCTGATGGGCAAGATGAAGCATAGTGATGCCCCCTCAAACTTACTTCCTTTCCAATTACAAAAATAAATTAGCTGAACCTAACAGCACAAACCTGAGAAATGGATATTGCAAAGAAGAGAGTACCTTCAAGCTGGGCTGAGAGTGATAATAATCTAGCCCATAATTAAGAGTAGAAATATGCCTCACTATTAAAACAGCCATTGCTTCATTTGCAGTTGATAGGAAAAGAGTGAACTCATTACAACAGCAATGTAAGGCTTTCCATACAAGTGCCATAAAAAGACATGACAAATATAAGTTAATTAGCCACATAACATGCCTTGATGACACGAAATTCCTGTCATAATCAATTTTATGGAGAGATAAGCAAAGTCATAACTTGCTCAAAAGTGGAAAAGTAGCTGCAGGATGAGGAATATAAATCAGGATTTCTGCTTCACTTTGAAGCCATAAGGGTTCGTTGCCCCATATACACGATATGAAAGTGCAGGTGTCCTCAGTAACTTGGGTATCAAAATTTGTTTTCAGTGTTCTTCTGCAGCAGCAATAGAAGTTCTTCAGGGACGGTGCATGGCTACTTTGCCTCCAGAGATGGGGTAGAAACCTGGGAAAGGAGCAAGAACACTTGCTTTGCACCACTTGCTCCAGTCTAGATCACTCTGTGCATGTGTATGGAGACCTGGAGAGAAAATGCAAGCCGAGTGAAGGACAAGTCGGTCAAGAGCAGTAAACTCTCACTGACGGTACCCACTGGTAACCTCTGAGAACATTCTGGACATGAAACATCCTGCTTCTTCAGGAGTTCTCAACAAATGAACTTCACAGAAAGGGATATATTTAACCAGTAGATTTAAGTACAAACAGATTTTTTTTTACTGTTATACGGTCTTTTTCTTTAGCTTTCATCATTGCTTCTTTGGCGCAATTAAACCCAGGAAACAGTATTAAATATAAAATGAAAGCCTGAGGCACAAGTTCAAATGCAAACTGGAACTCAGTAATGTTTAAGGTTACTTCCTTTGTCTGCTTTTAACATTTTCTGCCTTACCCAGCAGACTATGTTTCTTTTAAAGCTGAGATTTTGAAAATGAAAATGTAAAGTTTTGCCTTTTCAAAACATGGATGACATTTTCAAGAGTCCTTCTTCCACCGCTCCTTCTGTATTTTTTAAAGCAAACAAAGCTGCTATAAAAAAGCAAATAATGAAATTTGAGAGAAAAGAGAGAGAAAAATAGAAAGACAGAATATTTTGTTTCATTTCTAACCAGTTCTGAACTGCTTGTTCCTATTTCCCATACTCCATCAAAATGATCAGCTAGTAATATTTGTTATTAAAAACAGGTTATAGATGGTTCATAAACTCACTTGCTGTTTTCCAGAATAGGTCATGGACATGAGAAAATACTCTGATTCAGACTCAAAATCTTACTTCTTACAAAGGATTGTGACTTGTAATATGATTTCTCAGCAAATTTTCCTATCTGTCAGAAACAATTAAACACAGAGTACTCTACTGTGTATTGTAAGTAGAAGTCATTCTGTTTCTTGATAGATTTCCCTATTTACCTGCTTCCTAAACTATCTACCTAATTAAAAGTAGCTCCCTATCAGATCAAGTTTTCAGTAGAAAATGGTCATTTTTACAAATCAGAAAGAAATGTTAACTGGAAATATTTCCCTTAATTTCAGTAAGGAATCAGCAAACTTTTTTGATCGATTAATCTAACGAGATTATGAAAATCCTGTAAACACCTTTAATACATTACTAGAAAAAAAAATGGAAAAAAAAAAAATAAAGCATGTTAAATGAGCCTGAAGCTTTCAGGTACTATCTAGGTTGATATTATCTATAAAATAGGTTATATAATAGGTTAATAACATGACTGCTAATCACTGCTTAGGTTAATGCAATTCACAAAAGGCAATGAATTTGCAGACCGTAAAATAAACGTTTGCAAAGCCTGATCTCTGCCTGGATCTAGAGCATGTAAATAATCCCTTATCCTCATAATCACTGGAGTTCACCAAAGGGTACCAAGGGAAATGAAATGGGAATGGGAACGAAACTAATCTACGGATGTGACTCTGATTTGAGAATAGGGAGCTGAAGCAGAACCGTAAAGTATCGTAGTTCTGAGCAGAGCTCTGGAGGTGCACCAAGCATAGCTAGCTGTATCCTCCAAAAAATTAACAGCATAACAGCCCCCTTAGCGTGAAATTACCCTGTGCATTTTCCTAGGGTAAACAGCGGTTTTCAGAACCTGCACAACTTCCATTCATCCGTCATACCGTTGACTTCTTCAAGCTTCTGTCTCTTCTGTTTCAGATTCATTGCTTCTAACTTTTTGTATTTCCAACTTCTCCATTTCCCACTCTTCTTTACTGTTTCATGTTTTATTTCGCTCAAAGCTCAAAAAGAGAGCTCAGAAAACTTTCACTAGAACACCTCCAAGAGGATGCTGGTCTCTCAGTAGCTGCCTATTATCTCTCAACCCTGTGTGACACAGACAACGAATGCAGAGCACTCGAGCTCAGAAACGTCAGGCACGGTATTGAATCACTGTAACATCAGTTCATTTTGCAGTGACAAGGATCCTTAAGATAAGGGTTTAAAACTTCCTTAAAGCCAAACAATACAGGTACCTGTTTCAATGAAATTGAAGCTTATTTCTAAGTCTTTTATAATCTTTCTCATTTCTCATGATCTCCTCTTCCTTCATCTTTCAATCTCTTTCAACAACCTTGCATATAGGAACACAATAAAAATGCTCTGATGTCCTTGTTGGTAAATAAAAAGCATGGTGAAAGCAGGGTGCATACGAGTGTAGTTTACTCCTAGTATTAAGCTATTAGAGAATTCTGGGAAAAAAAGTAATTATGAAATTATTGATCTGCTACCGGCTATATGGCCAGATTTTAAAGGTGTGTAATAATATCCCTAGGTATAAGTTCTAATATAAGGTAGATTATTTTAATTTAGCAGCAAAGCTTAATGGAAAAAACTATCAAGAACTATTAAAAGATAAAGATTTTTTGAAAAGCTTTTCTTGCTTTATTTATTTAGACTGTAATACCTTTATTCATGTGTTTATGGTGTGAAGTTAGTAAGTAGGATGAAATATTATAGTAGACGGAATTTTATCACAGCCAGACTTTATCTAACTTCAGTTTATTAATTAATGTGCAACTTCTCTGGTTTGTTTTGTTTGAATGTAAAGGCCATTTATACCAGTATTACTCATGCAGAGGAGTGTCTTACCATGCAGAATGCCACAAAGCACTCACTATATTTAAAGGCTTTTGCAGTTACTCATGTACTTGAAGGTCTAGTTACCCAAAAAGACAAGTTTAGTGTCATTTTAGCTGCCCGATGGTGTCTTCTCTTCTACTTCTCCAGAAGCATCAAGCTTCTTTTAGGTCCTTTATGATACCTGTCGCATCTCTGGAGATCTCTTGGATACCCCACAACAAAACCAACCTGACACTGACTGTCTATGTTGGTTACTGAGTCACAGCATAGGTTTCTAAGCTCCTGATGCAGTTGGTGGAGATCTAAAGAACACTGAGTGAAACCTAAAGAATTACTCTTTACCAGCTACTAGTACCCAGCACTATTGCTCACATGTAGGTATCTCGTGTCAACTGAGAAGCTTTGAGGTGTCCTTCCTAGCCAAGGATGGTGTCTTGCACAGGCCCTCTGTGATCTCTGCCCACCCCATTAGGATGTCTCAGACTATATAGGCAGGTTGGCTGGCACCAGGTGCGTGTGCATTTGGCCAAAATGAGTCCTCAGTGTCCACTGTGCAATGAGATGAATCACTGCCTGATGGACTCGAGGGTGTCTGAGTCAGTGTTAGCTCACACCAGGGCTGTTCCCAGCAGGAAGAACAAATGTTGCCATGCTGATCTGGTGGTAGAAGATACGTGGACACTGATCACTCCTGAAAGTTGACTTCAAGGCCAGGAAACAGTCCCAGGCACTTCTGTATCATTTAGTATAGGCGTAGTCTTACTGGGTAGGCTGTTATTTTCAGTCTTGTTGCTTTATAGTGCCTCTGTTGCACAAACTAGGTTTAGACAAGTTCACACTCATGCAGATTTATTAGAAGCCTCTGTACCTTATGTCATTCATCAGTTCTAAGGTTAAAATTTACCTTTAGAGAATATAAAAAAATCAAGAGGAGAGAAAGAGAGAGAGGAGGAGAAGCCATGGGTGTTCCCAGATGAGCCTCTTCACCTGGGATCCCATACAGTGCAGTGGGTGTCCCCCATAATATTTTGCCACAGTACCAGCATAGTTTTCGTCAGGACCCACTCAAGCCCCCCATTGGTTGTTCCTGCTTAGGATGCTGAAGCACATTTTGATTAGCAACAGAGGATACACGCTGAATGGCTGCTAAACTTTATGCTTCTGTGTTGTTAGAGTCCCTAAGATAACTCAAAAGCTACAACCAAAGTGGAGGAAAAGGAGGTAAAGAAGGGAAAATTCTCACACTGGTGGCAAACGCTTCCCTTGATAGCAATACCAGTGTATGCAGGCACAAGGCCATGAGAATACTGACATGAGGAAAATGGCAGGAGAACAACGTCAGAAAAACAACAAGGGGAAAATGCTGCCACAGAAGGTCTGGGACAGCTTGGGTGAAAGGGTGCAGAGCTGCTAAGGGCAAACAGGCAGCAGAGTTGTGGGTGGAAAACCCTTAGCACTAAAAAATGCCAAGGCACCTACATGCGACATCTCCCTCGGTGTGATCACTGATGATGCACTTCCAACTTTTAACTAAAGCACAGCTGAATTCAGAATGCTGTACTCTTCCCTCTTTATTTTAGAAATACTCCTCAGTGCCAATTTAAGAACCTTTATGGCTTTTGTAGGAAAGTCATGCTGTAGCAATACACTATCACTAAAATGACTTAGAAGGAGAGATCTATAAGTGTGTGGCATGGCTTACATAAATCGAAGTACATTAGGGATCTGGGCAAGTTTTTACTCTCACTTACACCATTGTGAACTTAAAGTATGTAAATCAGTACCAATTGAATTACTTTTGATTTGTCTTACTGTAAATGCACCAGTGTAGTCCATGAGTCAGCTTTTTAATTAGAAATCCTAGGGAGACTGAAGCTGGACTGGCATTTTTCACATTAATTATGTTTTTTCAAGGAGACTTGAAACTGAGAAATACTCCATAATTTGGATTAAAATACAAATAACATTAAAATGATATCATTTGTTAATCTATAATCTTCATTGCTGTAAGTGCTCCTGAGTCTCCAGCAGTGAACTCTAGAGCATAAATGAAAGATTGTTCCAGAGGCTACAGAATTGACAGATCATAAAAAAACATTAATAACATAAAAATAATTAATAGTATTGGAAATAGGGTAAAGCAGACTAGTTTTTCTTAATTCTACATTTGGAAATAGCGTGAGACAAAAGTCAGCATGAACCTTTCCATTGATTTGACTGTTCTGTCTAGTCCCATACACAGCATCACACAGACTCTGTACCAGCACTAAAATCTGTACTGCTGGGCTTCTGTGTCTGCGGAAGAATAACAACCAGGTCATTTTTAGCATAGGAGAGACTTTAAATGAAGAAATATAATACAGTATTCTACACCTACATACCACTTTCATGCAAGCAGTAGGATTTATGATTGCTCCCACTTTTGAATTGCCTCTGCCTCTGCAGCCCTGTAGTCTCTGGCATGTGTCTCTCACATGGCTTTTTTCCTCTTTTTGCAGGAGACTGACACAAAGTAGAAGACACAGTGGCGTGTGAATGACATGACAGAGTCTAATAAAACATGGCTGATGGCTTGGAATTGCCCAGAGACTAACCTTGGCCTCACTGGGGAAAAGGTAGACAGGCTTTCAGGAAGAAGATCACGTCTCTAATAATGTTCAGTCCATAAAAATAAATGGTAAAAAAAAAAAAAATTATCTGAAGCAGATGTAGGCATAAAACCACCATTATACGCAGATGGGAATAAGAAACCATCTTTAAAACCCTCAACCCTGCAGCTGGGCAAGCTTCACACTGGAAAGTCATTCAGAGGGGAATTTAGATGGTCTTTGGCTTCTGCAGAAAACCAAACACTATATTATAATCCCTATCTCTGTCAATAAGGAAAATGTTAAATGATACTAACAAAGCATCTGCCTTTTTTCCTTTCTCACTACTCTTGCAATCTACTTTCCTGCTGTAAAAAACTGTGGGTTGGCTTTCTTTAGGAGTTGACCAATAGAAAAAAAGCTTTCTGTGACAAAAATAGGAAAAGATTAGATGGCCAGAGGGTGAGTCAATATGGTAAAGACAAAAATGTCCCAATGACATATGAAGATGGACATGTATACATGATTGATAGAAAGCCCACAGTTAAAGCGAAACAGTATTTGTTAAAAAAGTCAAAGCACAGTTAAAAAAAAGGATGTTAGGCTAACAGAAGTGATATTTTAATTGATTAAATACGATCTTCCCACCTCTTTCAGAACCAACTGCTGTACAAATTTGGTGGACTTGATGGCATTCTCAGGCAGAGCGAAGATGGCTGCTGTGTAATGTCTACCAAACCTCTGGCCATTAGAACTCTAAGAGCAAAAACAGCCACAAAACTGCTGGGCAGAAAGACATTGGTGGGTCCAGCCGAATAATACCTGTGCTAAGAGCAGATAGAATTACTATTAAAGATTCTAACATTTTGCTCAGAGTGCATCTTCCTTTATTTCAGATCTCCAGAGTTCTATGACCAAGCTGGTAACCTGACCCAAAACATAAACTGTTTTCCTGAAATTCCCAGTCTAAGCAGGCTGAGAAGATTGTGAGTGTTCTTTGCTTTTTTCAGTAAGTTTTTCACATTATATTTGGGAATCCTAAGAAGTCCAGGTTCACCACTGATTTTGGATTATCTAATGTGAAATGAACACAGTCATTTCACCCAAGGAAGTTCTGCTCACAACTGGTTAGAAGATAAATTTGATACAAAGAGCTAGGCAATTAAGAGAAATAACAAGAGTTCAAACTAAGGGAGATGAAAAATAAAAAAAGACAGCAGATTAAAACTATGCAGAAAACACTATTTTTTTTCATTAGAAATTTTGAAAAATCAAACGAAAATTTGAATGAAAATCCAAAATCTTCAAAAATCCAATTGTCTGAAAACTATTCTGTATCAATCATTCAAATGTTTAATTTTGTGGACTCTTTCTTCTCTGTCTGGGGGATGTTGTCTTACTAGCTTTAGCAAACATTTCAAAAGGTAATTGACAAAAGACAATTGTGGACTAAAACTCATAATTTTCTCAAATTAGAAGTGCTGACAATGTCCAAAACGTTTATAGCTTGTGGTGAATATTGTGCCCATCTTTATGGCAATAGTCGCTGTCTAAATTCTGTAACATTTCTCCCATTTTCTCCCATTTTCTCACCACCTCCTGACACATAGCACATTGCCTATTGATGTGATCCAGCAAGACAGATTTATGCCTTTCCTTAATGTCAGGCCCCTTATTTAGCCACCTATTCCAGGTTCTGCTGCTGCCGAAAGCCACTCTGCCTATATTTAAGTTGATCATAAGTAACGTCACATGAATCAACACAAGTTTTGACTTGACAAGGATTTCCATTTTCAGAGTCTGCTATATTTTCCTCAGTCCAGTTGAAAAAAATATGGAAAGCAAGAACCAGCTGTTCTTGCCAATGCTCATTGTCAGAGGAATCAAGAAAAAGCAAAAGCACAGTATCAGTGCCCTGAGCAAGTAAAGGTTTGATAATGAGATAGCTGCTGATACATGGTTAGTACTGGCTGGATATATTTAATAAACAAGAAAGCCAAAGCAACAAAAGTTCTATGGGTAAGCTAGTGAAAATAAAACTACCTAAATTCCCCACACCTTTCTGCTTAAAATGTTTATTGTCATGTGAGGGATGAATCACCCAAATACGTTAAAGTACTTGTTAGTTGGAGGGCATCCTTGTTAACAAGCAAATTGCATATGATCTGAGTCTTTGTAGTTAAAGTCAGCATGCCCTCTTCATTCTCAGAGGGGAAATGAAGTAGGACAGAGAACTCCTGATGTGTCTGAAATAGAAACAAGAAAGTGGATAAACTAAAAGGATTACTGATTTATTGCAACATGTCTCGAGGTCACTAGCTTTAGGACTGATGTCACTACTAACTTATGCAAATACACTTTCTGGTAACTTATTTTCCCTTTATAGATTTGATAATCTTATTCTTTGGGGCTTAAACTGGCAAGTGATCCATGATCCTATCATCTCTGTATCTATACTGGATAGGTAAGCAAACCCTAGAAAGGAAATGTATTTTATTGTGGGACAGTTTACCCCAGTTTGAAACCAAGAAAATCTGAGAGAAAAAACAAAAAAAAAGTTTTGCTTACATTTAAAGAGTTACACCAATATCTCTTAATTTGCATAGGTTAGTTTTAAAAGAATAGAGAGCTGCAGGGGGCAAGTTCAACTTGCCGAAAAGTGCCCAACACAGTGAAATCTCAGCTTGGAGTCCATAGGCATTGTCTCCTAAAAATAATAAAAACTAAAATAAATTACAGATCTTTGTATTTGTCCAGGGACATGTAACTTTCATTCCATTACCTATGGTAAAGATAATGGCTATTGATTACCTCTGCAGTATTCCCTCATGTTTGCAAAGAGGCAACTTTATGACCAGATAGGAAATCAAGTTAGAACAGACAAGAAAACCTTCATGTCTTTGAGTAGTGTGTGATCTTTGAGTTAACCGAATCCCCAAAGTGAAGTATTAATCTGTGAAGTGCACTTTAGATTAGTGCTTGGGTGGTGGCTCCTGAATTCTCTGTACTGAAAACGCAGAAGGTCTCATGGCTTTAAAACCACGTGAATAGCATGAATATATCTCAAATAGTAGGAACTCATTTGCTCTTAGCTGCAGCCAACACTATCCAGCCAGAGGTAATATGCTATGCTTAATTAATTAAAGGGATACTGTTAACATAAAAATCATACTTCATTCCGAAAATGTTTTAACCACTGTTAGTAATACCTTTTACTGCCAGGCATTGGAAGAGATTAGGAATTCTGCCTTTCTTTCTCTCATCCATATACTTGGCAAGGACTTTTTGTACCGAGGCTGATCAGATATTTCTGTTGCAACTTTGTTTTTGCAGATTTTTTTTTGTTAAAAAAGCAAAGTTTGATTTAAATTTTGTGACAAATCTCTTCAAGAACAGTGGGTGTTCTTAGGAAATAAATGTCTCTTCACATGTTATGTGAAGTTCCTTTAGAAAATAAAAAATGTGCAAAATTTTCAACTTGCTCTTTATGGCATAGAGATAATTCTGTGGGCACCTTTTGTGTAGTCACTCATTCTGTCACTATCATCCTCCAGTGACTTTGTCTTTCACACAGCAATAGAGAAAAAGAAATACAGTTTAAAGAATGTGAATGCAAAAATATAACACTGGCAGGATGTCTCAAGGTAAATGCATTGGCAGAAACTGCATTTAACTTCCTTTAAATTGACTAGATTTCAAGTTGAAAGTTTCCCATTAGTGCTTGAAATTAATGTGTCATTCAGTTTTCAAATGACAAAATACCATATAGCTAAGAAAAAAAGATGCAAGAAAGAAGCAGTATAAAAAGAAAGAAGAATAAAAGCCACCACTCCACAACGACTTCTGAGACAGTGAATCAGGCTGCCAACTGTCAGGCTGTATAACCTCTGGTTCCCGAAGTTCAAGACGAGAGATGGTGCTTCAGTTCGACATTTATGTCAAGAACAGACGAAGCCAAGTCTGAAGCTACCCACGCTATTGTGAATTTTTGTTGGAAATACATCTCTTGTTAGGGTGTTCCTGGAGGTCACTGCATTTGAATTAATATATAGGGAAATGAGTTTTTCAGTGAAGAGCAGAACTTGTGTGAAAACAGATGCTGTAATCAATATTGTGTTCTGGTAAGGACTGTCCAGTCAAAACCTTTATGCCTTAAGTATGCAAAAGTGAAGCATACACGGTACTCTCCTCTTCTTTTCTTGTTTATTGAGAGTTTAGCTTAGAGAAATGACCTAGAGCTATGATTTAAAGCAGTAAGTTTTAATTACCATTCTATACTAATTGACAACTATATTCTCCCCTTCTATTTTTATTTTTTTTTACCTTAACTTTATTGATTCTGGCAACAAACATAACAAAACTATGCAAAATCATCTTCAAGAAAGTACTCAAAAACTAAAGAAGAGAAAGAACACACACACACACAGACACATCTCATACAATATTAGAATTGGACAACTGGCTCAAGTTATTAATAAAAATATCAATACAGTCTGGTACATACCAGAATAGCTTTTTTCTGGTACAGAGATAAAAGATATTATGCGGTCTCACTTAGTACATATTTTCTTGAGCAAAAGTAGGGAGCTAATACGAGAACTGTAAGTAAAGAGTCCAATTCTCTGCTCACTTTTTTCATATAAACCAGAAACACGTTCCCTTAAATCAGTGAAATTTCACCATTTGAAACCAGTGAGAGAAATAACAAATAACCCAAAAAAAGTATATCATGCAGAAGAATAAATCCTGTCCTCTCTAATAATACAGGTGTTTTGAATACAGTCCTGTAGTCAGGATGTGACCCACAGGAGTTTGCCAAACTGATGATAGCAGCAACACATTTGAAAAGAAAATAATAGCTTCATGTGTTTCCTCCTGTCCAATTTTCTTCCTTTGTAAATCTTTTAATCCAACTAGAATGATTTCTGTGGATAATCCCTCTTCTAAAATGTTTGCATTTTGAAACATTATCTAAACAGTGCTGGCATCCAACAAAAGTCTCCCTGGTGAGGTCTTATTTGATAAGGAACTGCCAAATATTAACTCATCAAGAGCCCTCCCCTATTTTTGACCAAAGTTTGTCCACTCATAGTATGGGAAAATTAAATAACAATAAATATAGCAACATATAACACTACCCGAATTGTTCTCATCTTACTCTCACCTCTTAAATCACAAAACATTTCCCAAAGAAAGCTTCATATCTTTTTATCCAAACAAGGGAGGGAAACCAAGGTCAGGAGGCCAGCTGATATGCCCAGTATTGTTCAAAGCAGCAACCAAACCAGAAACAAGCTCCTTGAGAAAAACATGAGTGCCACAGCTTTCTTTTATGGCCACCATTCATGTCCATATCTCACAAACCCAGGTCAATGTCTCATGCAGGGCAATAAAAAGCCATTTGTAGTGAAGTAATGGAAAATACCAACGTTGCTTTATGGGTTCTTCTATGGTGTGGAAACTGGTCATACAACAGGAATATGGAAAAGCACAATAGAAATGATGATAAAAGAAAAGTCTGATTTATGAGCACGGGTTGGTTTTTATAGATTAAAAGAGGCCTAAACAAGAGAATTTATAGTCATAGAATGGTTTGGGTTGGAAGGGACCTTAAAGATCATCTAGTTGCACCCCCCCTGCCATGGGGAGGGACACCTCCCAATAGACCAAGTTACTCAAAGTCCCATCCAGCCTGGCCTTGAATTCTTCAGGGGATGGGGCATCCAAAACTTCTCTGGGCAACTTATTGCAGTGCCTCACCATGCTTATCATACAAATTTCTTCCTAATATCTAATCTAAATCAACTTTATTTCAGTTACCCGTCATATCGCTAGACTCCCTGACAAAGAATCCTTACCCATCTTTTGTGCAGGTTCCCTTTAAGTACTGGAAGGCTGCTATAAGGTCTCCCCAGAGCCTTCTTTTCTCCAGGCTGAACAACCCCAACTCTCCCAGCCTGTCTTCATAGGAAAGGTGCCCCACCCCTCTGATCATCTTCATGGTCTTCCTCTGGACTCGCTCCAACAGGTCCATGTCTTTCTTGTGCTGAGGGATCCAGAACTGGATGTAATGTTCCAGGTGGGTTCTCACCAGAGCAGAGGAGAAGGGCAGAATCACCTCCCTCGGCCTTCTGGCCATGCTGCTGATGATGCAGTCCAGGATATGTCTGGCTTTCTGGGCTGCAAGAGCAGGTTCCCAGGTCATGTTGAGCATCTCATCAACCAACACTCCCAAGTCCTTCTGCCCAGTGCTGGTCTCAAGCCATTCTCTGCCCAGCTTGTATTTATGCTTGAGATTGTCATGAACCACGTGCAGGACCTTGCATTTGGCCTTGTTGAATCTCATGAAGGTGGCATGGGCCCACATCTCCAGCCAGTCCAGTCCCTCTGGATGGCATCCCTCCCCTCCAGCATGTCAACTGCTCTACACAGCTTGGTGTCATTGGCAAACTTGCTGAGGGTGCACTCCATCCCAACATCCATGTCACCAACAGAGATGTTAAACAGCTCTGGTCCCAGTACTGAGCCCTGAGGAAAGCCACTTGTGACCGCTTACCACTTGGACATTGAGCCATTGACCACAACTCTTTGAGTGTGACCATCCAGTCAATTCCCTATCCACTGAGTGGTCCATCAGTCAAATCCATGTCTCTCTAATTTAGAGACCAGGATGTTGTGCAGAACGATGTCAAATATTTTGCACAAGTCCATGTAGATGACATCTGTTGCTCTTCCCTTACCAACCAATGCTGTAATGCCTCCATAGAAGGCCACCAAATTTGTCAGGCATGATTTACCCTTAGTGAAGCCGTGTTGGCTGGTACCAACCACCTCCTTATTTTCCATGTGCCTTAGCATAGTTTCCAGGAAGATCTGCTCCATGATCTTGCCGGGCACAAAGGTGAGACTGAGTGACCTGTAGTTCCCTGGCTCTTCCTATTTTTCCTTTTGAAAAATGGTGGTTATGTTTCCCCTTTTTCAGTCAGCAGGAACTTCACTGTACTGCCATGACTTCTCAAACAGGATGGATCGTAGTTTAGCAACTTCATCCATCAGTTCTGTCAGGATCCACAGATACACCTCAGCAGGTCCCATGGACTTGTGCATCTTCGAGTTCCATAGATGGTCTCAAACCTGATCTTCTCTTATGGTGGGTGGTACCTCATTCTCACAGTCCCTGCCTTTGCTTTCTGCAGTTTGGGCAGTGTTAGATCCTTTCCCTATCGAGACTGAGGCAAAGAATTCATTGAGTGTCTCAGCCTTCTCTATGTCCTGGGTGACCAGGTGTCCCGTTTCCTTCTGGAGAGGGTCCACATTTTCCCTAGTGTTCTTTTTATCACTGACATACCTATAGAAGCTTTTCTTGTTGCCCTTGATGTCCCTGGCTATATTTGATTCTGTCAGGGCTTTAGCCTTCCTAACCTGATCCCTGGCTGCTCTGACAATTTCCCTGTATTCCTCCCAGGAATCAAGTACATGTTGGAAAACTGTAAACAAAAAGGAAGCACATAAGGATTTGTGGGGCACAGAGGAGTCTAATCTGAAAGAAAGGAATGAAGGACTGAAGGACTTTTCACCTGAGAAGAAGAAGTAAAAAAAAATACGAAGAAGAACTGTGGGGGCATATATGCCATTTAAAAAAAAAAAAAGAAAACTAATAGGAATCTGGGGAAAAAAGTGTATTGAATTCCATAATCTTCAGCTATCTTTGCGCTCATTGCTGATCTCACACAGCTTGAACTGTGCTTGCAATGGATGTGGGGTATAGACACAGTTCTGGATACAGCTGGTGATACTGTTAGGAGGTGGTGGGCAGATGCTGCTTCTCTCAGCCCAGAGTGGGCAATAACATAGTGGCACCAAGATGTTGTAACCATCCATCTGGGTGTTTGCCTAAGAGCCATGGAAAGCACCCAGCTTGGTAAGGATCACCTAAGTCCTCCTCATGGCAGAAGCAGGTCTGATTTGCATGGCATTGCCAGAAAACCAGATTTGATTTATTGTCATGTTTTAGGTTGCAGTGATCAAGTGTAAGGCTGCCCTGCAGGTACCCCCAGATAGCATCAGTCACATGATTCGTGTGAATTGTATTGCCCCTTTTCTTATTTATTGATCCTTCTTTTCACTGTCTTTGCACCTTTGCACGATGATCTTTAAGGTCCCTTCCAACCTAAACCATTCTATGATCTAAGAGGAGACTGTGCGGAATAAACATAATAGACTTGGTCACCAATTCTCTGGGCCATCTTCTGTAATTTTTAGTCGTCTTGAGTCCCAGCTCAGCTTTCCATCGAGAAGGAATAAATAATATGACATTTTCGATAGCCAAGCATTTTTTTAACTTTAATGTATTCATTATTAGAAAGTTCTTGCCACTCTTTAGAAAAGGGTGGTCACATATACATAAAATGATACAAAAGAATCTAAAGAATTCCTCTATTTTAACACTCTTCTCAAGCGTAGGAGTTTCTGTGCAGCAGTGAAAGAGCTAATCACTGGAGCTTGGTCTCATGTAATATCAGTTAATCTATTTGTTGTACTTTATTTATCTATTGTGCTTATTCTAAAAACTTAGACTACAACATGTTTGCAAATATATGATAACAAACTCTGAAAAAACTTGAACTATGGTTGATGAGTGTATAGTACAATATATGGCGTGATTTCCAGCATGTTTCTTTACTAATTCACAGAATTCCAGGTTTTGCAAGTGGTTTTCCAACCACAATGACCCAAATTAATGAAATATCACTTGTGTTATTTCTAATTGACAGGAACTGTTGCCTTGTGCTGTTACTTGTACAATAGATCTGACAGTCAATGGGGAAAAAAATCCCACCATCTTCTCCTTCTGACCACACAGCTTAACATATTTGTGTTTGCTTTTATCTCTAATTTTAATCTTCTAATTTTAAACACTAGCTTCGGCAATTTGTTGGACTTCTGATATTATTCAGGACAGAGGTTTAGTCTCTGTAATGACCCTCATATCTATCAACAGCCTGAAGGGTAGAGAGAAAAGTAAAGTGTCTTTTAAAGTACTATCTTTGCTAAGAGCAATATTTGTTTCGGATGAGATGTGTCATGTATCTTGTGTGCAGCACTGCCTGTCTGATATGTCTTGTCACATTACTTCTTCTATCATGTGTCACGTTATGTAAGGTCATGTTACTTTTGCCAACAATAAGGCACAAAGAACTAGAACAGCAGTGAACTGCTTGCAAGAAACTTTCTTTACGCTTCCTGCTGGTTTTTTTTTGCAAGGAAGAGCAAATCAAAAGCTTCAGCACTAAACTACCAAGCCACCTGAAGAAAAGGAAGTAAAACTGCTCTAAGAACAACAGTCAACAAACTTTCTGAAAGCTGATTTAGAATCCACTACTGCATTCCCTACACAGCCTACCTTTCCATTAGAAGCAATTTAAAATCTACACAAACTAAAGGAAGATACAGAGCCTTTTCCAAAGAATTTACAATTTGCAGCTCTTATTCCTGCCTATATTCAAGACATCAAGCACCACATCCTGGATTAACACACTCTAGGTAGATTATGCATTTACTTTACCTTTTACCTAAACTGCCATTGCTCAGGACTAAATGCATTGAAATCTATACTGGTGTAAGTGAGAAGAGAATGAAGCATGTGTCTTTTCTTTCTACTTACATTTCAGCTACACAACTGCTTTTCCAGAAGTACAAATAATAACAGTACCAAGCCTGTTAAGTAGTATGCAAAGCAGAAAGAAAAATTCCTGCATCAAGATCTTAAAAGAGAACAGTTATTGTGGATCAGTATCATGTAGATGTACAAAAAATCTGTTCCTACATTTATGATCCACCCAACCATCATGCAGCACTAATAAACTATTTTGTTATTTGAGTTATATTAATTTCCAGCAGGACATTTAGTACCATTCATGTGTAACGAAGAGAACCTGGGATTCTGCCACAATATCCTCAGTAGGAAACTTCCAGAATCTCCTTTGTGATCTGTGACTGAAAATACTAGAATAAGTAATTGCTGGAGCTTTACTGGTTTTGTGTACAAAGAAAAATGTTAACTGAATTACCATTATCTCAGTAGTTCAGTCTGAGAATATTCCCAAGTTACGGTTGGCTAACCACTAGTCCTTTTGTAGATAATTCCATCTGGGGAGAAATAACCCCAGGCACCAGTACACAGGAAGCTAACTGGCTGTAAAGCAGTTCTGTAGAAAAGATTGAGGTCCTGTAGATAACAAGCTGACCATGAGCCAGCAGTGCATTCTCTCAGCCGAAAAAAGGGCCAACAGCTTCCTGGGCTGCATTAGGACATTTGTTGCCAGCAGGTCGAGGGAGGTGATCCTTCTTCTTTACTCAGCACTGGAGAGGCCACTTCTGGAGTGCTGTGTCCAGTTCCGAGCTCCTCAGTGCAAGAAAGATACGGACATACTAGACTAAGTCCAGCACAGGGCCACAAAGATGATTAAGAGATTGGGGCATCTTTCGTATGGGGAGAGGCTGAGGGAGCTGGGACTGTTCATTTTGGAGAAAAGAAGGCTCAGGAGGGATCTTATCAATTATGTGTAAATACGTGAGGGGAAGAGATGAAGTAGCGGGAGCCAGACCCTTCTCCATAGTACCTACCGACAGGACAAGAGACAATGGGCACAAATTAAAAACTAGAAAATCCCACCTGAACACAAGAAAGCACATTTTTGTTACTGTGAGGGTGATCAAGCACTAGAACAGGTTGCCCAGAGAGATTGTGGAGTATCTGTTCTTGGAGACATCCTTGGAATTGGGAAAACCTGACTGGACACAGTGCTGAGCAACCTGCTCTTGTTGACCCTGCTTGAGCAGGAGGGGATGTGGAGTACAAAATCTCAAAAGGTCGTTTCCAACCTTCTATTCTGTGACCTTTATGTGGTGGCCAGTCATTTTACTTATATGTTACACTCTTTCCAGGTTACACCAAATCACACTAGTAGTTTTCTACTGAGATTGTTTCCTCAATGATTTTTAATGAGAAGAAAGAAAGAGGATGGAGGAAACAACAGCATTTGAATAAGTCCTAAATAAGCATGGAAGTTGTCCTGCCTGGAAGTTCAGCAGAGCTTCCAGACCTTGTACCGGCATCTGCCAGTAATTTAATACAAAGACAAGTTGCAGCTAAGGTTTTTCAGACCTGACAGCCATATAATGAGAAGAGCATATGTAATGTGCCCTCAGTAGATCACATCACCTTTAGCTGCACCAGCACAGTCAGAGCTGTGAATGGCTACTGGAGCAGCAAAAAACAGCTGTTGAACTGTAGCACAGGACAGTGACTGACAAATGAGATGTGATATCAGATTTCACACTGGCCAGCTGAGGATGAATAAAACTAAAGCTGAAATATAGATTTATAGCTCATATAGACCACTGATAAACTGAATCATGAAAGCATATTTCCTTGTTATCCTAGTGAGAAGGGGGGATGTAGAAAATGTAACTAAATCTGCTGAACTGCCTTTCTTCAGAAAAGACCGACAGACTTTGTGGGGTAGGCATATATTATTCAGAGAAAGGTATTGTGTATGATTCCATTAGGGCTTTTTAAGAAAAGTATGTTGATAGATGCCTATATTTGAATTCAATTACAATGCACCTTAGTGCACAGGCGGAGGGGAAGGAGCAACATTCCTCTAGGTATGTGCTGGCTGCCAGGTGTTGAACCTCCTCTTTTTGGTGTGGCTTTTCCCTGTATTGGAATGTGCCTTCTGACTATCGGGTGAAGACTGAAAAAAGGAAAACTCAAACCTAAAGACTGTGTTTGCACAGAAAAGTGAAGAATGGGAGGTGACACCTTTGTGCTGAGAAAGGCAGAAAGAGCAAGAGTGGTGCTGTACCTTGTTTGGCAGGACATTCACCTGCAAACATGAAGAAACCCTATTTCTTTTCCAGGATGTTTACAGATTTTAGCCAATGACTATTTTATGCAACATACAGAAAAAATTCTGGAAAACAGAGGTCAGCACTCAGTTTTTCTCTCTCATATGATCGACATAACACCAAGCCTAAAAATCTAGTTTTCCATATGCTATTCCTCTGCTCATATTCCCTGTATGTTGATTTCATTTATTGTCCTATTTAGAATACAAGCCTTTCCGGAAGTAGACTGTCTTCCAGCAGTACATAACTCTGTCAGAATGGGCTCATGAGGCTGTGTGAAATCCAATAAAACATAATAACTAACAACAACAATGGCTAGCAGAATTGCCATTTTATAGACCTGAAGGAAGCTAAGCAGATTGTCCTGAATACGAGAAGTTTCTTTCCACAACTGCAAATATTCAGATCTGTTGCTGCCTAATTTTAGTTTGAAATTTAAAGACCATTAAAAGCAAAATAAAATATTTTTGAATGTATAAAACCACATTTACTTAACCAGATAATCCAAATACATCACTTAAAAAAATCAGTCTTCTAAAGTGAATAAAAAAATATGATTCTTTTGCACTGAAAACACAGTAGAATAGCGTGCTGACTATAACTTCCTTCACACTAAAAAAACTTCAGAAAAATAATCATTTAAATTCAGTATTGAAAATAATGTTTTATCATCATACACTAACTGGGTTTAAATTAAATATTGCTTTAATGACATTATTATGAGAAAAATTAAAAAGTAGCTCAACACTTGCCACTGGTTATTTTCTTAATAAAACTGTTGGGGAAAGCTTTAATCTTTTTTAAATACCACATATTATAAATCAAAAATTTCTAATTTAAACCAGCCAAACTATATACATGGACTGTTTAAACCGAGGAGCTGTCTGACAGTTCTCTGGTTATATTCGTATTTTCACAAATATTTGAGAAAATAAGAATAAATTAAAGTTCCCACTTTTTTTCAACAAAGAGACTCTTTGTGCAAGTACACACACATACATATATGTATATATGTATGTATATATATATGTAAAAATATGTGTACACTATGTGTAAACAATATGTGTACATCCACAGGGATAAATGCTAATGCCATCAAGACAGCTCAAAGTGCATTATGTCTTTCTTGCCCATGCACCTCCATTGGAATTAAGAACCTAATCCTGTAAAAATCCGTTGAATCTACGTGGAGCAGACTTGTGCTCTTGCTTGCTTACATTAAATACCTAAAATTGCAATGGTTTTTGTATTGGTTCAATTTTTTTTCATTGGTGTTGCTATATTAATTCTGCAGTCAAAGATGTGCAGCTTAAAAATCATGAGCATTTTATATATTTTTCTAAAACAAAAAATCATGTTCCATGTTTCCTTGCAATAAATAGGGTTTAGTTTATCTTTACTTGCAGTGCAACAAAATAGAAGTAAGTTTTCTGAAATTTGTGAATTTATTCCAGATTTTAATTGAGAGTATTGAAGAAGAAAATATTTGTGAATGCTTAACATACAAACTGCTCATTTTCTTAACCAGATAATCCAAATGCATCACTTAAAATAATCAGTCCTCTGAAGTGAAAAAAAATCATTTGTTTAAGAATCTCCTCAAGCTCTTGCTCAGGTCGGTAGCAATATTCCACTCTCTGAAGTCACTCAAACCATTCTTATGCCGGCAATAACTCATACAGAACAGGATCATACCAGCGAGGAGGGTGTGCGGTAAGCTTGCTACCCTGGACTTCAGAAGAGCAGACTTTAGCCTCTTAAGGGATCTGCTTGCTAGAGTACAGGGGGATAAAGCCCTGGAACGAAGAGGGGCCCAAGAAAGCTGGTTAATATTCAAGGACCACCTCCTCCAAGCTCAGGAGCAACGCACCCTGACAAAGAAGAAGTCAGGCAAAAATGCCAGGAGGCCTGTGTGGATGAACAAGGAGTTCCTGGACAGTCTCAAACAGAAAAAGGAAGCCTACAGAGAGTAGAAACAAGGACAGGTAGCTTGGGAGGTATAGAGAGATATTGTCAGAGCAGCCAGGGATCAGGTTAGGAAAACAAAAGCACAGATAGAGGTAAATCTTAGGTCAGAGAATCAAAGAATCATAGAATCATAGAATGGTTTAGGTTGGAGGGGACCTTTAAGATCATCGAGTCCAACCATTAACCTAGCACTGCTAAGTCCACTACTAAACCATGTCCCTTGGCAGTACATCTACACATATTTTAAATACCTCCAGGGATGGGGACTCAACCACTTCCCTGGGCAGCCTCTTCCAATGCTTGATAACCCCTTTCGGTGAAGAAATTTTTCCTAATATCCAATCTAAAACTCCCTGGTGTAACTTGAGGGCGTTTCCTCTTGTCCTATTGCTTGTTACTTGGGAGAAGAAACTGACACCCACCTCTCTATAACCTCCTTTCAGGTCGTTGTAGAGAGCAACAAGGTCTCCCCTCAGCCTCCTTTTCTCCAGGCAAAACAACCCCAGTTCCCTCAGCCACTCCTCATCAGACACGTGCTCCGGACCCCTCACCAGCTTCCTTGCCCTTCTCTGGACACTCTCCAGCACCTCAATGTCTTTCTTGTGGTGAGGGGCCCAAAACTGAACACAGTATTGAACTGAGGCCTCACCAGTGCTGAGTACAGAGGGACAATCACTTCCCTAGTCCTGCTGGCCGCATTATTTCTAATACATGAAGGATGCTCTTGGCCTTCTTGGCCACCTAGGCACACTGCTGGCTCATATTCAGTCAGATGTTGACCAGGGGTGTGCAGCACAAAAGCCTTAAACTGTCCTACTTACTTATTTTTTGCATTAACCAGACCCCTTTACGTAGAAACTCTTGTGCACACGCTTCTCTTCGACTATCAGGCTTTTTCTTGCTCTTGCGAGACAGCTTCATGTTTCCATCTGCAGAAGTTTAGCATCTGCAAGGTCTTTGGGAGTCCTTCTTAACATCCCCTTGGCAGCGGCTCCTCTTCTGGCCTCCTGATCCTGCTTAAATTGGATTTTGCTTGTCCAAATTGTACTGTTTCCACAGCCAGGCACACCTTTGAGTTTTCAGCTCGTGGTAGATAGGGAGATGTATCCGTACATGCTGTGGAGCATGGTAAATTTAAAAATAAGGGGCAGAATAAACAAATAGACCCTTATAAAGGTAGCAAATACTAGCAGTACTTGAACAATGACTTAAATTCCCAGCCACAGACTGTCATTATACCATCAGGGAGTGCATATTTTGCACTCCTTTTATGTTACCTCCACAACAGATGCAAATTGTCAGTGAAGCTAGTTGGGAACATGCAGTCAGAAGGATTTTCTGATAGAACATGCCCTTTTTGCAAAATTGATTTTTTTTTTAATTTATTTTGTGAACAAATATTCCATTTTTCCCCTGGGAAAAATCAGACTGACAGGTCTCCAGGCTCCTCACCTGGAAGGTTTTTGTCAGCTTCACTTTGTGGAGGCAGAAAATAAATTTGATGAGTGCTGGCCAGGCAGACTGTCAGAGCTGAGTACCTGAGCTCTCTGCCTCCTCCAGGCTGGACCACCTTTCCTCACTGGGCTGGTAGGAGGGGTAAGGCTGCAGAAAGCCTGAGTGCTCCTGCTTCAGCTGCCCTCCTGGAAAGCCGGTGTCAATCCACTACCATTGCAAGCAGGAGGTAATACTGAGGAGAGCCATTCAGGGTAGCAGGGGACAGGTTGTGATTTTGTTTCAGTTTAGATGGAAAACAGTGGTTTGGTTTTATGCTCCCTAAGTATATTTATTTCTTTTTTTTATTTTTCCTTTTTTTTCGTATTTTTATTTTCTTTTTACTTCTCTTTTACTTGGGGGCAAATGCTATTACAATAAATTATACATAATTACATTATATCATATATATAATATTAGACAAATAATATACAATATATACTTAGTTATTTGCATGTGTTTCTATATGTATCTCTCTACATACACATATATAAAAAATCTGCAATTTTATACAAACAATGTTATAGTGGTTACCTCTTAAAGTCCTTGTTATGTCCTTCATGTTAAAGTGCAGAAAGCTGTTCTCTTCAAACTTGTTACAAATTGCAGTTTAAATGAAATGCAGCAAGCTGTACTTTACGTTATTAGAAAACAAAGGAAATCAGCAGAAAAAAAATTTAGGAGAACAAAAATCTTCCACACTGAATAAAATGAATTGCAACTGAAAACACCAGTGTTAAGGTAATGTCCAACTCATGCACTAATTTGCATAGCTGCAAATAACTGTAACATTTATCAGCATGTAAATCTTCACATAGACTAAAAGACTTGCTGCTTTTCCACCTTTACAACAGCTTCTCCAATTCTTTCAGTAAAAGCTGGCCAATTTTCCACTTCTGTCCTGAGATGATCAATACTCCCTAAGTGAGCCACCTTTTGAAGTACTTCAGGACACATTTAGCTCCCTCTTTGATCTTTCCATGTCTCCTTTTAGATATAATGGATTTTACTCTACTGAGGCTTTATCCCACCAGCTCCATTTTTATTATACTTTAACTGACTTTCCAGAAGATAAAAGCAAGTTAAAAGGATAACTTTTCTTAGCAACAAAAATTAATCATGCATCCCCATTTTGGGAAGCGTCAGACACCTTGGAAACCCAAAGAAATCCCCATAAGCAATGTTTTTTGTAACATTTCCTTTTGTGGTTGTTTTTGAGGAACACACAAAGCCAGAGAAATGAGTAGAGGTGAAGCATCTGTCCGTGCTTTTTTTAAAGCTCAGGATCTATGTCCTGAGCAAAAGGGTGTTCTCAGTTGTACAAATCTAAGAAAAAAACCCAAATGGGGATAAATCCAAGAAGAAAAACAAACGTGGAGTTATGATTCCAACAAGCAGCATCTTCCCTGTTTCTCCCTTTGTGCAGTTCTGGTACCCTGTTGCTGTCTGTTCCTCCCTTTATCTCTACGCCAAGCCTGTAAGCAACAGTCACATACAGACACAAATACAATTCAAGCAGACTTGAGCAAAGAGTGTTACCGGATAACAAGCATGGCACCAGATTTCCTTGTTGCAGACTCAACTTATGGATCCCTTGCTAAAACACATGGAAACTACTTCTCCATTATTTTCTGTACCAAAACCAGGGTCTCCAGCAAACTACAGTGATGCCTACCCAAACTCTCTCCTGCTGTGGTGTAACACAAGACAGCACAGTATCTGAACTCAGACACAGGAGGCATGGCTGCACACTGGCTCTCTACGATGTCAAGGCAGCACCAGCATGCCGTGCACTCAACTGGGTTAGGGGAGGGGATGTTTGCTGCACCCTTGAGATCTGTGGTCTGCTCCAAACCATACCTGTGCCCCTTCACATTGGAGGAAAATTTGCACCCTCAGTCTTCCCCTGCCCCTCGGCTCTGGACTGGACCACTCATACGCCTCTTGATGGGATGATCATATTTGTCAATCCTTGTATTCTCACTGGGATATTCTTATGGTGCTAGGTACCGTGCAAAACCAGCTCAGTTTGTCTACACACACAGCTAGGAGATTTTCTTTGGTTTTTTTTCCTTCCTTATTGAACCTAGAATAAATACAAGTATTCAGAGGAATATACCTACAAGAAAATCTGCAAAAAAAGTGGAACAGCTGCTTCAGATTTGGGAAGAAGAAAATTATTTTTCTCCTCAACAAATTTTGGGAAGGCACTTTTTCCAAACACACAACCTGGAGTTGAGTGTTTGGTTTGCTTTTCAACGTACGTCTGAATATGTTTGTTATTAGCAGGAAAAGTCTCAAGACTAGAAAAGAAAATTGCCTTTCCAGACAGCATGAATTTTAATCCACAGTAAAAGCGGAGTCAACAGAGCTGCTGAAATAGAAGGTAATTTTCTGAACAATATCCCTACTCTTCTACCTAATTTACAAGCTGATAATTTTTTTTTGTGTAAATGAGGCAAACACTTGCACTAGATTAGTGTCAACATTAAAGAGAAAAAGAGGAGAGGAGGAAGAAAAAGAAACCAGCTCAGACCCAAGGCGTCCATTTAACATCCTGCTATTTTGTGTGCTGATGGAACTGACAAAGACAGAAGAGGTAGAGAAAGGGAACCTGAAAGGACTGGTGAAATAATAGCAAAGCTAACCCAGTGTTAAAGGGGGTCAGGAAAATATAAACTCCCTCCTCATGCCCAACCCTGGATTTGCATATTTGCAAGGGAAACTCTCCTGGAAGGATCCCATCTCTCAAGTCTGCTGGAAAGTCCTTGGAAATATCATCAGATAAAGGCAGCTGAGACCATAAACTGATGTAGGTCATGCCCTAAAAGTCCTGGTTTTGCTAGACAGGATCACCATAAGGGTCTAAAGTTGCATCTGACTCACCAAGCGGCATATTATAATGTAAGGAAAGTTGCATGAAAACTTGTTCGCAAAACTTAATTGACCGAATGTCAACACCACGTGGGTTTGCTGTCTGTGCATGTGTATGTGCCACAAGCTGGTAGAGGCTCATCTGCAGCATGGTTTTTGTGTAGACTGAATTATGTAGGATTAGCTATTGAACACCAGCTATAGCTGAGATGTGCCTGCTCTCTCAGACTGAATTTAAGGCTAACATCGCAATGCGTATACTGCTGATTTAGAGCTAAGGTCCTTCTGTGAATGCCATTCTCTGCAGAGAAATAATGCATGTGCTGCGGTTATGTCACTGCTGTAAAAGGGAGTTCACCTGCAAAAAATAGTAAAAAGAAATAGTTGATATGCAGGAAACCAGACCAGAGGAGTAGATTCAATTCAAAATGAAGACATCAAATACAGATGTCTAAATGAATCTACACGCAGGTGAGCTATGTGTCTAAGTTGCCACATAATCAATAGAGACACAGTCAATACAGTCATTGTTTTTTAGGGGGAAATTCTGCTGACAAGCGATTAGGGGTGCAATTCAGTTTCCTGCACACAGGCACAAACACCATTTGAAAGACTAGTACATGCAAACAATCCACCCACTGTTGATAGACACAACACACAGGACCTACATTAGATCCATGGCCTTAGGAGTGGACTTGTATCCAAGCAGAAAACCAGACACATCTCAGTTGTGCTTAAATACATCTCTTCAAGCATTTGAATCATATACTATATATCTAGTAAGCTGAGTCATTATCCAGTCTCCTCAAACACTATGGGTTAAGACTGGCATTCAAAATCCTAAGCATAGGATGTGGATTTATTGTAGGCACCAAGGAGTATCTTACCTGGCCTCCAGGTACATCCCAGAAGTCTCTGTCATATCTGCCAGCCCAGAGATGGTGTCACAAACACTTAAGGGCATCTCATATGGCACCAGGTGCCTACGTCTGGGCAGCTTCAACATGTACCTACTGGCTCACTGACTGGGGTCATTCACTAGGCTCCACTAACTGGCTGTCCATCGACAGTATGAGCTAAGCACATGTGTCTGTACCTCTGTTTAGGTGTCTTTATTTCAAACTGTACCCGTAAAAAGCTCCGTGGGCTTAATTTCTCTGTACTAAATTTCTTCAGCTATGGAATTTTAGATTAAAAAAACCTACTTTGAGGTTGAGACATCACAATCTGTGGCAGTTTTCACTACCCCATTGAGTGAATAAATTGTAAAGCTTCCCAGCAATATCATTATGCAATCAGCCTCTGTCCTTATCATGGATAAGTCATCCTGGTAACAGTCTGTACCACCATCATTGAATGTTCTTTTGTCTTGTGCCAGAAAAAGCCTCCTCACCCTTTCCTCTGGTGTAGAAGATGCTCATATTTCATATCTAATCAACATATCTAAAGAAAGTTGTTAGGTATGATATAGCAGCCTGGTGCTGGCAAGAGAAAGGTGGATTCATCATTTGGCTCCACACTTGCAATACCTCTCCCACTTCATAAGTTCTCCGGGATCAGACTAGCAATATGTACAGCTTCCCTTTGTGAGAAGGTAGAGGAACTGTAAGAACCCATTTTTAGTGCTCTGCCTCTTTCTCTTGGTTCAGCAAGTCTAAATGGGCTACCTCTGCCCCTTCTGCTCCAGTGACTCCCTCCTGTTCCTTTGATACAATAGCTATGGCAAGACTACTGTTCTCTAGATCTGTGTCAGTGATTTAGCAGCTCCTCCTTGTTTACCTTTTCCATCTCTCTGTCACAAAGGTGCAATCAGTCATTTGACATACTTAGTTTCAGATGCAAAAAGTTCATTTTGGATCTTCCTCTCTGACTCTTTAGGTACCAAAGGAACAAACCTTGCCACTGAGAGAAGATATTTATCTTATAATCTGTAGGACTGTGTCTGCTGCAAAGAGCAGTTCTGTCCATGTTCTGCTTCACTAGTAAAAATGATGTGACAGGCAAGCAGAGTTGTGGGAAAGAAATCTTCACTATGCATTCGAAGTGATCTTACTTCCACAGTGACAGCTTCTGAACCAGCTATTACTGTTCTGGAAAGAGATATTGAAGCTACAGCAGGTAGCTCTACGAAACTATTAGTTCAGTCTTTAACGGATGGCAAAAGCAGGCAGAATTAAGAATTACTTGTAAAGGAATAGAAAACAAAATAAAAAACATCATAATGCCACTGTTTAAAACCTTCAGATGTCTTTAATATAGTTCAGTGTTTCCTTGTCTCCAAAGGAATACAGGAGTGCTGGGACAGATACAGAGATGGACAACAAGGAGGACCAATGATAGTGAAAAACTAAACAGAATAACACTCCTCATCTTGCAGAAGTCACTGAGGAAAGGATACAACAGATGTCTCTAAACCTGCAGTAACACAGAGTGGGTGAAATGAATAGAAACTATCTCATCTATGCTAAGACCATCAAATAAAACTAGCAAGTAACAGATTAAAAGCAAGCTGTAGAGGTACTTTCTCATATGTGTGCCTGCTACAAGGCATTGTGGATGCCTAAAGCTTATCTGGATTCAAAACAGATGAGACAAATTAATGAAATAAAATTGACAGGATTCTATTAAAGACAAAGGCATCACCTTTCATTCAGGAAGTCCCGGAGGCGTAAGTCACTACTGGCAAAGGAGTGTACCAGGGAGGTGTCACCATATGTTGCCCTGTTCTTTCATGCCTCCCTATGCATCTGCCGTTGGTCAGTGCTGGAGATGGAGCTAGGTGGATTTTTGCCCTGACCCAATAAGAGTGTTCTTATGTTCACACAATTAGTGATAACCTCTGGGGAAGGGATTTAGACCAGCTACTGCGGATGCTATTGCAAAGCTTAAAATGTACATTCAAGAACCTGGCAGCATGATTCAGAACACCTCAGTTAGGCATTGAATCATCCTGTACTGTCAGTGGCTGGAAAGGGGGACCACCAACATTTTTTCACACTTTGCTTTTAATTTTTAATTAGAATAAATGTTCATAAGAACGTTTATTTGAAAAAGGGATGTGTTTTCCAAAGAAGAATGCAGGAAGAAAAAAGTACTCCCTCCCACTCCCATCCGAAATGATCTCTTCCTGACCGGGGACTACAAGTCATAATTATTTCAGATATTATTAGCACCATTATTGTATCAAATGGCAGTATGGTACAAAATTCACTGCTGCCACTTTTTAATCTGATATTGATGATTCATATAAAGTCAGATAATTTCATCCCCAATAATATGATACAAAGCTGTTACTGCATGAGTCAGTTTCCAGTAATGAAGGGTAAAAATATACCGGAATTCACTATATAAAAATATTAGGGCTGTAATACACTTCTCAGGAAAGCCAAGATCTACCTCCCTTTTTAAATTAAAATCCTCTTTTGTTGTTGCTCATCATTAAATATGTTGAATACTGTGTTCTTACCTGGAGGATTGTGGGAAGCTTGTAATATTTATAAAGGGAAGAGCCACTCATCTAAGGGCCATTTCTGTTGTATGTATTATTTATTTCCCGATCTATCCCCTCCTATGTTCACTGTCTTTAAAAACTATGATTAATAAAACATTCCATGCTGAACAGTGTGGTTTATATTCCCAAATATATATATTCAGGCCATTTCTATTAAAATGTCACGGGAGAGGTTTTTCATCACAAAAAAAGATATGTATTCTCTACTTGATCCATTCATTTTACATTTATTTTTCAGATTAATTATTCTATCTCCCTACATGACCAGTTTTCAGCTGGGCATCCCAAAGTGATTTTGTAACTGATGTAGACATACTTTGTTCTTTAACACATATGAGAAGTAACTGTAGAAGAGAATTAAAGGGAGCGATTGAGAAAATAATATTTCTTCACTTTGTTATCTTGTTTTCTTAAATAATATTTAATTTATTATTAATATATAAGAAAAAAGAGGAAAGAATGTCATAAACTTCTTAACCTATGATGTGGTATATGAACTATGAAGTATATATTGTCTTCATCTAACTTTAATCAATATTCCAGGACATATGAGAAGACTATTGCTACAGAGACCTACACCAAAAGTCCTTATTGTGGCAACTCTCCTCTTGATGTCTGTTCATTGATGGGAATGTGACTGGGTGTTCTTAATCTCAGCTTCTGAAAAAGGTAATGCATTAGTCTTGGTTCAAGAGAACTAAAGCAACCCTAAATTTTGTATATGAGAAAGGTCAAGCTATGTAACTTTAAAGTTTGGGGTTTGGTTTTTTTTTTTTGTTTAGATCAATCTTTCCCTTATATCAGGCCACCTTGTCCTAATACAGCAACTTATTACTAATTTTCAGGCATTGTGCATGTATTTTACAGAGAATATGGCAATAATCATAAAATCATAGTCATAGAATTGTTAGTTGGAAGGGACCTTAAAGATCATCTAGTTCCAACCCCCCTGCCATGGGCAGGGACACCTTCCACTCGACCAGGTTGCTCCAAGCCTCATCCAACCTGGCTTTGAACACTTCCAATGTTGGGGCATCTCAACTCTGGGCAATTTGTTCCAGTGTCTGACCACCCTCATCATAAAGAATTTCTTCCTAATACCTAATCTAAATCTACCCTTTTCAGTTTAAAACCATTACCCCTTGTCTTACTGCTACAATCCCTGATAAAGAGTCCCTCCCCGTCTTTCCTGTAGGCTCCCTTTCAGTACTGGAAATCCACTATAAGGTCTCCCTGGAGCCTTCTCTTCTCCAGGCTGAACAACCCCAACTCTCTTAGCCTGTCCTGATAGGAGAGATGCTCCAACCCTCTGATCATCTTCGTGGCCCTGCTCTGGACTCGCTCCAACAGGTCCATGTCCTTCTTGTGTCAGGGGCCACAGAGCTGGTGGCAGTACTCGAGGTGGAGTGTCACCAGAGCAGAGAGGCAGAATCACCTCCCTCGACCTGCTGATGACGCTTCTTTTGATGTAGCACAGGATACAGTTGGCCTTCTGGGCTGCAGGCGCACATTGCTGGCTCATGTTGATCTAATAATCCCTGATTGTATTTATTTTCAGTTTGTATTGCAGGAATAGCTAATGGCCCCAGTAGAAGAGCTGTCCTTCTGTGGCAGCACCGCACCAGCAATGTATGGTCCCCGATCATCAGAATGTAGATCCTAAGGCTAAGGCAAGAAACAGGAGAAATAGAAGGATGGTGAAATAACTGTAAAACAAAGAAATAACTTTATTCCTACTAATACCAATGAAAAAGCCTTTGATTGCCTTCAGTGAGGCCAGTTATGTATACTGCCTTATGTGTAAGTAGTCATGATACTCGAGGTAGAGCATAACATCCCCGATAAGCTCAAAAGGGACAGTGCACGTGGTCTTAAAACAGTTTTGAATGTAAATTTATTCTCAGACAGTTTAATTAAGTTTATTTCAAATCTTGATTTTTAATTGAAATCTTCAGTCTTGAGTCAATCCTCAATTCAAGCAGGATATCAAACACCATAAGGGGAAACAGGTTGATAGATAACAGCTGCACTGGGCCTCCAGTCTGAAGTGCGATTCTCTTCTTAAACAAGGTGTTACTACAGACCCAGCTTTGACCTCCGACATCACTTGCTCAGGAGAAGTGCACAGCACTTCCTCCAAATGATCAAGAAAAAAAAGTGCTAAGAACTGCAACCCCCTCAAGATAAACTTCAGTGAACTGGAAATCCTGTCCTGGAAATAGAAGCCTCAAGCTACATACTTCAGATCACTACTGACTTACGAGCATCTTGCTCCTTGTCTTTGTTCAATTGTTAAGACTCTGAGATCTTAAAAGTTAATCACAAATTATTATATCAGTGCAGGAAGGACATAATTTGACAGGTAGACAGACAGACGCCAGGTTACAGTTCTAACCTGAATGATTTTATGCAAAAGTCATGACCAGGAATAAATATTGACTCTCAACTTTTCACCTGATCTCAGTAAGAGTTACGCATATAAAAGGACTGAAAGACTTGACATAGCATTGCAGGATGGGACATAAGATAAGCAAAAAGCTTGTTGTCATGATAAGTACTTATCTGGCACAGAAAAGGGACTGCCTGTTAAATATGGTAGGAATAAGATAGGATCAGGACACCAGTGTCTAGAACTCTTAGCAGAACAGAGAAGTTATTTGACTGGCTCATCCCAGGAGCTAAATTTGGTGGACATTATTAATTCTGTTGCAAGCAAGAGTGTAAAGACATAGAAATGACTCAGAAAGCCTAAGGAAAACAAGGAACTCCTTAGAAAGCACTAACTCAATCTTTTTTTCTCCTCAGTAGTAGAAGTGGAGAATATTCCTAGGGAGAGGAATTAGCTGTTCTTGGTAAACTAGTGTGTGGGTGTAGGTTCACCTTCAAGAGTGTGGATGTGTTCCTCTGTTACAGATTAATGTGCTGACAACAAGTTAAGTATTTAATCTGTTCACAAGTTCTGTACAACATACTGCTTAGGTATCTTCTTCTGTAGTCTAACAGCAGACCTCTTCTAAAGATGGTAAAAAAAGGGATGATGACTTTGTAAAGTTAAGTATTTTCTTATATGATCCTTCAGGATCATCCTATTGGTCCCAGTTAGAAAAAAACCCACATAAGCTCTAGTCAACTTTTCGACGATTCTCCATTAGAGTTTTTCAGTGTTTTTTTTTTTTTTTTTTTCTCTTTATAGCCAATGCGAGAAAGATTTGAGAAATGCATATTAGATTCTGGATGCTTAACCTGATTCATAAAAGGGGTTTAATTTAAAAAACACACTTTTGTTAGTCTTTTTTTCACTTATTGACCGAGCGACTGGTAAATTCTCCTGTCACAGAGTTTCAAGTGGAAACTACTAGAAAAAAGTAGCACTCTGTCTTTCCACATTTTGAACTCCCATACTTGTCTAACAGATCATTTGCTATTCAGACTTTTATAGAGGCAACTCTGTTTCAGCCATAATATTTCGCCTGATTGTTTGTGACATTCATTTCTAGAATTCAGAATAGCATGATACACCTAATATTCTGGGTTTGGGCTCAACTCTGTTATAAAATTCAGACTGTCTGCTTATGACAGACACTCGTTAAGGAGGGGTTTGTGATTTAGCATTGCAATTACAATCTCTCAGGGAGCTTGTTTGGCCCTTCCAAAGAAATACAGCCTGGTTAAAAAATTATGTTAAGGCAGGAATGTGAGTGAAACAGTGTCTATAGCTGAAATACCTAAAACTGCCTGAGTGGCATTAGTCCCAGACCAGCAAAGCTAAAAAGAAAGATGATCATTATCTGGTTTAATTGCAAAAGGACTTTTGAAAAAAAAAAAAAATCAGCTTGAAAAAACACATAAACAAATATAACTTTTTTTTTTTAAACAGTAGAGAGGAGCAGTGAGTGAGAGACAGACAGAAAGAAATATAAAAGCAGTAAAAATCTGGTTTCATACTGCCAGAAGTCGCCCCATGGCATGACCAGCTTGCCTAGGCCTGGCTGAGCATCCTCCCCTGGGATGCCATGAGAAGCCTGTGCCTGGACAACAAAGGGCAGCTGAGGGTAGCAAGAGGGGACACTTGGGTGTGCGTGTGGGACCTGGTGGGGATTTCTTCCCCACACGTTCATTGAGGGTTGCAGCGAGCAGCATGGACACATGTACAGCTGGAGCACCCACATCTCCCAGAGAAGGGGGATGCAGGTAGGGGCTGAAAACCCTGAAGAGGGTGCTTGTGCCCAAAACCCACACAATTTGTAAGGGATGTGAGTGTGTGCATGTAAATATGAGCTTGTGCATGTTTGGGTGTAATTAATTTTTTTTTAACTTAGTTACAGAAAAGTGTTTAGAAATTTGTAGTTGGATATTTAACAATTTTGACAGTGTCTAGTATTGCAGCTTATTTGCTGTATTGTCAATACTGATCCTGAATTTATAGTTCACTAAATGTTGGTTAGTTATGTGCTATTAATAAAGAAATAGACTACTTTGATCCTGGCTTGGTTCGAACAACTTGAACTGGGAAATTTTTCACTGTGACACAAACCGGGTTTACTTTTTAAGTAGCAACTTGAAAATATGAGTAGAAACTTCTTATTACATGAATCTGGAGGACACATTGGGTAACAACATTGTTTAAATGCTAAACTAATCACAAGCACAGTTTGGAATCTTTAGAATTATTAAAAAACAGAATACAAGTCGGCAAGGTTGAAGATACCTCAGTGACCTAAAGGCAAAAACCACATCAGAGTTATTAAGCCAGAACTAACAATGTCATGGTGCTATTTGAACTGAAAAGTCATTCTAAGCTTTCTCCTCCTGGGAACTGATCCCTATCACTTTCTATCAGATTGCAGTTATGATAAGACTACGCAAGTAATAGCCCAGGAATAGCAGGCTCTAAACATTTACATACTTTATCAAGAGTGCTGATCACAGTGACACGCTCCTTAACCAAACAATAAAACAGAGGAGGAAAAAGGCTGATCTCTTTTGCATATTGTCAGTCTTGCTTTAACTCATTTGTCCATAAAAATATCTGTGTGATAGAGAATGCCAGATGATGATAATGAATAAGCACAAACCACTGACTAAAAGACAAATTGTGTGCACTCAGCAGACCAGGCTGCTTTTAATTTTTTTGGTCAATTATTTCAATGTACTGCAAGAAAGGACATCAGATATGTGGCCATACAGCCGTGATTTTTCCCATTAAATATGCAAATGGATTATTATCATATGTCATAAACCGCACATCAACTTCAGCACAAATGCGAACACAGTACTGCAAGGGACTTCATAGATTAATGAGTTCAGTCTCTGCTTTTATAGGCAATTATGTTACACATCCCATTTTATAAACTAATCAAACTTTAAAATTAATTAAGCTTTTTGCCCCTCTTGTATTGGACACTTTTCCAGACTCCTGGTTCTCAGAAACCTTCTTTTAATTTCCAACATAAATTTTATTCAGTTCCAGTTTATTTCCATTTATTCTTGCGCCAAGTAGCCTTTCCCCTCTTGGATGTTTATCATCACTGATATATTTACAGAAAGCTAGCATAATCCTTACTTAGCCTTCACTTTGCAAGGCTAACAAGCGAAGCTGTTTCACTCTCTTTTAATAAGAGAAATTTTCATCCTAGTCATTCCTGCATACCCTACTCTGCACTTCATCTAGTTTTAGTCCTGTGGGATACAGGGATTATCTCACTTGGGACATCCAAGGATGTTCTTTGCCCTTTTTTCTTGGCAACATGATATTGGTGATAGTTGGTCTGTGATCAGTCAGTTCTACATGGTCTATCCCTCTATCATTACCAGTTCATGAAGTCTCAGTTTACAGCAAAATTGTTGTTATTTCAATAGTGCTTGGCTTTGCATTTTGTATTTCTGAATTTCATCTCATCCCTGTTATTCTAGTCCTTGGGGCCATCTCTCATCTTTTCCTTTCTGTGCGATAGAAAAATATTCCTCTGTATTAATGATGACTCAAAAACTCACAGTGTCAGTAAATTTTATGAGTATCTCCCCCACTTCTTTGCTGAGGTTACTAATGAAATCCTTAAATGCAACTGATAACTTATTTCTGCTCAATATTTTCCCTGTTTATTACAATTCAAACATGTACCCTCTATTCTACTGTTCTTCACTTTCTAGTATAACTCTTTATTTTCTTTTTGTCACTTTCTAGTACAACTCTTTATTTCCTTTTTGGCACTGTGTCAAATACTTTGCTGAAATCCACATATATTAGAGCTACCATCTTTTCTTTTGACTATCAAATCTCTTTCAACAGAGTGTCTGACATGATCTATTTTTGCTAACCTAGCTTTGTGCATGATTTTATATTCCACTTACCATACTTTCTGTGTATTTTTAAAGAGAGAGTTCTAAATCCTTCTTTATAATGAATATTAGATTAACAACCTTGTAGTGGCTTAAATCACTTCCCCCTCCTGCCTTCTTAAATGTATTTGTTAATTTGCTATTCTCAAATAATGTGTTACATTTATCTTGCTAGATTTATTCAAAATACTTTCTCCTGGGCCTGTAATTTCATGTCCCAGCTCTTTCATAAATGGGGGTTAGAAGTTATCCAATCTCCCCCCCACCTGAACATGTTTGACCCTGTTAATTTTATTTCTCTCTTCACTCTATTTCTTTCCTTATTTTCTTACCCTTTTTATTGAGGAATGAGACCTTTGCTACTTCTTTTTTAATAGTTTTACAAGTCTATCAGAACTTGCCTTTGGGAAACCTCTCTTTTACTCTCTACCTGTCATGTCTTCTGCAACACTGCTTTTATCAGGCCCTTTTTTTTTCTCATGTTTTCAAATTTCTTGAGGTTATTTATCCAGTTAATTCTTTAAGCTTATGTGTTTCCTATTTTTATTCGGAATATTTTTGTCACTGATTTTTTAAAATTCCAAGTCTCTGCTGTATTTTAGTTCCTGAGCTCTTCAGTCCAACTAATTGTATTAGTTCCCTTAGATTCTCAGAACTTTCATTTTTAATATCAGGAAACTTAAGTATGAGCCTACTTTTTAAGTCTTACATTTAATGCAAATGAAATCGGCTTGCTAACATTGATCCAACTGTATTTTCTACAAACAGAATAGTTTACAGTGTTCTTCTTTATTATCATAGTCAGTTAAAAAAAATCAGCTGTTAAGGGCCAAAGGCTATTAAGAGAAGACAATCTGCTAATTTTCAAAGTCAGGAATAATCAGAATTTATCATTATTAGTAGCATTTTGTTTCCAGTTCATATCTGGAAACTAAATTCTCACAAAACAACACAATTCATATAAACATTTGTGTATATATAAATTAATAGTGACACTAAAATACTACTAAGAGGCAAAATACGTGAACTCAGGGAAAAAAATGCTATATAACTTTAGCCACCACATCTGGCACAGGTGTGGCCAGCTCAGAGTGTGGGAAGATGAGTTTCTGTCCATCTGCGCTTGTGAATAAAACCATACTTTTTATTTTACCAGTGCTGTTACAGTGATTTCTTCTACCTGTATCTGACCTCAAGGATTAAGAGGAGTCTCTCAGAAATAACATAACAAAATATCCTTGCCATTCTTCCCTGAGATAATTTTCACCTAAGCATATGCTTTTCTTTTTTTTTCCCCAGAGGTATTTGGAGTTCCTAATTCAATCTCCCGGATCTGATCACAGAGTATACAGCACACCTTGACTACTGGTCACCTGTATGACTGCAGCTTAAAGCTGGTTGCTGTGACCATTCTACTTTAAAATGCAATGGAAGTTGAGTTTAATCTAAATCCATGTCTCAAGCAGATCCAGGCAATCTATCATGCAAAAGTGGATCCTCAGTAGAAACCTAAAGAACCGGGACTCCACAGATTATAAGTATGATGTGCCAAAGTCCTGAGCTCCTTGACCAGGAGACTTGTTAAGATTAATTTATTATAATCATTGGCATTTTTCACCTTCATGTATTTATTTTGCGGTGAAATTGATGACAGATACACTATAGTTGTTAACAAAATAACAAGAGTCTCCCTGATGAGATAATAATTACGTGAGCACTCCTATAAAAACCTAAATAAATTTCACTGCAGAAAGGTACTTTTGTGTTTACTCTTCAGCACAATCAAGAAGCAATGCGGTCATGCCATCACTCCTACTGAATGCCTCAGGAAAACAAAAAAAAACTTACATCATTACCAGACACCAATATTATATCTCCTTGCCTGCAAAAGAGGCTGATTAAACTTTATTTTTGTTCAATTTCCACATGTATTTCCCAGTTTAGAAAGCACCAATCATGCAATAGAAGAAAATGGGGACTATATTAGGTCTCAGAATTAGGAAACAGATACACTAACTGCCTAAGAGTCTGTAAGAAAACCTTCATCAAAGATTTCACTGGAAGTTGTCCACAAAGAATTTTTTACCTTTCTCTGAAATGTGCAAGAATGGGAACTGCTGGACAGTGTTTCTATGGTTCAGCGTGGCAGCTCACGAGTTTCTGCTTTTATGTAAATGTAAGGTTAATGCTTTTTAAATAATATGCCTAAGCAAAGGCAGTACATTTTCCCTGAATGGTTATTCCAATTTGAAAATAAGAAACTTTTCTTTTGCCATGTTTTTTTGTGTGTTGCCCATACAATTATTCACTTGAGCAAGTTTATTAAGTAGAACATACACTGAAACAACTAACTTGCATTTTTAAAGAACAGTCATGGAAATCCTGAGCTGTTAAGTGAAAGTATTCTCCCTAGAAATTGGCTCACAAAAACTACATGCTTCATTTCGAGCTACAGAAGCAAACACTGTGACCTCTGTGTACAATCACAGTAACCAGGATTTTGCATACTTACAATGAACTGCTCAAAAATCATCAATCACACAAGAAATTGTTCTTTGGAGAAATTGTTATTGAGTGCAACTTTAAAATACACATTTTACTTTTACCTAATACTGCATGCTGGGACTTAACATTTATTGGTAAGGATTTAGAGATAAAAATTCATATAGTGCTTACTCACAAAATGACTGGCTCTCTCCCCTTTCACGAGTCATTTCTTCACTCCTGCATTTTTATTAATGTTTTAACACTTTTATCTGACGCATTTTGATCTATTCATATGAAAATATTATAACAACATTTTAGTGGCTGCACCATTAAATCCTGAAATTCATTCAAATGTATTGTATAAATGCCTATAATAAAAATCTCCAAAATTAGAGTGTAACAGATAAAATGAGTGTTACATGAATTTAAAAAAATGTAATGAAATGCAGCTGAATCTCCTGTTAGATAATGTCTGAGCACACAATGAAGTCAGGCCAGTACTGAGACTTTTGTAAGCTCGTTGAGTGCTCGAACCAGATCCTTGCTGCAGTCTTGAAAGTTTTTTTTCCTGTAGGTTTTCAAAACAGAAGCACATGCAAGCCTGCAGTAATCTCATCCCTGTGGAAGTCACTGGAGCTGAAGCACAGCCTCCGAGTGAAGAACTTAGCCAAATATCCTCCTGAATAGTCTCTTCTTTAAGGATAAAATTAGGTGTATACCTCAGGGCTACCTGCATGTTTAAGTGCCCCTTTGAATATTTATGTAGCTGCATTCCAAGAATTGGTCTTCGCTGATTTAATCCTTAGATTTTTCCTCAAGGTATTTCTTTGGAAGAATTGCATAGCCTGTGCAGATTTCTTCTGAATAGGAGGCAGTTTCATGGTGCATCACCTGGTGGGGGCATCCCAGGGTGAGAAAGAGACTGCCTGTCGGCTGGCACTGCAGCCATGGAATGAGATTATTGGTGGGGCACCTATAATAAGGTGCAGAGGCAGAACCGACCTTCCCTATGGTATATCATATAAAAAACACTTTTTGCTGCTTTACTGTGTATATATACACATGTGTTCAGGACAGTGTGTTAGTTGAGATGGCTTGTAAGGCAGAGGTTAGGTGGAATCCTGACAAATTTGAATACTTGTGTTACTGTGCAGATATTTAATGTTGGCATTGCACTAATTACTATGGAAAACTAAAATCAAATTCTTCAGCGTTGAATCTGATAAGATATCTTTAGAAGGCAAAATGTAGTATTTTGAAGCCTCTCTCCAAGCATTTAAATATAACTTTAAGAACTAAGGTATGAGGTTGACATAAACACTGGAAGAATTTCAAAATGAGAAGATCGCAAAAAAAGTAGAATTGCTCAGTTTTACAAAACAGGGTACAAGAACCTACCTGATGAAGGTATAAGAACAATGCAGCGATGTTTTAATGGAGGGCCCTTACAGTATCTTCTGATAATAAAAGAGAGAAAAGTGGGGACAAAAGTCTGGTGAAATCAATCACATTTGCAGTTAATAAAGCAGGTATTTCACAGAAGTAATGCACTGACCTGGGGAGCTCGCTCACCCACTTCAAAGAAAAAAATTCTATAGACTTGCAAAAGGTTTAGATGTTTATAAACCCAGAGAAATTTATGCTAAACAGAAAAACAGCTTATATAAGGTGGCATGTTACAGATTGTAAGACAGACACCAACTGCTTTATATCTGGATTTAAGACACAACATTCTCCAAGGACATAATACTGCCAAAGTATTCATTTGGGAACTCCATATGTTTTTCCTGAAATATGTGTTCCTGGTGACTGTGAGGTGAAATACAAAGACTAGTTAAAATAATCTGTTCTAATAATTCTTTGCAATTCCTACATTTTTTATTTATTGCTTCAAACACTAATTCAGAAAGAAAAAAAACAAACATTGCAGTATGAAAAAGTACTCAAGCTTCTACCTATCTCTGAACGTGTGTTTAAACGTGCCCTAGGGTGGGAACTTTCTTCTGGTGAAATATCTCAGAATTTGAATTCCTCACATGGTGAAATTCTAGCTCTCCTGGTGTCAACCAGGAGTGTCAATGATTTCAGTGTTTGTAGAGTTTCACCCTCAAACTCTAAGGGAAATCTTTATTCTAGCCCACCAAATCACTTCTCTCAAATCCTTCCTGAACACTCATTTGCTCTTTCATGCCTATGATAAAAAAGTCAATAACATTACAACAGCTATCTCTTTCTCTCCTTCTCTCTATATACAAATATATATACATACATACATAATTATATATGTGTGTATATATATATGCACATTAGTTATCTTCTTTATTTTCAATGCACCTTGTTTTATCTATGTGTGCCTTGTTTAGGTGTAAGCACCTTCTGATGACATCTGTCTCGCTTTCATGTCTTGTACTGCTGAAAATATTTTCACATTGCTTTACAACAATGAAAGGCCAGCTATTATGTTGCACCTAACTAGCGGAGGGCTGAGTGACAGGACATACTCTCCTGTGACAGGGACACATGCAATTCGGGAATGCCTTGGCTGAACTGCAGCATTCGAGGAGCACAGCTCCAACGCAGCTGACATGGCTGTGTTGGGTATGCTTTGCCACAGAAAGAGACGAGCCTGACGTGGGTTATATGCTGTGTCTTGGGTGATATGCATCATGTTTACAGAAATCTTCTTCGCTCAGTAGTGTTGGAAGTCAGTCAAAGCCTCAGGAGTATGGCTGATGTCCAGACTTTTATGTAGAAAACTCGTGAGTTAAGCCGGTAGCGTGGCAGGACAGGTATGATGAAAATTGACTGTTCTTTGCACTGCAGACCTTGTATTGAACGATTTGCAAATGTTTTTCTGACTTAGAAAAGATATCCTAAAAACCTGATATACAAAGTTTCAATATAACAACTACCAAGGAATCCATTGCCTTATACCTCCTTTTACCATTTTTCAAGCTCCACTGATGCCAAATACTGGGTTTTTTTCTGATAATCCAGAACCAGCTGTGCTCCTTTCTCTGCAAAGGGAAATATTGCCCACACTGTAACTCTCCTTTCGCAGGAGCAATTTCTGAACTGCCTTTAAACATTATGCACAAAATGCTCTTTTCTGGACATCAATCGAGTGCCCATGCTGAGTCCAGCCAAGGCAGGGCACCTTTTTTCCCTACTACAGGCTGGTCAGTCTCACTGCTGTGCCCAGCAAGGATCCTCTTGGAAACTGTGCTAAGGCACATGGAAAATAAGGAGGTGGTTGGTACTAACCAACATGGCTTCACTAAGGGCAAATCATGCCTGACAAATTTGGTGGCCTTCTACGACAGCGTTACAGCATTGGTAGATAAGGGAAGAGCAACAGAAGTCATCTACATGGAGTTGTGCAAAGCATTTGACACCGTTCCACAAAACATCCTGATCTCTAAATTGGAAAGATGTGGACTTGACTGATGGACTACTCAGTGGATAAGGAACTGGCTGGATGCTCGCAGTCAAGCAGTTGCAGTCAATGGCTCCATGTCCAAGTGGTGACCAGTGACAAATGGTGTTCCTCAGGGGTTGGTACTGGGACCGGAGCTGTTTGACATCTTTGTTGGTGACATGGACAGTGGGATTGAGTGCACCCTCAACAAGTTTGCCAATGGTACCAAGCTGTGTGGAGCGGTCAACATGCTGGAGGGGAGGGATGCCATCCAGAGGGACCTGGACAGGCTGGAGAGGTGGCTATGTGCAAACCTCATGGAGTTCAGCAAGGACAAGTGCAAGGTCCTGCACGTGGTTTGTGGCAATCTCAAGCACAAATACAGGCTGGGTGGAGAATGGATTGAGAGCAGCCCTGAGGAGAAGGACTTGGGGATGTTGGTTGACGAGAAACTCAACATGAGCCGGCAACGTGTGCTTGTAGCCCAGAAAGCCACGCATATCCTGGACTGCATCACCAGCAGCGTGGCCAGCAGGTGGAGGGAGATGATTGTCCCCCTCCCATGAGGGCATGAGGGCTGATGATGGTGATGATCAGATTATCATCATCTCGTGATCATCAGAGGACTGGAGCCCCTCTGCTAGGGGGAGAGGCTGAGAGAGTTGGGGATGTTCAACCTGGAGACGAGAAGGCTCTGGGGAGACCTTAGAACAGCTTTCCAGTATCTGAAGTGTGCCTACAAGAAAGCTGGAGAGGGACTTTTTACAAGGGCATGTAGTGATAAGATGAGGCGTAATGTTTTCAAACTGAAATAGGATCAATTTAGATTAGATATTAGGAAGAAATTTTTCACTGTGAGAGTGGTGAAGCACTGGACCAGGTTGCCCAGAGAAGTTGTGGAGGCCCCATCCCTGAAAGTGTTCAAGGCCAGGTTGGATGGGGCCTTGGGCAACCTGGTCTAGTGGAAAGTGTCCCTGCACATGGCAGTGGGGTTGGAACTAGATGATCTTTAAGGTCCCTTCCAACCTAAACTGTTCTATTGGTCTATGATTCTATGTTGTACTCTCCTAATTGGTTCCAGCAGTAAAAGCTTAGGGACATCTCTGCATCTACGGAGGACTTGTCTTCTGATTTGTTTGGCTCCTGCCAATGCTCCTTTCACCTTCGCTTCTTAAATAGTCACAGACTAGCCTGTATCAGGCTAGGGTCCTGCTCCCATCAATGCACCTTTTCTGAGTATGCCCTTTTGTTGCCAGTATGACTGATTGGAACTCTATTTGCTTCCATGGTATTTTATCATTTCAGCTAGGCCTCAGGATCAAGAGCTTGGTAATGGCTAGAGCAATGTTACTTAACTATTGTCAACAGAAGCGTCACAAATGAGTCCTGTGTCATAGTGTCTGAGCCTGCCTAAGATCACACTTTTTCATTTATTGCATTTGTCTTACAGTTTCTCTTTTTATACATGCCTAGTGATACGAGTGTACACAGAAAAAAAGTGTTTTTAAACAGAAAAACAAATATTTTCCAGAAGGACAGTTGAATGCTGAAAACACAGTGAAAACCACCACATCTAAAGCTCATTTTGTGTGATCTATTGTTCACAGAAAGCAGGCATACATCATTTGGTTTTATTTTTACCCTAGAATTTAATGCCCTTTGTGCAAAATGTAGAAGTTAATTGGTAGCTAACTCACTTTGATGGTATGTTTGCTGTGCTTGAGGGACATATTTTCCCAAATTGCCACATTTTAAATAGATTTTACCTTGCAGGGCTTACTTTTAGCTTATCATTACAACTTGGAAAAATTCACTACCTTTGCTCCATGCAGATAAGTCCTCCCAACACAAGAAATAATGAGATATCATGTATATATATGCAAAGAAAAAAAGGAGCAGAGAGAAAAAAACCCTCTACTGTGAAAGATGTAACAATTAATTGTTCACAGGTTGGACACAGGCATATAATTTTTTCAAGATGCATGAGGTGTTTCCTTAAGAAGAGGTTGAAGGAGGAACTCTTTTTGTATTTTCAAGGCATTCATTTTTGTCAGATGAGAGTCAGAAATGTCAAATTCCTGTATGAATAACTGCTTCTTGCTCTCACATTTTGCTGAGCATTATTGGTAGGAAGCTGCTGAGCATTCAAAATTTAGAGGTTTATCAGGAAACAGTATGACTTAGCACTCTCACCTGATCCAGCAAAACACTTTGATCCAGACCAAACTGCATCTGGGCTTTATTCATGTACTTACCTTGCTAGGATTCATCAGCAGAGGTCACTGGGCAGTTATTAGAGTTGGGCTTTAGAGAGAAACTGAAGTTACAAAAATCAGGGAGAAAAGTTGAATAGCCTTCCAGGAGATACTGCTGTGCAGCCCCAGGTTTCAGATGAAGGTATACTGCTAATTGATTATTTACAGGAACTTCATAACTTTTAAACTATTGCAGAAGGCAATTACACTGGGTTTTTTTCTGTCAGGTGGTTTGTTTTTCTGGTTGATCTTTACATATACTGGACAAATGCTAAGTTCAGTAGTAAAGTCACATCTTGGAGGGATGTTGTTTTGTTTTGTTTTTAAATCTGAATAGTAATGAAAGAAGACATTAGAATGCAGTTCCTTATGAAATCCATACTCCTCTGTGATAATTCTGTCCCTGAGCTAAAATTTACTTAACTGAAATCATATTTCTGTTTTTCAGTCGGGATGAAGATCACAGAAATGCTGACATAAAGTCAGCTTTTTACAACATAATATTCCTCTTCAGGTTTATTTAAAATCAGGACGAATGTTTTTACAAAAAAAAACCAGCTTGACATATGCAATGCATCAAGACATATTATAGGTGTTGCCCTGGAGTGTTCTGCACGTGCAAGCAGAAAGTGGGAGTTTAACATGCCAAATATCTGAAACATAAAATTAGGCAAGTAGGTAAGAGACAAGGCTATAATTCATTGTGGCTTCATGCCATGTTCTTTTCCCTCTCTGTGTAAAAAGGAAACCCTCTAGGGGTATTCAAACTCTGAAAATAAAGTATTTTAAGTCCAAAAAGATGATAATAATGTGAAAGTATTGGCTTGAAATGACAAAAGCCCTAAGCTTTTAAAACTTTACAATGCTTAAAGTTTAAAGAATTTGCATGAAACTGTCATTAGTTTACCATAACCATTATTACTGCTAACAGCAGTTCAATCATATGTCTTAAATCTGGGATTTCGACAGCTCAGGGAAATTATCATTCCAAATAAGTAATGTGAGCAACTTGCTAAGTAATCCTGAAGAGTAGTCATCCCTCATCTTTTTGGAGGAGAATTCTCCACTGGTCTCCATGTAGTTCCCTATCAGATGGCAAACATGCTTCCCATATGATTTTTTCCCACCTCCAATAAGCCCTGAATGTGTTTCTGAGTCAGTGCATCCCTTGATGTGAAAAGTTACCTAATAATGTTACATAAATATGGCTTAGCAGACTGGTGTGCTTGCCTAGGTTTACATTCCCGCAGGGCTCCAGCAGAAGTCCAGCAGATGTGTCTCCTGGCAGAAAATCAGCCAAGATAATGAGAAGAGACTTCAACTTCCATATGCCGGTATCAGCCCAGATTTAATGTGCTCCTCTGAGTGCTTCCCTTTATCAAAACTTCTGTAGCACTCTGGCAGGTTTTCTCAGCCTTTTCAAGAGATGTTCACAGAAAGGCTGGCGGTGTATAGTTACTCTGCTGCTTCTGCTTTTCCGCTCCTTTTCCATTGGCCCTGATGAACTTAAATAGAAGTTATATTCTGTATTCTCACTTACCTCCTGTGTTTGGTTGTGACCAGTATTAGTGAAAACAGTTGAATGTATGCCTATTGCTAAGAAATGCGGCCATGGGTGGCTTTAGCAGAAGTTCTGCATTTGTCTTAAAGGTGAATTAATTCTAAGTCTTTGCCTTAAATATTTCATTCTATGTTTATTAGAATAATTATAGCTGCATAATTGATCCAGTCCCCAAGAGAGCTTGGGCTTTGTGAGAAATATTAGCAGAAGGAGACCTAGGGGTTCCTCTTTTTTTATATTTCTACAGGATGGGTTTCAAGTCTTCAGAGGCAACAGGGTAAGATGCAGGGAACATCCGTAGGATGCAGACATGAAGGGAAATTATACTCAAGGTTGAGACTAGGTTGCTTCCAATTTTGCTAATTCCTTCTAGTTATGTAAAAGTTTTAGGATTTTAATCCAGAAATTCCCTCAAAATAGAGAAGGAATTTAGAGGTAAAATGACTTTTTTTTTTGTCTTTTAAAAAAAGTTTTTTTAATAATAAATTATTTCAGAATTTACAGTGTTTTTCCTATTCTTTTTGCTATATGTTTCTTTTTCCCCTGATTTAATTTCTCACTAGATTAAGAATATAGAATCTCTGAGACTGGATCAGAATAACAGTCTTTTGGAAATCTTGATGCTTACTGTTTGAATGCATAAAAACCACATGAAAAGCATTTGCAGAATAACGTCCTCCTGGGATAGGTGCTAACTGCACCGGAAATTGTTGCAACTCCATTGCAAAAAGTTTTATACTCCTCTTACCTTCTTAATGTGACTGACTGATTTACTCTAATCCCACTGCCTTCTTGTTTTCCAATACTTTTCCTGTGGAAACAAGTTTTACAATTTACCTCAGTACAGTGTGAAAAAGCTTGACTTTGTTGTTTTTAATGGACCCCAAGATAAGGAAGAAAGTATGAAAAGGGACCAATAAACTGAAAAATGCATTTTCTACATGCATGTTACTGAAAAAAGGGAAACTTGTAAAAACAAACAAAAAAAACCCCCAAAAAACAAAGTGTCTTGCAAAAATATTATTTTGAGAAAAGACCAATTTTCAGCAGTCTTCTGAGCATATTCACAAAGTTTCAATCCGTTGGATACAAGAAGACCCATTGTGCTTCTGCCCCACATGGACTAGATACAGTTGATTTTTTTCTGAAGGAAAAAGAGGTCTTACTTTAGCAAGGTTGGCAGAGTAGTTTCAACTTATTGCCTGAGCATTGACACAGCTGATCCCAGGTCCTTGTGGCATAACACTTTCCCCCGAGAACTCGGAGTGTCTCCAAACGTATTTTGGATATGAGTAAAGTGAGACCTGGCAGGGGCAGATGATATATCCAAAGTCACACAGTAAACCAGACACAGAAGTGGGAATGAATTTGTCTTCTGAACCCAAACCGGAACCCTTACCAGAGCTCAGGATATTGTCTGGAGTCAGGCTATGTCAGGATGAGATGCTACCTGAACATACCTGAACAGCTCTGCAGAACTGTTCCTTCCTGATGACAAGCTGCTACAACTAAATAGGTATTTACGAGGTGAAGGGATGGCTTAAAGAAGTCATTTCAACTAAGATATCTTCAGTCTCGCTGTTAGCTCCTGGTCCCTCCTTTCCCACTCACAGTTTTCGAACCCAGGGATGTTACGATTTACCGGACGCAGACAGCTGGAGACAACTTGTTGCATAAGGCAGTATAAACAGGACCTTCAGCCCCACTGCGGGAGTCTGTCTTCACCAGTTAACACAGTGCAATGGATGGGCACCTTTAGAGCTTGCAGTAAGAGGAGTGGCTGAGGACTGACCAGCACTTGATAGTATAGCTGGATCGACCCATTTCTCCGAGAGCAAAAATTCAAATGCAACAACTCAGTCTACAAGGGAGTCAAATGAGTATGCGTTCAGACTGAAACATGACTTGTGTGTTGCTTGTTGTACAGGGGACAACTTAAAGAGATTCTTGTTGATACACATTCCAAAACTAAGGAAAGTTTATGGTTCAAAGTGTTTTCTTTTCATTAACAAGTGTTTGTCCTGAACCAGACTCTTCTACTTTAGTCTGGTCACATAAACATTACTTCCAAATAAAACACATCTATTTGGGATATGCTATAAATTACATATAAAGGATCAATAAAAGTGATTACTTCATGATATATGTTTCTAGAAATATCATTGTACTGCATATCTGCTACTACAGCCAACTAATATATGGCCCTAAACCTATGGTAGAAACTGAGTCTCGTATTTGTAACTATTCTTGAGATATTCTATGTCTGTTATACATTGCAGGTGAGACTATTTCACTTCTGCATGACAATGTCAATAAGTATGGAAAACCATTTTGCCTTTGGGTAGCATTTTTCTAAACTTCCAAAATTTAAAAAAAATCTGATCCCAAGTTTCCTATGACTACACTGCTGCCTAATAAAGACTGCTAACCTGGTAGCTCCTTAAAAATCACTTAGTAAACCAGAAAAACTTCTATTTAGTGGAGCCAGAAATTCTCTTTTGCTATTATTTTTTCTCATAAACTGAAGTGGTGAGGAAGTAAGATAATTTAACTGCTTGTTCTTGTTAAGACCACAAATAGAGTGGGATTGGGAAGCTCCTAAGGGTGATTGCAATGCCTCCAGGGAAACACAGTCCCCCAGGGATGATCAGAGCTCCACTAATGCATTTGGACAGTACAGGATTCAGCTCAGACTTTAGAAGAGATGCTGATCACATTTTTACAGTAATAAGTGGGACACCTGGACTCAAGGTCTGCTTCAGTCTGAAGGAGTTCTATCTATAGACTGTAATTCCCAGGAGGATATCTTAACCTTCAGCCAAAGTTTAGATGGGTTCAGCCCATCCCATCAAAATTAGGTCAGAGTACAGAAAGTGTACAGCCAAGATTGGGAGTGAAAAGAAAGAAGAGGGAACCTGCCAATAGAGGTAATTAAAATACAATTCTGTCTTTGAAGGGTTCTGATTTCTATTTCTGATATCATTTATCTAATCCCTCTTTACGATAAAATACATAAACAGCCTCTGTGGAAACGAAAACAATAAAATCCTACTGAAATATAACGTCACAGAACACAATGCCAGATACGCTTGCAGAAGACTGAAGAAAAAATTTGGAAAATCTGAGAAGTAATAATTTGTCTGACACTGTTGGTCTAAGATTGCAGATTACTGTGCACGTACAAAGAACTTACCCTGTTATGAATGTTAATCAATCATATTTGTTACAACAAATAAAAATATTGAATTTTTGAATGTGTTATGAAAATTCTTTTATTGATAAAATAACATTACTTTTTTATATTAATATTATGCAGATAATGGGAAAATTTTTGCATAATTTTGGACTTGGTTTTGACCTTCTTAAATCAATCATGAGCCCCTAGTATAGATGGATTTTTTTAGGTATTATGTGTAATATACTTAAAAATAAAACTGGAACTCATTAACTAAAAAATTGGTACATTGCTTCATTCTCTGCTTTTGGCATCACACTGAGTCACAACTGAGTCACAGTTTTTGCTAAATGATTGAACTTTTGTCTTTTGCTATTACATAGCTAGATCATTAAAGAGAATGTTTACAAAAAAGTCCTGTACAAAAGAAGTACTCATAATGACTATTTGAAGATATGAGTCCTCTTTATAAAATGTACAAAAGTAAGATATGAGTTAAGAACCCCCATTGGGTCACAGATTTATGTATTCAATTGTTAATCTAAGAGACAAGCTGGATGTTCCTGTTGCTTTTCAGTCAAAGAAACTAAACATATTCAGTGTGCACTCTAATACTAGACTGCTTTCAGTTACATTACCTGCAGAGTAATGTTTCTGATTCTATTATTTTAAATTTGGCTGTATGTGGCAATGAAAATATGTGATAACTGTAAAAGAAGGAAGGGAGGTCCGGTTTCAAAAGTTAAGCAAAGATGATGGTTTAAACTCTGAAGACAGTTCAGCTGTATAAATTACACATTCTAAGTAGGTGAGGCAACTAACTGTTACAGTGGAACCATAAAATGAAATGATATTCATTAAGACAAATATAATGTGCATTTAACATAAAAATAATGACAATAATACATACAAATATTTGTTTTGTTACTCTTTCCCCATGGATTCCCTCAAATCATGTGAAGCAAAAAGAACACTTGTCCCTCAAATGGTAAAAAGAAATTAAACAGTAAATTAAAGTAAGAGCAAACATTAATTCTAGAGTAAATTTAAAGTCTGTAAAGGAGTACAGTACTTGATCCAGGCATAAGGTCGGTTCTGCAGATGCAGATCCAGCGCTGAGTAATGCATGCAAGGCCAGAACCTACATCACTGAAATAAATAGGATTTATACTCTTCACTTTAACAGAATGATAATAGTTGTGACTGAGTTTAGTAGGATTTAGAAATATGCTGAAATGTTTCTCCAAGAGAGGATAGATTTAGGTTTATGATTAAATGATTCCCTGAATTGAGGCCTGGTGCAGATAAAAATATCAACACAGATTTGAATATTGATAAATTCATTCAATCTGCTTCAATGAAATGACTTTAGATTACAAACTCTTTCAGGTGCTTGATTTTAATTTGGAAGAGGAATTGCCATTTTCTCTGCAAAGAACATACCACAAAGAGGTAAGGTAGGTTGCACATTTTTTAAACAGTTTTGTTGCATTTTTGTTAATTTCCTTAGTAATAATAACATATTTCCTTTTTATTGCCAATGGTGTGCATAATTTTCTCAGAGCCAAGTCTTGGTCTTAATGCAGGTCAAGGAGACTTTTGCACAGGTAAAATTGCTTGTTTTCACTTTGTGACAGTAGGTCCAAAATAAAACACATACCAAGTGCAGTCACAATGAATGGGATCTGTCTACTATTTTCCTTTTCAGATTTAGTTAGCATGTAATTTGAATGTAGTTTACATAGCAATGAAGAATGCTGTTGTTTGTAATAAGATGGTTTCCAGTGTCTCCAAACACAGGAATGACTTATACTTAAACATAGATATGATATACCTGATGAAGAAGTTAGATCACCACTCACCACTTTATTTGAGACCCTACTTTTGTGAGATGCTACTCTGAAAGAATAAAACAGTGTCTAAATCACGAGTGGCATTGTATCATACAAGTGCATCTGTACAGTGAAATAAATGGGGCTGAAGTTCTGATGTGCACATTGAATGTATTTGGAAGTGTTTTAAGTCACACGGGCTCTAGCACAGTCTGTGGCTGAAGGAGCATTGGCCATCAGAGTGCATTATGTGGGCTGCTAGGAGACACCATCTGGCTCAGCTTCTCTCCAAAGGAATCTACCGTCCACCCAGAGCTGCTTTTTGATATGAATCATAGAACTGTCTAGCTTGGAAGGGACCTCTAAGGTCATTGAGTCCAACCATCAACCTAACACTGTCAAGTCCACCACTAAACTATATCCCTCAGCACCACATTTACCCATCTTTTAAATACCTTCAGGGATGACGATTCCACCACCTTCCTCGGCAGCCTTTTCCAATGCTTGATAGCCCTTTCGGTGAAGAAATTTTTCCTAATATCCACTCTAAACTTCTCCTGGTGCAACTTGAGGCCATTTCCTCGTGTCCTATTGCTTGCTACGTGGGAGAACAGACCAACCCCACCTCTCCACAACCTCCTTTCAGATAGTTGTAGAGAGCAACAAGGTCTCCCCTCAGCCTCCTTTTCTCCAGGCTAAACAACCCCAGTTCCTTCAGCCGCTCCTCATAAGACTTGTGCTCTGGACCCTTCACCAGCTTCGTTGCCCTTCTCCAGACATGCTCCAGCACCTCAGTGTCTTTCTTGTAGTGAGGGGACCAAAATTGAACAGAGTATTTGAGGTGCAGCCTCACCAGTGCTGAGTACAGGGGGATGATCACTGCCTTAGTCCTGCTGGCCACACTATTCCTGATACAGGCCAGGAGTTTAAATAAGCTTCTTTAAAATTTACTGCATATATTGATGCCTTGAAACATCTGAGGACTGGACTAGTTGGTAGAGGGTGAGGCTATTTTTTTCTCAGCAATGACTAAAGGTTCCAGAGATGTCTAGATGTTTTGTCTATGTTAATACTAAGCATGTGGGCTGCCAGGCCTGGATTTTATAGACACTGGACTAAAGTCTGGTTAACTCCGCTACCTTGGACTCTTTCTTTTCAAAGGCAGCTTCATAGATCATTTTTCTTTCTTCCTTTTCTCCTTCTCCCATGTCAGCTTGCCTATCAAATCCTAGACATTGCAAATGGGCAGTGCACTTGCACTTTACTACTTGCTATAAATGCCATAAGTGAAATAAATCCAGATTCTCTCCTCAATTCACTTACATAGTCTTTTTTTGTATCCCGCTTTCTGAGAAAGAGCCCAACTATTTCAAATTTAAATATACACAGTCAATTTTAATATAATGTTCTTTCTCTGCAAATGAGATTATATTATTCACATGTTCTAGCAGTCTTTAGACAATTAGCTTTTTCTAATGTGCTTTTTTGTCATCCTTCATCCTGACAATGCCAAAGCCCCATGAACAACCAGTCTTTTTTTTAATAGCAATCATAAGCACAATGCCATATTACTCTAGTGACCTGAAACATACCTGTACTTTTCTTATGCCTCTCCTACACTGCTGTCAACTATTAGATGGTGAATAGTCAAAAATATTAGACTGAAATATGTTTCAGTTCTAAATCTTTTTTGTATGAAACATGAATAATCAAACAGATTGACTGACAAAAATACTAGAAACCACAACCTTATGTAGCATTATGATAAAAGAGCAAAAATAGCACAAAAAAGTAAATTATTCTTTGTTCATAGATCTTTAGGATTTTTGCTTTGAAACTGAAGTTGTTGGAATCTGAGAACAGAGCAGGTGTTGTATGTGCAAAGTCCTAAGAGGTTACTGATTGCTTAGAATGCATGGAAATGTATTCCAGTATCTATTACCGAAACAGCTAAATACACAGATGATTTAAGCAAGTGATTTTATGGTTTTATAAATGCACAACTCTTTGTCATGAAAGCAGCCTCAACCCTTTTATCTTAAGGGTTGAACTAATCTTACTATGTGATTTAATTACTTTCAAAGGTTTGTACCGTTATATTTGCATGTCCACTGCAGTTACCTCTGAAGTAAATACCAAGAACCAGACACTAACAGCTTCAGTTTATAAAGGCAAGGTTCACAAATTCCTATTTCAAGTTTTTGCCTTATTTGAAATGAAATGTTCCAAATAATTAAAGAAAAAACTCTACCGTAAACCAATGAAAAACAGAACAATTAATCCACTGAGGAACACGTTTTTCTTTCTTTCCAGTCCCAATGATTGTAAACCCTCTATACTTTTCTGTCTAAAATTCTACTGTACTTCAGCAGATACCTTACAACTTCTCAGATTCTTAAATTCCCTTTATTGATTTTTGTAGCTGTTGCATTGTCAGTACTATAACATGCTGGTTTTATTATTTCCCCCAACTCTCCAGTTGGGTTATTGCATTCATGTATCACTTTGAAATTTACAATCTATTTAATAGCATTTTTATTTTTTATGATTTTTTTACTCTTACCTTTTCAAATTATCTTAGGGAATTTGTTTTAGTTTTCTCTAAAATAAAAACAAACTCAAAAGCTACTTAGCTAAATTATTACTTTTATTTTGACCACAGAGAGTGATGGAACAAAAATTATTTTAGATCGATGCAAATTTCAATGTCATAATAACATCAACAGTGTAAAGCCAACTTTATGATCTGCCTGTTTCATATACTTCTGATCACAAACGGAGAAATGCAACTATCTGTGATCTTCTTTGTTTTGCTGTGTATCAGAAGAGCAGACTCGTGTTAAAGTATATGGGTATGATGGCTTATGTTAAAGGAAGAAAAGAGAGGGTAGGAGAAGAAAGAAAGAAAGAGATTTTGCTGTATGGTAGCATGAGGTTTTTAAAACGATCATGTTGAGCATTTTGGGCTGTAGTAGAATTCAGTGTCATTAAGTATGGATTTGGGTCTTCTAAATGGTGGATGAGAACTCTCATTTGTACAGCAACTTTCCAGATTTCAGACCATGTTTTCATTTTACAGTGGAAAAAAACACAACTTTGCAAATAACTTCTTGCAGCTGGAGGTTTTTGGGTAGTTAATTAGCTTAAAATGTAAGACACCTAATGCAAGGCCATGCTTAGCTGAATTAAAAGCATCATCATTGTGGTTTAGGTGCAGCAAGGACTTCAGAACAAAACTCTAAACATCCCAGAAAAATGACCTAGGTCTGAAACCATTGAGTGGAATACCAAATTTTTCCTCTCTCTTCTTGATGAAGCTGTCATCTGATGAGGTATATCAGAAATGTTTAGCATTATCTAAGTCTCATTTCATCTAAAAATTTCTGACCTCTTCAACACTGAGGCTTTCACCCCTATGTCTCCCTTTCGCAGCAGAGTCGGCTGTGTACTGGTCCAGTAGTGGCATTCTCAGTCCATTTAGTCCTGAGGAGAAGCATTTCAGACCACTGGGAACTCATCAAAGCCTGCTTTTACTAGGTTGCGCTTGCTGTAGGTCAGTCTCAAGGCACATGAGTAGGACAAATTAAATAAGTGTGTGCTGACTAATTCCTCTAACATCTGCTCTGAGGATAAGCACAGCCTGTTGATTTATAATTTCATCAGTCCAGCATTTCACAGTAGCAGTAAGTGCACTCTGAAAAGACAGGAATTTTTCTTGTTGTAGAGGAAAATGTTTATTAGGAACGTGAAATTTAACATTGGCTCAGAAATTCAGTATTGTCTCAACATCAACAACGTTTGGCAGAAGTTAGGGGAAGGTCATTTGCCAAGATCTTGAGTGGTCCAGTTGTCATGTTACTATACAGAGAAACCATATATGGGGATACATGTACCATCATATAATCACCCTGAAATACAATTATCTGTATAGAAGCCTAAATCTTTGTAAAACAAAACAATCAAAAATCTGCTTTAATGGGGTGGATGGGAAAATTTGCTAAGCCAGAAAGTCCTGGGCATGGTGTAGTAGATTCTGTACAACGATACAACGTGCACCTCATACACAGGTTTGAAGATGTTGAAGGTGGTCTGAAAGGTGGTGCTGCAGCAATTCCTAGGCAGCTTTGGAATTGAACCTGGCAAGGGATGTAAAGACCAATAGGAAGGGTTTCTTTAAGTATATAGGAGACAAAAGGAAAACCAGGGAAAATGTGGGCCCGCTCTTGAATGAGATGGGTGCTGTGGTGACGGATGATGCAGAGAAGGAGGAGTTGCTGAATGCCTTCTTTGCTTCTGTCTTCACTGCTCGGGCCAGCTCTCAGGAGTCCCAGACTTTGCAAGTAACAGAGAAAGTCTGGAGAAAGGAAAACTTTCCCTTGGTTGAAGAGGAACAAGTTAAAGAACAATTAAGTAAACTGGACACCCACAAGTCCATGGGGCCTGATGGGATGCACCCGCGAGTGCTGAGGGAGCTAGCAGAAGTCATTGCTGGGCCACTCTCCATCATCTTTGAAAGGTCCTGGAGAACAGGGGAGGTGCCTGAGGACTGGAGGAAAGCCAACGTCACTCCAGTCTTTAAAAAGGGCAAGAAGGATGACCCAGGAAACTACAGGCCGGTCAGCCTCACCTCCATCCCTGGAAAGATGATGGAACAGCTCGTTCTAGGGGTCATCTCCAAACATCTGGAGGAAAAGAAGGTTATCGGAAGTAGTCAACATGGATTCACCAAAGGGAAGTCACGTCTGACTAATCTGATAGCCTTCTATGATGGCGTGACTGGATGGGTGGATGAAGGGAGGGCAGTGGATGTTGTCTACCTTGACTTCAGCAAGGCTTTCGACACTGTCTCCCACATCATCCTCACAGACAAGCTTAGGAAGTATGGGTTAGATGAATGGACAGTGGGGTGGATTGAACAGTGGCTGACAGATAGAGCTCAGAGGGTTGTGGTTAGTGGTGCAGAGTCTAGTTGGAGGCCAGTAACTAATGGGGTCCCTCAGGGGTCAGTACTGGGTCCAGTCCTGTTCAATAGATTCATCAGTGACCTGAATGAAGGGATAGAGTGTACCATCAGTGAGTTTGCTGATGACACAAAACTGGGAGGGGTGACTGACACGCTGGAAGGCTGTGCTGCCATACAGCGTGACCTGGACAGGCTGGAGAGTTGGGCAGAAAAAAACCTGATGAGGTTCAATAAAGGCAAGTGTAGAGGACTGCATCTGGGGAGCAATAACCCCATGCATCAGTACAGGTTAGGGGCTGACCTCCTGGAGAGCAGCTCTGTGGAAAGGGACCTGGGAGTCCTGGTGGACAACAGGATGACCATGAGCCAGCAATGTGCCCTGGTGGCCAAGAAGGCCAATGGCATCCTGGGGTGTATCAAGAAGAGTGTGGCCAGCAGGTCGAGGGAGGTCATCCTCCCCCTCTACTCTGCCCTGGTGAGGCCGCATCTGGAGTACTGTGTCCAGTTCTGGGCTCCCCGGTTCAAGAAGGACAGGGAACTGCTGGAGAGGGTCCAGCAAAGAGCTACAAAGATGATTAGGGGACTGGAGCATCTTTCTTATGAAAAAAGGCTGAGGGACTTGGGGCTTTTTAGTCTAGAAAAAAGAAGACTCAGGGGGGATCTTATCAATACTTATAAGTACTTAAGGGGAGGGTGCCAGGTAGACGAGAATAGCCTTTTTTCAGTGGTGCCCAGTGGTAGGACTAGAGGTAACGGGCACAAACTGGAGCACAGGAAGTTCCATCTTAACATGAGGAGGAACTTCTTTACTCTGAGTGTGGTGGAGCACTGGCACAGGCTGCCCAGAGAGGCTGTAGAGTCTCCCACACTGGAGACATTCAAAACCCGCCTGGATGCCGTCCTGTGCAATGTGCTGTAGGTGTCCCTGCTGTGGCAGGGGGGTTGGACTTAGATGATCTCCAGAGGTCCCTTCCAACCCTGACGATACTGTGATACTGTGATACTGTGTAGCAACTGAAACTCACAAAGTGAAAACAACACTATTGTTGTCCACATGACCAAGGAGTTGTATAGATATGGCAGAACTTTACCTCTGACTTCATTTAGTGGAGGACAAATACTACCTCCACATCTGTCTCCTGGCTTAGCAAGATGTAAGTTTTCCAGATGGAGTCTATTCAATTGGTAAAAAGCCATGTGATGAAAGACACTTACTCTGCAGCATTAACTAACAAGCTAAATGTATTATTTTTTTTTTCTGAACTCATAAAACCATCCATCTGTAAAATTTCAGTCCATTTCCCTAGATGTAAGTGATTCAGTATTTTACAGTAAGAAATAATGACCATTTTCATTTATAAAGCGCCCCCTGCCAGCACACTGTAGGTGCCACATGGATTAACTCTAATCAGAACAACCAACAACAATTAAAACATCATTAAATATTCAATACACAAAAGCCCCCAAACCAAACAGAGCAGCATTATCATAAAAGTCATCTAAGTCTACAAACACAACATTAAAAGTTAGTGTAAATCTGCTGTCTGTGTACATCTTTCAATTGCATACATTTCATAGTAAACTGCAAACATAAAACTCTGAAGTTGCTATGTCTTGGTCTGACCACAGCGTGCTGCCCAGAAGCTCTGAGAAAACAGAATAAATATGGAAGGGATGACTCCGTTCAGTCCTTTACCTTTACCACCATGGCATCCTCTCTAGTTAGGTCATGGGGTACCAGGAGCGTAAAAACTGGACTCATCAGAACTTCAAACAGAAGTTCTGTGAAATCAAAGCAAGCAATCAATCTGTATCACTTTTGGCTCATTCATGTTTTTGCTGTAGTTTTCTGGATGTCTATTTAGGGATGGGATTTTTTAACCACCTTCACTCCCTGAGGCAGTGGAGCACGGTGCCTAGAAGCACAGTCTACAGAATGGGCAACAGTGAACACAATGACGATAGTTTGATTTTGGCACGTTTTGTGTTTCTGATTTCACACTGAAGCTTAACCCAACTCATAGGTTGGATCAGCAGAGAATTTTCTTCCCTGAGTTGGGTTAATGAGGACTATTAAAAAGTCCTCTTTTGCAGCACTTAGCACGATCCTCTTCCCAGGATTCCCTGGAAGTTTTATTTACCATGGTCCTCAGTCTTATGGGAGATTGGAAATCAGCAATGACCTTGAAATCCCCCTCCTTCATTTCCACTGGACTTTAAATCAGGTGATCAGACTATGGAGGTAGCTGAGGAGCAGTTTTCAAACAAAAAGTCTTCCATATTTCTGCTGTGAATCCTTCAGCTATGTACTGGATCTCATGGGAGAATTTTGCCATTATAAATCACAGTGAAATTAAGGAACCAGATTTCATGTGTTTGGCAAAGTACCAAAGAGTCTTTTACAGCATTAAAGATAAAATAGGTCCATAAACTCAAGATATATTAAGAAATTTCATTTAAACAATACTGGCTTCAAAGTCCTGCTTTGTGCAGTAATGCTACACCTTTTCTTTCATCTTTACGAGCTGGCCCAGAGCATAATGGATTGTCATAAATCACTTTGGATAATTGCCAGTCATCACCAATAAAAGTGAAACCTAAAGTAAATAATACACAAATCTTTATCCATTTTGTTTCTCTTTAGGGTATTACAAATTACTGTAGGACTTAGTCTGAATGACACGAGGGGCTTCAAAGTTATAACAGGTGGAGGGAGTGTAGGAAGAAAACCCAAGATAAGACTCTTGAACATAATGTTCATCTTGAAAACCAGCAACATTTCAATACCATTTTAGTACAAGATTATTTTCCGTGACTGCTAGCATACAGAACACTCCATGGTCTTCCACGTACCTGGAATACACCACCCAAAGAGGCATTAGGTTAACAGGTAAAATAAGGCATATTACACTAAAAAATAGTTGATTTATCACTTGTTTGTTCCATGTCAATATAATTAAAGCTGAAAGGTGATGATAGCTTTTGAACATCTGTCTTTAGCTTTCATATTCTTCACAGTCTGTTGATTGGGTTATGTTTTGTATTATTTCAATGTCCACAACTGTCAAGTGAAATGGGAGAGTGCTTGTATGAAGTGGTGAGCTGAAGTCAGAAGCAGCACTTCATTTGTTTTTTACGTTAATAGGCTATGACAGCTCCAGCTCTGAACAAATTGTTTTCAGTTGTTTGATGGGTCTCAGCTGCTCCAAACTGGAAGGTGACCAGATTTTCTTTCAGATGAAAAGTAGGGACTGTTAGAATAGAGTTGTATGCTTTTCACTTTCTGCTAACATATCATTAAAGTCCTTCAACTCTTTTAAGATTCTAAAATATTGAATCTCATGAGAAATTAGAGGCTATACTGAAATATTATCCACACACAGGAAGGCCAGTGATCTAGAGACCTAAACATCACAACATTTTTTCTAAAAAAAAGAAAAATAATTTTGTTTTATAAGTTCTCTGTTCATAAAGGTCCCACTATCTTGCTTTTCAGGGAGCTGACACTGAAATACTCACCAATAACTAAAGAATAATTTCTAATTAGAATATTTTTTCTAGTTGTCTGCAGGGAATTATCATGTCACATTTTAATGTGCTACATAATCAATCATACACATACTGCTTTATGCAAATTTGTAACATCAAAAATATTTTTGTAATTTAAAACAAGGAATATTTCTCAGATTCTGCAGCAGAAATGTAGGAATTTCTGGAAAGTTATAGTTCAAAATAATCAACAGAGTTATTGAAGAGAAAAATGTGCTTCTTCCAAGATCCTGCCTAATCAGGAGATCCTATCTAATCTTGGACAACATAAGTTGACAAACACTGATCTAGACTGTACATTGGAGGTGAGCCACTATGTCACATTGTTATTAGGGGATCAATTTATAAAAATTAGGAATAACAGAAAAAGAAAAAATCAGTAAAATCTTGAAAACTGTCTTAAATAGAGATAAAACTAAGGAATATGTTTGATTTAAATTTTGTTAGACAAAACCAAGGCTACCCTTTCAGACTTATGCACAAAAGTCAATTCTTTGGGAAGTTTTTTCTGTATGGCTCTTTAGTTGTGCGGGTCAATAAACATTACCTGAAATATGGACAAAAAATAACTAAAGTCTCTGTTACCTTATGAAAGGCTTTATCTTTAACATATACTGTATTATAACTTTTCCCCCCAAGGAGTTTGTATCAGTGCCTCTTAATAAGTAATGGGAAACTCATTGAGCTTAGGAACAATACTGTTTACTGCTAGCCCTAATAACCTCATTTCTATGGCTGCCAGCCAAATTTATTTATTGAAAGTTGTATTGCTGTAGCAGCTTTAAAACTCACCTCAAGGTAAAGTTATGTTAAAATATAATTAACCATTTTATTGCAGCTCATAATTGGTTTTCCTTGGAGGGGGAAAATGTTTTGGTTTCCACAATAATTATAGAGGAACAACGTACTCTGCCTGGTTCTGAAGTACATGAGTTTTCAATCAAATTGGAAGCACTTGCAGCTCCTGCAGTAATCTAATTTTTACCTTCTTACCATTTGAAACATTCAACAACATCAGGAAATATTCCAGGAAGACAAGAAAAATCAAATACTCAGCTGTACCCGTGAGAATATTTGCAATCCTTGCCATATTTTTCTTTTTTTAAGCAAGGATTTTAAATGGATATTTTGGAAGGAGAAAAGGACAGTAGTTTATCATTTGCTGCAAATGACTGCTTTATTTGGTATTCTTAATTTTCTGCATAGCTGTACTTTATGAAACATGTAATACAAAATCACTAAAGATGGAAAAGATGTTTTGTTGGTCCATTCTCCTGCCATTTTCTTGTCTGATACAGCTATGGGATTTTAGTTTGCCGTCGTAGATGATCACGAGCATAACTCACTTCAACTTAGAGTTTACCAACATTGCTGTGTTAACACTAGCAACTGAATTTTATATCTTATCATCTCTAAAGAGAATCTAAAACTCCAGAAAAAACTCAAGATAATTTTATCCTATTTCCTTTACAGCTGCTCCCTGAAACTACCCATATCACAGGTACGATCTTAGGCATATAGAAAAGCAGTATTTGGAAAGAAGGAAAAAGACAACAAAAGGAACCAAACCGCAAAGAAAAAGAACTAAAGATTTAAAAGAAAATGCTTTCGATTTTGACATATAAATGAGGACATATATATGTTTACAGTTACAGCGGTCATGTTTGGTAACATTTTGAGATCGTTAAAAAATAGTGTGGTTGGAATGATATAGAAAAAATTTATAAATGTAATAGTTACTGTTTATTTTCGTTAGGGATTTATAATCTAAGATTTTTTTTTTCGTTAGGACAGATTATAAAGGATAAAAAGGATAAGATGAGGATGCTATATTACAATAACTCCCAGTTTCTGCCAGCCGACCCATTGCAAACAAGGCTAATATTTGGACTCGTGAATGATCTGAGTTCTGACCAGGACTCTTTATGCTCATCATCTGGAAAATGAAAGTATTTTCACTGTCATCCTGGGCATCCAAGAAAAAGCTGCAGATCATTTAGAGTACAAACCTCTGCATCACAGTCCTTATGGGACTGTGATAAGTCCGTGCATCTCAGAGAGGAAGCTGCTTGTTAGTCTCATACTCACAGATACCTCAAACTGTGCTAGTGCCTACATTATTTCTGATTTAAGACAATCTCCCATTACAGATTATCCATAGAACAAAAAAGGTAAGGTAGTAGGGCCCCTCCATATTCCTCTGGATTTCTCAATTTTCAGAGGAGCCACAGAAAAGGATTAATTGCAACAGCACTCAGTCTCCAATCTTTCCATTTGTGTCCAGAGCTGAGAAGACAAAAGCAGGAAAAACAGAGCAAAAAACCCTACAACAAACCTGCAGTCATGCTGGGTATTGGTGTGCAAATGAACATCAAAGTGTCCCACTTTGCATCTTAGAGTCTCATATTCTAAAAAAAAAAAAAAAACAAAAACATGCCTTTCAAAAATGTAGCAGGGCATCTATAAAAAATGTAATTATATATTTGGAAAGGGAGGAAAGGGACTGATGTGTAGAATGGTAAACAGCATACACTTACAGCCAACTCTATAGATTTCAAATAACCGATCTTGTAGGAAATAATGAGCTATCTGCTAAGGAAGGAAAAAACAGAGGAACTGGTAATAAACAAACTCTGGCTCCCATGTGTGACCTAGTACAGTACAATACAGTTTAATTTTATTACTTGTCATTCATACTGAAAACAAATTTGCAATTTTCTGCAAATATAATGGGAATGTTCCCGGAATGTGTAAGTGCAGAGGAGAATGGGATATTTCTGTCAAATGAAACACTGCAGTATTCGTCTCCAAAAAGAAAGCAGAATGACTTGATATTTTTGCTCAGGAGAGATATATGATTCACACAGTTATAGATTATAAATCCAGAAGGGACAGCTGTGATCATCTGGTCTGTTTTCTATATAAGCCAGGCCAAGGGACTTCTCTCAATGAATTCCTGCTCAGGTTAGGCCATATATAAAAGACTACTGCAAAACAGGACAGTGGTTCATTGCTGTCAGTATCCATGGAGTAATCACCTTAATTTGTAACTAAGATACAGATCAAATATTAAGAAAATCCTTTTTAATGTAAAGACAGTTAAATACTGGAGCTGGTAAGCCAGTGATCCTTTTGAATCTGCCACTGGAGAATTTTAAGAATAGATAAGCATGGTGTACATATAGAGGACATTGTCTCATTGCCAGGGTTGGAAGAAGAGGATGAAAAGATTAGATGTCTCTTTAGACTCTTTCCAGCTCTGCATTTCAATGGAAAAGAAACCTTTCTTCATCAGTAGCTATGGAACATTGCATAAAGTGAATTCACCCAAGGACGATTTGGAAAGAAGGCTTTAGGTTTTTTGAGGAGACCTGCCTCCCCCCTTAATTTCACAAGCTGAAATGACATGATGGTCCCGTAGCGCAGCAGTGCAGCATCTCAAACCATATTAGTCCACTTTTGTAAATGATATCTACCATTGCAGGGGATTATAAGAATGTAGTAGGAAATCTGAAGAAGCATAATTTTACACATTCTCTGTTTCCTGTATTTTTCCTAAGCAGGTACCAGTTATAGGCTCAGCAAGGTAGTTTACGTTAACATAGCCGAATTTGTCAGATAGACTGCCACAGCCTAACAGTCCTTGTAAAAGCATAGAAATTTCCATGCTGTGGTTAGAAATGACTAGTATTATATGCTGCAGAGACCAATTATGAAGGAGTCTGTGTGTAATGAGTGCCAATCCTTCATTCCTTTTAGTCACCACTAGATTTAAACAAAAGACCAGCAGTGTTCATTTGCTTTACTTTACATTTTTGCATGTACTTTGTCAAAACTTTGGTGTCCTACCCACGTATTTTCTTAAGCCTTTATAGCTTTCCTGTTTTGCATTTGGTCCTACTGGTACTGTACAGCTATGAATTATCCTAGGTGTTGTGGGAAAAGGTTTGTCCTTTAAATTTTTTTATCATTCCTTCTCATTATATGTCCCTGTGGTCTTAGAAAACAAGGACAGAATAAACTGATGTACTGAATTCAACCTGCTCTGCATCTTTTATGGTACTGTAATGTCCTAATATATCCCTTGTTCAACTGTTACTCAAATGAAAACAGAACCAGTCAGTTCACACCTTTTTTCTAGATAAGGGGTACATCCAAGACTAAATATTTTTGTTAATTACCATGTCTGAGTCTTTTCCAGTTAAAGCATGCAGTTTTGAGACAATGTGTCCAGAACTAGTAGAACAAGTAAGGAGAAACCCTGATTTATAGAATGATTTTAACATTGTCATTACAGTATTTTCTTTATATATCTTAAGTTTATTAATCAAAATTACTTTAAACACTCTTTCATATTTAAAAGAATATTTATATATTTATATTTAAAAGAAGCTATAACTTCCTGAGTAAATGTTTCAGTTGGTCAACCTTATCAACAGAGCCTTATCCGAAGGCTGAACTGGCTGCATATGGAGTCTGTGAGAGATTTTTTGCAGAGTACGAGAGATTAAGTGAGACCAAAAGATGTCCTCTCCTGACCATACAAATAAGAGTTCCACTAATTTAGTCTCAGCAGGAGTTTGTAGGTCTTGATGCGCAAGAGGACCCAGGATCAGAATTGTAATGAGTTGTATTTAAGCACTCTGCCATTACCAGAATACATAGTCCCAAATTAAGTGTCTAAATTCCCTCATAGTGAGTGGAGAGCTTCAGGAACCTATCTCCGCTTATATTTACAGCCATTAATCTTCTCCTGGCACCTAGACTAATCAACCTTTCTCTGAGAAGTAAAAGAGATGAAGGACACACAAGCCTTGGACCTTATAGACCACTTCTGTTGGGCTGTGCAAGTTGAGTTCAGACTCCTGTTCATCCTCTTATCTCAGAGGTTTTAACTCTAACAGCTTTCACATAAATTACCCGTAGGCTGCCCTATAGGTGGACCCAATACCTGCCCTAATGAACTTGCCCCACTCTGTACTGAATAATTAGGCACTTACTGAATGAACAAGAGAGAAACAAACTGCAAAAATTCAACAGCTCAGTGTTTAAGGCATTCATGAACAATATGGGAAAGATAAGTTCCCGACCTCTGTTTGGTACATATCTCATTACTTGTGTAATATAAAACAGCTTGAGCAGGGAAGATTGAACAGAGACAGCCTACCACAGTGGGCAGGTCGGTTATGCTCCTGGGAGATAGAGCCCAAGTCCAGTCCAGTCCAGTCAAGAAAGAATTTGAAGGCAGGTTTCCCACAGATTAGATGTATGAGCTAATCACTGAGTAAACACTGTTGCCTCTTCATTGCATTGTAAGGGAAATGAAATGTATTTTCCTACATGGAGTCCCATAAACAGAATAGGCAGAGGAATTCCAGGGTTGGGGCACTGGACTGACTTTAAGTATGAATACAAGCAGCTGGATACAGCCAAACCCTAGAAGCAGAGAGAATCTTTTCTGACTGTGACAAGCATTTTTCAGGTGTACTGAAGGGTAAGAAAAACTCCAATATGTACTTCAATACCTAGCTGTATTTATACTGAGGACTGGCAGTAACAATTAACAAGACCTAGCTGACTTTCTATCATAGAATATATGCTAAGCAGGCCTGGAAATTCTGCTAAACACTGGGGTATGACTTGACCTCAGTCCTGCATATCTTTCTTCCTCTCTCCTTTCTGCAGTGTTTATCCACCTGCAGCCTGTGAACACCAACACAAGTCCCCAGATTCTTTACTTCTAACTCTCTGCTGCAGTCTTTTCTTCTCTTTAAAACCCATAAATAGAGACAAATTCAGAAAGGGAAACAATTAATTGCCGACAGCTTTCTGAAAGGATTGCACTTAGCTTCTGATGGAGAACAGCTGTGGTGCACACTCTAATACATGCCATGGATGGGAAAGCATGGTTCCAGCTGGCTGAGGACAGCCACAAGGTCATTCATCAGTGAATATGCTTTCTCTCAAGTGTCATGTGACAGACCCAAAATTGACAAGAGTTTTGAGTGCATCTGCCAGTACCTTTTCCTTAAATAAACACTCCAGAATTACAATGCAGTAATTTTTGAAATAGTGAAATCTCAGATATGTTTGGAAAGGAAAGAAAAAAAAAAAAAAGAAACCAAAAAAAAGGAAGTATGTTCTTTATACTGATTGAGGGTGGGTCTTTCCCTCCAGTCTTCCTCTCTAGTCCAAAAATATTTGCTGCTTCTCTGGTTTGCAACAAACTCAAATTTTGCAAAGTCTCTAGTACACAAAGAAAATGTCTACCTTTGTGTGGCTATTTGCCTGCATGGATGCAAACATCAAAAGAAGGGAGGTGATTCTCCCCCTCTATTCCACTCTCATGAGTCTCCACCTGGAGTTCTGCACCCAGCTCTGGGGTCCCCAGTACAAGAAAGAGATGGGCCTGTTTGAGCAGGTCCAGAGGAGGGCCACAAAAATGATCAGAGGGCTGGAGCGTCTCTCCTATAAAGGTTGAGAGAGTTGGGATTGTTCAGCCCACAGAAGAGAAGGCTTGGGGGAGACCTCATTGTGGCCTTTCAAATTTAAAGGGGATTTATAAGAAAGGTATAGACTTTTTACAAATGCCTGTAGTGATAAGACAAGTAACAACAGTTCAAAACTGAAAGAGGCTAGAGTCAGATTGGATAAGAGGAAGAAATTTTTTACATTGAGGGTGGTGAGACACAGGAACAAGTTGCCCAGAGAAGTTGTACATGCCCCATCATTGGAAGTGTTGAAGGTCAGGTTGGATAAGGCTTTGAGCAACCTGATCTAGTGAAAGATGTCCTTGCCTATGGCAGGGGAGTTGGAACTAGATCATTTTTGAAGGTACCTTTCAACCCAAATCATTCTGTCATTCTATGATTCTGAGTCACCTTCTCCATAGTCTCCTCGTCTGTTCCTAATCAGATGGAGAATCTCTGCTTTCAATTGTCTGGTTCTGTGCCAGGTACACAGGGACACCAGCACCCATCCTCACTGGGTGCAAATGATAAGCATGGTCCACCAGAACTAAAATCTATCCCACAATAGAGTTGGCCTTCATCTTTGCCTCATTCCTTTCCATAGCATGAGAGTACAACTGATGCCTAAGATCACAGACTCATAGGTTGGAAGGGATCTCAAGGACCATCTGTTACAACCTTTCTTGGCAAAAACATGGTCTAGACAAGATGGCCCAGCACCCTGTCCAGCTGAATCTTAAGGGTGTCCAGTGGTAGGGAATCCACCACTTCCCTGGGGAGTTTATTCCAATGGCTGATTGTTCTCATTCTGAAAAATTTTCCTCTTGTGTCCAATCAGAGTCTCCCCAGGAGTAACTTGTACCCATTACCCCTCATCTTTTCCATGTGACTCCTTGTAAAAAGAGAGTCTCCATCCTCTTTGTAGCCACACTTTAAATACTGGATCATGGTGATAAGGTCTCCTTAAGCCTTCTTTTCTCAAGGCTGAACAAGCCCAGTTCTCTCAGCCTTTCCTCATATGACAGGTTTCCCAGTCCTTTGATTGTCTTGGTGGCCCTTCTCTGGACTCTCTTCAGCCTGTCCACATCTTTTTTTGTATAGCAGGAGCCAAAACTGAGCACAATATTCCAGGTGTGGCCTGACAAGTGCTGAGTAGAGTAGGATAATACTTTCTTTATCTCTGCTGGTCATGCCCTTGCTGATGCAGCCCAGCATCCTTGTGGCTTTCTTTGTCGCTACAGCACACTCTTCACTCATATTAAGCTTGTTGTCCACCAATATAATTAATACTTAATTGGTTAGTTAATTTTATAAAGGCAGTAAATAATTGCACTCTGCTGGATCTGTCTTTGTAGCTTTCAGGCACAATTACAGTATCACAGTATCACGGTATCGTCAGGGTTGGAAGGGACCTCTGGAGATCATCTAAGTCCAACCCCCCTGCCACAGCAGGGGCACCTACAGCAGTTGCACAGGACGGCATCCAGGGGGGTTTTGAATGTCTCCAGTGTGGGAGACTCCACAAACTCTCGGGGCAGCCTGTGCCAGTGCTCTGCCACCCTCAGAGTAAAGAAGTTCCTCCTCATGTTAAGATGGAACTTCCTGTGTTCAAGTTTGTGCCCATTACCTCTAGTCATATCACTGGGCACAACTGAAAAAAGACTATTCTCATCTCCCTGGCACCCTCCCCTTAAGTATTTACAAGTATTGATAAGATCCCCCCTCAGTCTTCTTTTTTCTAGACTAAAAAGACCCAAGTCCCTCAGCCTTTCCTCCTAAGAAAGATGTTCCAATCCCCTAATTGTCTTAGTAGACCTTTGCTGGACTCTCTCCAGCAGTTCCCTGTCCTTCTTGAACCGGGGAGCCCAGAACTGGACACAGTACTCCATATGTGGCCTCACCAGAGCAGAGTAGAGGGGGAGGATGACCTCCCTCGACCTGCTGGCCACACTCTTCTTGATGCACCCCAGGATACCATTGGCCTCCTTGGCCACCAGGGCACATTGCTGGCTCATATTCATAATTCCTCATCTCTCTGCAGCCCAGTGCAAAACTAACCAATAAAGCCAACAGGTAGCCTTCCTTTCTTTTTTTAAGTTCATCCTTGCAACAAAATGTTGCATATACTGAGCTTTGAACCAGGAAGAAAAACTGCTGTTACCTTCCATAACAGGACAGTTGTTAGTTTAAGTCATAGTGATGACTCATGGCATTAAGGAATATGATGCAGCATTGTTTATTTGAGGCAATGGAAATGAAGGCCAGAGGGATATATTCCTAGAGCTGGTTACATCTTTTAACTTCCCTGACCTTCAGTTTAATCACTTATAAAACAAATAAAATATTAAAAAACCAGCCTTGATCTATTAATTTGATTATTATTCATTATATTCTGACTAATTTTGGTATTTTGGAATACCAGATATTAAAGGAATCTGTTACTACTGTGTTTTATCGTGTCAAATGATGATCCTCACTCCATGGGATACAATTCAAGACTAGTCCAAGATTGACAAAGTTCTTTGACATCACCCTGTCTTATTATGGCAAGTAACAGCAAGACTCCTCATTCTTAGGAATGAGGGGAAGTTAAAAAACCCAGTTTTATCACCAATAGGAACAAAAAAATTGCAATAGGTTAAGAGGAGTTGTTTTTAAAATGCCATCGTTGCAGTTTACTTGGATTTATTCACAGAAAGTTTTTTTTTTTTTTTACATTATGGTACATTCTTATTGTGATGACCAATCATGCATATCATTAGCAAGTATGGCAAGGCTCTCAAGTCAAGATGAGATTGATGACTTTTCAATTATTGATGTAAATGAATCACCAAGTATAGCAACTTGAAGGAATGCATTAAAGAGCAAAAGTCAAATCACTGGCTCTGTGCGCACACTGTCACATTAAATAAACTCATACTTCATTTGTGCAGTGGGTGAAGAAAGCTAATTAAAATGAATAAAATTTCAACTGCAGTTTCTGGCGTTAATCAGTAAACAAAGTTGAAAACTTCAAATAGGCGGGCAGGCTTCAGAGTCCAGTACGCTTGTAAAAACAGATCTAAAACCAAAGCAGAAGAAAATAACAGCACTGAAAATAACATTGAAAGTGAACTTGAAAAATTATAAACCATCCCATAAATTAGCATGCATTTCTTGCCTAAGAAATGGATCTGTTGTTCCTTCTTATTAAACTCCTTTACTAAACAACTATTTAGTCATGGAGTTACACTTCCCTGAGCATTCTGGGGGAAATGAGCTCTTCAGATAAGCACATGGCACCAAGAACTAAATGTTAGCAATTTCAATTCACATAAGCTTCATAAAATCTGTTAAACAATTTCATTTTGGATGAATTAATTCTTCAGTCTGTCTTGTAGTTTTAGATTCATCTTTGTTCCTCAGTTCGAACAATGCAGGTGAATTTTTGAAAGTCCAGGGATATTGTGTCATTTGGAAACAAATGTGACTTTTCTGTGATTTATGCATGTAAATCTAGCCTCACAAAAGAACACACTTAATGTAATTTTAGTGGCAGCCTACTCCGTGCACTGGAAGGTACTTCTAGCCTAACATACAGAAAGACTAATAAGAATATGAGAGATTTATTTTGGCATATTATCACAGCCTCTACTCGACCCTCTAAAGAACTAGCAAATATTAAAAAAAATCAGGAACCATATTTATTGTTCTTCAGTAAATTCTAAAAGATTAATTTGTTGCTCTATACAAAAATGCATACTTGATATTTTAAAAATTCCTGTCAAATGAAAAATAAAATTTAAGACAGACTCATTTTAAGATTTGTTATTCCTTATCTTTCTGTTCATTAAGATAATAAATTTAGTGTATGAAAAACATCAAAAAGCCACTATCTAAATATATTTTCATAGATCTAAGCAAATAAAATAATATATTTTTGATATTGAAAAAAGTAAACATTTCCATGTATTCCATGCAATTGTCACTATCAGGTTCTCTTGAAACATTCAATTTTTATTAAATTAAATTTTTGGGTGAATGGAAACAATTATTTCATATATTTCAGGAATTCTGATATAGCCATTTTCCTCATTATATAGAAATAAATGCTAAGACATTTCTGTACTCTTTTATGGCAAAAAATAAGATCGTTCTATACAGATCAGTTTGGACCTGAAGGCCCATTTTTCTTTCTTTCAATTTTGTTGGGAAAAGCCTACAGTCAGAAAAGGTCAAAAATCTCAGTGAACATCTGAAGGAAAAATACTCCTTTTTTTACATCTGAACAAAAATTTTATGGGATTTTCTTCACCCAACCAACTCTGAAAAAAGTCTTTGCTTCAGACATCTGTCTTACAATAATTTCATTCCAAGGACTGCTCATCTTTTTTACATTAAATGAGTTCTGAGTTTTCAGTAGTTTCTGATGGACTCCTATGACTTAGATAAATTGATTCCTGAGTCTTTCAAATAAGGAGAAGCCACAGTGAGAGGCTGAAAACACTATTTTTACTTCTTTCTTTTCCTATTCTTTAAAATCAAATAATTTATTTTTCTTAATCTATTCTAGCCATAGCCTTTTCAAACACATAACTAACCAGGAATCTTGATTTCAGCTGTTACATTCTTTTTCAGGTTTCTCACTTAAGCTTCTCATTGATTCGCAGAGCTACTCTTTTGTCCACTATTCCTTCTCGCAGTCATTTCCAGACATTGTATGTTAGAAAACTGGAGAGGGGCTTTTTACCAGTCCATGTAGTGATAGGACGAGGGGTAATGTTTTCAAACTGTAAGAGCATAGATTTAGATTAGATATCAGGAACAAATTTTCACTCTGAGGGTGTTGAGGCACTGGACCAGGTTGCCCAGAGAAGTTGTGGAAACTCCATCCCTGGAGGTGTTTAAGGCCAGGTTGGATGGGGCTTTGAGCAACCTGGTCTGGTGGGAGGTGTCCCTGCCCATGGCAGGGGGGTTGGAACTAGATGATCTCCAGAGGTCCCTTCCAACCCTGACGATTCTGTGATTCTGTGATTCTGTGATCTTTAAGGTCACTTCCAACACAACCCATTGTATGATTCTATGACGTGCTCACTTATGCAGAGAGATCACTTTCCCTTCCACTTCTATTTGTCCCTTCTCCAATCCATTGCACATTAGCTTAAGATATTTTATTGGGAGAGCAAAAAGACCCTAATTTTGGAAAGCATCATGATTCAGTGAAGTACTTGAGTGCAGGCATGAGTCACGGTGGAACCCCGTAAGCTTGAATATTTCCCTGAAAAGAGGCCAAAACAGACAATAAGCAAAGTGAAAAGGAGAGAAAGGTATAGCTAATGTGCTAAGATAAATGGAAATTCAACAATGTGTGGGGCCTGCTAAGTAACGCAGTTTGTAATTACAGCAATTCAGAGGGAAAAAAAGAGAACATTTCATACTGCCACAGAGAACAATTATGAGTATCAGCTCTTTTTTTTTAAAGCAATACACCTAAGAAATTACATATTAAAAGTGCTTTTAGAAAGAGATTCTAATTCAGATGTTGCCTTTTCAGTGGAGAGTAATCATATCATTTAAAAGTTATTATTATTCTGTTTATTTTTCCATTGGTTCAATCACCTGTTTCCCAGTAATTGCGCAAGCAGAGGCTCAATAAATAAAGCCTACTGTCATTTCTTAAACAAAACAAGTAGGTCAACAACTATGATTAAGCTGTCAGCATTAATGAACAGTTTTCTTTAGTTTCTGCAAAGACTCAAAACTTTTTATGTCTGGGAAAAAAAATCCTTAAATAGTTTATAACAATTAATGCGAAATTATTTTTTTTCTCATGCTCAAACCAGAAACCCATTTATATATATAATACCAGCATGTCACACCTCTCAGTATTTTTACTACCTCAGTAACTATGAAATCAGATAAAAGAAAGACTACTAACTGTTTATTTACTCTGTGGTGGGTTTCACCAGTTGGTTTGTTGTTTTTTTCTTTATCTAAAACTAAAATTTTGGGGTTTTGGTAAGGAGAAAGTTAAGAATAAAAAAAAATAATAAATCTGTTTGTTACTAGCCAAATAATATACATTCCTACACATCCATATAATATGTCCAATGTCAGACAACACAAACACAGACATGAACATTTGTAAAGGTATACATGCAATGAATGTAAACATGCTGAAAATAAATTCCTAAGCTTAGCTGTTAATGAACATCTTAAGGATTCCAGCTTCAAACTTAAATATTATCCAATGCCCTACTCATAGTTTCAATTTAGATCTTGGGATTTTCTCAATCCTTTCTTGTCCTTAGTAGAAGGAATATTAAAGTTTAGGCAAAAAAAAAAAAGGAATCTATCACAATAACATATGCTGCTTTCTGAGTACACATCTGAATTTCTGGAGTCAGGGTTATCCAAAAGGGTCTGACTCATCACAGATTAGTGAAGTGTGTGAAGGCCAAAACTTTTCTGTATTTTAGGAAAAAGCAGTATGTATTTGTGATCTTGTACCAGGTAGGATGATGTGCATTATTTATTCATTATACCTCTGTTTTAAAAGTTTCAGTAGTCTAATCAGGGACTAAAACTAAAATTTTGTGACTTGGGAATATGACTATGCAGTGCATAAATGATAAAAAGCCAACAATCAGAGCAAATATTTCACAGATAATGCCTTGTCTAAAAAGCATGGCTCCAAATCATTTGGTAAATAATCTATAGACTTGTAAACCACTGCAACAGTAGAAAATGCAACAGCTCATCCCTTCTCTCCATTCCACTCAAAACCCGATGGATGTGAGTGTGAGGTGGGGCACTTTGAATACCCAGAATCTTGGGAGGCTCTTAAGTTTCCAGATAAGTCTAGTTTCTCTTCCTTCAATTTCAAATATGCCCTTTCCACTGCATAGTGCTATAATTCCCTAAATTTGGTGTGCTGTTGGTCACAAGGGCATTAAGCAAACTTTAAAAAAATATAAAAACTGAGAAGTTCGTTCTAGCTTGTAGCCACAGGCTTCCTGAGACAGCTGGGAAAGCCATGCAAAGATGAACACAGAGATGTAGACCAGGAATGCTACAGGAGGCATGAGAAGAAGCAGAGGCAGAGCCTGCACTTTGACTCTCCCTTCCTTCAACCTTCTGATGCTCTTTCCTATCTGGATTTTAAGCTTTGAGTCAAGGACTGTTGTGGCATGGGTCTGTAAAGACCCATCTTCAGAAGGAAAGCAATGAAAATGAAAATCAATAAATTGCTGCAGAATTAGATGCTGTCAAGTGGACAACATCCCACCAAATTCAGCACCTTTGGCACCCAGCTGTCATGTGGTCTGTGTGACAGTCCCATTTTTTTTTGTATGTGACATCGTTCAAATGTTGCAGCTCATTTGCCTTGACAGGCACCTCACTGATGTCAACTGCCATGAAATCATCTGAAAAAAACATCTCTGGGGACTGTTCTTGCTCTCATTTTTCAACCTTTCTTAAAGTTTAGCCTATCTGAGGGCTTCTAATACATTTAAATTATTTTCATACACTTCTAAGAGAGGCACAGTTGGAGCCTTTGTTAGCCTTTTCCTAGGGATGACCAAACAATTAATTAAGCTTTGACAGCAACCATAAATAAGAATCTGCCAGTGCCAGAGCAAACCCTATCCCAAAATACATGCATCTTACCTCTGCATGAGGTGCTGTAAAGAATTGAAACACAGTTTTGTTTTGTTAGGAATGACAAGCATCACAGAAAAAAACATCTGGAAACTGATGGCTTTATACCTGCAGTAAAGTGGAAGGTACCAGAAGATGTAGATCTAGACCCTGAGTCTCCTTCCAGTCTTTGATAAGCCATTTAATCTTTTTGACCAAGGTTCAAGAAATTATCTGGGCTTTTAACTTCTATTTAGAACCCTAAATTCTTATTGATATCCTATTGAGTACTCTAAAACAAGCAAAAGCAAAGCTATATGCACAGCACAGGTGAATCAAAAAGTTGTTTTTAGTTGTTTTCCTTATATAGCTTTATATTTTTCTAAACCTCTCAGGAAACAAAAAATACTTCATTTTTGTCTAATTTCTAATGTGGTTGTGGGAGAAGTGGATGTTACAGGCAGATACGAATGAACTGAAAATAATGCCTCAATGAATAATTTTGGAAAAGGATAATTTTTAAAGAATAAAAGCCTCAGTGATTGTATTTCTCATAATGGACTTGAATAAAAACAACAAATATGGTGTATTTATTAAGAATAATAGTTCCTCCAATGTTTTTTTTTTTGTCTTTTTTTTTTTGTTTTTCAAATTCTTCAGGTCTGTTTGATAAATTTTATATGTTTACTTTTCTGGTAAGAGTGCATTGATAATTTTCATTTTCTTCAAGAAAAACAATCTAAAGAATAGGATAAATTTGAAAAGTTTCAGTTTGGTTCAAGTCTCCTTTTTGTCACCCACATCTCTTGTTGCAGAGCTAGGAGAAGATGGACTAGGAATAAATAAATTGATAGATTTGTGTGGTCTCCTACATATAAAAAGTAATTACATTTCTTCTGGTTACCCTTGGATCCATTAACTTTGCTCTGTTAAGATGCAACTACCTTGAAAACATCTTCTGCTCTTTATAGACATCATGGATTATTTAGTTATTCTCTCTGGACTTTGCTCCAGTGGTTAATCACCCACAAGTTTCTACATTTTTGTCTAGTAAACTTTCCCTGGGATCAGGTTACCAATTATGAGGTTTTTCTATGCTTCTGCTGACTGGCACTTAAACCCAGTCATGGTCCTCATAGTCCAAACACAAGATATCGCTACATCTACATATGATAAACTAAAGAATCTGAGTTAAGTCTTTAATTGTGAAACAGACATTTTTTGAGAAATTAAGCTTCTGAAAAATCCTTTTTCCAGCCTACAAGTACATCTTATAATAATTCTTTCATCCTCTTCAATTTTCATCAAAGGATGTCATAATATTATACTAACCACATTTAGGCTCCTAATTTGCCACTTAATTCCATTATTTTCCTGAGGTGCATATATTTGCTGTTCAGTGTAGCTAGCTAGATGCAGGACCATCTCTGAGGTCCCTTGGGAATGCAATGATCCAGCATTTGGTTCCCTGGATCAAGACCCTGATTAGCTTCATGACCCCTTCAATGTCTTTAATTTTACCAATATAATTTCACAGTTCCAAAGAAATTAAGAAAGGTGGAAATGGATTTGAAATAAGACCATATAGAGCTTAAGAAAGGAAGAATTAGATTGCTTTGTCCTTGTACAGCAGTGGATTGGAAAAAGAAAATTAAATCATGGCATTTTCTGTTTTCATTATTTTCCTTATACGCAAACCAAGTGGGTGAGGAGGAGGAGTATGAGGGGGAGCAGACATCTACTAAAAGAACAAGTTTGTAGTGCAACTGACACAAAATCTCTAAGCAGCCTTTCTGTTCCAATCTGTTTTGTAAGAGTTATACTGGGAGGTGGTGATGGGGGTAATCTAAATAATATAACAGTGTAGAAAAGGTCGTCAAAAAGAGTTATATTAATGTGATCTAGAAGTTCCCCAGTGACCCTGTGTGGCAGAATCCACGCTATATAGAAATGTAAGGTTTCTGGAATTGGGAGCAAGAGACTGCTACCTGACAGCTACTGCTGCCTGACAACTTCTGCCATTTGGCCCCTCTTCCACGAGTCCAAATAGACCTCCAGCCAAAACTCATCCAAAAGTACATGAACCACTCAGAAATGCTGAAGATCAATGAGGCATTCTAAGTAGATTAATTTCTATAACCAAATATGGACATGTACGTACATATATATACATATATGTCTTCAGTCAGATGTCCCAGTTAAAAAATTCTTGGACTGATATTTTAGCTCCTTTCTCTCATATACTGATCACTCCTGCTATTATTGTGCCATAACACTATCTTTCTAAATTCAAGTAAATATCTTTACACCTGTGGAGTTCCTGTAAATTGTTTTTAAATATGCTGTGGTACAGTGCCATTAATTTTATGAGGCCTAATTTTGTCACCTTTTATTCTAGTTGAGTAGTTGCTCTTCTAATGAATCCTTTCTTGAATTATCACCTGCTTTCATTACTATTTACTATTGCTATTTCATAACTATATTCTGCACATACACATTTTTCTATATGTAAAACATTAATTGTAAAATTATTTATGTTTAATGTCTTAGGAAGCAGGGAAGGTCTTGGTATTTTAAAAAATGCATGCCTTTATGGATTTTTCACATGGTGATTCACCCTGAACATACAGAACAGTGTCACAGGCAAGGATAAAAGTGACATAGGTTGATTTACAGTCCTCAAGCCACTTGGGTATAACACCTCTCTGAGAACAGTTTGCACATACCATGAATATGCTTCAATGAACCAGCCATCGAAGATACTTCTTAAGTGTAACTCATCCTACCACAGAGTGACAAATGTTCATACACTATTTCAAACACAATATGCAAGTTTTTTTTCTGCTACAAAGAACGGAACAATATTTAACTTTGTTTAGTTGGCAAATCTAAATCACTGGGTCTTTTGTGTTCTTTTTCCATTTCCTACTACCACTAGCTCATAACCAACGAGGATTGAGAAAGTAGGTCACAGAATATCTCATATGAAACACTTTATTATTCTACACTTATTTCAAATGTTCCAAGCCCTGAATCATTAATAAAAACTTAGCATCTGGAATATGCTTTTTAAACACATAAAGTCACAAGAGACATTAAAAGTGAATCCACTACTGCTTACTGAGCTCTACAAATCTCCAGGCCCTACCTTTGGTAATTATTTTAAAATGCCTAAGAGAATTTGTAGATTTGTCCAATTACAGCCAAAATACTAACATTGATAATCTGCTGTAAAATGGCACTTCCACCCCCATTTCTCATAAAATGAAAAGAAAAAAAAAAGTCTGTGTGTGAGTTTGAGTTTTGGAGGAAGGAATGAAGTCACAAGAAATGACTAGTAGCCTCAGGCACTGACTTACAAGTTATAGTTCTTTCTCCTTAAGTACATGGAAATTTGCATTGCTCTTACAGATTTACTGCAGTTTAGTCAAGTCTGGACTGACCCTGTTTAACTAATTCAGGCCACAGATATTCTGTGTCACCATCTAGAAGTCACTGTCCTTGTCTGTTGACCACAGAGGGAAGTTAGGGCAATGGTGGTCCTCTCTTAGGCACTACAGGAGCCTGGGATACAGATAAGAAATAAAAGGTACCATGTATTTAGGTTTATAGAATGTATTCTGACACAGAAGACTACAATGCACCACCGTCTGACCAATGTGAGATGGAAGGAATAGATAACCCAGCACTAAGCTGCCCCAGTGATTTCTGTCTGACTTGAAAATTTAGGTGATATTGGGTGTCAGAAACACCTAATGACATATGTGCCTACACGTTTTAAAAAGCCTTTGGATGCCTGTGATTGTATTTCAGGTAAAGCATAGTATTATCGCACACTGTCTTGGTGGCACTAACCTTCTTGAAAATGCACTTCATGTCCAACAATATGCAAAATTCACATTTTGCTGTTTCTTCTGCTTACCTTCAGCTACAGAACCACTTTGTATTGACATCTGTCTCAGGAACATAAAGACTGATTTGGTTGTGTAAAGATAGGGGTTTAGTGCTACCTCAAATGTCCTTAAGCATCCTGCCAGATCTTCAGCAGCCTCTCCAAAGCGAGTGGGCTGGATAGGGATTTAGAAAAGCTTCAAGGTGGTAACTGGGATGTCTGGGAGGTATCGATAATATTTCAGAGGGGTTCAAGTGGAGGTGGCAGCTTAGGATAAGGTAATGAGACTTTGCTAAGGAAGGTGGTATAGAATCATTGAATCAGAATAGTTTGGGTTGGAAGGGGCCTTTAAAGGCCATCTAATCCAACCCCCCTGCCATAAGCAGGGACATCTTCAACTAGATCAGGTTGCTCAGAGCCCCGTCCAACCTGACCTGGAATGTTTCCAAGGATGGGACATCTACCACCTCTCTGGGCAATCTGTTCCAGTGTTTCACCACCCTCATTGTGGTATGAGGTGCAGAGGGCATGAGTGGAGCTTTCAAGGGTGCAAGTATGCCTTTATCCCCTTCCCTTCAGCTACTCCTTCCTCCTGATATCATTTGCTTCCCTTATTTACCTGGGGACAAGTGCCCTCAATCCTGAGTTCTTGTAGGACCCTCAGGCCATTGTCCTCTCCTTCCAAACATCCATTTTTACTCTTCTTACATCTAGAGCAATTCCTGCCCACTTTCCACAATGGACCATCTTCTGTGAAGATGCTGAATTCCTTTAGTTGCTCCTTGTCATACCGCAGGGCCAACAAGGAGGAAGCAGTGGGTCCATGAAGGAAAGTTGGAAGTGGTTTCTGTCCTGAAAGACTATTTTCTTTTTCATGCTTCTGGAGATGAAAAATGGGTTCAATAGGTAAAAGCAAGGATTGCTGCTATTGTGAGAGATTTCCATCCTCTCAACTTTTCCTCCAGTAACAAGAGAGGACACACAAAATCAAAAAGCATGGATAGACTGTCCAAATTAGGATAGCTGATCCTTATATCTCCAAATAGAAGCACACAAGTCAGCTGTTCAGTGCAGTGTTCTTCTCCAAGCTGCTTATGTTGTGTTGATTCAGGTCTGTGCATGCGCAGGCAAGTCCATCCCATCATCCGATAGGAGTGGGACCTGCTGTCGATCTTCATCTCTGTGTTTTGCTATAAGATGTCACTGACCAGACCTAGGAGCCTCACTTCTGTTTAGATGGCTTCCAGCTAAGAACCCTAAGCAGCCTTAGAAATCTTCCAGGCCAGAATAAGATACCCTGCTTGGCATTGGTGGGTAAGGCTTAGGGCAAGGATTAAAACATCCTTTGTATGCATTCAGTGAGGACCTAAGTACCTCTAATGATCTAGCTCCAGGTTGTCTCTTTCTAAAATGGAAACAACGGCCTTTCCACAAACATTTTACCTTTTTTTCAGGTACTCAGATAACAGTGCAACCTAACTATCAATGGATAAATGTATAAATGTAATATTGGAAGATTACTAGCCCTTGTGACTGTCTTTCTTTTTACATAGGAAAAGAAATACATGAACACGCTTGGAATAACAGTAAAGTTGTATATGTATGTGCATTATAGATAAGTATGTTATAGATATCTATGTATATATAATCTATATGTATATGTATATATTTTTCATAAATATATTTTATATATATATGCATATATACATGTATAGCGAACTAAATTTTAAAATAGGAAACATATTTTACTCTGCCAAGGTAAATAGACTGGTTTACATGAATGGAAAAATACAAATACAATTTAATTGGGGAGCCCCATCTGGCTGCATGGGTAGAACAAAGCTGTGCTAAAAAATATGAAGATAATTAAAAACAAAATGAAACAAAAAATCCAAGAACAGAAAGACTACAAGAGTTCAAACAAATTGTGTTTTTAACAGCAAATGGGAGGAAGATCAATAGTGTCTTCCTTAGCTTCTGGATAAGCACTTCCCATAAATTCAGGCACCTATTAAAATGTGCTTACATGTGATATTAAGTAGCTGGGCCTGTGAATAAGCGGCAATTTCTCTCCCAAAAAACTCAGGGCTACATCCTTGGGCCAGTACTTTCAAACTCAAACTGTAAAACAGTAACAGAACAGCTAGACATTTTCCAAAGTATGTAATGAAATAATCTTGCTGAGATGGATTGGAGCAATTTTTCAAAATGAAATTGGCTTTGAAACACCCTTTTATTGCAACTTTAACTGTCCACTTAATACCTAAAAAACTAGTAACACTGTGCTCACAAAAATCATATAAACAATGAAAACACAAAGAGAATCTAGGTCTTAGTATTCTCAATAGATGATATACTAAAATCCTTTTGCTTGACATTCTCTACTTTGTAAAAGGTGATCTTTTATTCTAATCAAGACAATTTATTAAGAAAATCCAACTCAAGCGTTTTCTGTGAGACTTTTTGTGTGACTGCAGGTAAAAGACCTAGATCCAGACCCCCAGGGTATTTAAGTGATTATTTCTCATTTCATTTAGATTGAAACAATATGAATATGGCATTTTGTACCTCTTTAATGATCTATGCTTCATTCTTTTTCTGAAAAATAAGGGTGGAAAAATCCTATCCAGGGAATTTTTAAGAGAACATATGCATTAAAATATGGTGGGTCTGGCCTGGATTAGTAATGGTGTCCCTTTATGGATTGTACACTTGGGAGGGATTTAGTGATTTAGAGAAAATTTTCCATGCACTAGATTTTTCCAGGCCCTAATGTGAGTCAGTAATCCGTATCTGTCACCCAAGTACATCCCACCATGTGTAAACTTTTAATATAATTTTTCAATTAATTGTTAAGTAATGTGCCCATTGCTTACATGTTTATATGAGGAAATAACAGGGCCAGGAGTTGAGATCAAGCATTGCCACATGCTTGTTCTTACAGTGTAATTGTCAGCTCAGTTCCTGCTGTAGTTTTGGACTATTTCAAACCGACACTCCCCTAGATAATGTCTGGCCACAGTTCATAGGACAAAGTCACCCAGGAACTGTTCCCTTTATGCTGTCTGTTTGAGGATTCTCTGTTGGCTATGGTAAAGTGACATAACCCAAGGCATGACACTTGGTTTCAGCAACAGAATAGTTGCTGGCCCCTTTTATTTGTCAGTTTAGATGTAGCCATCACGTTTTCCAGCAGAACCTTCAGTTTCTGCTTCAGTGTAGAAAGGCTAATAATCCATAACTTTTCTTGTTCTTCTTTTTCTTTACAATAATCTAGAAATGTCACAAAGGCATTGTGAACTGAAATATAGTAAGATTCTGGGTGCTGTTTGGACATACAGCAATCAAAGACCAGCAGACCTATGAGTCATTATGTACAGAATTTAAGACTTAAATCATTGCAGTGTGTCTGTTGTTAAAACAGATTTCTGCTCACTGCAGTTTTTGAGTTCCATTTTCATTTCATTCGTTCCAGACGCAGAAATTCCCAATTTCCCAGATTCCCAGAAGTGTTGGTTCATTGGTTGCAGGTCAGCCAGTCCAGCTTTCTGCTCAGGTTAGGTTACCTACAGTTCTAGGTCAGGCCAGCCATGCCTCTCAGGCTGCGCTTGCCCAGGTACTTTGCTGATCCTCACCTTGCCTTGCTGACTTGGGTTCCTGGTTTGTCCTTGGACCTACCTCATGAGGACAGATTTTTCTGAAGGCCCCTGGTCTGTGTTTGACCCTGGTTACACCACCAGATCTGTTCTGTTCACTTTTCTGGGGTACCGTTGGCTGTGTCTCATCAGTGACAGGGTTTATTCAATCCTTATTTAAAACATTTGCCTTTTGGAATCATACTTAGCAGTTTTAAATACTACAATCAACTTTTATTTAATTCATATCATTTTTCTTTAGGGGTAGTCACCAACATTCGTTTTCAACCCTCCTCAGTTTTATTCCCAACAGCCTTTTTTATCAAGCAGATTATTAAAAAGCATATTTTTTTCTTTTTTAAAAAATCCTGGCAGGCCTAGATAAACTTGTCCTTTTGACACATGGCTCAGGGCATGTCTTTACTGCATTTTCACTCCTATTACCATGCATCTTACAAATATTTACCACAGGCATGTTTTCAAAATAGCAAACTTAGCCTATTTTTAATACTCCTTAACAGCAAAAGCCAGTGCTTGCTGCTACAAATCTAACAACTTCTGCAGCAAGAATCGAGAGTGCAAATGAAAGACAAGGAAGAGGCAGAGATACTTAAGAATGGAAATAGAGAAGGAAATACAAGTGCTTCGTATCAACCCTGTACGCTACTTGTGGTCTGCAATTTATTGTACGTGAATGAGAGACCCTGCTGTATTACTCCCCCATTAGTCTACCTCTGAATCTTACTGAGCCTAAATGATACTCTGCTTATGCTTGTTGTCAGGTGGAATTATCAAGTGCTGGAAATACTTTGTTTGAAAAGGAAGGATAATTTAAACTCATATACTGGAAGCCGAACATCAATTTCCAGCTCTGTTGTAGGAAAGTCTCCAAAAACTAATTCCGCATAGGGTCGCAGATACTGGCTTCATAATGCAGTTTCAGCCTTTTGTTGGTTTCCAAGTACCTGTTTGAAGCGTATAGGAACATGAGATGTCTATAAATGAGTGTGAAAGTTGTAAATGGAAATTCATACGTATATATACATGGAACAATATCTGGTGTAGTATAGCTGCTATTTAAGACCCCAGACTCATATTGAATTTTTCATCCACCAATATCCCCAAGTCCTACTTGGTGGGGCTGTTCTCAATCCATTCATCCCCCAGCCTGTACTGATACAGGAGATTGCCCTGATCTAGGTGCAAGACCCTGCACTTGGCCTTATTGAACTTCATGAGGTTCACATGGGCCCACTCCTCAAGTCCATCAAGGTCCCTCCAGATGGCACCCCTTCCCTCAAGCAACTCAACTGCACCACTCAGCTTAGTGTCATCCATGAACCTGCTGACGGTGCACTCTATCCCACTATGTATGAAGTGGGATCCCTTCTGCTTCACTGAGAGAAAGAGTACTAACAACTAGGCCACTCGTTTTTTATTTTGCATATCCTCGGTAATTTTTTGACCCGTTTATAAATCTGGATAAGAATTGTGCTGGGCTAAAGATATTAACCATTTTATAAAAAATAACTTGTCTAAAAATTTTGTATCCGAAAAACCAATAACCCACCACTCAAATTATTTTAATAGGAAAATTATGTTAATACTATTTTATTTTTCATCAAAGATTTATTTTTAATGTCTGTTTTCACATTATTTAGTTTCCAGATGAGATTTTTATTATTAAACTATGTGTTTTAATATCAGTAATCACTTTCCTGCCCCAGTTCTTTTCTCTTAATCAGTTATGTAGATTTTAAAATGTCTTCAATATCAGAAAAGTTACGAAGTAGTCAGTAGAAATATAAAGTGGTGCAACTTTTCTCTTCTGAAATATTTACTCTGTAAAAGTTTAGCTATATAGATAGAAGAAAAAAGGGAAAAGTATGGAGAAAGACAGCTGTTGGATAAAAGCTGGAGGTTATTCATTGCATCATATTCATGAGAAAATGAAAAATGAGAAGCCTCAAGTACAGATGGGAAAATATTCTGACTATGGTACTTTTTATTTGAAAAAGATCAATGTTTTAAGTTTCATAGCTCAATTTATTTTGAATTAGAAAAAAAAAACAACAAACCAAACAAAACTAAAACTGATTTTTATCCTGTCACACAGAAAACAAATACACAGCTTAAAATTTTCTTGTGACTATTTTTTTTCAGTCACTTCACTAAAAGAACAGTTGAAGATGGTACTCAGTAAGCCTGACAATACAACATTTTTAAGGGGAAAGAAATTCCTTCATCGTTTAGCCTGGATTAACAATTAAAGAAGCATGTGGTTTCTTTGTCCCTCACTTTATACTTACTCTCAGATTATATTTTCTAGAAGCAAATTTATCCAAATACTTAAATTCCATGCCTGATGTTAGGCTAAACAATCTCTGTCAGATAGGATGTAAAATTACTAATTAGCACATTCACACTTGCTTTGATTAGTGTAGATGAACAATAGCGAAATTTGACATTCCAGTAATTCAGGGATGTGCCAAATTATCTGCAAAGAATCAGTAGTCTGAACCAAATGAATAGAGTTTGAAACAATTTGAAGCTTAAAATGTTAATTTTAAATATTTAAAGCTTAGAAAGAAAAAGAGAAAGAAGAGGATTCATGGAGACCCATCATGATGAGAAATTCCTCTTCTAATCTTCACAAATTAATTTATGGCCCAGTACCTCTCTTCATTTATTAAGTGGTATAAGTTTGACTCAGCAAATCAAGTGAAGTTGAAGCTGTAGCTGAGGAAATTCTCCCTTTCTCTGTCATGGTATATAGATGTCCATACAAAATCTGGAGATCCCCAGAACTTTTAGATATCAGTTTACCTGCATTCTATATAGGTTTGGTGTTGGAAACCTGAAGAAAAAATTGTCTTAATCTCCCGAAGAAATGGTTTCTGAAAGGCGCAGCTTTAGGTGTCTGCAGTAGAGGGACAGGGACATTGACAGAGCAGTTCTGGTTACACCAAGGCAGAAGCCTCCTTCGCAAAAGAAAGCAAGCTGCCCAGATGAAAAACACTGTGCAGGAATGTGGTGTTATCGTATTATCTCTTATGAAAGAGTTTTTCATGCACTGCTTTGTATGCTCCTCTGTAATGGCTCTGAGCATCTGTTGTGCAGATCAAGCCTGTTAATCATTCTTGTTCTGAAACCTGTCAGATATTAAGGTGAAAATCCTTTTAGCTGGCCCCTTTTGTATATCTACAAGACAACCTGAAAATGTTTTCAGTCAATGAAGGAAGAATGGTAGAAGGCAGATTTTTTAAGAAGTAATTTTTTTTTTATTTAGGTCAAGTGATGCTTGTGCTTTTTTTCAGGGCATGCAAGGGATTGTGTGTGTTATGTGCCGGTGATGGGGGTGTTGGGAGACTGTGCTCTCCAGTCACATACTTACTTTTATCTACTGCTTTGATGAATAAATGAAGCAATATATTTAGAAATTATATTGTCAACCAATGAGATTTCACTAACACTAAGAGTATGAAGGAGCTGAGGCTTTATAAAATGGAAATTATTATGACTATTGCAACTACTTAGCACTAAGAAAAGCAAACCCCCCAACAAAAATAGTGATTTAAATTACAGCATGTTACCTGTTTTCCTCGTATATAATCTTTTAATGAACAGATCCTGCTTTCTTTCAATCAGTTTTGTCTTCTACATTTTTTTTTATTATTTCTTTATTTTTAAAATCCTATGAGAATAAAGATTTTCTTAACCACTGGTGCTTGAGATGCACTTCTTAGTAGTGACTGATGACATAAGTCACGATATTTCATTGCTCTTTGCTTTTCGTGTGACAGCACAGGTATTTCCAGCACGCATATTCAAAACTGTGACTTTGGAATCCTCTTGCCTTGTACACATAATGTCAGTAAAATAGGATCACTTAAAAATTTATGAAGAATAAATGCAGAAAAAGAGGATGAATACTACAAAAGTGAGTCTAATAAAAAAGCTGAAATTAGTATTTGTAGAATATATTTTCAATCACTTATTTTTAATCAAAAATATTAGATGACTTTAGTTAATAAGCAATATAATATTTTCATTAAATGGATCTGTAATATTGAAAGGCTTGAAGTACTGAAGTAGACTACCATCTGCAAGCATAGAAAATTTATTTCCTTAAGTACTGAAAACATCTTCCAAGATTTATTTTATTGCAGTCGGGTTACTGTTGCCAGTGTATGAAAGGTGATACTTTCTGAGTTAATTTATATTCACTTCTTATTTGCTAAATGATATAACTAGTTTTACCACCTGAAATGGTCTTGCAGACAGGCAGCAACTCAATTAGCAAGAATAATAAAGTTGGTTGGTCATCTTTCAGTGAGCACAGTCCATTCAAAAGACCTACAGCCAACCAGCTGCCTATTAAAGAGCCATCTTGGCAGTCTTCTGAACATTGATCACTTCAAGGCAAACATAAACTTATTTGCTAATTGCCTACTGGAGAAAAAAGAAGTAGTAAGACCAAGTCGCTTTCTTTTTAATACCTGTATTTTTATAAAGGAACCTGTATTGCTTGGCAAATCTAATCTGTAAGAAATATACAGGTAGGAGAATACACATTAGTCACCTCTCTACCTAAAGGTACGTGCAAAATGTAAGACTTCTCATGTGCATGAATTAACATATATTTCCTCTCTGTAAAGGAGAATGGTTTGCCTTAATTGTATCGTCTCCCTAATAAATAATGCAGATTGCCTCTAGTCATCCTGTTGCTCCTTGACTGTTGAATAGACAATAGGCAACCATGTCAGCTTTGGCTTTTTCAGGGATTGCATTCTGGTTGGTACTTACATACAGTCAGGAGGTTTGTTTCATCTTGGAACATAAAAATTCATCAGGAAGAAAATGGTTGGCTGCTTATACAACAAATGACCAGTGTGGGACTAGCTGGGTTTCACTCTTTGGATGATGAATAGCAAATTTATTTTGTTAGTCTGAACTACATGTGGTCCCTCAATTGTAACTTTCATGAGGGGTAGTGAGTAGTCAGCATTATGTTTCTAACTGACACTCTTAGTTTTTATATGACTCTGAAATACTTTTCCTTCCAATAGTTCTCCCTTTGCCTGGAAGCTCACTGGGCTGCTGTATCTGTGTCCTAATGAGAAGAACAGTGTTCTGCTCCATTTCTTTCAACTTTATGTGCTGCAACACAGACACTGGACATGTCTGGTACATTTCACAGACAATTTCTCTGTTTTCCTGTCACAACATGTATAGACTACTCAGATCCCAGATCCTTTTGCAAAGCTTTACCTGGTAGTGCTTTGCACTTACAGCTTTCTTCAAGGACATACGGTATATTCATGCTACAGGCCTTATAAGCATTCCTGAAAACATTTACTGGATTCTTTAGCAATCCCCAAACTATGCAGTTTTAGCAAACTATGAACCATAACTGGAGATACTGATTTCCCAGACTCCTAAGCACAGTAAACCTGTCTTTCGTTACAATTCTCTAAGGCAGCCGGAATATTTCTTCAGATAATCTTTCTCTCTGTAAAGGTAAAATGGAATTTACTCAATTGCGTATAGTTTCTGACAAAGCAGAAATGTAGGCTAGCTATTTGGGATTCTTTTTGTATTTAGCATATATCTAGGTGGTATAATCAGTGGGGGAATTCATTTAATCCTAACCCAAGTGCCTACCTGTCGACCTTTGCTAAGTCTCCATTGACTTTAATATAAATCTGTGGAGACTAGCTAAGATATACATGTTCCTTTGTAGATAGCTGAAGTTAGATCAGGTGTATACCAGTCCTAGTTTTTTTCTTCACCTGGTTCTGCAGTTTGACACCTCTCTCTAGAGTAGAATAGTATGTACTTTTTGTTTCTTTTTTTTTTTTTTTTTTTTCTCCTTTGGCCCCAAATATCTACAGAACTTTTGGAAACAACCAATCTTCCTTGGGTTTCAACAAATCCTGTGTACCAAAAATTTCAGTATTGTTATCCAGTGGATATCTTTCCAGTAACATCCCAAATATTTGGGCCATGCTAACAGTACAGTCAACAGCTGCAATGCAGAATAAAAGAGTTGATAATACCTATCAAGGTTCATATACAGACCACAAGACAGACTCCTCACATAAGCACAACATGTTTTTCCTGAAGGAACTAAAGCAAATATGGATCAATCCCAAAATGAGACACTAGCATGCTGAAAGTCACAGTACCAATGTCCAGTATTGAAAAGAGGGACACCGCATTTCTCATCAAAAAAATCAAAGTAGAGTGCTGAGAATGCTTCTTCTAGCCACATACTACCTTTGTGGAAAAGGGCAATAAAATGTAACTGTAAAAATAATTCAATGACAATCATGATTAGACATCAATGACAAAAATTGTTAACCTGAACAGTAGGAAAAAGTAAAAGTACTACAAAGGACTTGGAAAAAAAATCCTTTCCATAGATGTAGTATTGTTGATAGCCATGCAATTCTTCAATACATAAAAAGGAAAAACTGTTCTCATCACCTCTGAGAAGGTCTGCTTCTCCCTTCCTGCTGGGAAAAACAGATAGGTGATCCCAGCTAGCAACACTGAAGAGAATTAAGGACAAAGTGCAATTAAACACACAAATAATTTTTCCATTGGACAATAACATCCTGTTTACTAGTACTTTTGCAAAACCGTTCATAACCAATTAATACTTGACTTACATTTGGGATCTTCTGGTTCATTATCACAGTATTTGAAACAAAGAAAACCCTAAGAATTTCACCTCAAACTAAGTTCATGTTGTGTAGAGATACCTTACCACAGTTGTCTTCATCAAGCAAATTCTAATACCAAAAAAAAAAATAATCCAATTTTCTTTGGAAAAAAAATAGCTTCCATCATACGATGTTAGTTGTCAAGAATAATATGGTTGTGATTTACATCTATATGGACTAAATTCCATATCAGGGAGCCTCTCTGTGTGTTTCCCACTGACTTGTTACCCAGCTTTTACTCTCCTGAATAATCTACTTATCTTTTTCAATGTTGTCATGACAAAGTTTTCCCTACCCTCGAGAACATGGCAGCTGTACTGAGGTTTATTGGAAATCAACGTTAGTGACCCAGTGAGTTCTATGGTTAATTCTTTTTTGAATATAGGAAACAAATTATCTATGTTTGGTAACCGAGGCATTTAAACTTAGCAATTGCTGCATAACAATCCTCTCTATATGCCAACAGAATCCTAAACATTTCATTAGTATCATAAAAATTTTTTTGTGTATGGAAACATTTGTTGAACATTTCTGTGTTTTTTGTACCTCAGCTGACAAATATGCGTCATCAAATGGTATCACACATTTAATTAATTTGTAGAGTAGTGATGTAATTCCTTACAGTCAATGATTTTTCATGCATTATTAGATTCCTTTAATATTTATTTACTGGTCCTAGCTTCTGATCTGTACTCAGTGATTCCCATTGTTTCTACCTTTAGTATACTGATGTGATAAGGAAAAGGCTGGGGGTTGGGTTTATGCTCTTATTTGGGGTAAGACAAGTTGGTGATTAAAAGCTCTTCACACAGAGCGTTATATCTCAGCCAAAGCAGTCTAAGTAAGGATGCACAAGTTGAAGAGTCTTTTCTGTAAAGTCTATAGATACTCATAAGATTTTCCAGATAAACCATGTAAGCTTTGGCATCCTGTTAGATTGCAAAAACTGTACTACCGAATTCATGTTTGTCTCTTGTTTTAAATCTTTTGCTAATTATCAGTGCTTATGTGGGATGCAAAATCATTGTGAAACTTTTTCTAGTGCTCTGCCAATGACTTGAGGAAACTGCTTCAGTGACTGGAAGCCACAATGCTACTGAGACAACACAGGAACAATTCTGATATTTGCCAGGGGGTTAAGAGTTGTGCTTTAGGAGCTGCTACAACAGCTTGCCAATAGGCCAGTGGAATAATTCATGTCTGCAGAGACCTTTAGGGCTTTGAATCTACAGTGGTATTAACTTGAAGTCCTAAAAAGTTCTGTCACATAGAAATCTATCCATTGTTATATTTTTCAGTTTGGAGCAAGGCACAGAGTACTGCCAATAAGCAATCTTTCTGTCATGGTGCCAGAGGGTAGGAATGGTATCAAACACACACACACATGCACACACCCCACTCAGGCTGCAGGGGGACAGCCTGCCTCACCGTGGTCTTCACCATGGGCTGACTGGGAATCTCTGGTCTGGTGCCTGGAGCACCTTCTCCCCCTCTTCTTCACTGGCCTTGATGTCGGCAGAGTTGTTGCTCTCACATGTTCTCACTCCTCTCTCCCAGCTGCTGTTGTGCGGCATTTTTACCCCTTCTTAAATATGTTATCACAGAGGTGCTACCAACATCACTGATGGCTCAGCTTTGGCCAGCGGCAGGTCCGCCTTGGAGCCGCTGGAATAGGCTCTGTTGAACATCGAGGCATCTCCTGATGTCTTTTCACAGAAGCCATCCCTGAAGCCTCTCCTGCCCCCCATTTTTCTCATCAGGAAAATGTTTTAATCTTTTTTTATTTGTTTTTAGAACAGAATAAAACTTACATTATTTCTTACTTCTAATTCAGGAAGATCAACTACACATTTTTCACTTCTATAAGAATAACAGAGATAAAGCAGTACTTATTTTACATTTTACACTAAAGTTTTAAACATTTAATACAGAAAATTATTCTGATGAATCAAATATTTCTCAGTTTTTTTGAGTATTGTCCAGATCTAACGCTGGCCAAGCATAAAAAGTTTCTTCAATGGTTCATTACTTGCATCAAGAATCCAGATAAAGTATGTTTGATTGCCCATCATGGCTCAGTTTAGAAAAAAAGAAAACTGAAGCTTCCAAACCTTGTGCAGGATAATTGTTTCTTAAGTACTATCAATTTGTTGCTTTGTGGCTGAGTTACAAGAGTCAGACACAACCTTCTCTTTTTGACAGATCCCTCACTCACCTCTTGTCTCCAAATGCTTGGGAATAGTTCAATGTAATGTGGAAAGTAAAACAAATTATACTTCAGAAAGTGAATGTCAGCCATTCAAGTACTTTCCGTGACATAGTTATTTCTGTAATATAATACTATTATTATATTATCTATTTTACTTGATACATAATTATAAATATAATGCTGTGCTCTATTTCATTATTTTGTATAATGACAAAGACAATATTACACCTTGGTATCTATAATCCAGTATTATTTGTTTAGAGATAGTAGAAGGAGGCATACTTAGACCATTAAGACTAATGTTTAGTTTCAAATCTCAGACTGTGATTGTTATTATTGTGTGTGTCATAATCAACAACTATGGAGGCCATAGCACATGATATCTCAGCATTTTGGAGACTAGATCATCCACAAAAAGATTCATTTTGAGCTTGGATTCTGGTGTAAATTTCCATAAAGAAAGGTTCTAAGAACTATTTGATGTGTCAGTTTTTCTTGTTACGCACTCTTCAGTTATGGTGACTCTTCCCTTAAACACACATTTTCAGAAACCTTGGTTTTATGATTTACTATCATCAGGTTGCATTGAAACCTTTCTTTTTTCTCCCCTTAAGCCTCTATCTCCGGCTTCCTTATCTGAAGAAGTATAAGGAAAACGGAAAGTGTTCTTTTCTTCCAAAGTTCTTCTTTGGTCTTAGAACCACTGCTGTTTTCCCATGCAAGCTCTCAGATCAACAGTATACCAGAGCTGGTCTTAGACTAGCTTTTCTCTCACATGCCTTCATCCAGTCACAGTTGACAGATGAACTTGTTTGTTTTTTTTTTACCAACATCCTCACTGTTTCCATTATGCTTGAGTTTATAAACCAGTGTCAATGTCCAGGAAGTGGGATCAACCAGATTCTAAGATTTCCAAGTATCACTGAAGCATGGAAACTATCTTCAAAATAGCAGGTAGAGAACTTGAATTCTTTGTGGAAATCTGCAGTTGTTCTGATATCCCTGCAAAGTCTTGAACAGAATGTATAATGTTTTTATCTTATTCCTATATATTCCACCTGATATCAATAATGCGTATATTTTTCCTTCCTCTGTTGCTGACGGATGCTCTGTAGTAATCAGTGTCTGGTACAGTTGGCTTCTGCAGCCCGCAGAATCAACAGCAGTTCTAGTTTTCTGGCTTGCTTTGGTGTTTGAGAGTAAAAATATATTCCCAAAGAATCTTCATTTTATCATTTTTAAATACTGTGTCTGGGTTTTCTAATCTGTTCTTTAACGTCTAGCAAGTAGTGAAAGATAAGTATTTTGTGGAGCCTACTTTGTTGCATAGTTTAAGCGAGTTGTGACCAATTTCTGACAAAGTGCATTGTCAGGACACATGATGCATTGTTGGTTTTCTCTGCAGTGCCACCAGTTCATAGTAACAGCCCAATTTTGTAAAGCTATACTGAGGCTTTTGGCTGACTGCTTAAATGAGCTGCTCAGCTATTTAAATGAATCTTCATCAGCTCTCAAGGATTTTCAGACATTTTCCACAAGGGAAATGCCTTCTAGCACTTCAGATGCTCTTGATGTTCTATTGGTTTTCCTTTGTGCTTCTCCTCAAAATTTTTGCTTTATCCACTAACTTACTGTTGGTGTAATTCTTTTTTAGGACATTCAGAAGTGCCAGAATGCCACATAAACATAATATCTTCAATATCCTTCAATCCCTTTCCTCTTTTTCAAATATTTCTCCTCCTTGTTTTTGATGTTATTCCCTTCAGAAATTGCTTTCAATTGACTTAGCTTTTCTCTTTTCTCTAAAAATCTTGCCTCAAGCCTTCTACTCATATCACTCAGTGCAGACATATAAATAGAAAGAGGCGGACAATGGCATGATACAGACTTCAATCACTTATAAATAACAGAGGAAATATTAATGGCTATAACTCCATGATTTCATGCATTTCTGTATGTACTACAACTTAATTAACTTCTGCTACCACTCCTTCCAGTTTAACAAAACATAACGTATATCACAGAGTCACACAGAATCACAGAATATAGTTGAGGCTGGAAGGTGCCTCTGGAGATCATCTAGTCCAAACCCCCAGTTCAAAACAGGGTCAGTCACAGCTCAGGGCATTATCGAGTCTGATTTTGAATATCTCCAAGGATGGAGACTTCACAATGTCTCTGGGCAGCCTTTTCCAGTGTCTGACCCCCCTTAAAATAAAAAAGATTTTCCTCATTTTAAATAGAACTTCCTGTATTTTGATTTGTGCCCATTGCCTCCTATCCTGTTCATTAGAAATCGCTGAAAAGAACCATCTTCTTTACCCCCTCCCATCAGGTATTTATACACACTGACAAGATCCCCCTTAGCCTTCTCTCAGCTCTCCAGCTCTCTCAGCCTCTCCTCATATGAAAGATGTTCCAATGTTTTAATCACTTGCAGGCTCTTCAGGGTCCACAGTTTCCCAAAGGCAAATCTTAACAGCAAAGATTGAGGCAAAGAAGTCACTAAGTACCTTGGCCTTCTCTGTGTTGTATCTTACCAGGTTCCCTGTCTTGTTCAGCAGCAGATTCACATTTTCCCTAGTCTTCACATTGCTGCCAATATAATTTTCAGGAAGGTGCTTGAACAGGCCAAAATCTGCTCTCCTAAAGTCAAAGGCTGTGATCTTGCTTTTTGCATTGTTCCCTCCTCTCAGGATCCTGAACTCCACCATCTCATGGTCACTGCAGCCAAGGTTGCCCCTCATCTTTACATCCCTGACCAGTTCTTCCCTGCTTGTGAGTATCAGGTCCAGCACTGTACCTGCTTCAATTGACTCATTGATTCCCTGTGTCAAAAAGTTATCACCAATGACTTTCAGAAACCTCCTGGATCATGCGTGCCCTTCTGTGCTGTCCCTCCAGCAAATATTCCAATATTTGGTTAAAGTGTGGAGGACCAGGGTCTGTTAATGTGAGGCTTCTTCCCATTTTCTGAAGAAGCTTTCCTTATTTTTTCTTCCTGATCAGGCGATCTGGAACAGACATCCACCACAATGTTGCCAATGTTGGTTTGCTGTCTAATTTTCAGCTACTTCATTGTCCATCCCAAGGCATAGCTCCACGCATTCCCACTGCTCTCATGCAAAGGGCAATTACCCTCTTCACCTTCCTGGACTGTATACATCCATGGTAGTGCTCCAATTGTGTGAGCTATCCCACCACACCTCTGTGATCCCAATGAGATTGTATTCCAGCAACAGCACACACACCTCTCCATGTATAATGGCATAATCTTTTTTGGGGTGAATATGTAACATTTTTGTTCAAGCCTCCTACAATTTGATGTGGATTCCAATCGGTAAGGTGCTTCTTTCTTTCCTATAAAAAACAAGATTTTCTTGATGCCTGCCTCTCTCCTCTGGAATAGATAAAGGCTCTCCCATCTTCCAGCTCCCATTCATATATAACAGTCCATGCTTATTCACTCAGTTTATCAGGATCCTATAGACTATTCATCATGGGCTGTCCAAAAGAACCAACACCATAACAAAGTAGAATGATCCTGTATGATATTATTTTGTCTTTCATCGCTTCACTAAGTTTCTTAGTGACTTGATAGAAAATGACCCATATTTTATAATACCAGTGATAAAATATGCCAGTTTTCCATAATATGCAATAATATTGCTTCATTGTTATTGCTGTTTTTCATATTATTATGACCATTTGCAATGTCATCAGCCTGGATTGCTTCATCTGATCTTAGGTAGTTAAATGAGCTGCCTAAATTATTATCTTAGCTGTCTGAGCTAGTTTACCTGATGTTATTACTTTATTGTAGCATACTGCAATAATAAATTCTGCTAAGAGGGCAATGCTGATCCTAGGTGCTCTGAATTGTTCTCTGGGGAAATCTATGTGTCTCCAATAAAGAAATATACACAGGTAGCCCAGAGATCTTTACAACAGCAGGGAGAACGGTATGAATCCAGGACACGGTGTCTAGGAGATCTTGTTAGTCTGACAAGGATGAGTAGTGTGATAAACGCCTTGTATTTGTATACACACTCTACCACCCAGGTCTGAAACCCATAAAAAGTCGAAATTTAAATTTCTGTGTCCTTCACTGGTGTCTTTTCCTGCAGTTTCTGCAAGTTGCACGTTTCGTTGTAAGCAGATTCCAAACAACACAGATGTTTTTCCTTTGCTGGAATGGCATCCTTTAAATCATCACTGAAGAAAATTCAACAGAGATTTCTAAACTTCTTCTCCACATTTTTCCTGAGTGTCTCCTTGAAAGAGCCATAGCTCTGGTACTTGCAATACTGATCCTATTTCAGATATTTCAGTTGGCAGCTTATTGTTCCTACTTTTGTTCCCTGAGAATACATAGCCAGGTATTAATCTTGAAGTTTCTTCTTTCGGGATTCAAAGAAGTTAAACATCCAACATCACAGAAGCATCTGAAAATTTAACCCAAATTCGTCTGAGTGTCAGAATCACGCATTAGAACCACGGTGCTATGAATTGTGTGGGAATTAAGGTATATATCTCTTGGACTGGGGTGTATTTTATTTAAAGTGAACTAGAAAAGAAATGTTGATTCTAACTGGAACAGACATGATTATCTACTGACATGCATTCTTATGAAAATATTGGCTCTTGGCAGGTGTAGTGGTTCACTGCCTATTGAGTTTGGTCTTAAGATATCCATCTTAGGCAGGAAGCTTGCAATGAAACCAGACATCAGGTTTGCATTCAGGGGAGGCGAGACAGGTCATTCTTTGGTTCTGGACAGCATAATTGCATCCCAGAGGACAGCAAAAATTCTGGCTATTCGTCTCTGCCCCTGAGGAATCTAGAGGCTATGGTCCTCTTATTAGCTGTTGTTAGGCTTTGTCTGGTGCTTTATCGGGGTCCTCTATTGTCTCGTCGTGTACAGTCACATAAATAGAAAGAGATGGTTAAGGGTAGAACACAGACTCTGGTTACCTGTAAATAGGGAAAATATATTCCATCAGAAGCCCTATAAAGTCTGCTCAACGCCCAGGGCAATGAAACAGTTTGGCCCTCCTTTCTGTTTTCTCACTTCACCCTTCATTTTTTTAGTAGAGTGGGTCATTGTTTCACTGTCCTGCTTAGCTGGGGAAGAGGACATAGAAAAGCCAGACCTGTTCCTTCAATGTTCATACGAATCGTCCCATCTCCTCATCTACCAGTCAAGTCCTAGAGTTGTAAGACATCTTGCCACACCAACCATCTTCCCATATCAAGTCCCAGGCATAGTTTGAGCTGTCCTGAAGACAACCTTGTTAGTTCCTTCTGTGTGGTACCATGCCTCCACTGGACTGGCAAAAAATGTACCTCTTAATCATAACCTAGAATTTACCAAGTAAAATAAAAAGGATCTTTATTCTGTCCTTTGGTAGTTATTTTTCAGCTAGATCAGTTCCCCGAACTAGATTACAGTACAAGCTGTTATACTAGCAGAGAAAAATACAGTGACACACAGAGGAAAGTGTAGACTGTTCTAATTTTCTCTATACAAATTTTGATCCAAATAACCATCAAATTACAGTTTCATGTCACTGTGAGCTTCTTCGCCTGCCTTTTGTCTGTTCTGCAGCAAGATTACTTCTTAGGCGAGGTATGTGTTCTGTGGTTTTTATTCTATGATTTTGATTTTAATCTTCATCTTAAAGAAAGTTGAGATATAACTTTCGTATGCAGGTAGGCATGCAAAAGAAGTATCCTAAATACATATGTATGCATAGGTATGATGGAAGAAACTACATTACTTTCTTGCAAATTTGTCTTTATTCTTTGTCATCATCTTTAGAGATTTTCTGATTGGTTGTCACAGAGATGATCAAATATAAGCCTCAGAAAATGAAAATTCAAACCAAATACAACCCACGTGAGCAAAGATTTGCTATTAAACTTGCTGAAGGTAGGGCACCTCCTTTGGCTGGGTAAATGAGTGGGTGCAGCAACCAGTGAGACAGCAGTTAAGGAGAAGCTGGAGGAGACTGAAGAGGAGAAACTTCTCAAATGGACAATAGTGTGGAAGAGCTCAGGGCTCATTTTCTTAGCTATCATTGCTTCAGCTCAATAAAGCTTATATCAACACAATCTTTCTAACAAAGAAAATATAAATGCTGTTAACACACAAGGCTACAGCTGTGTTAAACGCTGGGATAAATGCAGGTGTAAATTCTAAATATGGGCATAATATCCTGGTGTTTTCAGTTTAATTGTCCCTGAAAAAAAATATAGTAAGTTTTTGCTGAGTTCCTTGGTGAATTTTGTTACCTTTTGCATCCCACAAAAATTAGTCTTTGATACAGTCTCCATTAGATAAAAAGGCTAATTTCAACTCATACAGCTAGCACATACTAATTAATGTGCCAAAGCCCTGCTGTACTTTTACCATAAACTATCTGGTCAATCCTAGTTGCAGTAAGTCCTATCTGCTGATGTGTTAAAATTCACATTGTCTTCACAAGAATTTTAATGTGCATTAGCTATCAAATGTTAGCTAGTATCATGTATCACAAGCATCATTTCATTTTAATGAAAGTATGACTTATAAGCACTTACACAGTGACTATTTAATAGATATTAGAAAAATGTTATGAACCCCCTCTATATGCTACAAATCTAACAGTGAGAAAAGTAATTGCCACAATATGTGTTTCAAGAGATTTACAAAAATTACTGAGCCTTAAAAGATAAGGGTTTGTGAAGAACAGGAGAGCGAGATATGCTTTGCTTTAAGTTGTTATAAAATTTTCAGTCCCTTGTAGCCCTCTGGTGACATTTCATGATGACTTTGGGGTTGTAACCCACTGAATGAGAAACACTGACACAGCTTAAGTTGTAGACATAGTTAGTAGTTTTTAAGACACTTATTTTACCGACTAGCAAGTTTATGTTGATTTCTGCTCTTAATTGATCTGTCTTTTGTGCTAAGGCAACAATGAAGAATGCTATTAAAAACCTTAAGATTATGTAGACAAAAGAAAGTCAGAAAGAGCTGCCATGTAATTCACAACAGTTTATGAACTGCATGTACTGTATTCTGTATTTTTCCCAGCCACTGCTGTGATAGCTAATGTCTCCCAATAGTGAGAGTGACACTTACTGATGGCATAGTTTTAAGTTAACTGTATTCCATTAGCAGATTTCTGTGTAAATCCCTAGGATGCATTGATTGATAACACAACCCCACATGGAATTTCAGTACAAAGCCCTCATGTTACTGCACATCACATTAACCGTACATCTCAGAAAGTTTTCCCGTAAAATTGAAAAAAAAAAAATCAGTCCAATCTTGCTCTATATCGGTCCTTCTGAAGAGATCCAAGAACTTTCTTTTTTTTGTGCCTAAGCAGCGTGTTTGGATTAATTATGGATCCAATTAATTTGGATCAATTTGTGGTAGAGTTATAGTGGCACATGAGATATGCCACTACCTACTCATGAGTAACACAACTAGTTATTTAGCTGGACTATAGCATTACTCCTAGAAACTATTCCTCACATTTATGGCCCATTTACTAAATATAAAATTCATAACTGTTTTCCATTCTAAAAAGTGCTACTTACCACATTTATATACAGTACAGCACAGCTGCGAAATGTGTATCACAAGGCACTGTAATAAACCAGGGCTTATTCTATCCCTACTTTCTGCGTTTCAGCTGACACCTGCATTAAGCATTGATCTTTGCTCTTTCATTAACTGATCAATATTTTGAGCTCTGTTACTGAGGCACATTACATTTAATTAATGTAATAAAGGTGAAATCATAGTCCCAGTGGAGTCAATGTTAGGACTTCCCTTAATTCAGGTTAGGAACATTTTCACCCAGTAAGCAGCTGATTGTTACTATCATGTAAAGGCAATTACTTGTTTAGGAAATAAAAAATTGAAACACACTGCTTATTTAACATTGGGTAGCTCCATCTAGCTTTAACAGATCTAGTCGGTTAATGCCAACAAAGAGTTTGTTCGAAAGATTTCCATTCATAGAATTGAACATGTTTGGTTTTGATCACCCCAATTGACTAAATGGCATCTAAATTTAGGAGGAGTCAAAAAGTGAGTAGACATCTTAGACATTGACAAGTATTTCGGTTCTTTTACTAGAACCATGTAAATAAGTTATCACTTTCTCTGTGTGTTGTGTTTGGAAAATACAGTCATAAAAAGATCTAGGAACAATATTTCTTTGCTGTAGGACATCATTAGTGCTACCTATTTTAGCTGTCCCATGCCTAGCATTTATTACAAGCCACAAAGCATACTAGAATATTGTGGTAAATAAGCAGAATACAATCAAATTATTCTGTCAACCTTTCAACTGTATAACGAGATTGTGGCCCTGTTATCTTCACATTCTATTATAATGAAACTTGGAGCAGCAAAGTGCAAACATTCTTAACTACAACATCTGTAGCAAACTGAAACGTACATATACCTCTGCATAATGTATACATTAATCCAAGCTACAGAGAAAGGCAAACCTTCGACTAATCGTCACCCCAGACTTCTTGCTAAACAGCCATAGGGCAAATCTCTTCTAAATGTAATTCTGTCAATTACAGTGCAGTTGCACGAGGGATAAATATGGGCTATTGTCACTGTGATTGATGATTTGGCTAGACTAGGTCAAAACTGGGTCATAACAAGAATGTTGTTTTTGATAAATCCTCTGTACTGAATTTCTCCTATGACATCCACTTAAAAAACAAACAAACCCAAAAGACCACACTTTTTAGCATGATTTGTTTCATAAGGAGGAGGAAGTAGTCAAGGAAAAATTAAACTCAGTAATGTTACTTTTTGCCTAAGGGGACTATTCACCTATTATAACAATAGGGGGAGTTGTTGATTTCGGCATGTACTTTCCACATTTCCATTTGCATTAATGAGAGCTTTATGCAAAGTCCCAGGAGTATCAATGGGAGAATAGATCATTAGGAGCCTGATAACTCTATTTGTTACTGTGTATGAACTTCCTTGAGCACCTGACTTTAAACCTGACTTTAAACCAAAGGTAGCTGCAACTTCTTCTGCTGAAAAACTATAATGGTTTGGGAGCTAGTATCATTCACACCAAAGTAAGTATTTTCTCCTGCAGGAATTCAGAGGAAAATAATATTCAGTAGTCCTATATTTTACCACGACACTATGATCACCTGAAATAGATGGGTTATAGCTCTGGCTTCCAGCACTCTCTTGCTACCAAATTCATTACCAGTTTTAGATTTTATTTCTGTTACAGCTGGCCATAGACAATACCATATACTTACAGTCTTTTTCAGAGCGCTTGTAGTTTTGTTGCACACTACTTTTTTTTTTTACAGGAAACCATACTCGTTGCCATGAAGAATATTTCTATTCTTTAATTATGTGCTGATTGTTTCTTATGTCAACCATTCTATTTTTTGCCTACTACCAGTTTCAGACCAACCACAGTATAACTACCTAGGTCAGCCTCTTTGCTCTTTTAGTACTAACCTAACACTGTTTTTCATCTGGTCCCATGGAATTTCTTCAAGTCTCTTGAAAAAAAAAGTAACATAAAAGGACTACAGAGCTCTTTATTAGAGCTGGCTCTGAACTTTACAAAGCTAAGATGAGACATCTGTCATTACTGGTAAGCGTTATTGAATGCAGTACCGAGGCACTCACAGCAGTTCTCTCCATGTCTATATTCTGTTCTGATTAGCTCCTGCTCTCTGAACAGCTATGCTTAAAGTGAAGTTGTCTGCTCTGTGTTTATATATCTCCCTCCCAATATCACACTTCCAGGTTTCTCAGGGCTTGTACTCCTGCCCCCTTCCATCTTCAGGTGCAAAAGCTGAAAAGTGGATTGCACATATTGCAGCTCCTCATTGCTTTTCGTTAGAGCTGTGGCATTTGCTGTCCACAGGTAGTTCTCTAGCACGTCTCCATAAAAATGAGAAAAACTACATAACAGCTTAAGTAGGATTTTTTTTTCTTTTCAGATATTTTGATTGAAAGATATTAAAGAGAACTTAAATAGCTGAGCAGAAGGAGATGAGGAATAAGCAGCCTTTGATAAAGGGGAGGAGATGAGCAACGGGGAAGAAAGAGTAAGGTAGCTAAGCAAAAACTCTCACCAGGCATAATTGCAGATATAAACTGCTCTTAAATTCTCTTTGTCAAAAACAAGAGTGCATTTACCCCTCTTCACTGTCCACCATTAATCAATTAAATTAAATTTTATAGGATTTATCATCCTTTGATCTGCACTTCCCATGGGGTTTCACGTCTGTTAAGATGTGTTTATTTCTGCCTGAGGCGGATAAAATCTTTGGATTTGGGATGAGAAGCAGGGTCAGAAGATAAACAGGTTCCCATGACTGCTAATGACATAGAGATGAAGAATTCTGACAGTAACAGCAAATCAGAAAAGAGGCATTTATTTGAGAATGAGAGACTAAATTCATAAAGTAAGTCTCTGATGACGAAAATCTTAGTGCATATTAAATGATTCTTAACACTTTGACTAATTAATAATGACCTCAACCAATCAGAATACATGAATTTTCAGATACTGGATTATTAAGATACAACTATACAGCAATTTGTCAAATTATATCTTTAATCAGCCCCAAAAGAACAGGATGAATTAAGATAACTCTCTGTCTCACATCTGTGGGTCAGGATCATAGAATCATAGAATGGTTTAGGTTGGAAGGGACCTTGAAGATCATTGAGTTCCAACCCCCCATCTTAAAGTTATTGTTTGTAGGCATCCTAAATCCAAGTAGGTTCTCATACCACATTTATACATTGCTTTTCTTATCAAATGTTCAAATCACTTGCATATTAATCTGTCAGCTAGGGGTTTGTTTACAGACTTGCAGCACAGTATAAAGACAACAAGTTGAGTTAGTTTTGAGAATTAGAAGTGATGTAATCCCACTAATTTAGGCACAGCACCTTGCTGTCACAGGTATAAATTCTTCACACTTGAGCTAATGCCACTGTAAAGCTCTACACCATTGTATAGGGTGCCATTTATGCATGTGACCTCACCTTTACAAGTCTCTAAGCAATGCAGGCTTTACCAAGAGCAGCAGGGTCAAGAGGAGTGTTTGCTGACACAAAATGGACACCGTCAATGCTCAGTGGATTCGATAGGTCTGTGTACACCACAGCCAACACAGGTAATCCTCAAGAACTGTTCACACTCCCGTGCCTATTTCAAGCATGGGTTAATTGAGATGCAGGATGCATAAGTAGCTAAATCAAGCACACCACAATAAAGCCAGGAAAATAAAGACTTAGTTTTCTTTTTGATTTTGAAAAAATCCATACTTCCCAATAAAATACCTACAGGTTCATGTGGCATCACGGCAGTCCTGTGACACAAAACAAAATTAAGATTTTCTATGCTATGAATGGGTATGCTGGGATAGATGACACTTTTTCATATTACCATGAAGCTCGGAAGGATGTATATTATTCACTACTTTATTGGTGACAAAATAAATGCTCAGTTAAAAAAAAAAAAAGAGAGAATTGCTTATTTTTACATTTCTGACATTGGTATGTAGAAAAATCTTCACCAAATAGGGATATGCTATTTCCATTTTATCTCAAAAGAGACATAAGGATATGTAGGTCATTTGCTAAGAAATTACCTAGGAAGAAAGATCACTGGGGTAAATGTAAAAGATGAGATTTGTCCCAGAATTGCACAGTAAAGATTTAATTCTACATTTAGCCCCCACTAAATTACCATACTAGCCCCTGCATGGTCAACGGAAATCTGGAGTTTAATTCAGCTACAAAAATATAGGAGTTCTAGTGTCACCTCAAATGCCCAGAGCTATCTCACCTGATCTTAGTTTATCTCTCCTAAGAAGTAGGGTTTTTCATTTGTCCTGTGTCATATCTGCCAGCCCCATGCATGTCTTGGATACCTTATGTCATCTGAAATGGCTCTAGGTGCTCCTGATGAGGCAACTGAATAGAACCCTCAGTCAGCGGTACCTGAAGAGCCACTAAACTCACTATAAAGTTACTAGGGCAGGATTAAATTGCCTAAGCATTGACACCCAACACAAGTTGAGATGTCCTAAGGTATCTGAGATAGGTAAATACAATACAAGGTTTGCAGGAGATTTTTCAAAGCAGTAGCTACAAGCCAGGGTAATCTATGGCATCAAAAATGATGTGTACATTTCTGGAACTGATCCATCTCTTAATACTGATGAGCCACAGCACCCTTTACACTCTGTTGTTTGTACTAACTAGATGTAGTGGATGTAGATGCAGTAACTACATTGCAGCTATCCAAAATCAGCTGGACTAAACCCCATCCCTGGTTTTCTGGAGAGATACACACAGTTTACAATACAGTTTATGTCATCCCAAAAAACCATTTCAGGTAAATCAGATCCTTTTTTGCAGTAATTCATCTACTTCTTTTCATTGACTATAAAGGGTGCAATGAACTGGGAGCCATACAGGAAAATTAGAAAGATTGGGCAGTGTTCTTGCTCAGTTCAAGGCACGTTAATGTGTTAATGCTTGATGGGTATTTCCATTCTGCATGCCATAATAAGATGCCAGAATCTCCTTGTGTTTCCTCCAAGGAGTATAGAACAGGGTTCAGCTACCTAAATGTTGCACCTACTTGGCCAAAACATACAGATGGGCTTAGTTAACACCACAACAGCTGGAAGCCAGGTAGATTAGCCACAGGCAATAGAAATAGTATTAGGCAACTGATTGTAAATCTAGGTTCCTGTCACAAGTTTTTTATTTTACTTAGGGCCACAGGACCTAAATAGTATCATCTGGGCTACCTAACTTTGTCACACCTTAGTCAAAATATGTATTGACACTTAAACCTTTGGGGATTTTCAGTATTGTCTGGTTTTATGCTTTCCTTGTAAATAACTTATATTACTTATATAGTTACATATGTTATAACTTATATAGTTAGTTACAATCATATTTTATTTCATTATTTGAGGAAAGTCTTTTTACCATCCAGTGTTTATTAAAAAGAGCAGTGCAGATGATGATAAGCAGGATAAAAATCATTTAGCGTTTCATCTTAACAGACTGACAGATTTTCATACAAGATTCTTTTCTTTCTTTTTCCTTTTAGGTTTGATGGTACGTTCAAGTAACAGAGATGAACCTGATTTCAATAGTTTTAGACATATTATAATTTTGTGATTATAGTATTCAATTTCATGTTCCAGAACTGGATGCTGCAGGTAATATCCCTCTCCATATTGCAGGCTATCCAAAGACTAGTTTAGAACTCTACACATATGTGATATTGTGAACGGAAGGTGATTGTTCTAGTGGCTGTTTCTGTGACGTACAACAACCATCTGAGGAGAAACATTTTTTCCTTTTTCCCCTGCAGAAACCTTGGTGGCAGAGGGAATCTCAGTGGTACCTGGGATCGCTCCCAGGTACTCCATGCTGAAGCAAATAAACTGGCATAGATTTGGGAAACAACTCCTGAGCTCTATAGTTTATACTAAACTGCACAGAGGAAAATTGCTCATACCCTGATTTCTTAAAAATCTTCTGAGACACAACCCAGCGTATATTCTTAGTGTTTAAAGCAAATTTGTGCTTCTACCTCTGACACGGTTAATTGCAACATAGATACATCTATGAGAAAGTTACTTTACATTTTTATTTAAATTCATGTTGTATTTATGTACATGCAGTCCATGCTACTTGTGGAGAAGGGCAATGGAAGTCAGGATATACAAGGTGAACAGTATACAATGTATGGTTGAGGTCCCTGCTTTATATAAACCTACATACTTCACAACCTAGGTAATGTAAAATTATGTTATGGCATGATGACGTATGCCAACTCCTACAAGCATGCATACATACAGACAAATTAAAGTTAAATTCTCTCATTTTATCTTTTCATCAGATGCTTGACTGACAAAAGTGATTGATACCATGCTTTTGTGGTGTATATGATAATGTCATTTCTATATACAAGTGTAGAACCTTAACACTTTGGCATGACTGTGACTACTGGATAACTTCAAAATATCTAATGCAAAGCTGGCTGTTCTTGGTGGTCCTATGAGTCACAGAAAACCATACATTGAAGAGGAGTGAGGAAAAAAAAGAGTTTAAGGAATAGTTCACCAAAAAAAAGATATAACACAGGACATCTGTATATTTGTCCAGAATTGTTATATGATATTAGGTATCTTGGGTTGGTCCTTCATTAAGTAAATGAGAAATGGTGTGATGTGTTGACCTTGACTAGCTGCCAGGTGTCCACCAAGCTGCTCTATCACTCCCCCTCTATCAACAGAAGAAAATAAAACAAAAAGTTCATAGGTCAAGATAAGGACAGGGAGACCACTCACCAACTACCATCATGGGTAAAACAGACTCGACTTGGGGAAATTAATTTAATTTATTGTCAATTAAACAGATTAGGATAATGACAAATAGGGACAAATCTAAAAACACTTTCCCCCTATCCCTCCCTTCTTCCCGGGCTCACCTTCACTCCTGCCTTCTCTACCTCCTCCCCCTGAGTGGTGCAGGGCAATGGGGAGTGTGGGTTGCAGTCAGTCCGTTACACATTGTCTCTGCCGCTCCTTCCTCCTCATACTCTTCCCCTGCTCCAGCATGGGGTCCCACACACAGGAGAGAGTCTTTCGTGAACTTCTCCAATGTGATTCCTTCCTACAGGCTGCAGTTCTTCACAAACTGCTCCAGTATTTGTCACTTCCATGGGGTGCAGTCCTTCAGGAAGAAATTGTTCCAGTGTGGGTCCCCCATGGGGTCACAAGCCCTGCCAGAAAACCTGCTCCAGCATGGGCTCCTCTCTATGGGCCACAGGTCCTGCCAGGAGTCTGCTCCAGAATGGACTCTCCAAAGGTTGCAGCTTTCTTCAAGGCATAGCCACCTGCTCCAGCATGGGGTCCTTCATGGGCTGCAGGGTGGATATCTGCTCCACCATTATCCTCCATGGGCTGCAGGGGGACAGACTGCCTCACCATTCCCCACAGGCCACCAGGGAATCTCTGCTCTGGTGCCTGGAACACCTCTCCCCCCTCCTTCTTCACTAACCTTGGTGTCGGCAGAGATGTTTCTCTCACATTTTCTTACTCCTCTCCCCCAGTTGCCATTGCACAGCTCTTTTACTCTTTCTTAAATATGTTATCACAGAGGTGCCACCAACACTGCTGATGGCTCGGCTTTGGCCAGCAGCAGGTCTGCCTTGGAGCCGCTGGAATAGGCTCTGCCTGACATGGGGGAAGCTTCTGATGTCTTCTCACAGAAGTCATCCCTGCAGCCCCCTCCCTGCCCCCACCGCCCCTTCACTGCTACCAAAATCTTGCCACATAAACCCAATACAAATGGAAAAGAGCAATTCATCAGAGACTTTGCTGCGCTTGCATTCCTGTGCATGACTGCAGGGTGAGCTGTGGAAGCTCTGTCCAGAAATGTGTAGGGTGAAGTGCACAATTGTATTGAAGACCTTTGTGCTGACAGGACATACATCACAGGTGAGTGAAAAAGCAGGAGGGAAATTGTGGAAAACAGTGATAAAATACTGTAAGAAAAAAAATTATGAAAACCGTTGCTTGGGATACATAGCTGAGTTGCAGCTCCACCACACAGTAGAGAGAACACTTCCCACCACAACAACATTAGGAACGAATCACATTAGAGCACCAGATAATTTTACAAGATGTGTTTAGTTACAGAGCATGGAGCGTGCTTGAAAGAAGCTGTTTCTTTAGTGGTGATCTCAGTGGGAAACTATGTAGGTCTACTTGAGTCTGGGAAAAATATTCGGAGCTTAATGGTTACTGCCTTCCCTGATCTATTATGTGGAAGGCATGAATATGATACGTAGCAGTTAAGTGAAAATAGGAATGTGTCATGGTAAGGTTTGGTGGTGCTATTCACTATAACATAGATGTGTCTAGTTTGGTGGGTGTGCAAGTGCTTGTATAATCTGTGCACAGGAAACATTTCTACCAGGTAACAGAAATTGATGTTTCGATGCAGGATTGGTCAGGTGGCAAGTGAAAAGTTATATGCAACAAACAAGTGAGAAAAAGGAACTTTGTCTTTTAGAAGCTCCAAAGTTTCCATCTGTTGAAGAAAAATGAAGATCTGCCTAATGAGTGCAACCATCTTTACCTTTTCTGCCCCCATACTTGGAGTATATTCTGTATCAGAGGTACAGCGTCTTGAGTATGCAACAGATACTGACCCTCTGTCTTGCACAGAATATGTTATAGGAGGCAGATTCCATAAACAAGGACCACATAAAATGTTTATCTTTACCACTTTTAGTTTGTGTGTAATTTTATGTCAATTTAGTTATTTTCAAAGCTGGTTTTTGAGTTTTTTTCTGTCCTCATCAAGACAGCCATTTAACTGGCTACCCACTGAGTTGTTCCAATTAACAGACACCCATTGCATTATTTGTCTTGTTAATTTTTGTGCCATGAAGGCCCAGTCATTAGAGTTCAGGCTTTGGTTCTCCATGATGAATACGTACAGGCTCTCACCTCTCAAGCACAGCCCATACTCACTTTTGAGTTAGCTTAAGCAACTGATGAATAGCCTTAAGAAGTAGCTTTTTGGACTGGATTTACCTGACTTCGGCTTGTAGTTTCTACCTTTGCAGTGGCTGCAGTCTTTAGACCTGCTTCACAAACTGGAAAGCAGATAGTTCTAAAGTATCAGCTGAGTTATTCCAATTTCTACTTTGACATCCAGAGTGAAATGCACTCACCATCGTTACTATGTCTTCTCTAAACACAGTACCCAGGAAAGTCAATAGTTCCAAGAATCAGAAAATATTGCATTCACTCTGTACCAGTTCACCACCAGTTTGTTGCCTGAAATCCACAGATTTTGCACAGCAGTGAAGAGAAATCATTCGGTCCATTCAACCTCACCTCTTCTCTCCTATTAGCTATTTAGAGGCTGCACCACAAACATAATATGTTGAAAAGGTGAAATTTCAAATTGTATGTAGTGGATTATAAAAGACTATTATTATCTATGTCACTAAAAGGGAAAGTGCATCCCTCATGCAGTAACACCTACACAATATGTTCATAATTTTCATGACAAGGCTGACATCCTCTGTGTTTGCAAGGCAACATGCCCTCCCTCCCACCTCCTAATCTCCTTCATCTGAAAGAGAAATGTATTTTTAGCTTCCTCAGTGGGGCCTAAGGCATTGATTTATGAAAATAAGGTGGAAGAATTCATGAATTTTTTCTGACCTCCATCTCTCATTCCTTAGACATTTCTATTTTAGGATGTATAAAATGAATTGTCCTAATATGGCATATTATCACCTTGGTAGTCTGTATTTCACATTACTCTAATGCACACATACATCCCCATACACCAAAATCATCTGAACGTTACTTTGTATCGAGTTTAAAACATCTCTCCTTTAAGTACTATTTTACTCTGATTGTGATATATGTGTTTTTGAGTCCTGAGTCTCCCTGCAAATTCTCTTGAAAGACTGGAATAACTTCCTAAAGGTACTCTATAAATAAGGAAAGACAAGCAGATGAAATTGTAGCAGTTTGATACACAGTTCTTTGTAACATAATCTACTGAAGCTAAACCAATATCTCATTTTGCTCCGCTCTTGATTTTGCAGTTAGAGCCCTGCGCTTCACATTGCAGTGACCTCCATTGCTTGTGATAATTAATTCTTTGGCGGTGTTACTTATGCTTTATATAAACATTTTTGATAGTGTAAGTGGTTCTCCATCAGCAATATTGTTAAGTATTTTAAGATTCATATGAAAGTAAAATTACAAGTAAATCTCAGATTATGAGACCCTTGCAAGTGGCCCATGGAAAACCAGACTTCTCCATCCTAATACACTATAAATTGAGGGCATTTTCAAAGATAAGAAATTCCTATTTTGGCTCATATTTGAAAGAAAAATGATAATTTTCCTAAATATATTTTTTCCAAGATGGAAGTAATATTTTGCTGACTAATCTTCTTTCTATGATTTTTTTTTCCAGTCAGAACTTTTAATAAATTGATCCAATTTTATGCTTATTCTCTCTAGGTGAAATGCACCTGTTTGCAAAGAGCCATCAAAAAGGCAACACACCACTGTAATTCCTACTTAAACATCAGCTTCTGCTTAAGGTAGATATGCTGTGGTGTCAAACTTGAGTGGATTTAAGCATTCTGTGGTCCTCGTGCTATATTTACCCTTACTCCATGGTGAATTCTACCCTGTCATGTCATGCTGGGGGTAACGTTTTGAATAGAATGAGTGATGCCTTGAAAGAAGGAGGAGAGTTTCACTATTTCATTTGCCATAGCTATTTCTGAGAATTTTCTGTTTCAATCCAATATCAATACAGTAGCCAAGACTTACTTTCAGAAGACATTTGGAACAAAACTTCACCTATAAGGCAATCAGGGGATGAAAAAAATCTAAGTAAACTGACCAGCAGGTAAGAGCAATGTTGGCTTAAAAAAATGTAGAAAGTCAGGTGAGAGGGCCATTAATAATAAAGAGACATGCAGAACAAATGTACTGACTTCACATCTGAGACAACTTGTGTGAATAATAATATTACTGCTGAACTTTGCAGAACACATGTTGTCCTTGACTTTGCTCTTCTAAACCAAGAAAAAAAACTCTAAATCCACAATATCTTGCCACAAGACTTTCTTACTCTGCTAATATGTAGTTTCTAAGACATATATGTGTCACAGATAAAGAAATCCCTACAGAAACCTAAATTAAAAAAAAAAAAAGAAACAGAACAGCAAAACCAATAAAACAAAAGTCTTCTTCATAACATAGAGATCACTACCTGAATATTGACTTTACAGTCATTTTTGCTTTATGGTTATTATATACAAAGGGTATTTGCATCAAGGAAATACCAAATTTCTTTAAAATCCAATGCAGTTACCACATTCAGACACATAACAACAGAAATTCTCTTTCCCTTTTTCTTCTAACTGCAGATTCCTGTACATTTACTCCATTTGTTTATACCTTCCCTATGGTTACACCTCCCATACTAATTTGTTAGGAATAGAAAACACTGGAAAATAATGTTACAAACTCAAGAGCAATCATTATTTTAATATGAGGATATTATTAATGAATCAGCAAATCAAACAGTTAAAAGTAAAAATTATGTGAACAGTTTATTCATTGTATTGGAAATTACTCAAAAATCATCTTTTATATATCATGCTGAAAAAAAAACCCAAAACCAGCAACCCATTGGTTGAGAGTATATAACAGTGCAGATTGTAAATGGGTGGTGCAGTTGCTGTTTGTAATAAGTCGTCTGTGGGTACCTATGCTGTTGTTCTCTTCACATCTGCTTCCATCATTTTTTCTAGGGCAAGGAAAAAAAAAAGCAGATGAGCAATTCATAAATAGATCCAGGCAATCAATTTTAAAAGGTAACTGCCAAATAGACTGCTAGAATTGACCTAGATGAAAAGTCTACTATACTCAAGAAAAAGGGATGTCACTGGGGACTACAAAATATTGAGTAGTGTAAGCCACCGAGGCAACTATCAACTTCAGAATGCTCTAGGCAAAGACTACATATTTTAGAATGCAAGCCATGGTATAGAGCAATGGTCTGCAACGGAAAAGGTGCAAACTATTGCAGGTATATAAAATTGCTGAAATTAATAATGCTCAGCACAGCAGTTTACCTACATATTCTATTGTTGGCTGCAGAATCAGGCCCTCACCATCCTCCAGTGTCACTGCAGCAATGTATGAACTCTTTTATCAGCTTACGCATTTGCAAATGTCCTTTTTGCATTACTTGGCCTTATACGTTTATAGATAGGAAAGGGAATTATCCTGGAAAACTGTATATCTGATAAAATTGCAAGGGGTAGGGACTTTCCAAGCAGTGTAGTGTTGCAGCTAAAAGCACTAAGATATTTTCTGTGGCTCAAAGAAAGCACATTTGTCCAGTAGTTTTTCATTAGTGCTGGTTACAAGACCATAAATAGTGATTTTTCCTTAATCCGTGGTGAAGAGATTCTTGCATTGCTCTTCTGATAGCAGAGAAGGAGATGTCTCCTTTGGGTCCAAGTTCCCCCTAAGCCACAAGTGCAATCCGGGGTTAAGTTGGCCTGTGATAGCAAGTCGCCGGTGATTACAATGCATTAGCAGTGTGTTTCTGGATGGTCAGCAGCCAATGTAACTTAGCTCCGTTGGACCATTTCATATTTTCAGCTGAAGTGACAATTTAGTAATTTTTTTCTCTTCTTCTTGGACATGTGCAATCTCACATAAACTTGAAATATTATTTAAAACATAACAAGGCCTTGATAATTGATCATTTGCAGTGCTAAACCAGCACAAACTGTACTGGCTTACAATATAACTCATTTGTACGGGGATGCCATTTTTGTTTTAATATAATAGATCTGTGAGAAAACAGGACATTCAACTCAGCATTACAGCTGAACTCTGCAGCCCTCCTCTTTCCAAAAGTGTAGGATGAAATAAAATTGGAGAAATGTTTTAAGTCTGTGCAGACACATTGTACATCCTTACACGCAATGAGAACTTTGCTATACCTACAAACCTGAATTCTTCCCTCAAAACCTTGTGTATTCAAATGAGATATTGATGCTAATGGTATAGTCACTAGTTTCTTTCTGAATGCTGCAGAGGAGACAGAGGTCCTTTTGGAAGGCAATTAACATATTAGGTCATTATTAAGTGATGCTTCCTTGACTGTTAAGAGAGTCAGGTATGGCTGTATGCAGAAAATATAGTCTTTTTAGATACAATGAAATAAGAGATTTATCTGGATGGGAATATCTTCTCAGTGAGACTAATGCTCAAATATCAGTGAAAATCCTAGAAATGTATGCTGGAAGACACTTCAGCAAGCCATTCCACCCACTGTCTTGTTCTAAGGCAGGATCCAAAGCACTTAATGCCTGGCAGGTGTTTGTTCAGCTTCTTCTTTATATAGGAATAATATTTCACAGCTTTCTTCCTGTTGCTGTGAAGGTGGCTCAATACTTCATGTGGCATTCTCACCCTGTGAAGAGCAGCCTTGAAAGAGCAGCAGATTGAAACAGAAAACAAGACTTAGAAGGTCCCAGTGTCCTGTCTCTGGCAGGTGTCAGAAACGGGCACCTAGGGAAGAGCAAGCAAAGAGAGATTCTTCTCTGGGAATATTCCCCTGTCTCCAACAGTTTTCTGCTCAGTCCTTTCCTGAGCCAGCATCGCTGTCTTTACGTTTAGCTGTTATTGGATTTCTCTTGTATGAATATTTCCTGTCTCTCCTCCGATTCATGTAGACTTCCAGCACCTGCAGCATCCAAATACCTTTTGGACCTGTACCCACAGCTGACTCGTTTTATAGAAAGGTAAGGTGGAATCACACAGGAGTTTGTAGCTGAGTCCAGGGTGGATCACCAGACTTCTGAATCTCATTCATAAGTAGTGTTTTTTTCTGTCTTAATGGGACACAAAGCAGCATTTTACCTTTTCGATCACCTTAATGATAAACCATACTAATGAAGGGCATTTAAAATGCTACATATTTTTGAGTCTGTAATTGAGGCACCAAATACTAAAAAAATTCACAGTATCATCAATAAAAGTAAATGTTATCTCCTAAATAAACAGAATAAGAATATTTTTTAGGTATTAAATATTTCAGATAAGGTCATAATATTTAATTTAGTGGATGAAACTCAATATACTATACCCACCATATAAATTTTATATTTTTACTTTCTATAGCAATGCTTTTGTAAATTATGCACACCTCTCAGATAATTTTAAAGTAAGAAAAGGAATTTTCAATATAATCCACCTGCATTTGCATTGCATCTACCACTGATTAGATAGATGCCATGCAACAACACTCAAAGAAGCTTTCTTGTCATTTTGTTAATGATGACCCATATGTCTTTTCTTTCTTGGACTCTTGGTGTAGTTTATATCAATGTTTATCATTCACTTTTCGGAGTAGTTTGAAAAATGCACAAACATCCCTAATTAATAGGCTTGAGAAATAATTTCTGAGTTTTCATTAATCAAGAAGGCAGAAAAAAGCCAATATTTATCAAAGATATTCAGGAAATTAGATACAGTTCTGAAGAACCGAAATGGTAAGAAATGTACTGGGGCTTTCATTATGATTCAAGAAATCAAGAATTTCTTTCTTTGGATGCAGATAGATCCCACTTGAGTGCATGCAATTCAATAATGAAGAATCTATTCTATCATTGAAAAATGAGGGATTTATTCATGAAAGCTCTCATTGCATTAATGAGAGTTGGCCTTGAATTGATTGGAAAATAGATCCACAAACTGCAAACAGCAGCACATGAGAATTATATTTGTATCTGTAAAGATTATGCGATAATGTAGATATTTGCAACAGAGAATTAGACCCTTATACAAAAAATAATATTTACAAAAAAAGTAAAATTGGGAGTTTAATATACTCAAGATATGGGGTGTGGGCTAGAGAAAAGAAAGAAGAAAATATTTGTTTAATTACAGCATGACTAATTTATTTGATGCTGTTAGTCTTTTCCATTTTAATTACACGTGGAAAAGAATTTCTAATTCAAAGATAAAATGGATAACATGCACAAATTCATGCCGCTGAAAAGCTAGGCAATTATGTCTAATAATAAAATCTTAACATTAAAGAAGTTTTACCAAAAATATGTGTCAAAGTCCTTAATGATTGTGTTGAAACTAAATAGACATACGGCAACATACATCAACAGGTATTTCATATTATTTTCATATAGATTCCACCATTTCTTTTGATAATCTTGCTAATATTTAAAACAATCTGTTTACAATGCATGTCCTATTTTGGGTATAGTTCTTTTTTTCTTTCCTTACAAAACAGTTGGGACAAAATCAAATACAAAAGATGTGAAAGATAATAGTCCTTGCTTTAGTTTTTCCAAAGTCTCAAGTATATCAGGTGCCAAGAAACAGTGAAATTTGCAACGGGAGATATTTTAGTACAGTGAAATTTGCATAGGGGGATATTTTATTACATTTAAAACAATCCTAGGACCAAGAAGACAGAAAAAACAAAATTCATTGGTAAATAGGTGAATGTTTCTCCCTTAAAATTTTTTGTTTTCAAAAGAATTCAAATGTGTACAAAAAATGTCTACGTTCTTGTCATTATATGCATCCTAAAATCATTTCAGATATAATTTGTCCTCACATAATATCAACCTTAAACTTAAACATCTTCTGATTTGTTTGCATTTCCAGCTTTGTTACAGCTTATGATCTGAGAAAGGGCAAATACTCAGCCGGTGTAAACTGTAATAGATCCACTGACTTCAATAGAAAATGAAAATTTATGCCAAATCTAGATTTGACCCAAGGTCTCTTCATGCAAAGTTCTTTAGGGCATATTGATACCGAGTGTAAATATTACTTGGCATTCAACTCATTTCTTCAAAGGAAAGTGTACAATAGCACAGTGCTCTGAGCTTTCCACTTCTAGAACTATGGCGCAAGACTGTGGGTGAGCAGTGTAAATTGCCCATACATAAGGGCCCCAAAGGTTTGCTGGTTATGAGCATAAGCTATAGAAAATGACCCTTTTACTGTGAATCCTAAAGAATAGTCCATGTGTGTGATTTATTCTAAAAGGACATGTATAGCAATACTTTAATCTCTTTAGTTCACATAATAAGAGCATCATGCACTGCGCTATTTGAAATTCTGCAAGTGGTTTTAATAAAAGAATAATCTTCAGGAATTATATAGTTTAAAATGTTCTTTTATTATATCTCTTTAAATATGGAGGGGGGGGTCGGGAGGTGGAAAGGAGGAGGAGTGCAGACTGTAGGGAGATGGTTGGAAAGTATTGCTGAATCATCTACTTCATAAAAGCTAATCCTCATCTGACAGAGCTCCTTTAGTTCTTTTTTTTTTTTTTCTGAAAGGAATAAGAGGAAAAATTGTACTTATTAAACAAGCTGCATTTTTGGCAGAACAGCCAACACTAATCATAGCTCTGTTTTAACCAGCTGGCTATTAGATCAGCATTCCTAGCCTTGATTTTGGATTTCTGCGAATCTTCTTATTTAATTTGTCAGAAGACTACACATAAAAGAAAACATAAACTAATGAGACACTGCATGTTTTTAATTTCAAAATCTCATTATGACCATAGTTCAGTTAGATATTTAGGCACAAATGTTTGAAGCCAAAGGTACTGCTTGCAGCTTTAAAGTTAGCATGCTGTGTTTACCTGCAAATATCCATTTGTTTGCCCAAACATCATCTTGATTAGAAATCAGGAGTTCCCAACTCCCATTTGTGAAGATTCTGAGTCACCCTTTGCATCGCTTACTGCAGAGAAATTTGGAAAAGACAGGATAGAAAATTTCAAAAGCTTGTAATCATATATATGATCTTCCAATGCATCTGCCTTTGAAGTCAACAAACACATACCAACTTATACCAACTCCAACTATGGATCACTGCTATTTCTGGTTTTCTGTCTCTTTGTGACATTTCATTTAATCTCTACTATGACTATTATTGGTACTTTCTTTGTGGCCATGTCTAGAAGTCCTACATGTGTTAGAAAATGTAGAAGTGCAGACTAAAAGATTCCTTTCTCCTGTCCTCCTCCATTCCTATAACCTATAATTTATCTCCCTCAATGACCATGGTTGCAAGCAATGACCACTGTTGCAAACATTGTAATAGTGCTCTAAGAGTGAATTTTTTTCTCAATTGCTTTAATCGGTAAGTACAGATTAACAAAGATATAGGCTCTTCCAGTCCATGGATTTTGCTGAGAAGATGGGAGAAAAAAGGGCCCATGTAAAAAGAACATAAGCAAAAAAAACCATGAAAAAGAAATGCGAGTGGGAGTAAGGAGATGTATCCTTTCTGAATGTTGGGAAGAAGTGTTGCAGCATGTAGTTTTCTCAGTGTTAGCCTTTAATTCCAGAAAAAGAGTGGTACAGTACTTAATCATCAATCAGTCACTAATCATCTATGACATGCAATTTGTATTCATATTCATGAGTCCTTTCCAAAGTTGTAGGTCAGCTTCACCTCACAAGCAAAAATCAGACAACTGCATCTGATTCAGGTATTATTGCTGAAAGTTAGTATGTGTAACCTTGCTTCCTTACTTTATTATATGTTATTGTTGTCTTTTTCATCCCAGCTAACAGACTGTCCACCAAAAGTTCAACAATATCATCTGTCACTTCAAAGTGCTCTTACATATGACTTGCCTTATCCTGGCAGAAAGAGGTGAGAGATGATCTGAGACAAGCGTAATGGCTAACCACCTCCGTGTAGTCATTTTTAAACTCTCCAAGAACAGTGTATAGAGGCTGACCTCGCTCTGTGACCTAAATTGATCTCACTGGCTAAATGGGGTCAAGCCTGGTCACTCCTGGGAAGGTAGAAATGCTTCTTACAGCACAGCTGAAGCTTTGCATTCCTCCTACAAAGCACCGTGCAGGCAACCCAAACAGCCTGGAGGCAATTCTTAATGAGATCTTTTATTCTGAAGAAAAATCCTTCCTCCAGATGTAATCACTCTGGGCTAGGTTGCACCCAGTCATCCTTTAGGATGCTCGGGAGGGAACAGAAAGGTACCTCCACTGACTCCCCTAAAAGTTCCCTCAGCAGTTCAACCAAATTTGGGTTTATTTCAAGTAAGGGTCACATGGAGGAGGGCTGGATGATGCAATGAGTGCTCATCCTGCCTGGTCAGAGAAGCTGACACTGGAGCTGAAGCTGGGAAGGAAATCTCTGTTCTCAGCTCTCTGGCTCTAGTACAGGGAAAAGGTATGTTGCCAGGAATGTAACTGGAGGGTGAGAACCATAAAAAATACCAGTCAAAATCTGGGACAAAATAAAGTCCTGGAGATTTACTTCTTTTTTCAGAGTGAGGAAAATCATTGTTTGCCAGGACTGTCCTGACCCCACTAAAATGTCTGGTCACTGTACCTTATTTCCCTGTTTAACAGGGCAGCAGACCCTACAGGGGATAAGAATAATCCATTCCTAGGCACTTTCTGCTTTGCAGCACTTCAAAGGTTATATTTTTAACAGCGCTGCCCTGCGGAACACACAGATGAGGCGAACACTTTTCAGGTGCCTCACACGATGCCAGAAAATGCTCCTCCTTGTGGCTGCGTGGCTGCATAGAAGCTGGCGAGCATCCAGCCTTTTGCACACCAAGGGATGCAGGGTGAATGCTGTCTACTGCTGACGCCTGCGACGTATACAGAACAATCAGAGGACTTGTACATATCGGGGAAATATTATAAAAAAATGTTAGGGACAGAATGACAAGTATAGCCAGAATAATTAATAAAGCAAGCTCCATGGGAAAATAATCATTCTCTATTATAGGAGAATTATAATAAATATGTGCTTGATTGTTTTTACTTTTAAGCTGGAAACGAATGTTCAGCCTTTGGAAAATGTGCTACGTTGCTAATTTGAACTATGCAAATTTCTGTGTACAGGCAGCCTGGGCAAAGTTGTGTATGCTTTTGTACACATATACATGCATATATGTCAATACTTAGTGCTGACACTTCATGGTATTCCGACCATTCTAGCCATTTGATTTTCCCTATGTTAGAATTACTTTTCTGGAGTGGGAGATTTTTTTTCTTTCTTTTCCACATTTTCAGTGTTCGTAACAAGATGATTTAAAGCATTTTCTGCAAGTTATTTCTTCTAAATCCCTTTACATTTTCTCAGATAGTTTGAAGATAAATTTGCTTTGTAAATCCAGTTTGATCCATAAATGCTGAGCATGTGATTCCAATTAGTGTAGCCTCTAAACAGCTCACCAGGTTCAACGTGATTTTATTTACCCTTGTGAGAGGAAGAATATCCCTTCCTTGTTTACAGCTGAGAGAAGTGAGTCTGAAAAAATGGGTGATTTGCCCAAGGTCAGAAAGGAGCTTCAGGTACAGCAGGAAACTGAGTCCAAGGCACCCATCTTTCAAGTGGGGAGCCTCACCAATGGATTGTATTGTCCCTCTGATTGCCTGAAATAGTACATCCCAATGAACTGTTCTGAAAAACCTAGTTCTTACTTGCACATATTCTGAATTCCCATCAAACTTGTAGAAAGATTTTCTAATGTTTTTCAATGATGTCTATAAATCAAGATGTCATCGAGACAAATGATGACACATGCATCCACCAAATGGTGAGAAACTGTCATTCATTAATGCCATATAGACAGACGGTACATTTGTCAGTCCAGAAGAGTGAGACCAAGAGTCATCTATTCCTACAGCTCATTGTAATGACACCTTGTTCTGCCGTTCTTTTTTGCAGTTTCATTTTTAACTTCTGTCCCCACCTAATAATGCTTGCAGCGCTGCTGTAACTTTGTGAAGCATTGTAACCATTTAAAGCCAAAGATTTGAAAAATGTTAAAATATTTAAATATACTTAATGAGATATGGTACAAAGCAGTGATTATTTCTGCATTATTGCAAGGAGGCAGCACTTCCATTATAAGGATGGTTTCCCAACTGTCGTAATGGCTTCCCCATCTATATTATCCTGAATCACAGGTTTGAATCACAGGAAAATCTATATATAGTGATCTATTTTTATCAGTTACATGAAGCTTATTCTGGTGGAATCTTCAATAGTACCTTAAAAGCAGACATTCGCATTCTGCAGGGGCTTCATAAATCTAACCGCTTTTTTTTCAAGGTAAGGTCCTGATTTCTACCTCACATTGATGCCACATTTTTGTACATCTGGCTCAAAAACACTAAAGAAGATGGCTGAGCCATCAAATGTATTATTTCATGGAGTGGGCTCCAACAGCCACAGAAATTGTTCTAAGCGTCAGGATGTTGTTAGTCTCACGGGTCCATAGTCAGATTACCTAGTGGAGAGCAAAAGATGCACTTAAACACCTCCTGTGGCATATAAATTCAAAGGGGGATTGAGTCACTGAAGACGCGTGTGCTCTGTCTTTGTTTATTGAAACTGAAGAGAAGTAATCACAATGCTTGGGTGAAGCAGCCATAGCAAGCACTCTGCCTGGCTTAGAAATCATGACTACTTCTCATTAACTGAATATGGAGCCAGAGACTGTCAGCTCATAAAGTGCCATCTGAATCACTCATCTCCCCTACAGTAGGTGGCCTGAATACAGCTGTCTGCTTCTCTATTAGTAAAGTAAAAATACTAATGCTACAGGGTAAATAAAAGATATGAAGTCTTCAAACAGTGTGGGAGGCGAGTTATTACAGATTGTGAAGCAGTTCCGTCTCTCCAACAAGAAAATGATTAAGGTGAGAATCCATCCCCAAGGAGATGCTCTACTGTTCATAAACAAAATGTCTCTTCCATTTGTTTTTGGAAATTACACGATATTCCTTTATGAGACCATTTTCTCCCAAGACATTTACTTGGTGCTCCCTTGCATCTTACTACAAGCTGATCTCTTATAGCTGCTAGCGCCTCACCACATTGCTTCTGTTGGACTTGGTGACATAGATGTGATGGAGTGAGGGAAGAGGCACCGAAGTTCCTTTCTATCTCAGTATAGTCTCTCTGCTGCAGCAGAGCGTATTTTCTATTCTGTGATATCCTTTCAAGATAAAGTTTTAAGAAAAATGTTGAAGAGACAAATCTTGGGCAACACAAGTCAATCTTTCCACCTGCAAATGTCCCCAGCTTCTTCATTATGGACAGATCATCTTTCTTCACTGATTTTCCAGCCTGCTATGACACTTTCACTTTGTTGTGACTATTGACTCAGCTGAAGTAGCAACAGCATAAAAACCTTGTTCATGAAGAGAAGATTTAGGTTGCAAAATAATAAATCTGTAAAGGTCAGATGTTTTATTTAAAATACTCTGTACCGCCTAAAGTTTTCTTCAAAGTATAACTGACTTGATTTGCATCCTGCTTAGAGTCGCCTAAATCAGCAGTAGTTCCACTGGTCTCAATAAAGCTATGTTGTTGCAATCAAAAAGAGGATTTTAGCCACATGTCTCCTTCCCCCACGCTATATTTTGTGTGAATTCCGATCTATCTACTTTATAAATTATGAATGGAATGGGAATTCTGTTTTTTATTAACACATATTTTACCACAAGTACTGATTAGGGGGAGACATTTTCTATAATTCCTTTCCTTTTTAAATTGCAATGCAAACAACTTCTCAGACCATTGCCCCAGGTTCAGAAAGTGATGATTAAAGCGACGCTTTAAATTCCCCCTTGGGTTCATTGGGAACTGAAATCTGCAAGACATGCAAAGATGATAGTGAAACAAGCCAAAGCAGGAATGATTCATAAAGGACAACCAATGCTCATTTTCAGTTTTTTGTTCTTTTTGTTCGGTTTTGTTGTTGTTGTTGTTTTTAATTTTATTTATTTATTTATTTTTATTTGTGTTTTTTTTTTAATACAGAGAGAAACACTGAGATAGTCTTTGCTGAGAAGTTGTTGCAAGAGTCCTTTGCTAACCAGTCAAGTAATGCAACTACTGCAGAGACAAATATATAAGATATAAATAAAATAATATAATATAAATAATACATAAAATATAAAGACTATGTGGACTGACAGTGGAAAGAAGCATGAACAGAGGAAAGTGAATGAAAATATTGATCAGGGACTAGAGGCATAAAAATTATCACCATGATTAGATAGAGATACTGTTGTCCAAGCTCAGAGGACTTAATCTGCTGTCGTCCAAAGGGATACTATTATCATAGCCATGAAAACCTAAAGCAATCGCAGTGTCAAAGCTGGTTGATCTGATATGCCTCAAACTATCTAAACTATATTTCAGAATCTTTTTGAATTAATATAACTTTTAAAGAAAAATCTTTATATAAGATATCCTTGTCAAATCCTGACTGAAAGCATATAACTAGTTAAAAGCAGCTCTTTTCTTGAACCAGAGGTGTAGCACCTGTTGAAAAAACTTAAATCTGTGCTAATATTAATTAGTTATTAGAAAATGCATTTGCCAGTTCTACAAGTCTGCAGTTTGGGTCTAGGGATACAATAGTCACAGAAAAAAACCGAACCCAAACAACTTCCAAACTATTAAGCTTCTTCTGGGATAAAACTAATTTCTTTTCTGAGTTGTCAGTTTTATAATGAGAATATGCTTGAGCTTTCTTCGCTTTCCAGGACAGTTTCCTTCCTTCTTTCTCACAAACAACCTTCTCTTTGCTTTCTGAACATGGACTTGTTTGAAAGCTAAAGCTCTTAGTCTATCAAAGAAATTCCTGAGACGATTGATTCACATTCCCCTTTCTGATTTCCAAATACTTCAATCTTAATTCTCATCAGTACTTACAGATATTTACGTCACTTAGAAGTTATAAGCTCCTAAAATAAAACAAAAGGTTTTTAAATTCCATTTAAATGCCTGACTATACTGAATTTCTATGTATATTAAACACACATGGGCAATAACTATGCACTTACACTGGTGTGAGCTTCTCTGCAGGTTGTATGGCAGGTTCTTAGCTGTGTGCTGACGGACATGGCCACGGGTGAAATCCATGCTGCTACACATTCACTGCTTTTTGTAGGCCAAAGAAGTAAGGTAATGACCACTGAGGTGTGTTGCTTGATTTTGAAATCAGACTTTTTTAATTGCAACACAGCTGTATTCAAAGTGCACAATTTAATTTCTAGCAGCTAGATGGGAATGTTACTGCACTTAAAGAGAAGCTGGGGAAAGAGGAGGAAGCAGAAGCAAATTTATGCTTTCTCACAATTTCCCTTTCCCTTCCACCAACAGCTGACCAGCAAGTTTCATCCTATGCAGCCCTGGCAGGAATTTCATATTGCTGATGTATTCCATGGCAATTTATTATCACTTAGAGTCAGAGAATAAGTTAAGCTCTCCAGGGGATAAAATATGCAATTAAGCAATTGTTCTTTCAGCTTTGGACTACCATATTTCTACTTTTTGGTTTACAGCTCAGAAATATGTGTGAATTCTCCATTAAACAAATAGAGTAAAAATAACAGTTGCAAGAAACTCTAGGCGGATGGATAAACAGATTGTCTGCGTACATATAGTAAATCTAATATTCCTTGCTATAAAAATGCTACAAGCATGTGTTTAAGTCCACTCAACATTTCTTGGAAGCATCAGACATACTACAGAGGGATTCATTTAATTAAATGTAAATGCAGATGTCTGCACCTGAACTAGTCACCCTAGACTCCCTTTAAATTCAATAGAGAGAAATGAGAGTTTCTAGTGTGCAATTCATCTCATCCTAAAGTACATGTCTAAAATAGATCAAATGAATTGCACATAAAAGTGTCTATTCTCTCCATTGACTATAAGAAACTAGCCCTGCTGTAGATGTCTACTTCACAGATATCTAGAGTGTGATTGATTTTATCTTATTTTAGACATTTAAAGCATATGTGCCTACACTCCCATTATAAGCAATAGAGAATAATCCAGGCAACCAAATGAAAGTGTCTGTCTTAGGAGGAGAAGAAAGCACTCCCCTAAACTTAGGTAAAATGATTAGCAACCCTGCACTGAGTTGGAATTGTGCTAAGATAGAGGTATCTTGCCTTCCTTGTCCTACCCTGGGAGCAGTTCATAGTTAGCAAAGCAAAACAGCTCAGTCTGCTGCAGTCTAGCCCTGGGAGAATTTTTCAGTCGGTTCCCAAAACAATCCATCAAGCTGATCTCAACAGCCTCTATTGCTTCATATTGTCTCTTATCATGGGATTTATTTTTTCTTACAGCCCTCAGGCCAGAACAGCAAAGCTACAGGTCAGCAGACACAGCTTCAGTACATGATGTGGACTTGAAACATGAGTTGTCCGTCTCTGGGCAAGGGACCCAATATAGCACAAAAGAAACACTCACAAAATGCTTCCAAGCAGTTCCAACTATGTAATGAGACCTTTATTCTATCAAGACCAACAGACAAAGGTGGGAGAAATTTGAATGCACATCTCCCTACGTGAAATTAATTTCTTCTGCCAAAATTGTGTTGGAAATGCTTAATCTAGTGTCATATTAATGCATGAACCAACAAATGGATTCATTGGAAAAGTCAGATGCTTAATTTCAAAGTTTGAGATGCTAGAAAATAATCAGTTCTTAAAGAAGTACAGTGGATGTCAGCAAAAATATTCGCTTCCTTTTGACAGCATTTTAACTCCACTTCAATAGCTGATTTAACTTCAATCTGCTGTTATAAAATGTTTCAGCACTTTCCTGGTTTAAAGTATTGGAGTGTCAATGCTTTGCAATTTATCCAGATTTTTCTGTAACAGACAATTAAAATCCCCAACAATTATATAAGTGTAACATTTTCTGAAGTTCCTTTAAAAAATGCAAGAGAAACGCATGATTACCTGTGCTGGAGGCATGTATAGTAAGATTAATAAGGGTAAAGGAGAAACTATTAGTGACATAATTGGCAATAGTAAATCTTCCATTTTTATTGGTAAATGTTTGATGTGTTTTATAAATCAAAGCACTTCTAATAAAAATTGCTGCTCCACATATTTTTGGGAGAACTGAAGAATGTAAAACTTGATTAATTCATCTCTTTTTAATGTATGTGTTATTAGATGACAATAAATGTGTTAGCAAAAAAAAGAGAAATTATATTTCTCAATTTTTATATTAATTTATCATATTTATCCATGTCAATCTGTAATGACAGTCAATATTGTCTTAACTTGTTACAGTAAATTTCACAATTGTTCTTTAAGATTACTGCAAATCAAATCAATGTACACCATTGTTGATGCTTATATATTGATACAATATAGCTGTGTTAATGTGAAAATAATGAAATGGCTTCACGTATCATTGAATTATATTTAAAACAAAGACAGAATGTGGACAACTTCTGCAGCTTATTGTGATTTGTTCAACAAATGCTGTCAAAGAAGATTACGTACTTCACTGGTTTCAAATAGAAAATTTTAAGACAGTTGTAAATGTTCTAGATTGATGCTTGTTTTCATCAAAAGATTTCAATTTAAAAAAAATGAGAAAGAAGAACAAATAAGAGTTTCACACAGAAAACACCTTTTTCTCCCCTGAGTACTTTAGCCAATGGTTTCCCCATCCAGGAGAGAAAGAAGAGGGTAAGGAAAAAAATCTGAAGAAAAAAGATTCATTTTTTCTTCTTCTATTTTAAAATGTTTCATGATGTGTGGGTTGTTTTTTTTAATTGAGACTTGTCTTGCTCACTTGCAGCTATCTGACAAATTAAGCAATTTACTTGCTTAGTGCTGAATAAGCAAGGTAAATGATCTCAGAAGGTGATTATAGAAGTCTGGAAACCAACATAGTTGGACACAAGCTTAGGAAAGATGAATCCCACCATTAAAAGAGTTCACTCAAGCTCTTAGGCTTAGTTGCAACAAATCTGTACTTTCTCATAAAAATCCAGTGTACTTAGATGAACTAGTTTCTATATATAATTGAAAATGTCCTCTGCTTCTAGACAATAAAATGCCCTAAAAATCATCAACTATCATCAATAGGGTAAGACATGCTTTGAGCTATTTGAAGATATACTACTCATGTACTGTATTTGAGAATAGAATTGCTTTTTGGGAGAATTTGCATGTGGGTCACAGCATGATTAAAAAGTTTTGATTTTCTGTAGAAATTTTATGATACAAATTATGTACTTATTGTCTTCATGAACAAGTAAATTGAACTGGAGTTGTAATGGTAAGATGCACTTGGTCTCTGCCCAACTGTGCTCATGAGATCTAAAAGAACATCTCTCTATAAATGTGGCCTAACCTACAAAACAGGTCTCAAATCCCAAAATCCAGACCACCCTGAATTTCACCTCTAGAAAAGAATCACTCTCAGAAGGATATGTGACCAGGAAACTTCCTTCTTCATCTAAGACAGAGATACTTATAGAAAAATCTTCAAATAATCAGCCCATTTGTACTTTAAAAGAGGGTATAGGAACAGGTTTCTTTTTTCCAGGTTTAATCAGTTATTCATTTTGTGAAGGCAGTTATTTACAAAAATATGCCCAGAGTTAACAAAATAATCAAGGTTAAAATACGTTTTTCATAGGTTTTCCTTTTGTTTTGCTGGATGAAGTTAGGAATGTGAGAGTACTTAAAAATGCTCTCAAAATAATATAGGCAGTAATGAATGGTGATTTTCCTCTTTTGATAATGTGTTTTTAATCTCTATGTGAGATTGTTTACCATCAACTTTTCCAAGTGCATGTAAAAAAATGGAGTTTGCAAATTCATATGATTGACCCGAATAGAGTTTACAGGCAATATCTCTTACTGCTCTACATTTTGCATGGAGCTCTGCTTATCCAAACAAAAGAACGATGTTTCTCCTTCAAGGATGAAGACTTCTGGTATAATCTTACTGTCACTAATATAGCAAAATATTTTTATTTACATCTGTACATTGTTGTTGAACTGGATATTTTCTTCTCATTCCTGATCAGCAGCTGTTTGCAATACTTTTCTTCAACATAAGATCAGCATTACAGAAGACAAATTCAGACTTTTATTCCCTTGCAACCTCAAAGTAGTTAAAGACATATTCTTTCTTTAACAGTAAGGGACATTGATTAGTGTGTTGGTAGAGTAAATCTTCTCTATCTTTAACAGAAGTCTTTGAGGAGGAAAGCATTGATCAAGAAGGATCAATTCACAAAATCCACAAATGACCAGCTGAAATAACTGACCAATATCTCATCACCTTCCCTGACAACAGGACCACACCTTTAGTCTATCAGAGAGGCCACCTTACCATATTTTATTCAACATTAATTTGAAACATTTTCTTAAATGTGGGTATAACGCAATGAAACTTGACAAGTCACCATGAACATGAGCAGTAAAATATATGTTCCATACTGCTCCCTCATGAGTGTGAATCAGGAAGCAGAATCCAGCCTTGTAAACCTGGTGAAAGATGACAGCAACTGCAGTGCTGTTGCACGAGAGGACCAGTACATGTTATCACATATCTCAGCTGCCTTTGAGACGTGCAGCTTTAAGGCCCTTCGAGGAAGGACCATATAGCAAAAATATTTGCCTGGTGTCATCCCTGAGCAATGTCAATGACATGAGAGATAGAGCCCTTAAGGAGGGAGCAAACATATCCTGAAACTCCCCTGAGGCCCATGTGTGAGCAGTGGCTCAAGAACACAGATTAAGCTCAAAGTAGAGTTTAACTACCAGTGCTCCTTAAACCTGTGAGGAAGATGAAAAGACCTTGCCTGTGTGCCCAGGTAGAACTGCAGAGGACAGTTCTCCCCTTTAAAAAAGTACCAGTGTTGTCTTGATAGGGTGAATCATTTCTGTCTTTTCGGTCAGAGGAGAAAATGATCATAACTGTGTCCTTATTGCTATATAAATGCTTCTTGTGTTTCTCTGTGTGAAAAAGTAAACATGTTGTGTAGCTGTGTCTCAAAAGAGGAAACACCTTTAACCAGCAAAATACTTCTGTGATTTTCAAAGCCATTTTTATGATTGTCATCATTTTTATATATTAATGCTGCAGTTTTAAGTTAATTTTCCCATACAACGGAAAGATGAAATAAGTATTGATTTTGCTGTATAAAAAGGAAAAAGTCATTGAAAACTCTGTCTTCTAAACTTTTTTCCTCTTCCAGCAGTAAGAACCTATACAGAGTCTATTTCTTTGGTAATATAATAAAAATCATGTCATATTAAACTAGACCTTAAAATAATAATAATGAATTATTATTATTATTATCATCATCATCTACAGGTTACAGACAAAAGGGAAAAAAGTTTAGCATTCCAAAGCTAGCCCAAATGTTATAAACTCTAACTTCATAGGAGCTACATTCGCTGATTAACTACATAATGGGACAAGTCATATACTACTAATAACAAAACCTAAAAGTTACATAGAGTTTCATTACCCACCCCCCAGCTATCAAATTCCAGTTCCTGAGGAATACTGAAGTAGTAGCAAGCATTTAAAATTTGCCTTGCTGAATTTCATTAGGAAAACACATCCCTGAGACTCAGTAGCCTGAGGATGCTCAAGTAGACATGCAACAACTCTCAAACGTCTTAAAATGAAATCTCTGGTTTTTCCTCCCTACGAGTGAGCTAGCTGAAAAACTGACTTTTTTCACTCTGAATTCTGGCCTGATTGTTCCCTGACTACTCAATGAAGTTCTACTAAGATTTCCCTAGGAATTTGCCCAGCTACACAAATGGGATGTTACCAACACAGATAATCCCTAGGCAAGATGCTTGAATTTGTTCAAGCAAACCTAATGTATCCCACAGCAAGACACACTTTTAATTCCTTAAAATCTTCCCTGTTCTGGTGCTGACTGGAAAACCACATTTTTTTAAACAGTGATTGTTTCTTTAAAACTAGTTAAATCCAATTTACCATCAAATCCCTTCAATTGCCATTTTTTTTAAAAATAAAAGTTTTCCCTCTACTACAGAGATAAAAAGTTTATATGCTGACTGGGTGTCATTTTACCCTAATATCTTAACTGAATTCCCTGGACATACAATATTTCAAACTTAAAACCATTACACCAGTATAATGTTTTACCATGCTTTCTCTTAAATTGTTGATATATATTAAGTGTACTTAATCTCTGTCTTTAAGTAGTTTGTGTCTGGGAACCATAAAGGTAAGAAAAAGCTGTTCTAAGAATACAGACCAGATTTTAAGTCTTTCACATGTACTATATAAGCTAGGTAACTCTGAAAGACTATAATTTTCTGACCTGGTATTTACTTTGTGCAATACATATTCTGATATAACTGTACTCAAGTCATCTAACTACTAAGTCAAACAGCCTGAAAGTCTGCCTGGTACATTTCCATTTCAATCTGCAGCACACTGGCTTAATTATTCTACATTTGAATCATACTTAGTGATGCTAAACGCTTATTGATGAGGACCATTTCTCGTAATGTGCTTATAATATCTTGAACATATATGTGATCACATCATGTGTGATCATCATGATTATTTATTTGCATTATTATAATGTTCAGTATTCTATTTTTGGCCAATCTACTTAATAAGACATACATTTCCACCAAAACTTACAAAAAGATGCAGAAAGATAGAGAGTACATGTAAACCGTGATACAGTACAGTTTTTGGAACTCATCATGTAAAGGGGAGCTTTAAGAGAGTTACAAGGAACATAGTGCTGTGCATCTGCAGATGTTTTACTTTTGATTCTTCATTTCTGCTTTCAGTGTCCTGACACATAGGAAAAAAATCTTCTACTGGTTTCCAGATGCATCACTCTTCCCTGAAGAGAGATTGACCATGGTTTACAAAATTACCTTCAAACTCTAATGTATGTTTCCATCATTATGTATCTTTCCTAAGATGTATAAGTTAAAGAATTTTTTACAAAAATCTATGCGTAGACTTCTATTCGCTCCCTTTCTTTCAGTTTCACATTTTGGAAAGCTCTTGGAGATGTTCACAAGAATGATAAGACTGTGAAATGAAAAATGGTGACTAAGCTATGTTTTCTGACTCTTATTTGACGTTAAATCAAATATTTACATGTTACAATGAAAATGCTTTACATCTTTTCCTGTAGTTTAATGCCATAATTATTCATTTATTTAAAATATATAATTAAGAACATTACCCTGCCACCAGCTGAATCTTGTAAAAGTTTTGGAACTAGACTCTGAGCAGTTTAATGTTTCTAGAAGTTTTTTGGTCCCAAAGTAATGTAAAAATTTGGTCTTCTACAATCTGGGTCAATTCACACTGAGATGAAGATACTTGCACCATTGTCATTTATCAGTTGAGAAAGAAATGCATCACATAAAATGTAGCTTTTCCTAGAGGAAAACAGGTGTAAATCAGTTAAAATGTTTGTCTGGAAACTGGCAGTTTATCACCTAGGTGATGATCCCTTTATATTTTTACTTTGTAGTGTGAAACATAAAACAATTTCAGATGACAGGATGACAAAATACCATCTTTTCCCCTGCTGAAATCTTTAACCTCTCAGAGATTATGATTCAGATATATTTTACATTTGAGATGAACATCAAGAAATCCCAAATCTCAGCAGTGAGGCATTAAATAGCTGCGTGCATTTGGCAGCGGCAGTTTGCCACTAAGTCACACACTGTGGAGGATTCTCCCCCTGCAAAGGAAAAAGCAGCAAAGCGGTTCGGAGATGTGGAACAGCTTGCACCCTGCGAAGGGGCACTTATCACAGAAACAGTGTGATTTTCAAGCCCAATCTGTTAATTGTGCTCGTGCAACTTTCCAGGAGGCTCCTCTGGCGTGCTGCTTAGATGTACGAAACTGCTGCTGATCTCAACAACAGTGTCTGCGCTCTCCCCATGCTCTCCAAGGGAAGATTGGATCAGATGCATAAACCGGGACAAATGGATACAGTTCTGCTGACTTCAGGGTGCTTTGCAGCTGAGGATCTGAGTTAATCTGTAAAATACACCCACCTCTTTGCAAACTTTTTTTGGCTGACTGTCTTATTCTATGCTAAGAAGTTCTTGGCCAGAATGTGCTGTGTTTGGTCTTCTTTTTTCTTCTTTTTTTTAAGCATGCTGTTCAATTCCAGACAAGGTTTTCAAAATCAGTAATAACTATAGTATAATCTATTGTACTTTTTGAACAGAAAACTAGTTAATGATTCCCAGTCATTCTCAACTGCCTGGCATATCTTTGACAAGCACTGAGCAGAGACAGAGCATGAATCCAAATTCTATCCTGTCATTAGGTGAGGACTTTGATAAATCTGTTCTGCTTCAAGCCTCTGAACGGTACTTCCTGCTAAAATGCAGGGGCTGGCTCTAGACCAGCTGCATTCCATTAGCTATCACTGTATTCTGAATTATTTTTCTCTGCAAATAAAAAATATATCTGACCAAAAATATTGATCATTTCTTTTGGCCAATGGGCATACCCAACTGGGTCTATACATTGGCTTGGATGACAGTGATAGAGCATTACCATTGTGGCCTTCGTCTTGCTTTTTGCCCTTACAATTTTCTTAATTAAAATTAATGGTACCTGCAAGAAAGATAAAGAGCATAAGAATAATTTTGGAAGGAAGAAGCATGCATTAATTCATCTCTTCATGAAGGTCATTATCTGGCAAAGCAGCATCTGCCTCTTCACGAGCCAATATTTATTCAATTTTATGTTCTGATTAATTTAGCAGTATTTAGAGCTCAGTGATTTTTTAATTGGTGTTGTAGGACCAAAAAGTTTACATGTGTAAAACAGAACCATAAGACTCAGCCCAGATTTTGTCTTCAGAAGTTAGTAAAGTTGGTATGTGAATTGTATGAATCAGTTTCTCAGAAATACAAGTTAACAGATTTATCTATAACTCATTTAGCTGATGGGAGGACAAGTCAGCATTGTGTCATTAGCTGTGGTCAGGGTAGCAAGACTCGGATCAACAGAGTGCATTAGTAATGCTATTTAAGAGCTTATATACTTCAGTGCTTGCGTTTTCTGCAACCTCAATTAAGCTTACAAGGTGGGATTTATCCCACTCACCTGCGGACAGCTGAAAATTAGTGTCTGGTCTAAACCATTCATCAAAAATCTTCATGCAATAAAGTGAAATATACCTTCATAAATCCATTTTAGGATATTAGGATTCATGTCCTGAAGTCCCCTATTTTCATCCACTGGCTGGTGAGGGAGCCCGGCAAAGTAGCTAGCATGTACAAAACTGTAATCTGGCAAAAGTTAGGTGATATGAATCTAACTTGTGAGGTTTTTTAATGGTAGTCTTTATATAACTAAAAAAAAACCAAAACAACCAAACCAACAACAAAACCTTGCAGAGAGCTTGTCAATTTGCCTGGAAAGATGGGACTAAGAAAGCAATTATCAGAGGACTGAACATAAATACTGAGCAGAATGAAATGAAAGCAGCAGATCCTGTCACTTTGCGCTTTTTGCTCCACAAACTGTCACTCTGAGAGTCATGTGTATTAAAAATAAAAATAAGCGTTACAGAAAAATTCAGGAAATTCCTTCCTCCTGAAAATAATTTAATGGTTTCAGCTCATGGAATAAGGGCTACGTGAGTACATACATGCTAGAGAATGTATCGAATGTATTCCAGGATTAGACTGGAAACAGACTGGACACAGACAAGTCTCTGCTATATATTTATAAACAACTGAGTCTAATGCTGTTCTGATATGTGACTGGGACAATGTGGCACAATCCAAACTGATAAGAAGAATAAAAATATACAAAGGAACATGAAAAGAATTTGATTTTTTTTCTTTTTTTCACGAAGTGTGACCAGATATCTGTGACCTTCCTTAAAGCTCATGTCAATTCTAGTTTAGCAAAATTATAAGGGAGAATTCCAATCCCATTCTGCAAGTGCAAGCATAATGGAAACTGCACTAATGTTTTCTTCACTATGACTAACACACACACACAAGGCAAGACGTTCCACCACTGAAAGAGGGATTGAATAGTTGACTTTAGCAATGATCACTAGTGAAAAACTAGCTACATTTTTCTAATGATAAGCTGAGTAAGAATAAGAGGCAAAATGTACAATACGGCTGAAAGTGCTCTTCTTTTCAGCATCATAACATCATGATGAAAGCACGATATATGTGATGTTCACTGCAAGCTAGATGGGTTTATCTCAGTAGCAGGTAAAATATCGAATGTGGAATACCATTCATAAGTTGATGATGTCCTTTTATAATAAAATGTTTGTTGTTGATACAAAAAGTTTGTTGATGACACAAAACTGGGAGGGGTGGCTGACACGCCGGAAGGCTGTGCTGCCATACAGCATGACCTGGACAGGCTGGAGAGCTGGGCAGAAAAAAACCTGATGAAATTCAACAAAGACAAGTGTAGGGTACTGCATCTGGGGAGCAATAACCCCATGCATCAGTACAGGTTAGGGGCTGACCTCCTGGAGAGCAGCTCTGTGGAAAGGGACCTGGGAGTCCTGGTGGACAACAGGGTGACCATGAGCCAGCAATGTGCCCTGGTGGCCAAGAAGGCCAATGGCATCCTGGGGTGCATCAAGAAGAGTGTGGCCAGCAGGTCGAGGGAGGTCATCCTCCTCCTCTACTCTGCCCTGGTGAGGCCGCATCTGGAGTACTGTGTCCAGTTCTGGGCTCCCCGGTTCAAGAAGGACAGGGAACTGCTGGAGAGGGTCCAGCAAAGGGCTACCAAGATGATTAGGGGACTGGAGCATCTTTCTTATGAGGAAAGGCTGAGGGACTTGGGTCTTTTTAGTCTAGAAAAAAGACGACTGAGGGGGGATCTTATCAATGCTTATAAATACTTACAGGGAGGGTGCCAGGGAGATGAGAAGAGTCTTTTTTCAGTGGTGCCCAATGATAGGACAAGAGGTAACGGGCACAAACTTGAACATAGGAAGTTCCATCTTAACATGAGGAGGAACTTCTTTCCTTTGAGGGTGGCAGAGCACTGGCACAGGCTGCCCAGAGAGGTTGTGGAGTCTCCCATACTGGAGACATTCAAAACCCGCCTGGATGCCATCCTGTGCAACTGCTGTAGGTGTCCCTGTTGTGGCAGTGGGGTTGGACTAGATGATCTCCAGAGGTCCCTTCCAACCCTGACCATTCTGTGACTCTGTGATAAATACATTTTGGTCTGGTAATTGTAATGTTATGAAGAGCGTCACTGAAGAGTAATGTGGTTACAGGTGGGTTGAGGGTGATAAAAGCCTTGTTCAGTAAGCTGATTTTTCAGTAGTTACCATTATATATCATTATATATCTTTTCACTATTTTTTTTTTTTTGTGAACACAGTCCATTCATGATGAATGGAACTCCTGCATTATTTATTTCTCTGATACTTGCATAATAGGATGATGACACAGGTATAGTAGCAATATGATGCATATTTTTACATTAAAATGCTCCTCATAAAAATGATGTGGCATTGGGAGCATTGCAGATGTTGTAGGCATCATTTTGTCTATGGCTAGATATCTCTCTCGTTCATTTCTATTAACAGGTATTACTTATTACTCTTTCAAAAAGTCTAAGTACAGGTAAGGCCTAATAAAAAACCAATAGGCATGAATGTAAGCAATTTATTGTTGCAGAAGAAAACTGTTACATGTTGTATGAATAGTTTCATATGAAGTGTTATGCAGAGAAAATAATTCCATTTGACCAAAGACCAACATTTTTAAACATCTCCAAGGCTCACAAGCAACATGCCTCACACAACTGAAGTATGAGTTTCAGGAAACCCCATGGTAGGTGATTCTGTTAATATCTCATTTTCCTGGTGAGTTTTTCATAAGGGAATGTGGTAGAAATACCTCTGAAGAGCACATAAATATTTATCTAAACTTAATGGGAAGACAATTTCTACTTATTGTGGTCTTGTAATATATTTAGCTCACTTGTGTGGCTTCCAAACTGTGTTTCATGGTTGAAGAAAGGAAATTATTCTCTTACTCTGACTTAGAGTAGGAAAAGGATTTGAGAGCTGAGGTTACGCTGTATTTCTCATTAATGTGTATAGAGTTACCAAGACTACAGAGAGGCCAGTCTTAAGTTATCCAGAATGATGAGTGAATATTAAGATAATATGCAATCAGGTAATCCCAACTCTACATCCTTCTGTGAGCTCTTATAGACCTTTAATACAGTTGCCAGCATGCCACATCAAACCTGGGCGGCTGGTCCAGTAAAGATGTACATAAGTAGTGCCTGAACTCAACAGTGAAACACAGTATTTGTCCTGACAGTGCCATGAGCAAGTAAGAACTGTGCTACAGCACAATGTGCAGCTAACATCCAGGTCTCTGTCAGAGAGTGAAATGGTGAGAGGTGTTGGTTAATGATAAAGATATAGAACATTTTTCCAGGTGACTTATTTTGCAGAAATTCAGAGAGAGGAAAAAAAAAGAAGAAACTTGGATTTTCAGAGAGTGAGGCTGCGCTACACATATGGTGTGACATGAAAGAACAGCCTATATGGTTCCAGTTGTGTGAAACTGAATGATAAGAAAAGTACATGCCCCACTACTGCAAAAGGATATCGGTACTCTGAAATCCTTTATTTTCTTCCCATTAACTAAATATACCTATATGATTGATTTGCTTGGCTACCTTCTGCCACCTTTCCCACAAAATCTGATGAAAGAGGGACCTCTTATGACTACTTCAGCTGAAAAATTCAGATAACCAAGTCACTTATTATTTAGATACCTTTTTATGGATTTAAATCTCCTATCTTTAGACTCCAAATTTCAAACTTCTTGCCACTGTTTCAGACGTTTTCTGTTGCTCTGAACATCAGAATAAAAGGTTTGTTTTATGAGGACATCATTCAAAGAGAGTTTGGCCAAAATGCCATTGTGACATCCTGCAACAGTAAGAAGTGATTCATCTTTTCTCTGTTTCCTAGCCAAGCAAGATATCCATTCATTATTTTCCCCAAATAGGAAGTTCCTTTGTAGTATAAGCTTTTAAAGTCCTCTTTATCTTCATTAAACTGTCACACCAGCTGACAAAGTTTTGCCATTGAACTCCAGCAGTACCAGTATTAAACAAGTCCTACAAAGTTCTCTGGTGTAAACAACATTTGTACAGTACCTGAAACATAGCAGGTGATGTCTCAGCTGCCTAGTCAAGGATGTCAGCTTGTAGCCAGCTACTTATAGCTGCCACACTCTTAAACTGACAGGGAAATCAGATGTGGTTATGATAGTGACTGGTTTTCCACACTGGTTATTTCCTTGAATTTCTAGAGTTAACACAGAAGATGGATGCTGAAATGCACATTATATCCAGCTTGTGTGACATTGCTCTCACTTAAATCTTGGGCTCAGGTAGTAACATGCAGGATGATGTAGTTGCTAACAAGTCTGTGGCTGTTGCTGGGTTGATGGGAGTATTCAAATCCAGGATCTGACTTTGGAAGGAAACCTGCAATTAAAACAGGAAGACCAACAGAGTGGTATAATGGGTAAAATAAATTGTCTGTACAGATGTGTATACCAGTAGCGTGTACTACGACATATATCCCACCAGTTGACCAAGATCATTTCACGATGAAAAATTGCCCACATGCCACTCCAGAAGCCTCTGAATCTTCTTCTCTTGTCCTGCACATCTGGGAACACTTAATGAGTGAGGTTTGGAGCTTCCCTGATCCTACAGTCCTTCTTAGTGAGCTCCATTTTATAGGTGAGGTAATCTGACTACTTTTCCAACAAGTACTTTAAAATTTCAACATTATTTATATGAAAGGCTATTCTATTCATTGGTTAAAAGATGTCAACTTGTCTTTCAAATGTTGTAGAACAAGTCTGAAAGGTACTCTTTCAGGAATACTAAGATTTCTTTGCAAAAATCGATTAGAGCTGACTGGTAGAATTGCTACAGACTATGGAAAAACCAGTGGGAAAAAAATCACTTTTCAGTGGCACTTTAGTCTATCTAGTGAGGCCTTTTGCCAATATTTAAAGGTATGGTGACATTCAAACACAACAAACTGTACTGATTTTACCTTGAGTTATGTTACTACTCTAACACTTTTGTTGCTATCATTTTTCAACATGTAACAGATTCCCTGCAAAGCAAATAATCAAATTTGAATAGCTGAGATTTAATTATCCTTTCAGTCTTTCCTATTTAAATAATCTTTTCATATGTGCTATAAATTGAACCTCTTTTCCCTTGTTTATAAAACATATATTCAATCCAATCAGAGATACAAAAATAAAGCAAAATAAATGATGTCTACAACAATCTTTAATCTGGACATCTGACACGGAAAGAATAGAAAGTTCTGGAAAAACTGTGGAGTACACATTCTTTTAGATTTATTTTAGCTCATTACACTTAAGCCAGCAATGTATTTTTCAGGGTGGATGGTAAAATGTCAGAGCAGCAATGTTACAACATTTGCTTTTATTTTTGCAGTACATGCTAGCATTTTTTGTTTATCGCTGAGAAGGATTTTGACTTCACCTTTCTGCTTTTTTCCCAACACAATAAGATATTGGCCATATTCAAGTGTTTACAAATTAACAGTGGATATTTTATAGTGAAGATAAGGAGAGAGTGAGCACCCAGGTGAAGTGGAAGGGCTGGGAGAAGATTTAAGTGCAAAATGGGGTGAGGGAAAGGAAAAACCATTAGTTTATTATACCATTAACAGTTGTAGAAATATTCGGGCTGACATACATACCAAAATATTTACAATTCTGCATTCAAATATACATATTTGCTGCAGTGTATTTAGGGCTTTACACGTGCTATGTGATAAATAGAACTGGAATGATCTCACATATTGTGAGAAAAGGTTCTCCTCTGTGTACTATTGTCTTTGTAAAAGCATGCATGGCTACATGGTCTGAAGTTCAAGATCCCCTGATGCACCCTAAAAAATCCTTATCTTACTCTCATTATCTTGTGACTAAGTCTGCCAACCATTTTCTCCAAGTCATCCCATCTGCCTGAAATCTACCACTGATCACCAGTTTAGCTTTCTCAATTTAGGGAAAAAATAGAATTATTTTTCATTGCCTTCTGCCCAAGCCTCTGGCAGTCACATCAACAGTCCCATCTGTTCTTTTTCCAGCTTAATCCCACCCAGATCTCTGATTTCAGGATTTGCAATTTAAGGGGAGGATATGTGATATGCATAATCAATGCATTTACTCCATTCGGTATACTTGCACAGCGGCTCACCTTCTTTCTTTTTCTCATACATGCACACACACGTGCATATGCACACATAAAGACTTTTCATTCTAAACATACCTTTTCTTAAATGAAAAAAACATTTAAGTGCTATGTTCAGCCAATCATACCTTTGGCTTGACTGAGTATTGCTGTCGTGATGAATTTGCTTAAGAGCTGGGATGTCAGAACTGTTAAATCACCAGGCCTGACAACACATGCTGCAGATTTTCAGAGCTAGGCTGGAGGCAGCAAAATAAAATATCTATACATATGTCTTAAAATTGTCATCTTGCATCATGTCTCATTGTTCTAATATTAAGAAGCAAAGACAGTTTCTCCATCATTGAGGAAATGGAGTTTGCATCAGAAGCTATATTTTGTTGCTTTTTGGAAATGAGAACTCGTGAGGAAGACCAAGTAAATAAAAAATCAAAACAATTTGGCCTGAAAATTTTGTCGGATGTTTCTGGGACCACAACAGAGTTTGGTACCTACAGCAAATGAAGTCCTGTACTATTCCAAACTAGATCCATTAAGCAGAATCCTGAAACTCTAACTTATTTGCTTTTTCACATCATAGAGAGAAAAATGATTAAAGAATATGGCATATAAAATATGTATCACCCAAATCTCTGGTCCAAAATCTAGGGTGATGGTGCTTATATCACTATAAGCCTCTGCAGTGGTGCGAAGATACCAGACACGATAACTCAGAATAGCTTTGAAACCTGGTAACACTTTCAGTTTAGGTATAGTTTAAGATTAGGTCTTTAGGCTATTCCTTGGACTCACCAGCCACTGATACTTCATAATATAGCTCAACAGGAAGAGCCATTTTCTGTTCATACCTACTGGGGAATTCCCCACAAGCATAAAACACAAACAGCGTTAGTCTGTTAATGTGTCTCATTACAGACTGGTCGCTGCTGATTTCTGTCACAGTCTGTATGAAAATGCCAAGACATAAGAACTGACTTGTGAAAATATCTTAAACATTTTTAATAAACATGTTAAAAATAAAGAGAAAATTTTAATAGACAGAATGTTACTCCTTCTATGGACACTTTACATACATTGGTGGGTTTTTTAAAAATAAAAAGGTCTCACATATTTATGATCTCTAAGTTTACTTCTGCATACTTGGAGTAAAAAATGCATATACTTCTACACATGCATAATAAACACCCCCATAAGCAGCACCTCTAAATTCAGCCAGTGATGTGGGGTACAAAGTAAGCTGTAGATATCCTGACAGTCCTTAATGCTTTCCCAAAATTTTATTCATGTGATTGGAGGGATGCTAGATTCCCCCAAGATATGCTTGGAAAGCAGCAAATTGAAATACTACCTATTGAATCAAGTGCCTTTTCCTATTATGTATGTAGGATTTTCCTTTTAAGTACATTCTGGTTTTTTTTAAGAAAATACTTTTTTGAGTTTCAATTACATTATTGCTGGTGCATTTCTGCTCTCTGAAATTTTTCAAATTCTTATGTAAACTCTGAGGAGCAACAGTTTCACGTCACAGACAAAGCCTGGATCACAAATAACATCTAGAGACATCACTGACACCTGTTCCTGGAGACGCACTGACTACTCCTCTTGAGAGTCAAGTCTGTTTAAGGCATAATACATGTCTAGGTCTTCTGAACAGTTGAACACTTATAAGAGCTTTTCAAAGGCAACACTAGCTCAGAAACAAACTGTTGCTATTTTGGATTGCGATCCAAGTATTCCTATCAAATAATATTTGCATCAAATATCATGGCTTTAGGGCTGTGTTTCAGGAAATAAGAACATTAAAATTTAGAACAATTTAATTTTTCTTACAAATTGCATACTAATGTAGCCATAACTTCTGGCCTTACTTAAGAAATCTGTGTTTGATTTCCAGCTCTTTTTTTGACTTGCTGTGAGAGGCTGCCAAAAAAAAAAAACCCACACATTTTTATATGGTCATAAAACCCTTCCTCTCTTCAAGAATTTACTTATTAAACCATAACACAAAATAAACACCTTCAACAAAATGTAGACCTTCACCTACAGACCTTTTCTTACACTGGACCTTCACCAGCAGACCTTTTCGCACATTGCTCTGGAAATCCCATGGCTGTTTGATAGACCACGTATTTCCTCTGGGATTATATGTCACAGTAATTGTTATTTCCAGGCAACCCAGATACAACATAAATTTGGGTACCAAGAAACCTAATTTGAGTGGAATTTGCATATTAATGTATTATACTTCTCTGTGCTCGGTAGGCTTCTGAATGTCACTCCAGAAAATGGTCTTCTTGTTGGTGCACGTGTGTCCAGTTCACTAAAAGAACACATTTATTCAGCAGGATGGTGCTGCACTACAATTAGTCTGATGTTTATTTTCACCTTTTTGCTACAGTTGAAAAAAGCCTCCAAGAAGGCATAAAATTATCTGGCACCACCTATATTACATGAAAGGCTATTGTGTGTGAGAATTATATCTCTTTTGAGTGCATAAGATAAACCAGGAAAAACTGTAGTGCAAAGTGTGTTCAGATTAAAGCAAGCTGTCCTCAGACTGATGGAACATGTCCTTCACTGGGAGACAATGGTGCATCTGCACCAAAACCAAAAGAGTTAGCCCGATTCAGAGCAACTGGGAATTATCCCAGGGAGATGGACTGGCACAGGCAAGGGCTGGAAGAATTCCTTTTAAGACATTTGCAACAGCTCTAAGAGTTGGAGGGTCGAAAATAAAAAAAGCTTTGTGAGTCACATTCACAAAGCTAAATGGAAAACATTCATCCTTCTACCTCTAGGGCACAGGAGTATCTCCTGACAGACGTTTGTAAACAGTACCAATGTACACAGGCCATGCAATACTATGAAGTATCTACTGTTCTTTTTCCTGCTTCCTTTCTCACTTTGTTCTTGTCTAGAGGCAAAATTCATTGCACAATACAGTGAAAAAGCTGAAAAAATTTATTAAAAAATAAGACAAGAAAAAGAAAACAGCTTGAAAAATAAAAGGGGGGAAATAGCCACTGCAGCAGAATAAATCCCAGGCTGGTTACCCTTACTAGCATCTGCACATGTATGGGGGCAATGGGAACGTGAGGACCACTACCATGCTCCTGTCACACTGCCATAATCAAGCAGTTTTGTCAAGTGAGGGTCAGTCTTGCAACCAACAAAATTGAAGAAGAGTGTGTAATATGTTTACAGGTCACAGCAAGAACACTTTCATTTACCAGGAAATGAGAATAGAGCTGTGCTGTGTCTTTGACAAGAAATTGCCATTTCTTTGTAGGAGCTGGTCCTTTGCCAACGTTTCCTCTAAGTGCATCTTTCTTTCGGGCTGCGGGAGGAATTGTCACTGGTCCAAAACAACATACTTAAAAGTGTAATACGCCAAGTGCCTCAAGTGGCCCAGTAAGCCAAAACATGCATTTAGAGGACTGGCTATTCACATAAGCAAGGTTATTTTTGCTAATCAGGAGGCTCACTAATGGACTAGTTCATTAAAATAATGCCTGGATTTGTACTTTCATCTTCCAAAATTACTACATTTCTATTCCAGAATCAAATAGCCTAAACATCTTTTGTTTTTGTTTGCTGTCTTTATAAACAATTCTGTGGGCAGCTCAGCTGGCATGTAGATGAGCTAAAGGTTTAGACTAGCATGAAGGCAAATATGGAAATCCTATTTGGACTGCAGAATAGTACTGTCTGGCACACCGAGGCATTCATTATGGCCTCAGGGCTGGAATGTACATGGACCTGGTTTAAAATCACTGCCAAGTCCTGGTGAGGAAAGGCGAAACAGCCTAGACCAAGTTTAAATGGTGCTGCTGACACACAAAGCTTCTCACTGGAAGTGGCTGAATTTACTATACCTTATTGTCTCTAAGGGTCAGACAAAGCTGTTCTGCAGGTTCAATATCCTTCAGGTTAGGTGTCCTTCAGCAGGTTTCAACCCAGTGAATTTCAACACATAACCCATGCCCTGTTCAGGAAAGGAGAATTGGGTTTATCTGAACCACTGAGGCAGCAAGGGGCTTCAGCAACACTCCTCTGATCATCTGAAAAAAATTGGGGATCTGCAAACATTTCCAAACCTCAGGTTCAGTTTTCATCACTGCTATCATACTGGTCAACATGCAATTCACTGCTGAAGTGCTAAAAAATTCCATAAACTCTTATTCAAGGGAAAGTTTCAGCTAGTTGGGTTCACAGCTGACAATATCTCCATTTCCTCATTGATCCAAGTAATTGTATGTACATAGTGAATGTTTATAATAATAACATGGAAGCTATTTTTAAGCTGTGTCCAACCCTCCTCCAGAGAAATCAGGGAGCACTGAACTCAAAGAGATAAGACTTAGCTCAAGCAGATCCTTCTTAGTACCAGTACAGGGAATACTTAGGTTTGGCACCTTCTTCCAGAAAGCAGACATCAAAATACATGTGAGAACATAACTTGGGATTATCAAGGTTTTAATACTCTAAGAAAGTGACAGCAGTCTCGAAGTATTTCCTCTGACAATAAATTGGCACACTTGTAGCTGCAAGTTAATGACATTTTCTGTTTGCTTAGGCACTATAAGTTCAACGGGAGGACAACTCAGACAGACCCTTCTCTTTTGCTAGTGCTCTCAGATGAGTTCTTGTCATGTTTAATATTGTTCTGTTAAAGCTGCACAGTTAATAGCTCATAGGAGTTGGCACTCACCCAGTTTGAAGAGAGATTGTTTTACATTGTTGTGAACACTTATTGAGCATAATGGTGGGATTTTTTTTTTTTTTTTTTTTCAGTTAGCTGTCTTTGTTGCTGTCTTTTCATTACAGCACTCAAGTTGAGGAAAATGTTTATATTTCATAAAACGACCGTAATTCAAAAATCTATATAGTTTTAGGAGTATTGTGTTTCTCTAAATTAACAGACTCTAAAATAAGTGAAGAAACCAGAGTTAAACAGAAAAGGTAACATTCAGAAACTGTGAGTTTCCAGAGAGCTGTTGTGTACTGATGCTATTTCTTTGTGTTGTTGAATGATCAAATTTACTCACTGCAAACCCAGAATCTCAATGTTCCATGTGGTTAGAAAAAAACAGCACACAAACAACAACAAAAATGACAACAACAACAACAACAACCACCCCAGAGTTTCTATCATTTTTTTATTCTTTTTTAGATCATAGCATTTCAATTGAATAGACATAACACAGATCTAGGCATGGCTGTGAAAAGCCAGTCCTCTGAGTCCAGTCACTTTTAGAGAGGAAAAGAAAAAAGGAAAGAGGAGCGAGAAACATTTATCAAGAATAGTGCAGACGTGTTCTTGGCTAAGTTATACGCGTTTTAAAGATTGTTGTTTGCTTTATTACTCATTCATGTTTTGGTACTCATAACTTTATTTTGAAACAGTCATCCATCCTGCAACTACTTACAGAGACTGAAAGACAAAAGGGAAAAATCTGTGCAAACCTTTTAAAAATGTCAGAATGTTTTAGCTACAGTCCATCAACTCCAACTCTGATTAGAAAATTTTACTTACTTTTAAATAGTATTTCCTCAAATGTATAATCAGTTCTTTAATATATTTAAAATTTTGCCATTTGGGTTAAAACTCCTTTAGAAAACATATTCTTGCTACAAATTAAAAAAAAATACATATAAAAAAACTCACTTATTACGGGGAGAGAATGGGTGTCAAAAAGACAAGTGAAACAGAAGAACACGGAAGCTCCTTCTGAGAATTACCCATACTATCTATGCATCTTATACTGGGATCATAACTGTGAAAATCAGAGCCACTGTGTAATGCTCAGCTACATGGATGTATTGCAGAATATGCGGACTTTGCTAGAGCCCTTAACCTTAAAACATAACCTTTGTTTTCCCATTCATTGTACTGAGGCATATGATTCTTTATTCATCTGCAGTGAATTTCATTGTTTGTCATTGTGAATCTCGTGGTCCTATCGCTCATTGTTCTCCTTTGTGAGCATTAAGAAACTTGCCAGTCTGAAGGTATTGCTCCCACCAGGCATCACGACCTGTGGTGTTCACGTAAAACACAGAAGCTAGAATGCATAATTTAATTATTCTTAATGTCTTTGGCTAGTCCTTGCCTGCGTTTTGGTTTGTTTTTTTTTTTCTTCTACGTCATAGCTTTTGTCTTGTTTGTCTATTATTTTAACCAGTTTCATAATATGATGAGCCAGTCATTTGTGTCATGGCTCAGTGCTGTAGACATAAACTTTTAATGTGGCCCTGTCAGACATTTACTGATAATCTAAGCACTGTATATACTATCCCATGGCCTTTTCCAGCTGTAGCAGACACAAAAAAATTACAAGCCAGTGAAGCATAGCACTCCTTTCCAATACTGGTTGTCTTTGGTCAAGCTAAGCTTTTCCAAATCCTCTGGTATTATATCCCTTCAAATAGTTTCTGAAATTTCTTTTTAACTTCTCAGAGTTCTCTGAGGTGCTGAGATACACCTCCTTCTCTTAATCCTTGCTTCCCCCCAATTTCTGGATTTTGCCTTCTATTCTCAAAGCCTATCCCAGTTCCTTGGAAGTCAATATGCCTTTTAAGTCATAGTGAATCTCACTTGTCACCATGATATCATAATTGTTTGGCAGATATTTCCAAAACACCCATTGCTTTCATAAACGCTTTCCAGATTACAGCTCTGACATAGACAGCAAAAACGTAGCATGTTTTGTTTATTATCACTTACAATTTCATCAGTATTTTGAATATAGACTAAAATTATATTACTTATCACAAAAGGGGAATAACGGTATCAAATCTTACACATCAGCAAATTTCTAAAAAAATATGTGCCAGGTTCATGCTTAAAAGCAAAAAAACTTCCTACCAAAAGAGTGAAAAGAACAAAGGTAGAAAAATACTTCCATCAATGTTAGGCTAAATAGAATGCAAAGAAGAGCAAGGTCTCTCGATATGGTTTGCAGAGGAAAGCTCTCCAGATTACCCTACTTGAATTAGCTGTCTGGGTTCCTTATGTGAGCCCTTGAGGAACCATTCCCAACCTAATATGTGGATTCAAAACTAGGATTTATCCTCTCAAGGAGACAGTCTCACCATTATCTGAAAAGAAGACTTCAATGGTTATCTTAAATAGATTATTATCTTTTCTGTCATGAAAATTAGGGAAAATTAATTACTTCCTGTAACCACTGTGAAGAATTCTCCTAAGAGTGCGTCAAACTTCATGGCTTCCTAATCTGCTAGACAAGTATTTTTTATATGTTCCTCACTGTATTCATTAGGGCCACAGCCATATTTTTAGGAGGTATCATTGTTCTCTAGCCTGGGAAGAGGGGTTAAGCTGGTGACCCAGGCTGGGAATGTCCTCACTGTTGAAATTAAGAGCAGAAGGATGCTCCATGAAAGCCAGTCTATAGACCACAAGCCTTAGCGGGAGGGGGTTCTCCTTGAATTTTTAACTGCTTGTTTGACATCTTCTTTTGTTAACTCTCTTCCACTTTTACTAGCATCATTTCTGTAAAGTGGTAAATAAGAAGACATCAGGGCTCTCTTCCTGAAATTTTTGTTGTCAATGCATTAATTGCCCTATATATTCAGTATTGGTTGAGAGTGCCTAGATGGTGCTAACCCTCATGAAGCTGTTGTGGAATCCACGAGGGGAAAGGATTCTGGTCTAGCTAGATCACTGAGCTCTTTCTTGGTAGCATTTTTACCTATAGTTGGCATGCACCAGCGTAATAGCTAAAGCAGCACAGTAATAAACATCTTGGCTAAAGATCTATGTGTGTTTCATAGATGACTGAGACACTGGGGATATTTATAAACCTACCTGGCAAGTAAACTCTGTTTAAAAAACCAAGAACAACAACAACTACTCTTGTAGATTAGAGAGAATATAATTAAGAAGTCTCAGGGGTCCAACAATTTTCTTCCTGAGAAAAAAGAACACAATGTCTCGCAAAACCCTTTTGCCTAGAGTCTCGTGACACATCATGCTACTTTCCTGTGAATTATATGTTGACATTTAAACATAAGAACATAAACCTACTGACTTACTTCAAAGCTTTTAAAATTTTAATGTGTGTGAAAAACTTTGCTCTTGTTTCATAAATGGTCCAAAACGAATGTAAAATAAATCTTGGTGTATGCATTATGAACAGAAAAAAAAAGGTAGACAGACAGAAAAAAAAGAAAACACAACTGTATTTTCCTTGCAGCTCCTAGAGTCCTCTATTCTTTCAGCTAGTGCCAGATAGAATAAGACAAGATAATTCTCCAAGAAAAAAAGCAAACCAAACCAAAAAAAGTTCAATGTGAAATTTAAAATTTTGCTAGAAAGTGTGTTTGATAATAAATCAATAAATGTTGGCATTTTCATCATAGTTTGCTCATTAAATGACTGTAAAAAGTAAGGACTAAGTTACATCTGAATTAAATTAAGCAGAGATGTACACAAGTGATGGAACACTGATATTTAGATTAAATGAATGAAATTTACATACAAGTGATCTCCGCATGCCTTACATTCTACAATTTTTTTAAAAAATTTACATTCACTTATTATATGTAGTAAGATATCTAATCATTCTACTGAACAAATATTCTTATAAGTATAGAAATACTTAACTTTAATTCTATTTCTATGTTATACTTTAAACATTCAGTATCATGCTAATACAAAATTAATACCCCACAACCACGTTATTAAACCAACTACATTATCAGAAGTATAAAATTCTTATTGCACTGATAAAATAAAAAAATAAATATGTAGGAAAAATGTTTAGACACCTGTTTGTTCTTTTTCAGATACTTTGAGAAATGACATATAGAGTAGGTCAAATGAACTGAACAGGTTCATCACATCTTTGCAAGTCAGTAAAATCACCTCAAAGTATTTCAGCTAAATGTTTATAATAGGCTTTATTATTAAAAAAAAAGTCCTGCAGAACTGTTAAAAGCTTTCAGATGAAAAACATTTCTGAAATGGCAATGTTTAAATTATTTATTCATTATTTGCATTTTGTTAAATCATTCTGAAAAAAAAATGTCTTGTCTGTTTATACGTTCCTGAACCAAATCTAATTTCAGCATATTCTGAAATATGTATTTTTTTGACAAATAAGCCTTCTGTATAGATAGACAAAGACAAAACAGAATCACATCAGTGCAATAAGTCATAAGGACAACTCCTCAGAAGTCTGCTATCCAGTTGAGCAGTTAAGTACACACAAAAAGTGCTTACAGAGTCATTCCTTAATCGTATGCTGAAGCAAAACAATATTTCTCTGTTTTCTAAAACCTGAGACAAGCAACTAGCTATTTAAAATTGCCATGACTGAGAGATCATGGAATGTAAGAGTGCTGTAAATGATCCTGAATAAGCAATGAATTTAAGATTTCTTGGATTAGCAAAGTAAGTTTAGCAATGTAGATTGGCAGAAAGAAGCAAAATTTAGAGACAGTACAGAGACAAAGTCTTCAAAGGTGATATTTAGAAAACTACAGGAGAAGAATACAATCACTCTTTGTCTTTTCACAGTTCATTTGAGATAGATTTATGTGCATAAGTATCAAAATATTGTAAGACAATGATGCCTCTATTCTCTTCAAAAAGCATAATTAATCATCCCTGAAAACTATCTTTTTCATTTCTTTTCTTCAGGGAGCATAAGCCAGAAGAATTAACAAATATTATCTCACTATAAGCACCTTAACTTCATTTTATTTTATAGTTTTAACAATTATTGGATTCTTAAAACAACTGTTTCATTAAGGTGTTTGTATTTATTATGTTTGCATCCTCATTAGAAACCTAACATTTTCATTCCTATTCTCAATATCATAGAATCATAAAATCATGGAATGGTTTGGGTTGGAAAAGACCTTAAAGATCATGTAGTTCCAACTCCCCCGTCATGGGCAAGGACACCTTCCACCAGACCAGGTTGCTCAAAGCCCCATCCAGCCTGGCCTTGAATACTTCCAGGGATGGGGCATCCACAACTTCTCTGGGCAATTTGTCCCAGTGTCTCACCACCCTCATAGTGCAAAATTTCTTCCCGTTACCTAACCTAAATCTACCCTCTTCCAGTTTGAAGGAATTACCTCTCGTCCTATCACTACACACCTTTGTAAAAAGTCACTCTCCAGCCTTCTTGTAGGCCTCCTTCAGATACTGGAAAGCTGCTGTAAGGTCTCCCTGGAGCCTTCTTTCTTCAGGCTGAACAACTCCAGCTCTCTCATCCTGTCCTCATAGGAGAGGTGCTCCAGCCCTCTGATCACCTTCATGGCCCTCCTCTGGACTTGCTCCAACATGTCTATGTGCTGACCACAGAGCTGGATGCAGAAGTCCAGGTGGGGTCTCACAAGAGCAGAGTAGAGGGGCAGAATCAGCTCGCTCGCCCTCCCGGCCACGCTCCTGGGGATGCAGCCCAGGATATGGTTGGCTTTCTGGGCTGCAAGTGCACGTTGCCAGCTCATGTTGAGTTTCTCATCCATCAACACCCCAAAGTCCGTCTCCTCAGGGCTGCCCTCAATCCATTCTCCACCCAGCCTGTATTTGTGCATGGGATTGCCCCGACCCACATGCCAATTTAATGGCAGTGTCCAGTAGTAAAACCAGCATTATTTGCCTGGGAACTGTATTGTGCAGTAGCATCTTCAGCAGGTTTGGGGTGTATTCATTTTCCTTAACTTGTCTGGAAGTTTACAGTTCTTTCTGTTTCTCAATCTTTGCACAATTTAAGAAATATAAATACATAATGTGTGCATAGAAACAGTTTTTTGAGAGAATATGTACACACCAAACTTTCCTTTATACTTGTGTGACTTGATGAACTGCAGTGGTGTTTCTCCTGATATCTGATGGCACTGGAAATAAAACCAGGATTAACTCCCTTCTTCGCTCCCACACAGACTGCTTATCCACTAACTGAATGATTAATTATCATTTCACACTACTGTTAGCCATTTGTGTCTGTGGACATTCTTCATAGCACTGGGAACAATTAATTTAGTTTCTTTTCTCTTTTCAGCATTCTCACTTCCTTTCCAGCTTTTGTAAACAAAACAAAGCAAAACAAAAATTTATGAAGGATAAAAAAAGTTAAAAAAAAAAAGGAAGGAAAAAACCCTCACGGAGTTAAATGGTTCTCACAGGGTTAAGAAACAATTCTAAGTTTTTTTATTTACCTGACATATAAGTCAAGCAAAGGCATGGTGTTATCCACTTCCTCACAGTGCTGGGGAAGAGCTGCAGCGACAGCCTTGTAGTTCCTGTCTGTGCAATATTTGAGACCTGTAGGGGAAACCAAGAAAGAGGCTTATTGAATTTTAATGTTGAACTAATGTTACATTTGTAGCTGGCTGCATTAGATGGGTGACTGCAAGTTGAGAGGAGAAAGTAAAAAATGGCTTCCCCCTTTTACCAATGAGTTCAAATGTTCATCCTGTCCTTTCTGTGAACCCACTATTTATGGCAAACTCTTTTAACCCATATATAATTCATGAAGAAATCCGTACAGAATAACATTACAGATAGATGATTGTGTGACAGATTTTTAGACTCAAGAAAGCTTCAAGTTTCCCGTGTTCATGTCGCTGGATGTAGAAAGTCAATGTTACAGTCAATCCAGAGTAATCCTCACGATATCTCAAAGAAAACAAATGTAAGTAAATCACAGCAAATGTGAATTGCCAAATTATTTTGCATTAAGTAGCCTGCAATTTCCATGTAAAAACACATAACCCTCACTCAACCCTTTGCAAAGTCTTGTTCTTTTTATAGTGCAGCTGTTTTTTACTGTGGTTGTTCTTGGGTACCCTGTGATTGCCTTTACTGAACAACCCTGTACTAAATCAGTTCAAAAACTCACAGCAAAAATTTGTAAACTGTTTTCTTCAGTTACATTTCAATATTTTAATTCTCTCCTTCTTTAGAGAAATATGGAAGAGATTAAAGATATCTGTTCCCATTAATTAAACACTGGGCTTCACAGAATGTGGCTACAAAATTCACCTACATTTTCTGTGTATTATTTATGTCCACTCTATACTAGCCAACACCTTACTTACTTAATAACATATGAATAATAATGCACATTTTATACCACATCTAATATGAAATGCAGTTGAATTGATCCTAGATGTAGCCCCCAGTACTGTTCATTACCACCTCTCATCTATTTTTCAGCCCGTACGATAGTGTTCAACCCCATACAAAATTGAATTAACTGTCTTAATAAAGGGAAAGCAAAGAAGAATTATTATTACTAATAGCACAACTAGTCATCTGAGGAGGAGGTATTCTCAGTGTAAATAAATTAAAATTTAAAAAATAATGAGTTCTGCTAATGGATTTTATCCCTTTCAATTAATAGTATTCTAGAAAAATCTGTAGTAAAGAAAAAATATCTTTGCCTATATGTTACATAAATACCCCTACGTATTTTTTAAATATATATATAAAAATACATACATATAATACCCCAGGGAAACAAGTTCTGAAACCAAATACAAAATTTTGCTGATAATCAAGGCAAACTTACCATTTTATTTATGCATTGCAGGACTTTTAAACCACAAATATCTCCATGAGAAACTGTAGTGGTGACCATTCACCTTGTCAGCAGGTTGTAATCACCTTATATGACACGGGTTCTAGCCCCATTTCTGGAAACTCCTACCCAAAGGCATAATTTTATTACTTTGATGTTTTTACTACCTTTAAAATCATATGCATATTGTTTTTCTCTCTCTCTTTCACTCTCTGTGTCTTATTAGCTATCAAATAATAAATATTGCAGCATATGTTACCTGATGTCTATGGTTATAATCTTTTCAATAAAAATACATGTAATTTATTCATTTTACATTTGTTATTTTTTGGAAAGTAATTCCATACACAAATTAAGTAGATAAAGTTCATAAACAGAAGTAATGTTCCTTGTTTCCCTGTTGGAAGATGTATTTTAACATTTTGCTTGCAATATCAGCTGCAAAGCTCATAGTGGCAAAAAAATTAATAGTTCGTTGTCCGTTTTATATGCTGATATTTAATTAAAGAGTGTATAGCTTCAAGTGCACATTATATTTTCTACATGTATTACTCATATGAATGAATATCACTTGATAGGCGTCCAAAGGAGTCATTTTATGAGGATTACCAGTTAAATAAATAAAGACCCAGCTTTGCAGCCTGCATGGCATGTGCATTAAGCGCAGTAGGTTCATGAATGGAAATAAGCAAATAGTAATGACCAGGGCCAGAACTATCCGCAGAAGGTTCTCTAGTAAACCAAATTCCAAAAAGCTAGAAAGCAAGTTGTGAGTATAATGGAAAGAAAGCAGTTGTCAGAGCAAGGCCAAAAAGTATTTGTGTGCATCATGTGCTCAGCCAAGCTCAGACTCATTGCATTTTTGAGAACATATTAAAGATTATGAAGATGGTGAAATATGGACAACAGAAAGAACTGCCTTCACTTGTAACCCTTATTATTTAACACAAAACCAAAAGCCATTAAAATCCTCCTTTGAGTTAACCTTCATGAAGGAGCCTTAGCACACCCATCACATTTAGCTAGGTCTGCCACTGCTGATAGACCAGGAACATACTTGATGTTTGATACTAACGCCTTCCCATATAATTTCATCGGTTTCTTCCCCTCAAGTAATTCTCTGAGGTGTTCAAAAAGCTGTTTCATTAATACTTATATGTCTGCCAGTGATGTTCAATAGAAGGACACATGCACATTTTAGAGAAAACAAACCTACACGTTTTTCATTAATCAGAAGGCATGGAATAAATGAAGATTCATATATTTTAGTACTAAAACCAAATGTGATAACCATCTATTCTTACTTGTTGGCACTGAATTTCCCATAATGATTGCTGCATTGTGTGGATGAGCTAAATACAATTTAGTTTAATCTGCTAGAGAAATGAATATAATAATAGCTGTGTACACTAGGAATAGAAAGAGACTTCATGAACATTACCATAATGGACCTACTAAATACTGTATTTAATATTTGGATGATGGCGAAAAAAGGAATTGATAGGCTCTGTAGAACAAACTTTGTCAGCTTGATTATGGTGTCTTAAGAAAGAACAGAGTCTCGCTATTTTGTTTTTTAAATGCATTTGAATAACTAGATCATAAGTATACCAAACTCTATTGTTACGTGAAAAGCACCAGGCTTTTCTTTTTTTTTTTTTTTAGAAATTTAAAAGCACTATAGGAATGTGGGTTTTTGAGAGAAGAACTAATCTAAAAGCTGATTTTCATTTGTTGTTTTACTAGCTGAGGTATAAGTTGGTTTTCTTTGTTAAAAATTTGCTGTCAAAAAAAGCTGAAAAAAATTAACAAAACACAGCTGAAGGTCATTTTCATCTTTTTCAAGGAAAATGTTAACTAGAATGAAAATCTGGTACAATAAACATTTATTTTGTCAAAAATTAATTCGTCTCAAAAATAATTTTATCTTCTTTTTTTAAAGGATATAAACTTTATTTAAAATCAAGCTGTAAAGAAACATTAAGCATACTACAAACAGGTTACTTGAATAATATATTGCTCTTTATATTGCATTATCTGAAGCTGCTTTAAAAAGGATTAGCAGCTCCTCACATCTTGCAGGCTGCAGAATCAATTGAGTCACTTAGGAAGAAGAGGTATTTCCATATCCCAGCTTTAAACTAGTGTTCAGATTCCACTTTCCTGAGTACATTAAAAATGTACAGACAGATAGCTAAGCAGATAACAGCAGGTGAACTTCTGGCCCCATTACAGTCAATGGGAGGTCTGTCATGATATCAAAGGTGCCAGGATTTCACCCTCTAACTCTTCTTTCTCATCCATAAGAAAAGCACTTTCACCCACCAAACTTAATGACAAAGCAACTAAAAGTTTTGAACAATTTTGAAGTCCACACTGCAAACTTAAACTTCACATTTGTTTGAGAGGCATTGGCAGCTTTCAAAGTGTGGATTATCAGTCAGCCTCCTGCAGTTGACAAAGCAAATCAGAGCAAGTAAATTTGAATGTGTGAATAAAATACATGTTAAAAAAAATGTAGTAACAACTAGTAAGATGCCAAGAAAATTTCTGTATTTAAATTAGACATCTGTGCCCTATTTTTAAATATTCATCATTGTAAGTGATTCAGCATGTTCCCCACTCCTGTCAGAGTACACATATTTTAAAAACCTTTTAGCTTTAACACCTTCATTACCATATGAATCCATTACTAGAAAATTTTCTACCCTTAAACCTATTCACATCTACAGATTTCATCATGAGCTTAACAGAGTCATGATATTTCATGACGCTGGTAGCTTTTGTCAGTATTTCACGATGAAAACAAAAACTGCAAAGAAAACTTGGTTTCCAGGCCTTGTGTAAGAAAATAAACACTGATATTAAAATGAAATACAAGAAGTTACATTGTTCAAACATGATCAAGTAGAGGTTACAGATTCTGGGTTCTTTATCTATATGTGTCTGATTCATAGCCACTGCCTAAGATGGGAGCACAATTACCCTGGATTGGCTACAAGTAGAAAATCATTCCTGAATAGGGCATAAAACCCAAAAATTTTGCAAAGTATCCTGAGAACACAGAGATGAGAAGAGATGTGACGTTTTTATGTGTTATGTGAAATGAAGGGGGAAAAATGAGTGTAATACAATAAGTTTGATGAATATCCTAACCCTAAAGCTAACCCAAAGTTGACACATGTTACATTATATAACAAAGCACAAGATCCAAATGCCCGTGGGTTAATTAAACTGGCTGTCAAAGAATGATGAAATGATTTGGGATAAGGGAAAACTGCATCCAGTACATCCAAAGTTCATGAAAAGCCAATAAAGCAGGGAACTAAACTTGGTTTAAAAAATCATTCTGGTTGGACTTGGTGCATAGAAAAAGGCATAATCCCAAGTTATAGTCCTGCCTGAAAATGAAGTAGTGAGTGAATTACCAAGAATTCCACTGGCTTTCATGAAGCCACAATAGCAGAAAATATCTGTTGTCAACAAGCTGGCTGCAAGATTGTAAACAAGGGAACATATTGAGGAAATATGGGAGGATGCACCTGCCAAGGAAAGATCAGCAAACACAGATACTTTATGAATGTGTCACAAGTCTAACAAAGAATCTGCACATTCTTTTGATAATACACTTTATATATATCACATACTAATAGGTCTGAAACATTGCCTTCTGGTAAATCAGCAAGTTATCATGATACTTGTCACTATTGAGGACCGACAAAATTCTGCATGCAGTCTCAAGGAATGGTAGACAAAGACTCCGGGAAGCATCTATCCATTGAGTTAGCTTAATTTTTGTTCTGAAAGACTTGGAGAAAGTGAAATGAAAGGATTAAAACAAAAGCCATGCTTTGATAGACAGATTTCATTACAAAACTCATTAAACACCAAAACCAATGAATGTATGGATTTGCTTTTTGTTGACTTGAAGAAGGTGATCAGTGTTTGCTTTGCCTTCATTTTGGAAAAAATACCCATTGAATGTCTGTATTTAGCCTCCCCTTCTTAGATTCACTCAGCTGTTCCAGAAATAGCTAATGTTTATCTCCCTGAAGATTCCTAGAGTTTGCTTAAATCACTGAGGATAGGCAATTAAAGAGGCTAATTGTACTGCTGAAAACAATAATTAGGCTTTTTCTTCTTTCTTTGCTTTCTGTTTCTTGTTTTGGTCCTTTCATTGTTTAACCAGAGGTGAAAATCAGAGCAGCCAGTCTATGGATAGCAGGAAACCATTTTAATATCTACCTAAGAAAGTATATTTTTTTATCACCATCTTGATTTGAATAGAGGCCATATGATTTCCATATCTCATCATTAAAGTCTCATAATTTATATAAGAAAAAAAATTAAAACCTGGCAACGTTCTCAACAATTTGACAATGAGCGTGATTAACTTGGTCAGTATGTGAAATACTTAAGAAAATAGTGCCAGCAGCAGGGCAGGGAAAGATAAAGTGCTTTATGAGTTATAGCTTTGGTACTTAACGTGTATATCATGAGCCACAGACCAGACATGTTGAATAAAAACATTTTTTGACACCAGCTAAAAGAGACTATTTTTGTACAAATGAGACTGCCTTGAAATAATACTTGCTGTCTGCAAATATATATTTTTAAACCATATGTTTCCCCATGCAGCATGGTTCATATTCAACCTTAAAGCACAATATTTTTCTCTTTGGAACATTATCCTCCAGCATAGACCTGAAGTTTAGAAACAGATAGGTGGAAATCACACCAGGTTATACAGATTAATTTCAATTTATTGGTGTAAATGGAAGCTTAAACATGCCTACATGTAAGCATCTAAATTTAAGTGTCTAATATGAAACATAAACCCATCAGGGACGCATCTAGAGGATGCAAATTTAGGGAACCAGAATATCTTTCTAGAGAACTAGAAATGAGGCATAACTCCAGATCATATGGTATTATAATCTATTTTTATTTCTTTTGTACTCAAAGGCTTCCCCATCAGAATTAGAACTCTACTGGTCTAGTCTATAAAACCACACTTGAAAATAAAGACTCATGATAACCAGCGTATGGCCTCAAAAGACTTTACGAATAATAAGAATGTTGAGTGTATCTCCTTAGTTTCATCTCTTATTTTCTTATAGTGTGGGTTTTATTTATTTATTGATGTTAGAGACTCCTAGTTCAGTATTTCTTTTCCATGTATCTCCATATAGCTGTTAGAAGACTCAAATAAACCGGTTAGTTAACAACCAAACTCAGTGTGAACTGATCATGTTTACTGATGAAAGTTTATAAATTTTTACCAATCTTGGAATTAATTTGGGCCAATGATGAAAATGGATTGAAACAAGAATATGATTTCACTGCACCTCACAGTGACAAGAGTTTAGTCTGCTAGTTTAAAAAGTTTCTGATCAAAGATCTTGTGAAAGACAAAGTAAAAGTCTGAGCTAATTCTCCTCCCACTACAAATCTCAAATGTACTCTTTCTAGATTTATTCCATTTTTTGTTTGTTTTTCTGATATTCTTCCCATTTAACAACTCTATAGATCTCAGGATGATCTTTCCAATCAAGTAAAAAGACCACAATTTGTGTTTGTTACAGGAGAAAATTTTAGCTCGACTGACTGAGTTGCATGTAGTTGAGAAAATACAATTTTCAAACACTCATTACTTTAAAAACACTCATAGTTTCAATATTCATAAAGGATAGATATGTTTTGTAGTGAAGTAGACCTTCAAAGACAGTGTGAGAAATAGGAAAATTGTGTCTTTTGTAAAGCCAATCTCATCTTTCTTCCTCGGAATTATAGAAATGTGTACATTTAAACTTGCCTACACTGAAACGTTACCTAGGAGCAGTTTCCATCTCTGAATGTTCCTTCCTTTCTCACTTTGCAAACACTTAGCATTTTTCATCCCGAACACTCCAGCTTTTACATTTGTGACTAATGTTCATCTAAAGCACAGGCACAGTCTCAACACCTGTTGGACAGGCTGGATCCAAGCTCCTGGAATGTCAAAAGATGATGGGATCAAGCATGACAACCAGCCCTTGTTAATTTGCTCTTGAACCCCTAGTTTCCTTCTTGCTTATAATGCTTTAGCAGTCTCACATTGCATTTTTATCTGTTTATCTGAGAGGCCACAAGGCACAAGAAGTTTAGCAGAGCTCCAAAATGCAGCATAAAGGCTTCTAAGCAGTTACGTTTAGAAACTGATTTACAAATAACTCCACAATTCATAGGACCACATGATTAAAGTCTCTCTTTGAGAATGAAACTTAAAGAAATGTATTTTTTTCTGAGCTGGGAAAGGATTTGCTGTTCATAGTCACATTACCAGGCACACATCGTTGAAACAGTGAGATTATAAGCTTCATTGTGAAAGTCTCTTATTCTCTTTGCTCATAGTAAAAACACTGATCAAATACATAAAGTCTTGTTTTAGACAAGGCTTCAAAAATTTAGAAAACATTCAATGGATCATATAAGAAGGGACTATCACAGCAGCCTTCCTTGGCTCACCCATGGAGGACTTGCAACCAAGTCGTCCCTTTTCTTACTCATAATGCCAAAATATCAGTTACACTCATAGCATTCACACAGCTTTAAACATCTTGGCACAATAGAGTATTCTGTTATTTTCTTCCATTATAGATTAAATTATCTTCACAACAAAACAGTGTAAACTTGCAGCGTCCACCTTATACATGCTCAACTTCATCATGCTTGCATTAAATTAGAAGGTGAAAACACAGCTAACAAGCAGACAGAGAACACTGGGGAGTACCCACGGGTAGTGTGTTTAGACTTACTCCTGCCCATAATGTTTAATGCTGGTTTCAAGACCATTTCCCTTCCTTTCTCCGCTCTTTTTTCCTGAGATGACAAAGGAAACTCAGGTGAACATATACTAATGCACTGCACTCCATCTGTCTTCTTTTAATTAAATCAAGAGTTGTTGAGCAGGGGTAGAGCAGCATGCTCCAGCCTGCAGCCTGAGAAACAAAAGAAGTGACTTGTACAGTATGGAGGGAGACTAATGGGCGAAAGCATTCCTGCATGTAGCAATCTGTGCTCCCTACAATGTTACTCATCATTCTGTCTAACTTCAATAATATTCTTAGCATGAAATGTCTAAGATTAATGAGGCATTTATTCTCCGATAAGAAGCTATCACAAAGAATACATTTTCCATCAACATTTTTGCAGTTAAATTAATACTACCAACTTTTTGCAAATACAGGATTCAACAGCGGTTTATAGTGGATGATGTGAAGCTAGTCCATCTAGCAGGTATACATATTGAGGTGGGTCAGGATTCATTTTCCCTGTTTATGAACAGACAATGCTGCTTGTAAGAACACCCTTGAGTCTCAAATTGCTCTCGTAGGCATCTATTGCTTGAAACTGTTAGAGATGGGATACAGGCCTAGGTAGATCTATGGCCTGACTCATTACAGTTGGGGGTGTGGGGCATTTTTTTTATATTAAATGGGTCAAGGACCTCTAACATTTGTCATCTGTCTTTTGCTATGTGGTTGATCTTGAACGGAAGTCCCTGAGCCCACTTTCCCTGTCTTTGTGTCCTGGAGCTAGTAAAAAATCCTCCAAAGGTAGTCCTCTATAGTTAGAGCTCAAGCACTGAGTAGTGCCACTGTTGGCCTAGATCTTTTCTTTCTAAGTTGTAAACTATCATAATCAGAGCTGCTTGTTTAAAACAAGGGTAAGTTACTGTGCCTTCCAAGGCAAATGACCCATATAGCATATTGGTTACATATTTTTGCACTTTTTCACCAGCTTTTTCAAAAGCTGTAGGTAGTTAAGACATGTATTGGTCAGAACTTTACAACAGAATATATCCTTCTCAGTTGGCCATGAAAAGGTTCGAACATGAAGGAGTCAGTCTCTGAGTCAGTTCTGCCTTCTCTTGGAAAAATCAGCCATTTCTGCTTTGGTCATCTGGGTGACTGTCTGGTACAAAATCCTCAAGTCTCCTTGCTACATACAACAGATGTTCTGTGGAAATCTCGGAAATACTGTTGACTTCATTGACTCTGTCCCATCGAGCCTACTCAAGAACCAAGACAGTAGTAATTACAAAAGCAAGTTGCTCTGTGAATAGTGGGACTAATTATGTGTCATGAGTCATGTCCACCCACCAGCACAGCACCACTAGCTCCTGACCACCTCAGCTATTGAAATCCTGCTCAAAAGCTTTTGATCTGCCCCACTTTATCAGCTTCTCAAAGGGCAAACAGGACTTACTTCTAAGACACCCATTTCTCTTTTAGAAGCTTGTGACTGCCTTTTCTCTCAAATTGCCTGATTGCTTTATAGAATTAAGCTAAACAAGGAACGATTGGTTTTACCTCAGGGTTTGCTTGAAGCTGCTGCTTCTTTCTCAGTCTTGTAAAAATGCCTTCATGTTGGGAAGCTTCTCCACTTTCTAGTATTGTCAGGTGGTCGAATAAAATATATTGGCCCTGTGCCCCCCATCAAATGTATTTCTGTTTAAAGGATTGCCTGATTTTAAGTATGAGTGGGTTTACCTTTTTTTTCTTCTTTTGGATATCCTTGATACTACATTTTCTTCATTTTACTCTAGTAGGTAGAAAAGTTATCCCCACAAGACATGAAAAATCACAAGTAATAGCAACAGGAAAAAGCAGTAAAGGCCAGACAAACAAATCAGTCTTTTTTGTTGACTGAAACAGACAAATGCTTCCAAGAGACAGTAAAGAAATATCTGTGCCAGAGCAGACTAAAGTATATCTTCAGTCACGTATTTATTCTGGATGGTCTGAAGACACAGAATATATCATTCCCCTATAATATTTGTAGTCATGTTAGTTTTGTACCATGATATATAATAATCTGCCTTCCACAGGAATTATATTTTGAATGATTTTAGGGTCAGCAGCTTATCTCTTATTCATATTTGATGGGTTTAGTTGTATCAAACACTCTCACCTTCAAGAAGGTACCCATAGTGAACACTGTAACATCATTTTTCTCTAGCGCAAACTAGCAATGTCATAGAAAGGCAATGAACTTCTAAATCTAGATTTAAAGTATTAAGTTTTATTTAACCTAAGGCAAACTTCATTATAGCAATTAATCATGTGAATTCTCAACATGAAAAATATCCCTTGGGCCAACAAATTTATAGAGTTGTTGTTTGCTGGTGTATTTCAATACTTTTTCTTGAAATGTCAATTCTAACTAACCAGAGATTTCAGAAATTCTAAACTTTGTTCTATAGTGTATCAAGCTCTCTTTTGTCAAACATACCTTTCCTTTAGTGTCTCCTACACAAACCTAATTAAAAATACATTTGGAGTCATTTTCTTGTCTGATTAAAATATTCAATAAATCAAAAAAATGCTACTTTATGAGCTATATTGGCAAAGCTAAGCTTCAAATAAAGTAAAATTAAGTATAGTCTCAGAAAAAAAAAAAATGAAAACACATACAAAACTACCATACTACTGCATAACAAGTACCATATTTTGGTCTGTCTCATTTGTCATGTCAAATGTGCCTTAGAGAACTTAATGCTTAGTCATTTTCTCCAGCTTGAATTATTTGACAGTTTTAGGTGCCATCAGAAGTCAAAAATTATGTTTCTTTTGAGCTTACTTTTGGAAGCTGATAGTTTTATTAATCAAGATGTCTCCTATTTTTGGGTGAAGATCTAGTTAACATAAATTGCGCATCGGGACTGAAGCTGAGACATACTTGACTAGGATCACACAAGGGATATGTGAAAGAGACAAAAACTGGTTTCATGTACCTTCATTTCCAGGATATAACCACAGGACTAGCACTCCATCTGTAAATGATATTTGATACAGCCTCCTCTGATTGTTAGATTCAGATCCTAATTCACCTCCTGATGTAATAGGAAATTAACTAATTTTAGAAAAAGACAGAAACGCAATTTTTTTTACTTAATATTTTGCATTGTCATCAACAATTCTGACAGAATCAATAATGTGCATTTCCAATTTATGGTGTAGATGCACCAGTAATTACTATTGGCATATCCCTCAGGAAAACTGTCTTTACAAAAAATGCAAGAACAAAGACACTTGCAAAGCTTGAATATCTAAAGCACATTTAAAGGAAGAAATGAGCTATAAGCAATGTCTTTGCTATCCCTGTGGAATTTTCAAGTACTTGCATTTGATGGGGCGAAATCAAGTGAGACTGTTTCAGCTATAAAAACAAACATTTACAGATTGACATTTACACAGTTACCAATTTATAAAAATCTACTCTCATTGTGATTTGTCATGTTTCACTCATCCCACTCATCCCTGTAAAACAGAGAACTGTGCTGAAGGGGATCAAAGGTTCACTTCAAGGTGAAAGTACCTTTTGCAGAGATAGTAAAATTAAACTATCCAGAAGGATAAATTATTATATTTACAAAAACATTTGTAAATTATGTTTTTTTTTTCTAGAAGGCTGAAAAAGGCTGGAAGTAACAATCCGGAAATTTATTTTGAAGAGAGATCTTTAATAGATTAGTAATCTGCCAAATGAAACAATGCTTTATCTTGGTCTCTCAGTTGCTTCTCTATTTGTTATATTGGTTTCACATGGACAAACAATTCAGAGCTAAAAGGGCACCTTATGTCTTTTGCCACATCCAGACATACAGAAGCAGAACAGTGGATGTGGCAGTAATCACGGGAAATGACTGGTCAGCAGAAAATCAAACAAGAGTGTTTAGTAACATTATAAGACAGCTCATTAACAGAGGACAAAGCACGACTGATGCTGTTGCAAATACATGAATACAAGGTCGCCTTTTGGGAGTAACCAAGACCACAGACCCAGATACCGTACCTGCTGTCTTTTGGGGAAAGGCAACATGTACAGTCTTGAGTTTCAATTTAGGTATAGTGGTCTGGAGTCTAGAAGAATCGTTTGAACATATTGATTGGTGGTAAATAATTTTTTAGAAAGATGCCATTTTTTTCCTATTTTATAGGCTTTTAATCCTTGTGTTCTGATTGTGGAAAAGATAGATGGAAGAGAACAGTTTGTAAAACTTACTACAAATATAGGTATAAGTGCCATACAAAGTCCAAATACTTATGACAAAAAGATAAAGTTTATTCTGCAATCTAATTAAATTACATGTAATGTGCTTGGATACCAGGAGACCAATTGCATACATTTCTAATGGTTGAATTTGCTTGTAATTTGTCACTAAGTTGCATTTAATGCGCAATATTCTAAGTGAGAAGGGAATTCAAATTCCAGTGCAGAAGAGTACAGTATATTTGTGTACGTATTTTTAGTGAATGAGTTCCAGCCTATGTCTTCTTCTGGTAATACAGCTAAATCTAAGATACCTGGTTGACAGACTTTTCAAGGCCTGACCTTGTGAATGAGGCATGGCAGAGAAGGATCAAGCCAAGGAAAAAGTGGTTTGAAATTCTAGAAGCCACAATTTGCAAAGACATTACTAATTTCAGATAATGCAAAATAAATTAAAAGACTAAATAAGAATGAAACTACAGTAGTGAAAAGCATATTTCAGGTTTAAATGTTGTTTTACCTTTCATTGTCTCTTTATTTTTAATATAAAATCTGTTCTGATGCCGTTGGTGCAAATGTCCCTTATCCCTTCAGCCCTCACCATTAGACACTTTTCCAGTTGATCAGGGTAAGTTTTTATGACAGAAATGGAGAAAAGGCTCAGATTTAGTTGGACTACTCAGGACACAGTCTGAGCAAGCAAATATGCCAAACGGCAAGTGGCAGTGCAAATCATATAAATGAAACCATGTCACTATTAGCTGGTCTCAGCTTTTGATTACTTTCACCAACAAGGGTTCATATAAGCAGTTCTGAAATCAAAGGGATTAATAAGCTTTTACCAGATACCTGAAGCTTTTTAATATATTAATTATATATTTTCTTTTTCTTCTTTTTGTAGAATTTATTGATTTTCCTTACTCGACTTTCTTCTCCCTGGCAGATGCCGGAAAAAATGATGTTAAAATTGATCTGGTATGTTCAAGGCAGACATTAGCCATGAAGTCCAGTTTTTAATGGAAGGTATATACAATACTAACCACATGGATCTTAGTCCATGTCAGTCTCACATTTTGAATGAGATTTGAGAGAGATGATGAAGCACAGAGCTAGGTACACAAGAGTGCAGCGCTAGCTCTTATGTTAATGCACTCCCAGACTCCAAGTCACAAAAGAATCAATAAGAATAAGGCACCTTAAAAATATATATTCAAAGCTGTGCTTGAGCCAAAAAGTTCTCTGATTAATAAGAGAGAGGCAGCCAAGTATACGAAAAGGAAAAGACTTTCCTTGCCCTCTATCACCTTAAAAATGAACAACATATATTCCCATAAAATACAGTAATTGGTGCCTTTCCGGATCTTGGGTTTCTCAATTCGCATAGTAGCAGAGGGAGAGTGAGTGTCTGTCTCGCAGATATCTTAGAAAGCCAGGCAAGCTTATGGGGCAAAGTAGAAAAGGAGTTTTGCTCCAATGATCTCTACTATGTCCTTCCATTCAATACTAAATAAGTGTCAGGCAATTAGAAATGGAACAGCGGATGCGTAAATGATACTGCCTTCCCAATAAATTGCTAATACCTGGATAGTGCTGCATGACTGGAAACATACTGTTACAATAACTGCAGTACCAATTTTTATTTCTGAATAATAGAGAAGATGAAGAAGATCAATGTAGCAGTGGAGCCATGAAACAAACAATCTACCACATGATTCTTTTCCTGTCTGATTTCTTATTTTCTTCCTTCCAGAATTGAGACATACTGCATTTAAGCTTTACAAGACTAACATGCATTTTCTTTCTCATTCTTGGCAGAAGTGTGCTGTGGTGCGCATGGTGATCTCTGGACAATATTTAATGACTGCCAAACTGTGACATAAAGTTCATGCACATTCTTGTAGGGTAAAAATCAACCTCATCTGTAGTGAACACCTCTAGTTCATTACTTTGAAATAGCTAGAAATACATAAGTTAAATAAATAGGATTTTTTTTACTGTATTGAACTACACAACTTTTATTATAACAATTCAATCAGAAAAAAAGGGACATCCACAAGGCACATATACCCACTTTATTTATTTCACTTGTTTCATGTACCATCTTTTACCATCTGTCACATGGAAGATAGCTTTCAAAGAAATTCTGGAATACTAATGGAATTCCCTCAGCATCACCATTCAGCACAGGTGGCATTTTTAGCTCTAAAACTAATTAAAATGCATGTTTTAAAGAAGCTCAGTGTTTAATTCAAGCGGATATAGGATACACAAGACATCTCTTCAGCATTTCAGAGGTCACAGCATGAGACTGATTTGGCAAACTTCATCTAAAATAACCCAGTACTTAAGGGAGTTTTACACAGAAATACATAACGTGTTGATTTCATACTTAGTAGCAAATTTTAAAGCAGCTGTAACTATACAGTGGATTCAGCTGCATTTTGTAAAATGGCAAATGAAGGGAAAGAAAAAAATTCTTCTCTTTGTCCTACCTACTAATACTGCTGCAATGAAAATGCAAGAGGAGTACTCAGTATCTAACCACAAATTAGCAACTGGAGTCATATTTTGTATTTACCTGCACTAGTTTGCAGTTCAGCACCCAGTCTTCTGCAATTAATGGCTATATTTTGCTAGAATAAGTACCATGCAGAAAAAGGAGAAGGAAGTAACGAACAAAGGCAAATAAAGGAATCAGTTGTGCAGAACACCTCTCATACCGTTCTCCCATAAAATACATTGGGTGTTGCAATTTTGCCCTCCAGGAAGAGAAAGTGGAGCCCTGAAAGACACTGAGCCCCTTAAGAGTGGTCAGAAAGAAAAGGCTGGGCATCCTTAGTTTTGAAAACCTCAAGTAAAAGCCGCGTGCTGCTGCAGTCATAACCCTTCCTACTAGCTCAAACGTCACAAAATTCAGAATAGGAAAACAACTCTTGCTTCAGCAGCACATCACCAAGTTTTTCACACTACTATTACAGTGAGGGGATCCTTTCTAGTGGGTGTAATCGGGATTTATGGACAAAATATGCTGCTTTTAACTAAATGAGAAACATCTGTACAGTAATTCTTGTTCTGCATGCACTGTTTAAAATATCTTTAAATAAAGATGCTTAAAAGATTTGCTTTTGTGTTATTTTTCCCTAAGCTGGTGTCATTGCTAGAATATTTTTTATGATTTTAAGGACAAAGAAAGTGATTAAAAAGCTCTTTCATTTTTTTTTTATACTGGTGGTATTTTAACCGATTCTTTGAAGAGGTATGAAACTGGGCCCAGTAGGTGTTGGGAAGGTTTATTATAACCTGACAGAAATCTGTCTAATCCTGGGGCTTTACTAGCTCTAACGGAATTGTCTTACTTACTTCCATTAAATCATTAACTGATTGTAATGTAACTTTTCAGCATATGACAGCCTCAGAAATAATAATAATAATAATAATAACAATAAAAAATAGAAGCAAGGGTCTAACAGCTTTTGTCTTATACTGGATCTGCGGATATCTTCAAAGAACACCCTGGAGTGCTCTACAGCATCCTTTACAATCAGTGATGTTATTGTTATCCTGTTGAACAGATACAGGCAAAGAGATTCTACTCAGTATTTATTCCATTGCATTCATCTGAAAGCTTCCATACAGTTTTCAGAGAATCAGGACTGATTATTATGCAGAAATTAAACCATAATCTATTTAATCAGGAAATAGAGGCTGAAATCTAATGACAGTTATTCATTTCCTATCTCTTTCAGAGGAATTCATGCTAAATGAAGGTCACTACACCTGACCTATTTGTCTAGACTTTCTTTATGATCAGTAGGGATCTATTCGATAGTGTCAATGAAGCCTTGGGAGCGATTCATCTCATGCTGAAACACACATTTACTTACACCTGCTTAGATGAATTATACCCTGTATTCCATTAATCCTATTGACTGTATCTCCTTTGCTCATAATGGAAATGTAGAAAATTATCCCTGATTTAAACACTCACCTGTAAGTAAGGTAGATCTCACCTTAAATAAATAATTCATGTCCCCGTGCAGTCAAGTATTGAGGTGTACTTCACCTTCAAGGAATTTCACTGATTCCATTTTGCTCCAGAATGGAAGAGAAACCCATGCTTAGGTTGGACTATATGCTTAACATTCACCGTAGTCTACCTCTGAAGTGAAATCTTCCTGTACTAGAGACTGCAACAACATTTAGCACAAAGGAGGCTGATGTCATTTGCCAGTCTGAATGTCACTGCAATACAAATGATTTGTCTTGCTTATACTAGAAAAGAAAACAGGCCCATGTAAACCAGTGAGCGATGGAGGACAAGATATGACTTGAAAACAGCAAGCAATGGCCAGAAAAAAAATGAGGAAAATATTTACTATTGATGCATTTTAAAGTCTCTCCTGTGCTGGAGAAGGGGAGTGACATTTTACAGGAACTCTGTGCTGATAAATGAAGCTCAGTCTGTGTAGCTAAGTTTCCTTGCAGCAAGAGAAACATGTTATGTATTATTATATTACACTGCAATAAAAGGGTGTGGTAATATAACTATATTACAGATATAAATATAAATATAACAGAAAAAGTGTAAAAAGGCTAAGCAAAAACACTAGAAGAAATATGTGATGGAACAAAGGAGTATGAAACCAGACACAAATATAGAGAAATTCATCACACTATAAAAAGAACCATGAGGCATTTAAACAAGGTAAGAAAAAGCATCAATTGTGTAAGTAACGAAGGGTGAAAGAATACACTACAAGCCAAACAGTATCCTTGGAAGGAGGACAGAAAATCTGTATGAGGTTTAGAATGGTCCTCATAAATCTGGAAATCTAATATCAGATGAGAAGGACAAGGTACAATGAATTGAGTGTGGGAGCTGGGCAGAATATTAGGAGGACAAAAACAAAGAAGAGTGTCTGGAAAGGATGATAATAGACTGGAAAAGCTGTCATCTTTTAATTAAAATGCCAAAATGTATCTACATAAAGTCTGTAAGCAGATACAAGCAAAAAGAGATGATTCAGAGTTTTCAGGAAGTCTGTATTCATTTCTGTCCTAAAACCCAGCCAGCAATGCCAAAGATTATGAACAATGTTAAGCTCTCTGCACAGTGAATAAGGTGTGCAAAATATTGTTGAGCATGCATCACGGAGAAGCAACAAGTCTGTTCATTTCCTGTTAAGAGGCATGAATGAAACAATTCTCAGCAATAGAGGCAGAGTAAATAAGAGTAAATAAGAAGCTAGAACTTGAGATAAAGCACAAAGAACCAGAGAACACAGCAAGGTCTCAAGCAATCTGTAAGGATCAGAATCCCCATCTTCTATATGGAACTTCTTGCAGATTCATACCTTCTTGAGGTCGAATTGTGGATAATACTTGTAGAATTAAGAGCCTCATTTCTGTTACCAGGAGAAAAAAAAAAAAAAAAAAAGAAAAATAAAGCCTTTCTAACCTCTTAAAACTATTTTAAACACAGAAGGTTTTTTTAGGAATTGAAATGTGTTTGTTCATCTATCAGTGTTTACAGCAAGTAAACATGATGTCAATTAGCCTTGCTAATGTGAAATCATTACGAGTTCCTGGGCGGGAGAAAGCGTTCCTCAGCTCAAACATACATTGTGTGTGTTGCAATATATCCCACCGTTGGGTAAGAACAATCTTGGATATTTAACTAATTAGTATTTGTTTGGAATCTTCCACACCTAGGGTTTGAAGCCTTCAGTTGCAATTTGCTAGTGGGACACCAACTAGACCCGTAGACAAATTAAGAGACAGTTATACTCGAACCTCAACAAATGTAGAATAAAAAAAACCTTTGCTCAAAAAAGTTCAAAATTGAATGCTATTAAACCCACAATTTTCCGATGAACCCCAGCATAACCATTATGGGAAAAAAATAAGCTTTTTAATATTGGAAAATCCACTCTACCGCTAATGAAACATTAGTATAGTCTTTGATGGCTGCTGTCTGAAGCTAATCCATAGACTAAAAGGGAGATTGGGGCACATTATGAAAAAAATTTCCAGTTTCTGATACACGTGCCGTACATGCAGTCTCCAAGGCCATGGAAAACATAGATGGGTTTTGAATGATCTTTTTGATGCTTTACAACAACAACAACAACAACGATAAATGTGAAAACCCTATTCTAATTAATATAAGCCTACCATTTCAGAGATAACATGTTAAAATTAGTAACCCCTTATAAAATGACAGAGGTCCATTCCAGCTGATGTCATTATGTTTGATGGAAAGGAATACGACAGTGAACTACAACATCATAAGTGGGTTGGACTGAGTGAAGATGTTGACTTCCACTGTCTCATGAGGTGCAGTCACTTGAGACGAGTGTGAATCAGATTTACAGCAAACAGGAGGAGTTGGTTCTTCACGCAGATGAGGGACTTGTGGAATTCCTCATCGTAGAATGCTATGCATGCAAAAATTGCTAGGGATTCTAGGGGAGGAGCAATAAATACTTAGAAAAAAAAGATCTACTATGATTACCAAATGTAGGTCATCCACTAAGCAGAAAACAATCAGAGGCTGAGAGTGCTCAGAAGTACTACACACAGCCTACTTTCCCCTAGACATCTGTTATAGCCACTGTTGAAGTCAAGTGTCTGGGTTAGACATAGTTGGTGAAGCATTACCTCTGTTCTTCCATTCTTACTCTATTCCCTTTTCTGCAGTCCATTGTAACTGGATCTATAATTTCAGAACATTCAGTGACTGTTACCTTAAAGTCAGACCTGGGGCTGCTGCACTTAAAACCCTGAGTGAAGTCCTACCAGCTGTTCTGTTTTGTTTCATCTATCCAACCTGCCTTCAAAACGTTACCATCCCTAGAGCAGTTATAGCAAAACTGATAATGAAGCAACTTCTGCACTGCCAAAGCTAAAATGAAGTCAATGTTGATTTACATTAATTTGCCAGGCTCTAAACCTATAAACTGACATTGTTCAGACACTGTTTCACCTACTGATCAGCCAGTCTTTCCATGGACACAGGGCAGATATTCAGGTCAGCAGCTTCTTAAACCAATGGATATAACAATCATGTATGTTTGAATCAACACTAAGAGAATGCAATATTTATAATTAACGTAAATGAAATAAAGTTTTAATTTTTTTTGGTATATCATAATATATTCTTGATGACAGGATTTCTGTGAAGCTGTTAGAAAGCAACTCAGCAATGTATTCTTCCTGAATAGACTTTCGTTATGCTGGGCAGGCATGTTGATAGAGTAACGATGTTGGTGGTAAATGTACAATCACCAGTCATCGGTTTCTTCTTAGCCAAGCTTTGAGATCAGTGTGCTCCCTCATGGGAAAACACCACATAGCTGCCTGATTTCAATACTGTTGTTCATGCTCCTTATCCTGAAGTGTTGTCTTTCTCTGCCTTGTATGATCATCCAATCTTCCAGTTCTGTTATGCCTCCAGCAGTTCTTTCGGTTTGTTCTTCAGAGAAAATGCCTTGCATTCTGCTTAACTTCCTCTGGGAACTTCTATAATATTCAAGTGTTGTTCCTCTTTCTCCCCCCCGGCCCCCCAAACTCACCATCTGCAAGATACTCTTAAGAAACAGCTCTGTCTGGATGGCACACCTGTCTCAGTATTACTTACTAGTCCCTTTTGATACCAAACAGCCATGATACCACTCATTGAACAGCTCAAGCTGAGCATGATTAAAATAACTCCTTAGCTATAGACATGCCACTACTATCTCTTTTCAGTGCTGTGGATACAGCTGCCATTCTGCCAGTCACTTGAACTTCTAACGTGGTTTTTCACATTTGATTTCTTAAATCCAAACTATCCCTAATTTTCTCACATTTGTTCTGTGTTCAATATTAATCTTTACCTGCCCATCCACACAGCCAAAACTCTGGTCCTGCTTGCTGAGCATCCTGCTTACTGAGTACACAACAAAAGTAGCCTCACTCTGCTACAAAATGCTGCTGTGGATAGCATTTCCCTACCCTTTGATCATGCGCTGCTCTGTTTAGTTTGCTTGTGACTCCTCTTCACTATCAAATTTATGTTATTTGTTTTGTGTTCATAACCTAATCCCACTTTATCTCTCCTTCAGAAACAAGAGATTGTCTCCTGCTTCTAATCAGCTAACTGATAATACCCTCCATCACCCACTTGATTCATTCTCAAGCAGTTACTTTCATGTTGTTCACGCTTGGAAGAAACACTCCAAAGAAACATCATTGCTTTCCTTCAAGTCCCTTCTCCAAATCTGTCTTTTGACATTATGCTTATAAAAATACTTTGTGTAAATAAGCTGTAATACTACTAAGATTGTTGCCTATCGGTATTATTTTATTTCCTTTTCTTCCTATGCTGTTGTTTATCTTCTTGCTGTTTCTTGTCTCCTGTGTATGTTACATGCATTTTTATGCAGCATACTTTTGGCTGGTATTTGTAGAGCACAGGATCCGGAGCCAGGGCTCCCCCAGGAAGTGGGAGCAGGAGCAACAGGAGGCCAGTCTTCTAGTTTCTGGTTCCTACTGTAGTATGAACATAATTGCAGTAATAATAACAATGTAAGGTTCCTCACAGTTTTTATTATTTTTCTTTTTAATATATGCACAGATCCGTACTCTCTGCTCCATCTTCATAACAATTGAGCGATCAGAATGTGGTGTATGCTTTTCCTCACAACACTGTTGTTATCATGACTAATATACGGTAAACTGAAGCATAAAGAGATGAAGGATAATATTCAGAGCATCTGTTTTCCAACCTAGGACAGTATCATAGAATCAGAATCATAGAATACTTTGGAGAAATGTAAGCTTTAAGGTTTAAGGAGAGCAATTTCATCTAGCAACACTGCAGGACATAAAGTTCTGTCAGCATCTTTGTTGTGGATGACAAAAATGTACAGATGCCCACACACTCACATGCTAGGCTGAAGAACTAGATGCCAAGCACCACCATGACCCAGAATTCATTGGGACAGCCTATAAGTATGTTAAGTACATTAAGTGTACTTCCATCCCTGGAGTTGCCCAATCTGTTTGCTGTACCTGTACTTTCATTAATGCAAACCAATAACACTTTGAAAAGCAGAATGTGCAATGACTGTATTTGTTTCCACACCACACCACTGGTCAAGGAGGAGCCATTGTGATGTGCAAGACCTGCAGCACGTATAATAACCTAGGAGCTATCACCTCATCATAAGGATGCACAAACCTAAATACGCTACTTCCCAGTACACTCCTGAGCTACTGAGGTAGTTCAGGGAAACAAAAGGTGAAGAGAGGTTTGAAGGTGGGCAGCCCTCTAGCCGGGAGCACAAAATCCTGGGGATAGGAAAATAACTCTGTCTCCAAATTGAGAAAGCACCATTCTTCTTGGATGGGAAGAAGGAACCCTTAAAATGCACTCATCACACTATGGCCTCTATTTGAATGAACTCAGGAAAAAATGGAATATGTAGACACAATTTTGAAGGTTTATTAACTTCCAAGAATCATGAACTAAAGTCTTTGTCTCGTTTTATATTCCTTTTCCCCTCAAGTTTCACTGTGATGCCTCTGCAGTGAAAAGCTTTATTTCTGTAAACAATATTGGGGTTGTGGCTGTTATCATTTCACACAAGACCCCTCTTGCAGAAAGAGCTTTGGAGAATATTGGACTATTTTTTTAAGCACCTTTGACAGTCTGCTGTGCTGAGTCGAAAGATTTCAAGGTACATTAACTTTAACAAAAGAATGTCCGTGCCATAAGCCCCCATTTCGTTTCAAAATAACGATAGCTGTTTTAAAAACATATATATAACTTAACCCAACTCCTTTATTTATTATTATTATTATTTATTTAGAAGGTCCCTCAAGCAAATCCAGATAGAGGCTGATAGGATGGGATTTGCAGGAACAGGGAGAGTTTCAATTTTACTTTGAATTCAACATAATTGAGACTGTGGCATTTGAAAATGTGCAGTCTGCAGATTAGATCATGTAGTTTCCCACCCATTACTGACTCTCCTCCTCACGGTGCATGATGTGCTCTGCCTCATACACACATTCTATTCCATTCTGCAGATAATCAAGGGCAAACTTTAGAACCTCAGGAAAAGGCTTTTTCACAGCACACGAATTGCATCTTTAGTCTTTGCGTGCCAGCGGATTCTTCAATTTGTTCCATGGAGATCTGTTTTCTGTGTTATTCTGACATTCTTCTAAGTATGTTTTCTCCTTCAGAAGAAGAAATTTCTATTACTGTGCTCTGAATTCATTACTCTGTTAACTCTGCAAAATAGTTAAGCTGGGTATGCTTAAAAACAGAACAAAAAGAATCAATATTTTGTGATCTTTCACTAAATTGATGTGTTTTTATTTATTAGCATTAATACCTTCTTACCTCTTTAAATTTTACTGAAACATAAGTTTTGTTGTCTCTTACTCTGAATTTCATACAAATTTATGACTTTTTATACTGTTATTGACTTCCTGGGGCTTCACATATGTGCAGTAGTGAAGCTTCAGTAGTCTGCTGTTACATCACAACAGTTTTCAGCTTTTTAAATTGAACAAGTGTACTTGAGTCTATGTCCAGAATGTTCCAAAAAGAAAGACTTGAAAATTATGACATTTTAAAAGAATGGAAAAAAATCTCAAATGAATTATTTTTTCAAGCATTTTTCTATCCTCAGTCTCTCTTTGCTCCATATCATTGGATCATAAGACACCATTCCCATTTTCTTGGAAATTGAGCAGACACTTAGAGCAGTGTAAAGTGAGTGTAAAATGCCCCCCAATCGAAATAGCAGTTTTATACTCATTTTGCCTGGTTGAGCAAATATGATCACAGTTGTCTGATAGCCTGCACAACCACCCAACGTTGCTGCTCATATCAGCCACACTCCTCACCTAATGATGAGAATGGAGTTTAAGTAGCTTGTGGCTACATCTATATTATAAACAAAACATAAAAACACTTATTTTCTGGTCCTGAGGCCAAATGGCTGGGTCTGTGTACATTCAAACTTTCCAAACCAAAGTGGACATATCCAAACCACTTACTGAGAACTATCCTTTGGCTCTGCTAATTCCCACACCATGCCTGAAAATTTTGGAGAAGGTGCTAGTTGGCCAGACACCATACTAAAAATTTAACACCAAAGAGAACCAGATCTAAAGCTCCGGGATGTTTTCTGGTATTGTTAAATAGTAAGCTGAGTTTTGGTACTGCTAACTCTGTTAATAATATCATCTTTTTTTCATCAAAAAGAGGACCTCTACTGAGCCTCAGCTACTTCTCAGTTTTTGGTTTCTTACCTTACCTTTCACTATTTTTATCTTCTTTATGATTTTTGTGGTCTCTTGGTCTCGTTTGTGCCTCTTGCCTTATAGATTTGTGCCTTAATTTCTGCTGTAGATTAATTGATCAGAAAAGCCGAGTGTTATATACACCATGTGTTTAGCTAGTGGGTTATCTTAGCATATTCCTCTCAGGCTTTAAAGTACCTTGCTTAACCTCTGCTACAAGCAAAAATGTTTCCTTCCATATCTATTTTATTTGTACGGTTTAGTCCTCTCCCCAAACACTGACCCATGAACTGTTTTTTATTGTCCATTTGAGGTTTTCTGTGTACATTCCTCTAGAAAAAAATGAGTAGAAACAGCAATAACCAATTAATGTCTCCTAAATTGCAAATTCCAAATTTGCTTCACCCTGTCAGAAATGAATCATGAAACAGTTAAATCGCAAAATAAGGTGAAATCTTTGCTGACTGTGCTGGGATTATTTGCAACCTAAATTGATTCTCCACCAGCTGTCCCTTGCCAGAAAGACACCCACCAATATTCAGAGAAGTACCTCCTGCAGAGGTGGTACTTTGCAATAATAGCCTTGTAAATAGGGATGAAAACCTAACATTTATGTACTTTATTTTTTCCCCATGGCCCTTTTAACTCACAAACTCTATTGCAAACTATATTCTTAGTTCATATTAAAGCTCATATCTTCATAAACAGAAGCTCAGAAGCTCACATATTCTAGCGGCTTACTTTAAGGTTTGTTTAAACTGTCTAATTCAAAAGAATGTACATAACCGTGTTCAAAGCGGGTTAGCAAAGTTAGCCACACAGTTTTGCTGTATGATTACACACAGGTGTATGACTAAATCTTCTTGAGACACAGCTCTAAAATCAAGATGTGGAATTTAATTGCAATAGGTCAGATAAGGGTTGGGACTAAAATGGAAAAATATCCTCCATCTAGATTCAGATTTGCTGACACAGTGACAACAAATCCTTGTCAGGTCACATGCTATTACATCCCAATTCTGTTTCCTCTTTTTTTCCCAGTTTTTTATACAGTTCCCTGAAGTGTCTTAATGCCTCTTCTTAAATACTTAGATGACAACTGTCATCCAGCAGCAGCAATGGCAGCAGGTCCTACATTTGTAATGGAAACTTTTACTTATGCGCCCTCAACAATAGCAATGGATGTCATTTCTATCACAAGTACCACAGGCTGGAAATGTATGATATGAATCATATGTGCCATTATTGCTGTAAACAGAAGCTAGAATCCCAAACCAATGCCAGTGAGTTACAACTGGGCAATGAATGCTTGCTCAGAACCATGAAACTGATTTTTTTTTTTCAGAGATCTTGTCTCTAAATAACAACCTGATACACAAAGTGCTGATTTTGGGGGTGTTCAAAGAACAGACCCACATCTAAAGGCTTGTGGTTCAGACTTGTCTCTAATTAAGAAGTGTCCTGAAGTGAACAAAGGGCCACACAGTAGGAAATATATGCTTGCAGACACCAATTCACACCTGTTAATGATTAGTTTGCAGACACTACCAGATGTGCTATTTATCTGATGATCAGAGTAATTGAAATGAATTGCTCTGAATCAGTCATGTGAAATTGTCCCAGTTAAGTAGATGTGCTGTTTCTCCTCTGTTTTCTTATGGAAGAGATGGACCTGATCATTTCTTTAACACTGTCCTTTACTCTTTACGTAGTGCTCCCACACAGAGTTTGAGCTCCGTGCCATACGCTCCTCCAAAAAAAAAGGCAGTCAGTATAGCTGTACAGAAAGATTTTTAAGTCTGAGCATGGATAAGACTTCACAAAGGAATTGGTTAGTGGTAAAAACAGGTCACAATTTTTATCACATATGTAAAAATCTGCGGTTCAATGCTTACAAGGTCAAAAAGTGAAACCCTAAATATGGAGGGTTGCAAACATTTAGAACTCACTGCCAAAGGAATACAGTCATAGCAGACAGTATCAGCATATCCCCAAAACATGAAAAATAAAAAGAAAACTTCATGTGAGTATAAAGGGGGAGTACAAAGGGAATGGATGCAGAGAGCAGCCATGTTCACGTGCTTTCCCTCCTTTTCCTGGTGTTGATGACAGGGTACAGCATTGGTCTGACCCAGAAGGGTTTCCGTGTTGTTTTCTTGGCATGGTAGGTTATCAAGCTTACTTGCTGTCCAAGAGGCCCAAAACCAGCTATAGTATCAAAACGTATATGACTACTAAGACATGGTTTGTGAAAGGAAAAATAAGCAAATAAGAGGAAGGCCATTTTGACCTTTCTGTTGTCTACACCTAAAAGACAGACCAATCACAAATTCAGCTTGCATTTCATGCTGTAAAGTCCATAAGTAGAAAGGAGGATCAGATAGGCTAAAATGTACATGTTATCTAGGCAAACATAAAAAGGATGTCATTAAACATAGTACAGACAGAGTGACATGGGTTTAAATTCTTTGCTGTAGTGCAAGGTTTATTTTTAGACATTGCTCCAGGTCTGGTGATGCCTTTGATTTAGACTGTAGTTGTTTTTCTAGCTTTTTGCAATTTGATATTTTTCCTACTATCTGGGTAATCTTTCAGAGTTTGTCTGTGGCACATTTAAATTTCTTTATATCTCCAGCACAGCCTAAAGAGTACTGGTCCTGGTTTGCCAAGAAAAAAAAGAAAAAAACCCACGGAAAATCTAATCGGAGAGATCAGAGAACTGACACTAAGAATGGACCAGAAACAGAGGCATTAAAAGGCTTTGAAACTATGGTTTCCTGTAGATTTTCTCAGGGACCCTGTGCACGTTGAAAGTTCTAGCTGCAGTCTTGATGGTAATAACTTCTAGCTCAGTTTCCTGCAACCTCTTGCCAGAAATACTTGTCTGGTTCTATTTCTAGACTTACAACCCCACGTCTGTGATTGAATTTCCCTCAGGCTCATGACCCTATGTCTTACATGAGGTCACAACACTTCATTTGGGAGGGTCACTGTTCCTATCTGAACTAGAACAAAGAAAGTTTGCTCTCAATTTTGGTGTATTTTATCCCAGAATACTGCACTACCAGCACTATTTATATGTTACTTAATGATCTCCATTGTACCACTGGGAAGCTGAAGCTCATGTGACCTATTTAAGCTGTTATGCAGCAAGAGTGTAAGAGTTGGAAGAAGAGCAGAAATCTCCTAGCTCCCCGTGCAGTGTGCTGTCCACTGGACCATGAGCAGTAGTTGGCAGATATAACTAAGAACGTTCAGCTTTCTGTTGGTGAAAGCTTATTAAAAATTCTAATGATTTGTGTTTTTGTCCCAGGTTATTTATCTTATTTTCTCTCTCTCTTTCTGAATGCTGGAAGGAGGTAGTCAGCATCATTACACCCCAGACAATTGAGTTGATTGCTTTTTTCATAATAGTATTTGAGAACAGTTCTGCAATTTTCAGTAGGCGACAGAATAGACAGAAGAAAAAGTGAGTGCTTTAAATAGAATTACTACAATGCTGCTTGCAAAATATTCTTCATTAACCCTTAATAAACATGCCATGGTCAGCTATGGGCATAAATTTATTAATTTAAGTTAGCAGTTTTCCATCCCTAGGCTTTGCCACATGAATATTCCTGCCCTCCCTCATTCTGTGTTTCCCTTTCTTAATTAGACTATAGCGAGTGGTTCCTTGAGCTGTGCCTGTTTATTTCTCACTGAAGCCTTTCTTTTTGCCTTCATTCTCCACTGCATTCTTTGTTTTCTATGTATTTCCTTCTCTTTCTTCTTCTATTTTTCTTTCCGTAGCATATGCCACCTATCTATTCACAGGGGTATTAAAAATAGTGATAAGCCTTTAAAAGATACATTTTTTTAAAAGAGTCAGCTGTCTTTTGCTGAGGTAGGATAGATACTCCAGTATTCCTCACAAACTTGCTTCCTAAATCCACTAGTTATACAGCTTCCACAACCATCTTAGTCAGTTCACCCACTGCCTGATTAGTGCTGCCTTCAAAGAAACTTTCTTAATGTGAATTTTAAGCCTCCCTTGTTGCCACTGAAATCCATCACTGCCTAATATCTCAGCAGGCAATAGAAACTGCATAAATATATTTGCAAACGAAACAAGCTAGGAACCTCTCTCCATCCCCAAGGCCAACGGATGCTGGATGTATTACACCCACACGGCCAGAGCTCTCTTACTTTCCAAAATGAACTCTTCTAAATAGGGCATTGGAAATGGTCTATTGTTCATGCACACAGCAAAACTGTGTCCACAAGCACACAGGGACTTGAGGTGGGCCCTAGCCAAAACTGTGCCATGCACCAGGCTAAAAATTGAACACTGTGAACAGCCAAGTGCCCGTGCTCAGCCTGTGCCCTGGTCCTGTTTAGTTTACTTATACAGTTGTGCCAGGAAAGAGCATGCTCTTGGGGAGCAGCAAGAGCAGATCTGCTCCAAGAAGGAGGAAGTACTGGGAGCTGAGGACCACCACAGCAGAGGCAGCGTCATCACTGACTGGGCACAGTCTCACAGCGTCTGAGCAGGACTGGGTTGGTGATAGAGATCCAGAGCCAACGCTCATCCAGGGAGTGGTAGCAGGAGCAACAGGAGGCCTGCAGACACGGATACCTCTGAATTAAAATTGTCCTAGCACATTGGTAAGGGTGTTGCAAGAAATTCACGCCTTTAGCCTCTTGCCCCAGGTATGGGAAGTGACAGGAGCATGAAGACCACAAAGTAGTAGATGTTGCTGTGTTGTTTCTTGTGCACATATTTATTTCCTATTTTGTTGCCCTACATCCTGACCAGCCAGACTTGGTGTGTTTTAAGTTACCTGTTATCCTCACCAGAGCACAGATTGTCTGCTCACACTGCTGCTTCTTAACTGAAAGCAGGGCTTAGCCGACTCCTTTAGGCGAGTCACTATTCACTATTCCATGAAAAGAAAAAATGTCCCATTGCTGTCTAGGGATTTTAATGAATCTGCAGTATGTGACAATGAAACTTTCCCTTCCTTTGCCAAGAATCTTTCCCAGATTTTGAAATCACTGACATTATTTCAAGAAGCATATAAACACAAATAATAATAAATCTTGCGTATAATATCCTGCTTGAGTTTCATCCTCCTTCTTGGGCTGGAAGCAAACCTTTTATGGACTTCTTCTTGCTTTGAAAGTCTGTTCATATTTATTTTCCACTCCTACACAACACTTGTATGTCTATGTGAAGTTTCCCTAGTTTATAACCCACCCCCCTCCCTTTTCAAAACCTGAGCATCTTTCTTCCATGTCTGGTAATTTTCCATTCTCCAACTACTAGTCCTCTGCAAAAAGTTTAAAAAGATTTGGTTCTCTTTTCCTTTAAAAATTTCAGTAGAATAATTATTGTCCAGTAAGTGTAATTTAACTTGTCACTAAGTTCAATCTTTTGTCATTGTTTCAAGTTTATGAGAAAAAGGTAGGATGCTGTAAGCAGACTGCGTGCTCAGTCTGGAAGAAGCTTCAAAAATGTCACAATTTTATTCATTCATATCATGACTAGAATTTGTAATTTGTCAGAAAATTTCTTAAGTATTCACCAGACCGTGGGTGACTTGGTACTGTTTTGGCAATTCATTAATGTTATGGATCTGCATTGCAGTTCATCCGAGAATCACCCAAATCGGCTCAGTACTGAAGCTGGCTCCGAGGCTCAGACACCCCGACCTTCTCTTCCACTTATGAGAAGGGCAGAGATCAGGCCCTGTGTCCTACATTATTCTCTCAGGACTCCTCATTACTTTGTGTTATACTCATTACTGTCATTACTGGCTATTTTCCCACTCTCTAGCTACTTAAAATTATCTCTAAATAAATATGCCAAATACAAATGCATAAAAATACAGAAGTAATTTAAAATAATGATTTTTTGACTAGAAGCATGGGAGGCCACATATGACAAGAGAAGGTATTATCGAAATGAAGCTCTGTTTAGATTACTGCTCTTCTGATCTAAATACAATGTATTCTTATGTGCTGTATACATACTGCTAGGTTATGTGATAAAGCTCATCTGCACACCCACAAAGGAGTTCAGAGAGCCAATGACAGGTGGGGGAGCCCAAAGAATGCCCTGCTAGGCTACTTCCAGGTCCATCACGGGGGCTATCAGCCCATCAAAGGCCCGTCTGCATAAGTCCAGAGGAGCACAGGGGCACAATGGCAGGCAGGAACACAAATTCCAGACTGCCAAGGAGCGACCACCCTGTACGGCATCCTCCCAGGGTTGTCCCAGCAGAGCCATCAGCCCATGTCCAGGCATGAAAGCCATCACCACAGGTCACTGGGAGCAGCTTTCCAGACCACCTTTCAGACTATGGGGTTTGCTGCCTAGGAGTGGGACACATTATAGGATGCAGGAAAAAGCAGTTCTGGATCATACTTACCATGGGATGCTTAGGGGAGGAACCGAAGGCAGGAGAAGGAAGGGGTTTATGTGATTTTGGGAGGAAGAAAAGTGGAAAAATAGAGGGATAAGGGGACGAAAAGGGTCGGGAACATGTAAATAGTTTGCCGGCCAGTGTGCTTGTCTGGCCATGCCTTGCATCTGACAAGAGCATTCTGTCCTGTCTTCTCATTACATTCCCTTCAAACTCTTTCCTGAATGAGGACTCCACGTTGCGTGTACACATGTGTGTACGGGAGTCTCATTGCAGCAACCAGAGTCAGACCGCAAGTTGGACATCCCATGTGTCCATGGTGCCAGCAAGTGGAAGGCGCACAAATGTGCAAGCGCTAGTGAAGATCAAGTTTAACTAGCAAGTGAGTAGACGAAGTAGCCTGGGAGCCAGGGGGCTGAGTGGGTCTCTAAGGGACAGCTCCGGGTGTGAGAGTGCCTGTATATCTCTAGGGGTGGGAGCACAGAGGGGGTCAGCTATAGGACCTGAGAAGTCCTGGGTAACTCTTTGTGTGTGACACTCTATCAGCAACTGGAGAGGGGCTATGGCCTTGGGGCCTTGTATGTCTAGGTCCCAGCAACTGGGAAGACTGGGGTCCAGGACTCAGCTACTGGATAGGCTGAGTGTCTGAGTCCAGCTGCTGGAGGGATCTTGCATACATATTACATATTGTACGTATGTATATGTATATAGTTTCACTGGTGGACTTCCATCCTGCCCAGCCAGAGGGGAGCAGGATGAGGCTATTGGTGTTGTCTCTGTTGGCATGAGTGCTCTGTGACCTGTTTGGCCAACCATACGGATATGTGTGTATATATATATGTGCATGTATAAATTTGTGTGCATATATACGTATATATTTAGCGTATATGCATGCTTTATGCGCGTGTGCCTGGTGGGAGTACATCTTCACTCTTGCTACTGGTTGTACCTAGGAACATGGAGCAGCAGCAGCCTCACTTATCTCAGGCAGTTGGATCTGACATGGTATATTTTCCTTTAACACACACTTATGCAGATATATATGTATTACACTTATGCTGATATTTTTTCTCTATGCAGGAATGTGAGTTTTGGAGAGGCAAGTGTCTCAGACAAAATCAATTGTCCCTGGAATTAACTGATAATGGTTGTGCTGAGTGATGTCAGCATCCCAGGTGAGGTTGAGGGGCTGAGGGTTACAACCATGGTTATATCCCAGGCTCATAAGCTCTTGTTTGTACCATTATGTCAGTCTCTTAGCATAGTAACAGAAAGAGTTGAACATGGAAGCAATCTTCATTTCATCCTTGCTTTTTCAATACGTTTTAGGGTCTGCTTTTTTCCTTTTACTCACCACAATGAGCTTTTTGCCATCTTTCAGCAACCACAAGAACTGGAGTATATGCATATTTTAATGTAGACTGAGCTTCTCCCATAATCTCGTAACTCCAGGAGGATTTAACATAATTCTCAGTGATTATTTCCAGTGCCTGTCTTTGCAGGTGGTCATTGATTTCCTGAGCTTCAGCAGAGTGAAATTGATGTCTAGCCTACACTAGTAAAAGGTTTACTGGAATAGATATATCTCTCAGTACAGCTAATACCGGCAAGCACTCTATTATGGATGCAGTTCTACTGTGGAGGAGAAAAGTAAAAGGTTTTCATCCAGTTTTTTTTCTTGGGAACTGCAACACTGCTAGGCTTTTTGCGAGCATTGAGATATTATTCAAAATTTCACCCCTAAATGATATCGGTAAGTTTTAGTCATAAATCTGGCTTGATTTTTCTGTCTCTCTGTTCCCCATATGGAGCTGGAAAACAGCAATGAGAGCTGACAAGTCGGCTTTAAATCTGCAGAAAGCAAGGCAGCAATGTTCTTTGCTTCCAGTCGGAGAAGACAAGCAGAACAACAATTTACCCTTGGCCTGAGCGTGGAAAGCTTTCTCCAAACGCATGCCACCAAGCTCCTGGATTTTAAACAGAAATTTATGGCTTATGTACCTTGGGAAGATGGGCAGATCTCTCAAGTGTCTTTTTTTTTTTCTCTCAGTGAGACAACACTGTGACAGGTAACACGACAAGGGCACAGTGGGTGATGTGAGACAGGAGGAACTACCACTCAAAGCTGCATCTGAGGAGCTGAGCCCCTTGGAGGAGGGGATCCTGTCATCTGGCAGAAGGGCCAGCAGCAGCACAGCACTGTGACCTCTCTAGCTCCATGTTTCTACACAGAAAGCTTCAAGAAGGAGCGAACTGCACAACCTCAGGAACCTTGACATGTTTTATTAGTGTACAGCATGCTGAAGTGTAAATTTAAAGTGCAGTAACTATTTCTGCCATGCTCCCTGGGTGGACACTGGTAGAAAGAAGTGTCATCACAACGAAGACAGGAGCTCTAACTAAGCAGCGTAGTTCATATTTGGTTGATTATTGATCCTAACCCTTAGCATGCATTTGCCTATGATAGATTCTGTCTTTTTCTGGACACAAATGGCTGGTATAGGTAAGCCTGGTCATAATGTTATATGTAATTTATTCTACTATGGTTTAAATTAAGAATTTTTATAGATATTCAGAGATGTGAAAATTGCAAACACATAAGGTTTATCCTTTCATAAGCATTCAGGGCAAAACTGTCCTCAAAAATAATTAAGAATGCCATGCAGAAACCCCATTCGGAGAGTTATTAAGGGTATTGTGTGGATTAAATGCCTCTTCTTTGTCTGAGCTGTTCGATCTTTCTGTAGTGCAAAACAGCTACACAACAGGATAGTTAATGATTTGGGTCTACATAAAATCTCGGGCTCATAGCTCATTGAGTCTGTGGGGAAGAAAAGCTGGGAAAAGCACACTAGAGGGGCTGGCATTGCTCCTGGATGCAGAAAGTACCTGAGCTAGCTTTTAATCCTCTTGCTTGAGAGTTGCTGGCAGGACATTTGTGACCACAGAGCACACAGAATGGGTTCACTGTACTTGTACTGATTTTTTGTGTCAAGTTGAATGTCCACGTTGCAGATGTTGCACTCACAATTGCAACCTAGTTCTAATATATCTGCACAAGCTATGCCATGCCTCAGCTGCAGTCCTGGAGAGTTTGCAAGATGCTATCTTTTAGCTTAGGGCCATGGTGTGCTGCTAGAGGGTTTTGCTTTGTTTTGAGTGTTCTTTCATTTTTCTGAGCAGATGTATATGAACATCTACTGTTTAAAAAGTCAAAATCCCTGAAAAACTTTTAAGTTGAAAAGTGGCATTGAGAACAGACTTAACTCTATGACAGTGTTTTCTCTTTAAAATAAAAAATCAGCCTGGAAAGTTGTAAAATCTGCATGCACTTGTCACCATACCAATGGCTCCCAAATATTTATTTTTAACCAATGAAGAACACAGTGTACACATAAAGCGTTAACTAAAACCACTATGTGACGGGTAAAGATGCAAATGTTATGCATTTTTGGGGGACCATTTGCTGTGATTTTTTTTTAAGCAATACTTTTGCATGAATCTAAGTTGGGAAATTCACTGCATCATGCTGTACTCAGGTTTATTTTTTAATAAAAGATAGAAACAAGGTTCTGTAGCACTACATCTGTTAAGTGTCTAATGAAAAATCAATAGCAACTTGGTACCTTATTCCAAGAATTGCTTTTAGAAATTCTACCCAAGGGATATTTGTGAGAAGTAGGCTTAGTGTCTTAATTCCCACAAAGTCTGTAATTCTAGCCTGTTTCTTCTTGTTTGATATTCATTGCAATACCTATAAAAAATCTATGAGAAAAGTATGCTCATAAAAATTTACTAAAGTTTTATAAGCATTACAGTAAATACAAAATAAGAAGAATCTATGGACCATCTCTCATATGTACAGTAAAGAGACCAAGAAAAAGCACTAATAGCATGTTGCAAATAAATGGCATTCTTCAGGACACACATTAAGCAGCATTATGTTTGTTATAGTACTGTAATTCACTGTATATATAGAGTTGATTCTCCTCTTATTTGCAATACAGAAACACAAGATTTTACTTAATGAAGTGCAGTTTGAGTTTTACATTCTTTTGAACTCCTGTGTGTGAAAAGAATCCATTTCTCGATGTACACATGTATTTTCTGAAATTAAATAGACTTTTACAATAATAAAAGCAATAAAACTTTCCATCCATAGAATCAATATCTCTACAGTTAAAGTCATGTAACTATTAAACTAAACAAATGAAGTTTTAGGAGAGAATTAATAACCAAAAGAAATATACAGTGGCAAAATGACCTTTGTTCTTATCAACAAAGAAATATAACCTGAGAATTTTTGCCTTGCCCTATTAAAATTTCTTTACACAGATTGTTAGAAGTAGAATAATGTTTACATACTTTACTTCTGAGCAGTCAGTGATTAAAAGCAAGCTACCTATAACTCTTTTTCTGTTAATTTTAGGCCCTGTCCAGAGTTTCTCAAATTACATGAATTCTTCTGCTGCTCTTGTACTCTTTCAGAACACTGTTATTTGAATCTTCACACTAGATTTTGACTGTGTGCTCAAGAAAACAAAACAGTTGCTCATGGGAATGTTTACATAATCTTCAATTCATTTTGCCAATCAGTTTATTATATTTCAGATTTTCTCTGGGCTGAACAGATAAAATGAACTCTAAAAGAATAAATACAAATGCAGGGGGCTAAAAGTCCACACAAAAATGCATAAGGGGCATTAAATTTGGGTGGCAAAAAGCAGTGTTATGAAAAGACAACATTTATACCCTGTTGAGAACCATTTTGCAACCTACTTGAAACTTGAAAGTTTTCTTTTTTTGCTAAACCTACCAAATCTGCAAAACTCGTCAAGTTTAATTTAAAGTTCTAATTCTTAAGAGTGTCATGGCTCAGTGACAGCCCTGCAGGTTGGGAACCAGGAGCAGTGGGACATCCGAAGGGTATGGCAGGGCAGGACCTCACTGCCAGGGCCCGTCCCACCACCCCAGCAGGGAGCAGAGCAGGCGGGGGACAGCCATGAACAGCCCCAGCCCCGGGCACCCGGCACCCACCCGGGGTCAGAGGAGTATATAGATATAGATATAGATATAGATATAGATATAGATATAGATATAGATATAGATATAGATATAGATATAGATATAGATAGATATAGATGTCTTGTTCAGTGAAGTATCCCACCACCAGCTGCTAATCACTGGGGAAGTGCTGCTGCCATTGCAAATAACTTAGAGTAGGGTACACCTTAGAGAAGCTGCATAATCAAAACTGCATCTAAGGGTGGATTTTCAATGAACTACCTACAAAAGCTGCTAAAATAGCATGTCTATATCATACACTGTGGTTTGTTGAAAAGATACCCGAGCCAGCCATACATGGGCTGGCTTTAAATAATGAACGTAATCTAGCCTAAGGAGTGCTGAGTTTATCCAGGTTAAGATGTCAGATAAATTAGCTCATTACGAGCTTCTCAGTGTGCTAGGCAGCCAGTTCCTGTACCTGAGATGCTTTACACAGCTCTAGCTCAGATATCTTAGCAGTCCACTGCAGTATGATATATCGTTTGTTTGTTTAGCTTCTCGTATGTGGGAGGACGCTTTTATACACTTAAAGTTCAGAAGGTACATAAGACTTTCCAGGGCATGGCCTGCCACTGGGCAGTTGTCTTCCTTCCAACACTCGGGACATCAAAAGGGCAATTTAATGAATTTGCATGTTTCGAGGCTTCTGCACCATCCTCATTTCAAAAAAAAAAAAAAAAAAAAAGGAATTCTCTGTGGGGTTCATTTGAGTTTCATGATAAATTACTGGTCATAAACTCAGAGCTGCTCAAGCTTTCTCCTGATTTTATTCTTGCTAGGAACTCTAAAGGAATTTTGCTGTACCAAGTTATTCAAATTTAGAACATAATAGAAGCATAAGCTCTTATCCAGCAGCAGCCATATCTGCCTGCATTAAAATATCTAATGCTATTTGCTCAATCTCCAATTTACATTTATCTACTCAAACACAAGAAAGGTCTGCAGGCTAAAAAAGAGAAAAGCATTCCACAGCTCCAACACGCAGAGCACACAGACAGAACGGAGTCCTTTTCCTGTAATGCTCTGCATTTGTCTACTAATGATTCTGACAAAACCAAATATAACCCAGCCCAGGACCCTAAAAGCTGATTTGAATAAATTTAAAGCAGGCATGGGATGGATGCTTATTATTATTCATAGCTCCGTTAGACATTGCGTTGCCTCTCTATGTTCCATTTTTAGAAGAACTAAGATTCAAACTAGATATTTTTGCCAAGAGTTTTAGCATTTGAGCAGGTTATTTATGCTAACCAGAGTCATTGTCTCAAGAGTACTGCAATCAGTGACATTTCCCCAAAGCATGTTCACGCCACACAGTCCTGGATGTGCCCTTGCAGCAAAGGAGGCTAATGGTATCCTGCTCTGCATCAGGAGGAGTATTGCCAGCAGGTCGAGGGAGGTGATCCTTCCTCTCTACTCAGCACTGGTGAGGCCACACCTGGAGTGTTGTGTCCAGTGCTGGGCTCCTCAGTACAAGAGAGACATGGACATACTGGAGTGAGTCTAACAAAGACCACTGAGATGATTAAGGGACTGAAGCATCCCGCATGTGAGGAAAGGCTGATAGAGCTGGGACTGTTCAGCTTGGAGAAGAGAAGGCTCAGGGTGATCTCATCACTGTATATAAATACCTGTAGGGAGGGTTCAAAGAAGATGTAGCCAGGCTCTTTTCAGCAGAGCCCACTGACAAGACCAGAGGCAATGGGCACAAACTGAAACATAGGAGGTTTCCTTTGAACATCAGAAGTTGGTCCTCACAGAGACATTGAAAGTAACATTTCACCTCAAAAATGTCACAGAGCTCAGTATAAACCCACATATAAGCTTATCATTGTAAATAAATAATATTTACATATAGGTGATTCAGATTTAGCTCAGATGTATTGCATAACTGATAACACAGATACACAGTACGTTTTGACCTTTCATCAGGTCCACAAAATGCTCCAGGATTGGTGTTCAGTGTCACAGCTGTAAGAGTATTCTTCATGCAACTTATCTGCCAAAAACCTCTAGAAGCAGTTACACTCTGATTTCGGACTTGTCTTAATCTCTATTACATTTTTTTTCTGCCCTGGTGACACAGTATGGAAAGATTGTCTTATTTTCTTTTTGTGAAAGGTCATTGGAAAGATGTTGCTCTGTTGTTCATTATGGTTAATTGGGTTAATTTGCATCAGATCAAATTGGTTCCTGATGTCAGCATGATATCATTTTATTAGGGAATTTTGAAACACTTCAATTGGCAAGTCCCTGTTTGCAATGTAAGGGTTAAAGATATCTTTCCTCTGAGGTATTCAGAATATCTCATTGCAATTCAGTGGGAGGATGACCTCTGGTTTAAGGCTAAAAATCTGTTTTACTGTCTGATTGGGTTTTATATAAAGTTCCACATAATTCTAGTTAAACCACAATTTGTAATGCTATGGCAAATTATCATTCAATTAGACTTAACTCTCACTGAAATACCCATACATAGGAGATATTGGAGATTCATGAAGGAGAATGCACAGGGTGTGGATCATATTCTCTTTATAAACACAGATGGACATTTCATTAGAAATCAATAGGGTATAAGTGATGCCTGAAACAATTATTTCAATATAGGTAATTCCCAAAAGCCCTAGCTAGAAATAAATGCTTGTCACTGAGCCAGGTTGTGTCACCTTTCTGAACATTGAGCACTGCCTTGGTTCCTGAATTAGGAAAGAACAAGGTTTTGCTCAAATTTCCCAAGTAGGCCTACTTAGCGAAAGGCAAGTACACTTAGGCTAAACCTTAAGTATACCATAGAGGCCTTGGGTCATGATCCCTTGGGATTATCCAGAACTCAGGTCCTTACTTCACAGAGATCACCTTTGACTTCAATGTTTATATAGTTAATGCTAAAAGCATGGCAATGCCTTGTTCTTTTCTTAGAAAATTCATGAGTAAAATATAAATATAAGTTGACATCAACAACTCGCTTAATGTCATGGCAATTAACCTCAATCATTTCTAATTCAGTTCAGTCATTTTGGAGGATATTAAGGCTACTCCTCTATGGAAGCTACCAGTTCTGGTTTAGTTTTTGATTTATTTTGTTCTGATGCATATGTGTACAGTCCTTGGACACATTTTTAGGTTTATCATCTTAGAAACAAGGATGTGTTTATTAATATTAATTTTTTTCAAATGGCTTGTCAGCTTTAGCTGAGCTAGATGCATTACAGGATACAATAAAATGTCTTTACTTGTGTTAAATTCCAGCTTTTAGGCCCATCATTAGAAGATGTTATCTGCTTAAAACTGGGTTCCTTTATCAATGAAAGGTTAGTAATGTGAGTTGGCTTAGAATTGTATGAAAAGCAGCACAGAGGGTTTAGTTAGGCCATCTTATCTGTCTGATGTGCTATTGACTTCAGCTGATATTCTCTGTGGGATGCACGCAACAAGCTTTTGTGTGTTGAAAACTAGGTCATGTTCTAAATTTTGGCTTGTTTTCCTTGAAGACATGGCATTCCTATCTTCTAGCTGCAATTACAGTTTTCTAAGGAAAGTAAATGCTATTTTACTGTTGCAAAGGATTTTATTTTAAAAATAATTCCTGAAATGTCCAACTCAGAGAGTTTTAACTATAACATAATGGAAGTCATGGTACTGGGAGTTAATAAGAAGGATAAAGATGTAATTCTTTTTACCAAATCTGGAAAATATGTCACCAGAAACCTTGAGAAAAAACACACAAAGTTCTTCTATATATGAAGGACATGCATACCAGTTCTTCATTTTTTTCATAAAATGTTGTATATTTATTAAATTACTTTAGAGCTCTGGATGGAAGAAATTCCACATATGAATATTGTAACAGTCAGCAAAGCAAGAGAACCATGTTTGGTATCTGTGGAAGCTGTGGAAGTTTTCCACTACCTATGAGGAGCCCAGATCTGTGTGCAAAAGCTTAGTACACTTTCAGTCTCATTATTAGTCCACAGATTTTAACTACTCTTTAAGAAAAAACACAGATGAGAAAGCTTTTGAATTTGTTCAGGTATATAGGCATCAATAAGATGGAATTCTACCAGCTAAGTCAAAAAAGCTGTTTATTACACTTAAACTGAAGAAGTCAGCCATCTCCACATCTGGGAGTTTTAATAGATCTGTGTTTATCGTTTGTGATCAAAAAGACAAAAAATCATTCGGATGATAATTAGCTCTCCAAAACTGGTGATAACGATACATGTGAGCCTACAGGTGTCCAGACTTAAATACCCAAAGTGGCTTTACACTAACTCCAGTAGAGTTTGTTCAGGTCTGTCAGGACAATATACATTGCAGGTATAATTTAGATTAAGACTAATTCAGCAGTTTCAGACAGAATACCTAATCAATAAGAAATAGTCAACATTTGTGTTGTACTTAGAATATTAACCATCTGAAGTTAGAGATGTAATGAATAAAATAAAACAATGTTTCTTTTATACTCAGGTACTTTTGCAGGTCATCTAGTATGGCAACCGCACAGAGATCTTTTCCTAACTGTAAGAAATTATTGTCCTTTTATTACAATGGAAAAAGTAATATTGTCAAGGTTTGCTATACAGCATAGTCTCAATTTAGACGGTGCTCATTTTTGCAAATGGTTTGAGACAGTCTTTTTATTCAACTCAGTTACCAACAAAGATTTTAGCTCTCCATCACCCTAACTGGAAAATATTCCAGTCTGCATCCAATAAGTCACCTTGTCTCCTTATTCATCTTCCTATAGCTTTCCATCCCTGTATATACAGATTAATTTAGATTTCTTTCCTAATGTAATCATATTTTTATCATAGACAGATCAAAGTGTATTAATTTGTTTCCATAATTTAGACTGCAGACTTTTTAGTGAAAAAAACCCCAGACTGCTGTTGGCATAAATGTAAGGTGAAAAATTGATGAGCATGGCAAGGAACTCAAGGAAATCTAATTTTTCATTAACATTCATAATACAGCATCACTACCAATATACCCCAGCCTAAAGCACTAAAATTGAAGTTATGGTTAGCACTGCTTATGTCTTGTCCTGGAAGCTCAGAATAGGATCAGACTCCCTTTACACCAATGCTTATATCTACGCAGGGGGGAAAATGCCCCTATGTTAATGAACTCTTATTTTACCAGTTATAGCCTAAGTTTATTACAGACAATCTAAAAGTCTTGTTGAGGTTTTTTACTAACCATGGGTGAGAACAATGCTTTGGATTTATTCTGTGTTGTACTCGTGATTCATCAGTTAGTATTAAAATGAAAAATCTCTTTATGAGATGTAGAAATACTTACCAGACAGACTTGTTGAGAATGAGGATTCATTGATGCATCTAATGGAAGGAATCAGATGGTAAAAAACCCTTTGTGATTCATTAACTGTTAAAGAATTGTGTTCAAAACAAGACAAAAAGTCCTAGTGAAAAATGCTCTGTGATATTCAGATGGTGTAATAGCTCTTTTATTCTCACTAGGAGTGCAGTTTGATGACAGGGGCCTTGAAAGTATGGGCACAGGACGAAACCAGAGGCCCCAGGCCTGTTAAATGCCTAATAATTGAGTACTGGTCCTTCAAATGCTGACATGAGATGCAACTTTGAGAGCTGTGTAAGACTGGTTTAAGCAAAAGAAACACATAAGAAGAAAACACCCACAAGTTTGTTCAACACTCAATCCACATTGAAGGGTTGGAGGCCCATTGCTGAGGACCTGTCTAGAGACTCAAACTTCAGATAAAAGGTGCTGTATGGCTGCCTCTGCCCTGACTCATCAAGGAGCTTTGGGTTGGCCAGCCAGTTATCCAGGGCTCTTGAAGAACATGACTGCATGTGTGCCTGCAAGTGTGCCTGCATGTGTGCTTACATGTGTGCTTGCATGTGTGCTTACATGTGTGCCTACGAGCACACTTTCCTTGTGCATTCTGCACCATTCGCACCCCAACGTGGTTAGCTACTCTTGATAAAATTAATTTAATGTGAGTTGCACTTGCCTAGCTAATGCCAGCTAATCTCATTAAACTTCAGTTTTCCAGACTTATTTCTTCTTGAAATACCCATTGGTCAACACGCCCGATTCCCAGAATAAAGGTGGTTAACCATAAGTGGTGGCACAAATTCTCTAAGTACAACCTGGCCTCTACATACAAGAATAAAAAAACCAGAATCTTAAAATAGAAAATTAGTAGTAAAAACAGTATAGAAAAATGATGATGGAATAATATGTTTATATACATCAGTCTAAAATTTTGGGGTGCCCTGTATGTTAGTACTTTTTCTACTGTACAGTGGAAAAAAAAACTGTACTGGCTCAAAATTTGTACACCACACTAGATTTTACTATACACAGAAAAGCTGTTTTGCAGAGCTGGCTTTTTCTGGTGAATTTTCCAAGCTACTCTTCCTCCTTGGCATTATTATTATTAGAGCTTTTTGCTCCTGACAACTATATTTCTTTAATCATAGCTTTCAGAACATCATTTTTTCAAGAAAAAAAAATAGAAAAAGGTTTCAGTCTATTTTAAATGTTCACATCTGGATGCACATGTCACACCACAATATGTTGTTCTAAAATGTATGACGGTTTCAGCGCAAACACATATATTGTGTTTGTCTTAAAGCTACCCAAATTAGCAGTCACCCATCCATCCATCCATATACTCTACATTTATATAAGGCAGGGACTGTCTTACACGTAATTATCCACATGCTAGTGTGGGCACATTTGGCTCGTGCAGATTGCTAGTGTTTGGTATGGCACCTGAAAATGATGCTTAGGATCTGGGAGAAGGCGGATGGAAAATGTGAAAGTGAACCTATTGCTGTGATCATCAATTGTATTAACTTACTTTACACTCAGAGGAATACCCACATTTTTTGGAAATAATCTTTTCTGCCAAAATATTTTATTTGCATCCCTCAGGAGACATTGTAAAACAGTGTTCTTTGTCAGATTTGAAGAGCAGTGATTGACTGTGATATTTGTAGGGTTCATCCACTCTAGACACCTCTCCAGGGAGGAATCCTATCTTCCTTTCCCCTAGACAGATTGTTATAAGTTAGAGCTCCTAGGGATTTCTTTGATTTATGTGTAAGAAAGTTTCAGTACAAGCAGTCTAGAATTAGGAGGACATAGTGCGAAAAATCACATCTTGTCGGTACCTCCTCTTTGAAGTGCTAAGTATATTTGGATCTTAAAACATGATATGGTACTGTCCTTTCCAGATATTACGCTATTCGTAGTGCAGTTTAGGATAAATCACCAGGATTTTAGCAAACACGACATGAATTTGTGTATGTAAAGTCATGTCTGGTAAACTCCAGTTGTAAACCTCACTACTGGAATTGGTACCCATTTGATTTAAGAGTTCTGAAGCATGGCAGTGAATACATAGGTAACACAAATATTTTCAAAGTGAACATTGTCAGGTCATCTGTTCTGTAACCAGTACCAAATGCTTATATCTTCAAGAAGAAGATATAAGGTGTGCATTTAGTAGAGTAGTCACACCTTGGGGGTGTGATTACCCCACTAATTACTAGTTGGTGTACTCATACTCAAAACATCAGGCCTCACAACAACTAAATTCCGTTAATCTTTGCTATACAACAAGAATCTTTGTGAACTTTTAGAAATGTCTTTCAAAATTGTTGCCTGTCCCCTTTTCTCATATTAAAGGTGTAGAGGAACGTTGGGATTACTCGTATCTCTACCTCTGCCTCAGGCTGGTTTTTGATGTGTCTAAAGTAAAGTTCTTAAGTGTCCAATGCTAATTAAATTTATAATCTTCACAGTGCCTTTCTGTTTGAAGGACATTCCAAAACTCCACCCGCTTTTATTGTACCTTTTAAAATTTCAACTACATTTTAATTAATTGTTGGGAAAGGAGAGGTAAATACTGAGCTATGTGCAAAGACATATGAATCTTTGCTCTGTGTTGGTTTTGTGTGTTTCTAAGAGAACAGCATGTGCTGTACTGCACCAGAGACCTGAGCACTTGATGATCTTGAAATTAATTTCATGTAAGAAGGAAACATTTATGCTTTTAGGTGAAAGCTTGCAATATTATCTTATTTCTAAATATTGTAAGATAAAAACAAGGAAATGACTGTTATTTTAAAAAGATTTGCCCTTTGAGGTTTTAAAATCCTTTGAACCTGCAGATAGATGTTGAAGGAACCCTCTGTAAGTTGTAAAGACAGAGACAGATACAACTGTACTTCCCTTTAACCTTTTGATATATTGTAAGCTTCATCCAGCTTCATGGAGTTATACATGATTTATGTTGTGTTGCCCAGTATTCTGTGAAAAATCAAGATATACATAAACTCAGGTCTCCATCAAAAATTAATACATTACAAAATAATTTTAAAAAGAAGGGTGACAACACATGATAACATGACATACTGGGATATATCATGAAGTGACCAGAAAGTTAGTTAGTTGTACCACTGTTTTAAAGAACAGACCCCATAAACGTAAATCTTCACTGGGTCAAGGCTACGCCAGTCTGTTCTCTTTCTTGTAAAATGAATGGTTTTAGAGGGGACTATTCCCATTCTTACCTTGACAGTCACTATTTCAGTGCTAAAAATCCACAACAATGACAGACGATTTCTAAGAAGTATTACAGTATTAATGTTTCCTCCCACGGTGAGACATCATCATGTTAAACTCTTTAGTGCTACTGTGATTAAGTGAACATAATATCCTGCATAGTCCATGACCTTATCTCTCTTCAGTTTTCTAGTGGCAGAGGAAAGATGTATTTTTAATCATGTGTTTTAAATCTGATTTCTAAACATTTGTGTTCTCCATTTCACAGTGTCAGGGAGCTAGCTCCCACTTCAGTATGTCACAGTATATACTTTTAAAGTAGATAAAAGACTTAAACTGCAAAATTCAGACCCAGACCCAGCTTTCAAAACACCTCAGATTTTGTTCACAGTTGGAAAAGATCATTAAATGTCTGAGGAAACAAAATTCACAGTTGGATTCAGGTTCTGATCCAAACAATTGCACTCTCTTTCCCCATTCACCCAAAGTCAATGCACATTTCTGCGCAAATATTTCTCTCCCTTACCTTCTCTGTAACAACATGCTGGGCTGAAGGTCCTTCCACATTCCAATACGTGTAGTCTGTTCAAGCTTATTGTGTCCACAAATGTAGTCACTGTAATTTTTATTCTATCATCTGAGTCATTAATGAAAATGTTAAATAACACCACTGGATCTATGACAGATTCTTGGTAACCTTATTCTATTTATCAGACCAGTTTGACAAATAAAAGATTGGAAACAATTGTGTAAATACAATTTTTTTTACCAGTTTTGTACCATCCATATGGTATTTATACCCTCCTATCATGTAAACCACGTTTCTCTGGCCTGTTTATGGGAATGTCATTGCATACAATACCAGAAGTGTCTCTGAAGTTAAGGCATTTGCAGTCTACTTTGAGAACCCACTAGGCTAATTATTATGTTGCAAGAGGAAATTAAGTTAACTTACCATGATTTTTTTTTAATCCATGTTGTCTGTTTCTTAGCATCCCATTATTATTTAGGTGCTTACAGTGTGATTATTCTTCCATTTGTTTTATCCCAGGGCTGAACTGAAGTAGACTGGTCTATAAGTCTCTGGCTCTTACTTTTGTATGCTTTTGAAGACAGATTTGTTAGCACATTCTGCAAAAGTCATGTTATCTTTGAACCATTATTAAACAGAGTAAACGTTCTCAGTTAAATATGCAAGAAAAGATCAGCCAAATTATGTACAATTATTATTATTATTATTATTATTAGCAGCAGCAGCAGCAGCAGCAGCAGTAGTAGTAGTACTAGTAGTAGTATTGAGTGTAGATCAAATAAGAAATGTGAGTGAAGGTGCTTTCCCCATCCTCTGTCAAATATGTTGAGATCTGCGTTAAATTACATTGAAATTTGTTTTGAATGAAAGCGGGAGGAAAAAATATTCTGAGAATAACAAAATTTTATATGCTAATTTGCTGTTCTGAAGTGGGCATGCTTTGATTTTTTTTTAAATATATCTTCTTTTCCATCATTACTTTAAAGCAATCAAATATTAAAATTCAGTGTTTTGACAGACACTCCTTTTCTAAGTATTTTGCAAAATATTTAACTTTATTTCTATGTTGCCAAGAAATATATGAAACTAAATTTTGACATCACCAAACTCCATTAAAAACTCTCTTCCTTTTTCTATTCAGCTTTACTTTCTTCTTAGCGAATGCAGTTTCAGCTACTCTTCCAGCCTTGCCATTATTACTATCAAACTTAAAGAAAGCAAAGTGTTCTAAAGTTGTCATCAGATTTAGAGGATAGACACAAGTTAAGAAAAACAGCTAGTACACCTGAGGTATTGCAGTTTGTTTGATCTGTCAAAGACTGCACAAAGTAGACTAAAAGCAAGCCAGAGTCGATACAGGAGCTCAAGACCTCTCTCTGGAATTTTACCTGTCTTGTCCTGAACTTGCAATCAATCAGAAACTACTTTTTGACTTCCAGGAAGCCAAAACTTAATGCTTCGGTTTTCACACAGTTACAGGGACACTTGATTACAGGAATGTTTGGCAGGTGGCCAAGAGAAACTGAAGACATAATAAAAGGATAGGAGAAGTGAGTGACAGAAAGCGTTGAGGTGGGGTGTGGAAAAAAAAATATTTTTGGCATGCAAACAGAAAATTAATTTTTACATAAAGAGATGAGAAAGATTCCTCCTGAAATGTAATTGCCTGTATCTAAGTAAATGAAAGAACTCATGATAGCTAATAGCTGATGACATGACTTTAAATAAAACTAGGACAGCTAGGCTTTCAAAGAGAAAAACGGGAACACTAGGCCTGAAGAACTGTATTCATTAGCAGTACGAGGACAATGAGGCACAGAAGAAAACAGAAAGGCCAAAAAGACAGAAAAGAGATTGTTCTACATTATTGTTTAGTCTTTGCTTTGGATTACCTTTAAGTCTTCCTCAGGTCTTGCCTTCTCCATCTTCTCCCTGCTTCATTGTTTCTTATCTGGAAATGCCCTCTATAACTGAATAGCAAAAGAAAGGACGTAATCCAGCTACAATTTTTATAGGAAACACTCTGGTGTGATTGCAATAAAGTGTAATGGAAATTAGATCACTTGCTGGCTCTTTGAGCTCTGTTTGCAATTAAAAGCCTGTGCCAGCTCAGAGGCAGATACTCTTAAGGTCCAGATTACCTTGCTTTGTTATACGTACTCTGAAGGGAGGATAACTGGTAGCTAAGGAAGGGGCTCTGCCCCACTCTTCTCACATGGGTAACAGAAAAAAAAGCAAAAACCCAGAGTCATTCAGCCCACTGAAAATCTGAATTTCCTGTCTTCCTCCTTCCATATTCTTTCGCTCATTGTGGGCACCTCAGCCAGACAGGCATCCTGAAGAGCAGGATCTTCATGAAATGTGATGAGGGGCTTGAAGGTGTGTGCAGAGGATGTCCCTGACTGTGATACAGCAGGTTCTGAATGAACGACAGGGCTCAACCTACGTGAATTGACCACTGCCCTCAGTAATGAGTGGGAATGGGATAAATCCTAGCCCACCAACATTAAAGGAAGACCGAAACATTTTTTATTTTAATCAAAAACCTAAGGGCCAAATCAAATTGGTAAACAATTGAAAAGATGAATTTGAGGGTTTACTGTTAATTGCAGTAATCAATATAAATCTGAAATGTTGAGTCACTTATGCGTCCTTAAAATATTTTTCCACAGGCCTTTTGTATGGTAGGACTTTATTTTCAGAAGAAGCTGAGATGCTAATCATCCTTAGCTTTGAAGGAATAATTATGCAGTTATCACAAAATTTTTGTAGTCTTTGGGGAAAAAGGAGTTTAACAGCTACTTTATAAGCATTGCTTGCTCCCTTCTGATTTACGCGACACCTGAATAAAAATAGAAGAGACTGAAAATTCACTGGAAATACAATGTGATACAATGGATAGGCCTTCTGTCTTACAGTCCCAATTCTGAGTCATTTCTTGTTTTGCCACTAATCTGCTCCTGAAAGTCATTTCACCTCTCCTGTCTTTTCAGATTATACACCTTTCCAGACAGGGACTGACTTTCACCATGTATTTGTGCAGTGTCTAGCACAATAGGTCTCCAGGTGCTATTGTAATCCAAATAATGAATTATTAACTTGTTCCACTATTATAATACATTCAGCAAAGTTTGTTTTACATTCTCAACCAAAGCTATGGATGACATGGGTGTGGCTGTTAGTTACTTTCCTCTAAAATGTCCTATGACTGAATCTCATGCATTTTAAAAAAGCCAATTTGGATATGTGTTTCTTTCCATCCTCAGTTTCAGGTTTTCTTGTCTTCTATCTCTATATGAATGTCATTAACACAGAGATGAAGAAGAGAGCTAACAGTGGGGGGGGGATAGTGTTTTTTCTGTTCTTATGCACGACTTCCATTAGCAGTAATAGGTGTTATGTGTGTGAATTGAGAGAGCAGGCATAACTTTATTTGGAGGAAATGACATGTAAAGTTACTTATGGCATGAAAGCAAAAAGCTAGAGTATGTTTTATTATGGATTATATCTCTGATTGATGTCATACAATATAACCAGATATTTAAAGAAAATTTCATTTCGTACTAACCCTGATGACTTATTATACAGCCTGTAAGACTGCAGAGCTAACATATTGATTGGAAAAATTTGAACTTGAATATTTTCTCCCACTGTGAGAGATTTTCAAATGCTTTCTTTTAGTTCTACTAATAAAGAGAAGCTTTCAAAACCTGTTTTTAATACTATTCTCTCAACTAATGCAGAAAACAATGAAACAGAGGTGAAAGAGGTCTTTTTTTCTTTATCTGTCACCATCAAGAATACTGTGGGGTTTTTAAGGAATGCAGGGTTTTTTCCTTGGCCAGTGAGTAGAATTACAAGTCAACTTTCTTCCAACTTGCATGTTATGTGGCAATTGCTTAAACAAAATGAGAAACTCTTTTTTAGCTCAGGACACTGAGCTCAAGTAGAAGTTGTCAGATTTAATAAAGTAGAATGGTCCCGGGGAGGAAATTTTCTGTTTCTGTTTCCAGTGGTGCATCTGTTTGGAGCACGTACTCTCTCCAGCAAATGCCAGTTTGCCTACAACACTTGCAATGAACTTTAATTGTGTGCTTTAGTAGAAAGTCTTAATTTTGATCAGACTCCCTTCAGGTAGCAATGAGTCGACTCACATAATCACACCTCCCTGTAGCAGATAAAAATAACTACCTTGATTTTCCCTACTTCCTTACTTTTTAGAAAATGGTTGTGTTTTTATGAGTTCACTCTCACAGTTTGCAGGGATCTATAAGCTTTGGAACCTAAGATGGTCCTGCAATAACAGCTATTTCTAAACCGTTACAGTAATTAATCACAGAAGGAGCTACTGGAAAAAAATCCTATAATTTTGAACATATAATTGAATTTTTATTGCTTTTAAACTGAAGTGTTTAGACCTTGAGAAAATCAGCTCAGCAGGAAAAAAAAAGCCTTCCTCTTTGCCTCTCCTTCCTTCTGTGCTTTATACAAAGCTTGGCAGAGCTTACAAGCTAAGTGGGAGCTGATTTAATAGCTCTTTATTTCAGTCTACCTCCTAAAGAAGAAGAAAAGGTCACTTAAAAATGATTCTCTTAACAAAATGTACTGATCCACTGGAGGTGAGTTGGGATACAAAGTGAAAACTTTCACATCCAAAGCTAGCACTGGCACCTTGCAGAGGAAGAAATCCGTGTGCTCAGAGGAAGGAGGCAAGTGTTCTTGGGCTGCCAGTTATGCTCACTGACATTAACAGAGGGCTAAGGATGAAGCTAGGAAGGTAAAGAAAAGTGTCAGCAGACAAATTTTACCTAACCAAAAAAATGAGATAAGAAAAGCATTTCAGGTTTGTTAAAACATTGTATTTGATGATAAGAACTTCAGTGCATTTTTAAAACTTTTTTTTTTCAGGGCATGTAATAAAAAATGGAAAATTTTATGCAAAAAATACCCCAAACTGTAGCTTTTGAGACTCTATGAGAAGAAAGTCTTTACTCTCATTTTTTTCTTTCCTCTGAAAGTCTTTTCCAAATTCAACTAAAAATTTGAAATCTTTTTCAGACTCATTAAATTTACACTTTTTAAAATAAACTAAAGTATTTGTTAAAACATTGTCTTCTTTCCACTTGGAGGTCCTATTGTTGGACACAAGGAAGAAAGATGATAGGTGTAATGAAGGTTATACAAGACTTATGAACCTTCTTTCCCTTTCTTCTCACCCCAAAATGTTTCTTTAAGTGTCAATCTTTAATTCTTATATTCCTCAGTAATAACTAGTAACCATAAAAATCATTATAAGTTTTAGGCAGGAGCTAAGAGGTGAAAGAGAGGTGAAAAAAAATTATAGAGCACATATTGCCCTATAGTCAATCCTGTATCTATATAGTCTAAATGTGCCTAGACAGTCTGAGTTGGATTACTAGTTTCATTTACCCGTCATGAAATCTTAGCTCCTAAGTGAAATGCAAATCTTATCCCTCATTTTTTCTCATGGGACTACATGGTAAACTAAGCCTTTGCATGGAAAGGTAGTGATAGGACAGGGGAGAAGTAGCTATGCGATGTAAACCATTCTGTGATTCTGTGATAGTGTGATTCTGCAATTCTGTGAAAATGTGTATGATAAGAATGTGCTAAAACACATAGCGCTGTGTTAAAATGTGAAGTTAGGAAGAAAAATGGTAAAACAATGGTGCTGATCAAATGCATTTACATTGCAAATAATCTGACAGCAACTGGACTCTCATAACTTTGTACAAGGAATGATGACTAAAATAAAATTACTTATGGAGTCTGAAACGTTCAGACCGGAGAGATGTATAAAAACTGTTAGAAAAGAATTTTAATGGTCAGCATACACCTTCTGGATTATAAGCACCACTGAACATATAATTTAAGAAGCTTGGAGTTTACAAAGAGAACTCACCATAAAATTTTGTAATTCCAAACAAATTAATTTAATAAACTAAAAGCATTTCATTTTGAATGTTTAAGTTGGAAACTTAAGTTAGAAACTTAAGTCAAATCTGAAATTTGAAATTTTTTTACTGGAAAAAATAGTCAATAAGGACCTTTAGAGTTTTCATTCCACTTTTCTCTTTCCTCCCTCTTCCCCACTTCTCTCTCTATTCTCCAGTCAGGAAGTTATTAAATAACCCCTTAAAGAAAGTTTGTGTCAGTCCTACTCTTTATTTTCCCATATACCACAATAATTCTAGATTATATTAGCTGTGCTTTAATGAAAATGTTGCCCACTTTTACATCAGAGATATGCAAGAAATGCTCACAGGAGGTGTAATGGTAGCTTTTTGAGGACAAATAACTTTTAAAAGGATCAATGTCTGTGTTAATAAAATATGTGCATTCTAAAAATTATCCCAGCTCTACTTCAATTTCTGAGCAGCATTTTAACAATTATGTTAATATCCTTTCAGTCAGTGATATTTAACATCTTTCCTATGCCTGTATTCTGTCATTTCCATGCTGGATAGCAGAAATGATCCCCATACTAGTTAATGTTTGAAAATCATATGAAATCTCTAGTTAATGCAGAAAGCAACTTACAAGTACTCCGTACACACTGTGCATTACATATGTACTGTTCAGATAGGTTTCGGTTCTTTTTCATAGGAAAATTCAAAATTTTTCTTTAAATCTCTAAAGCTCTTTGTGGATGAAGGCTTTGCCAAACTGGAGACTGTTCAATACACAGTTTATCCCCGCTCTGACAGCTGTCAGTTTTATTTAAGAATCCATTTACTTGATTTGTTTCTGCTGACAAAATTAATGTCTTCTCAGTGTTATACTTTTTTGTTAGGTGTCTTTGTTTCTTTTGCTGCTGAACTGTGTTTGTTTGGTTTCAACACTTAATTTCACCTCTAGTATGAAAAGGAGAAAATCTTTTCCTGGAATTTGTGACAGTAACTTCTTCAAATTCTGATCCTAAACTTATAAAATGTTAAACTTTTTTTCAACCAGATTTATGCTACAGATAGTCGTACTCCAAATTCTTAATTTCACCCACAACAGTCCGACATGAATTATCACGTCTGGCATGAATGTCAGAACCTGTCTTGTAGGTTGCTTTGAGTCTTTAGCAAAGATATTGGTAAACCTCCCCAAAGACTCTTCACCAATTAGCCTAAAATGCCTTCTTCTGTAGGTCAAAATTATTTCACAGAGTACAGTTCCCATATGACTGTGTTCTTGCTGTCTTGAGACCTTAGCTATGATCGTGTCAGCTGATGGATTACTCTCCAGTGCTGTCAAGAGATGGTGGATAAATTCTGTACTGGCTGTAGTCACACAGAAACAGAAGCCATGAGGTGGCTGGTCAACTCATTTGCCTTTAACACCTACCTTAGGGTCAAACTAATTGTCTCCTGAAAATTGTATTTTTCTTTCCATTGGCTATAGGGGAATAAGAAACGTCTGGTTTATACTGAATGACTAACTTCAAGAGAGTTCTTACTAGATCAGATAAATTCCTTCTTTCTATACTGCTCCTATACAGAAATATTGGTATATGCCTTGGTAATATATTACTATAACTAATTACAAATCCTTTAATGATTTAACATCTTACTTTTTCCTGTGTTTCAAAATCCTGTGGTCTGTAGTAGAGGAGTCCTGTATTCTCCAAATTTGCATATTCCTAACTCGTGTGATATACATAAGCCACATTTAAGATGATTAGGCAGTAATCAAGCTGTAATATTAATAATTACATATAATTAGCAAGTTTTAATGAACTATCAACTATTAATAAACTTTAAACTCCTTAATAAAGCAATTGTGACTTCAGACCTAGCTCCACCAATCCCCATATTTCTTCTACAACTTATTTTCATTAAACCATCCTACTAACTCCAATGACGTACATGTATAGAGAAGACCAAAGACTGCATAGCTCAACAAATATGACTTTCAAATTATAATCGTACTAGTAAAAGGTGACAGGCTTTGTACTGACCTGAGAGTACGGGGTCTCAGGACTTGTCTGGACATGTACAGGCCTTAGGTGAATTTAACTTCTTTTAGCTGCAGTAGCAGTTCTCTAGTGGTCAGGTGACTATTGCTTAAATTTGTTTTAGCTTTAATTTATCTCTGTGCCACTGTGTGGCATAACACCTAATGCTAATTAATAGATAATAAAAACAAGCAGCTATTATGCATTGATTGAACTATCTATGACTCTAGGATTAAAATATATTATAGAAGAGCAAAGGTATCACATGGCATCAGAAATCCAAGAGCACGATCACAGATCACAGCGGTCAATCATTTTTCACAAAGAAAAGAACTCATCTTGTGAGTCAGGCAAACCCAGTTTTAAGGGTAAGAAAGAGGACACGTGGAACAGGGAAATAGTGGGGAAAAAGCAAGTTAGCAAGTTTTGGAAAATGTGTAAAAATAATGTCAGGTGGACCCAAGACTGAAGAAAGAAGAAACAGCCACAATCAACATCATAGTCTTCCCAACAAAGAACTGAGGATACTGCCAGCTCACTGCCACCCCCTTTTTATTCCTAAGGATTGCTCAAACTGTTGCCCCGTTACCTAGCGGGAGAAGGGAGAGTGTAACACTAAGGAAAAGGGTTACACTAGGAAGTTCACATATATATATATATAAAAGTATATGTATTATATGTGTATGTATTAATAGTGAGGCTTTTCAATACTAATTTGAATTTGAATAAAAGTGTTCATATCATTACAAACACACTAGTAAAATCTATTTGTTGTGGTTTGAGTGGACTGTTAATCTACAGTAAATTCTTGGCTTTGTGTAAAAGACTGTTCTCTTTTGCCCATAGCAAGATTTAGGTTGCAACAGTTGCTTCTGGTAAAAGAAAAAAGAAAAGGAATACCTTAACTTGTCACTAGTTCATAGAATCATAGAATTGTCTAGGTTGGAAGGGACCTTGAAGATCATCAAGTCCAACCGTTCACCTAACATTGCCAAAATCACTGCTACACCACATCCCTCAGCACCACGTCTGCACGTGTTTTGAATACCCCCGGGGATGGAGACTCAACCACTTCCCTAGGCAGCCTTTTCCAATGTTTGACAACCCTTTCGGTGAAGAAATTTTTCCTAATATCCATCCTAAACCTACCCTGGCATAACTTGAGGCCATTTCCTCTTGTCCTATTGCTTGTTACTAGCAAGAAGAGGTTGACCGCCGCCTTGCTACGACCTCCTTTCAGGTAGTTGTAGAGAGCGATAAGGTCTCCCGTCAGCCTCCTTTTCTCCAAGCTGAACAATCCCAGTTCCCTCAGCCACTCCTCAAAAGGCACATGCTCCAAACACCTCACCAGCTTCATTGTCCTTCTCTGGACATGTTCCAGCACTTCAATGTCCTTCTTGTAGTGAGGGGCCCAAAACTGAACACAGTACTCGAGGTGGGGCCTTACTAGTGCCGAGCACAGGGGGACGATCACTCCCCTAGTCCTGCTGGCCAGAGCATTCCTCATCCAGGCCAGGATGCTGTTGGCCTTCTTGGCCACCTGGGCACACTGCTGGCTCATATTCAGCCGGCTGTCAACCAACACCCCCGAACAATTTGTTATAGAGTTAAAAAGACTATTTTCCTCATAGTTATATAGTTACAACATTGTATTTTAAAGGACACGGTCAAGGGTAAGTAAGGGTATCATCTTACTTTCCAGTAACGCATTGTTGGAAGTCTTTGTAAAACGTCATATCTGAATTTTCTGATTTGGGCATGTCCAGAGTGAGGAAAATGACTTTTTAAAATTTTATCTTTTTTGTAAGTAATTAATCTGTGCTGGTTCTTCTATCTAGATTTATACCTAAGGGCTTAAATTCTTCTATAAGTATCTTTGAAATTTCAGATTTTGACAAGAGTTCACATCTTTTTGTTGAAGACAAAATATTACTTGATATAGGTTAATGGGAGACCCAGGCCTATACTCATGTATTTGTCTATATCTCAATCAAATAGAAATATTTGTATTTATATGTCCATTACATACATATTTATATTGTAAAATTATTATTGCTTAGTTTGAAAGAAAATATGTTTCCTGCAAGAGAAGAGCTCTAATACAATATTTGATAGAATCCAAAGTGTTGTCAAGAATATAAGAAAACAGGTACATGTTAGGGACTGTAGCACAGGAGAGCCAACTGTAGCAGGTCTGCTAGCTTTTTTTTGTGAGTTCTTTTACTGATTATTAAAATTAAAAAAATTCCACCTGCTTTAGAATTCTCTGCCTTCTTACCACGTGTGAATGATGTTAAGCCATACATGAAAAAAAAAAGAGAAAATTAGGCATTTGAGAAAAGTTCATGAGTTCCTAAGTTTTTCAGATATTTTTCCTAGAAGGTAAATAGCAGCAAGTGATAACCTATGCCAGAACAGCAGAAAAGTTTTTTTATGAGGTTACGGTATATAGGAAAGCAAAAACATAAAACTGAAAGAGATTCCCTGGGTAATCAAATCAGTCTCTTGCAATTGCCAGCATTTGGGTTTTATAATTGTGTTCGTGAATTTACCCATTATTTTAACTTCACGTTGGTGGGCAGATGCTGCCAAAAGACTGCGAATGGCCCTTTGCCCAGGAATCTAAGGTTATTCTCACAGAGTTCTCGAGTACCAGGAAGGAACTTTTCCTTACATCGTGCAGCACTGCAGGCCAGTATTTAATCCATCTCCAATAGATCATATGTCTAACTCCAGAGCATAATGCAATTGTGGGTTTGGCAGTGATTTCGAGTTCTATGCAAGTGAGAGAGAAATGAAAAGAAGCTGAAGAGCCACTTTCTCAAACATCCTTCGTTTTGTACAGCACAAACTCTGTTACATTTGCTTTTTACCTGTTTCACACAAATGAAACACAGAGTTTTGTTGGAAGAAGCATTGGAAAATGCACAGAAAATTAACTTGTATGTATACAGAAAAAACAAATAAAAAAGAACTTTAAACCTTTAACTTTGGCTGTGTTATCAACAGTACAGCTCAGTATTCATGAAATGTTTCACTGTCTCAATGCAGACGTAGCACACAAAGTAATTAAGAGAAAAAGTTTTTTGTTTCCTTGGCCATAGATCAAATAATACTCCAATTCAGAAAGTGTCACGAATACTAACAGCTAATAATAATAATTAAAAAGTGCTTATAATTCAAAGCCTAGGGTTTTTTTTAAAATTCTATTTATTTAATAAAGAATTACTTAAAAGATGAAACTTACTGTAATTCTCAGAGTTAATTTATGCCTGCTGCATGTGCACTTAAGGGTTCATATGGTATCAAGTCTACATTCTTCGATTCAAAAATCAACTGGAGGAGTACTGAAGAAAATAACTATATTTGAGTTAAAGGTTATAACACTGATTGCTTTTACTTATAATGGCATATTTTTTCAGGCTGTTTAGCTGTATATCTTACAGATATAAGCGTTCACCATATGAAACTTCAATTAGCAATGATTTTCAAGATATAAAAAGGTGCCTATTATAATGGCATAGTGAGAATGTGTGGTATACGTTCATTTAAAGTGCTGTTAATTCAATTGCTTTATCTGATCCAAAGTCACTTAGATTATATTAAATTAGCCATCTGTTTGGCTTTCACCTTGGAATGTCTGCCAGATGCTGAGTTTGTTTATAGACAATTCATTTGCAGACACAGCCTTAACAACAGGCTTGCTTGTTGGGGACTGTCCCTGATGGAAGAGTTTAGCTGGAAAGACGGAACCATGCACTCCAAGCAGCAACTGCTTGTTCAAGAGGGGTAAAAATGTATTGAGTACTTTGTGTCCAGTACACTATTACACAAATTACGTCCTCTTATTAATTTCTGTAATCTCTGTGACAGAGAGGCTTAAATGATTCCACAAAGCTGCATCATTCTATATAGTTCCCATTTATACATTTTATGGTTTTCTTTTTAATTAAGGTCTGGCACTAAAATTAATATAGCATTTTGTTATCTACTGGGCATGGAAGCTTTTTACTAAGTCTCCAGATAGCTTTTAAGAGTCTATTAAAAAGCTGTATGTCATTCCACAGTTGTTGCACATGGGAAAAAAATTTCTTTAAGGGGAGGGTCAGCTTGCTTTCTCTCTCCCCTCCAAAATAGCAGTTGTTCTTCATCACAAAAATGATACAAAGCTGCTCAGGAAGACTCCAGAATTAGACAGAACTTAATCAAAGTGCTTTGATTGGGTTTATTCATCAGCTATTCAAAAGTAATCCCCCATGGAAAAGCAAATCTTAGTCACTGGTCCAAACAAACAGGGTAGCATGCAATCACTGAGCAAAAATCAGAAGTGGTTTATGCTCACCTGGAGAGATGTTTGATTAAATAACAGTCTCAGTCCAGCCTTTAGTTTTCAAAGATACCCAACAGATACTGACATTGCTAGTACTAGACATAGTGCTAGGTACTAATGGGTACTGTCAGCAGCAAAACTAAGAAATTGGCTTTCTTCAAGTAGCAATAAAAGGCTATTTGTTTAATAAAAATAACTAATTTTTGTTGTATAGGAGAATTAATCATGTTCATATATACTAAATAGAACTTTTGGAAGAAATATAAGCATTCTTACTTAGTGGTTAACCCAATTGCTAAATGACAGGGTTTAGAAGATTTCCTTTTCTTAGGGGAAATTTATACCACCTTTGTTTACTGCAGGTTTTTAAGCAGAGACTTTTTATCCTCCTTTGAAACATCTGGTCCCGACCAATGTTAAAAACAAGATAATAAACTGGATGGGTTATGATCCAATCTGATTTAGTATGGAAATTCTTATGATCTGACTAAATAAATACAGAACTTTGATATTTGATCACTGAACCCTGATGCTTATCCATTCCAAAAAGGTTTGATTTGTACTGGAATTTTGCAGACTACCACCTCCAAGGCTTTTGATTCAACATTCTTTATGTAAACTAAATCAATGCATAAATGTATGGTATATACCTAATTGAATCAGCCAGCCACTCAGGTCACTTAGATTGATTAAAGAAAAAATATTTATTAGGTATTAAATGGCAGATTGCCAAGAGCAACATAACTGACAAAGGAGATTGTTCATCTGAGTCTGCACTGGCCATGACAAAAAGAATTCTTTTTAAGATGAGTAAGAATCCTTGTTTGTGCACAGGTTACTCTTGAATCTCATAGTACTTTTTCAAAAGAGCAATCCAAACACTCATTTTATACACATTCCTTAGTGGGTTCCCCATCTAAACAGCATTTTGTAATGTCTGTGGTAAAGGGTAATTCGCAACATACATTTCCGTTAACCCGTTATACTCTTTACGAGGCAGGAAAAGGAGTGTCAGTTCCTATGCTGATATGAATTTCACAGAATCATAGAATCATCTAGGGTTGGAAGGGACCTTTAAGACCATCGAGTCCAGCCATTTACCTAGCACTGCCAAGTCCACCACTAAACCACGTCCCTCAGCACCACATCTACACATCTTTTAAATACCTGCAGGGATAGCGATTCCACCACTTCCCTGGGCAGCCTGTTCCAATGCTTGACAACCCTTTTGGTGAAGAATTTTTTCCTAATATCCATCCCAAACCTTCCCTGGTGCAACTTGAGTCCATGCCCTCTTGTCCTATCACTTCTAAATGGGAGAAGAGACTGACCCCCACCTCACTACAACCACCTTTCAGGTAGTCATAGAGAGCAAGAAGGTCTCCCCTCAGCCTCCTTTTCTCCAGACTAAACAACCCCTTTGGGTCCTTTGGGTCTTCATCCATTGACTGCCAACTTCAAGAGCAGAGCAAACCAATGTCATGGCAAAAAGAATGGGTGACATGAATGGATTAAACAACAGGGAGGGTGGTTTTACCACCAGAATATTTAAGGAAACTGGAACAGAAATCAAGGTCAGAAAACTGGAGAAATTTTTCGTGAAGATGCAAGCAAATAAAGGCTTGAGCAAGAGGTCTGGTATTCTAAGAAGTGATTAAGGATAAGTTCTTGAGATATTAGAAAGAAAACTAGAATGAACCGGAAACTTTTGAAATTATGATCAAGGTAAGGGCAACACTAAAATATGATCAGAGTATGAGGAAGTGCTTACAAAGACTGTTTCTGCCTGAAATGTTTCACACTAATGACTTTTTTTGAACTTTGGAAGCTCTCATATAATTGCAAAATGATTGATTAAGAAATAGATTTTATATTTAAGAGGCGGAATAATGAAAAATGAATTTTTTAAGTCCATTTTCAAAATAAAGTGAACATTGGTGCAAAATAAATATAGGATACATTACATTAATTTGTTTACTTAGAAATGGTCCTTTTCCTTTTTATTTCAGCATTTTAAGGTTTTTGTTATGTCATGTCTTTTGGTATTTTTGGGGTTTTTTTTTTATTTGAAAGAGAAATTTGGGTCAAAATATCAAAAAATCCCACTAGATGAAATTTCTGTTTCACAACAAGCTCTGATGAGAACTATGTTGATAGTCATGACAGAACACGTGAGCAGACAGGAGGGTTTAGGAGGCAAAACACAGAATCAGAGAATGGTAGGGGTTGAAAGGGACCTTTGGAGATCATCTAGTCCAAGCCCCCTGCTAAAGCAGGTTGGCCTAGAATAGATGCATAGGAATGCATCCAGGCGGGTTTTGGATATCTCCAGAGAAGGAGACTCCACAGGTTCTCTGGGCAGAGCATTGATGAGATCCCCTTTCAGCCTACTCTTCTCCAGGTTAAACAGACCCAGGTGTCTCAGCCTTTCCTCATAAGAGAGGTACTCCATTCCCCTGATCATCTTCATAGACCTCTGCTAGACTTTCTCCAGTAGTTCACTGTCTTTCTTGGACTGGGGAGCCCAGAACTGGACACAGTACCCCAGATGTGGCCTCACCAGGGCAGAGTAGAGAGGGAGGATGACATCCCTTGTCCTGCTGTCCACACTCTTTTTAACGTACCCCAGGATACCTTTAGCCATATTGGCCACAAGGGCACATTGGTGGCTCATGGTCAACTTGTTGGCCACCAGGACTCCCAGGTCCCTCTCTGCAGAGCTGCTTTCCAGCAGGTCAACCCGTAACCTGTACCGGTGCATAGGGTTATTCCTCCCTGGGTGCAGGACACTACACTTGCCCCTGTTGAACTTCATTACATTCCACTCTGCCCAACACTCTAGTCTGTCCAGGTCTCGCTGAATGGTGAGATGAACTACAGTTATGGCTGAATGAATTAGAGTTTTAGGTGCCAAAATAACAATAATCTATAGAAACAGTAGGAATTTACATTTTACTGCAACTTTTTAATTTGAACTCATTTTATTTTCAGAAAATGTAAGTTTGTGTTCATTTTAAAAAGAGAAAAAGAGAATTTATATGCTGTCCAGAGGAACTAACCAGTGATTTGGAAGACACAAAGACAAATCAGGGATTAGAGTACTTGTTTTTTTCCATTTTAGAAGATTGTTTCAATGTTCAGGCTATTAGCTATTATAAATAGCTTCTTTTCAGACCTGCCTTCACAGTAAAACTCAACAAGTCTCTTCCTAGTACCATGCCAGAATTAAAAAAAAAAAAATATATAAAATAATGCCAGAAAATTTTTAAAAGAGAGTCCTTGTTTTAAAAGCAAAGCTAGGCATAATGATTTTTAATGGAGTTACGTGAGTATATGATTGATAAAATAAGTTCTACAAGTCATAAGGATGAGATGTGAATCACCAGGAAAGGGGACCCAACCCAGTAACTGCAAATCTCATAGGAAGATCATCAAAGCCTGTGGACAGTTCTTCGGACAAAAGTTTAAGAAAAAAACATATCTACATAGTACAAAACTCCAGTATTTATAGTGAAGTACAGGTGAAATAGATAACCAAAAGTAATTCACAAACACTCATACATATACATATATATGTAATATACATTAAATGAATATTATATGTTTATACATATTATGTATATATGCATTATATATATCTATAAAATGCAAGCATAGGAACATAAAGAGCAGGATCCAGGCTGGTTTTGGACTATATAAATATGCCAGTGTTATGACATGGAGTTTATGCTTCAAAATCCTGACCTAGATGAACCAACCTCTTTTCCTCTTCAAGTCCTTTATTAAAACTCCCTTCTTTATGAGCATTCCTACCCTGATCTGCTCACCAACTTTATCTATACTCCTTGAAAAGTGTTATCTAGCATAAACCTAAATAGATTCTATAAAATTGAGAATGCTCGGTTGTAATATTTTCAGTATATACTCTGTCTTTCATGTTTGTAAAGTATCTGGCACACATACGGCATGCTATAAATGCATTAATTTAGTTTGAATTAAATTAAATTCATCCACAATTTGATATTGCAGGTCGATGTGTTGGCTTCTGTTACTGTAAATGTAGTTCTGTTTTCAGAGAAATATCATGCATGTAACTTCATTCCATAATAAATTTCTTCATAAGCCAACTGGCAGGAAAAAGCGAATAGAGGGAAATGCAAAGAAAAAGCAAGCACCAAAAGGGAGTAGAAAGCAAGCAAAGATAAGGCTGCACATAATACTGTCAGGAAAAAGGACGGGTTATGTGGGAACAGGCCAGAGAAAAAAGTGAGATGGTAAAGAGAGGGCCAAATAGATGAAATATGGATATAGAACAAGAGATACATAAATAGAAAAACAGAGAAACTGGCAGCTAAATCACAGAATCACAGAATGGTCAGGGTTGGAAGGGACCTCTGGAGATCATCTAGTCCAACCCCCCTGCCACAGCAGGGACACCTACAGCAGTTGCACAGGATGGTGTCCAGGTGGGTTTGGAATGTCTCCAGACAAGGAGACTCCACAACCTCTCTGGGTAGCCTGTGCCAGTGCTCTGCCACCCTCAAAGGAAAGAAGTTCCTCCTCATGTTAAGATGGAGCTTCCTATGTTCAAGTTTGTGCCCGTTACCTCTTGCCCTATCACTGGGCACAACTGAAAAAAGACTCTTCTCATCTCCCTGGCACCCTCCCTGTAAGTATTTATAAGCATTGATAAGATCCCCCCTCAGTCTTCTTTTTTCTAGACTAAAAAGACCCAAGTACCTCAGCCTTTCCTCATAAGAAAGACGCTCCAATCCCCTAATTGTCTTTGTAGCCCTTTGCTGGACTCTCTCCAGCAGTTCCCTGTCCTTCTTGAACCGGGGAGCCCAGAACTGGGCACAGTACTCCAGATGCAGCCTCACCAGGATCAACATCATCAACATAGGAATCAACATAGGAACCATGGAAACAAAGTAGAAAACAATGTGTGAAAAACTAAAATGGTGAGGCAGGACAGTTAAATCGTGTCTGAGGGTGGAACAGTATTCCAGTATTGTTTTTCTTGCTAGGACTGCCCCTGGGTTAAAAAATACACCTCTCCCTCCCTGCCGTAGTCATGTGGCCAAAAAACAATGCAGACCCCAAATGAATGAAGAGCTCTGTTTTCTTCTTATGCTGGTGATATACTATGGGTATAAGTCATGCCTTCGCTGCGTGCTTAAATCTTGACTGCTCTTTCTCCTGTTTAGGAACTAAAAATTCTATAGACTTCTGTAGATCTCTGCAGGTGATGAAGAGTCTGGCTAAAACATACTAAGAATGCCAGTAAAAACAATGCCTGTAAAGGACCCCGTACACAGATGAACTACAAATTTTCAACACAAAATAGCCCTCCCTTAGCTCTCACCTCACTTTGAAGATGGTTTAAATTGCTGAGCATCTGCTGGTTAAATTATACAGTTTGTTTTTACACATGGATTTTGCTTCTCAGCTTGCCCAAGCCTAGGCATCAGCTACTCAAGACTTTACAACAGACAGGATCAGGATCCAGAAGCTGAACTTTAATATGTTTATCTCACCTGATGGGTCCAATCTGCTAGCTAGCTATTTTGAAATCACACTCAGTATGCAGGGAAATTTATCTCAAAAAATACAGTTACAGTAATTTCCTCCAAAATACATTAGAAACAGAAGGTTTCTACCCAGTTGTTGTTTTATTTAGTTTGTTTGTTTTTACCATTACACTTACAGGCAGACTATAAACCATGAAGTTGGAAGCCTGGATTTAATGTATTTCCCAAAGTGAACATATTTAAAACTGTCTCCCAACATGTCAAAGGCTGCCCTGATTTCAAGGCTATAGACTAACTGTAACACAGGTCACAGCCCAATTCTTCTGACGTGACTGCTGCAGTATTGGACCAAGCAATCAAGATGGCAAGAGCTGGAACAGGAACGGGGCCCGTGAATGATAGTTCCGGCATGTGGGTAGGAATAGGAAATAACAGGTTTTAACCCTTCTTCCTGAGCCATTTCTGTGTGTTTTAATGTCAGTACCATTGAATGCAAAATGTATAAATAATATTACAAACAAGATCAGGAATCATTCTTCAGCCACCTTTCCAAATGCCTTGACATCCAGACCAGGAGAAAAGAGTGAGCCCCACCTGCTGCTCTCTGGAGCACGTGGATTGAGAGATCTACCTTTTTTATTTCTGGATGAGGATGAAGACACTGCAGTTTCGGGTGCCAAATCCTCAGCTTTGAAGAAGTATGGAAAAGTGATATCAAATGCATCCTTAGTGATCACAATTTGTTAGCACACACAGTAGTGGTTAATGCATTTAACTAAATACTAATGCAGCTCACTGGATATGACGTGCCCTTTGTTATAAGGTGGCGATGGGATCTCCTGCACTGCAGACACTTGCTTCCCCCGTGGAAGCCAATGGGATTGTCAGGCTAAGTATCAAGCAGAACTGAGCCTAAGGGAAATGTTTTATTTGAGAAAACTGTAATCATTAGTGACAAAATGGAATATGAGCGTGTCTTACTGCTGTCTATTTAAAGCTTTAGACTAAAAGTAAGGCAATTTCTCAATGCCTTAGGACTAATGCCTAGAAATAGTGTATTTAGAAATGTATACAGAATAAAAAGTTAGTGTTGACTAAAATGCATTACCATCTGCTTCTTTGTTTCATTCCACTAGAGATTAATTGAGTTGATCTGAGTTAGCAGATACTCTCAATGAAATTACATAGTGTGTTGATGAGGATTTCAATTCAGCTACTGATTAACTTGTTAGAATACCCAGGTGAGGTGATAATTGTTCCAGAAATCTGAATACAAAGTTTTAAAACCAAGTTCCAGCTTATTGTTGAAGGTTGTGCTGACTTAAGGATTTTTTCTCATTTGTGTCATTATCAACCACACTTTAAAGAATTAAGCCCTATGTATGCAGGCATCATGTGAGTTTATGTGTACATAATATATGTCTGTAGCTCTATGTGTGTTCAGGTGCATGTAGATATACATATATATACATATATATTTATTCAGACATATGTGAAAGTCCTAGCTATTGCTATGGCATGACTTTCAGATGTGTCTGAACAGTAGATTTTTCAAATTATTATGACAAGTGATGTCCATATTGATTAATATATTGCCTAATTCCCTAAATCTGCTTCTGGAATCCCACCTATGCATGTTTTAGCCACTTCAGTATATTTCAAAATTGTGCCTTGAGTCTCTTTTTAAAATGGGGCTTAGCTCCCAAGTAATTAACCTGAAAAGCATATATTTCAATGAGCATGTTATGAAATGATTGAAATTGCTGAATTAAATGGATGACAGACAAGAGAAATCAAGGAAATTACTGTACAGCTAGTGTACAGCCACAGGCTCTGTGTCGTCAAAGTGATGTAGTTTTATCCCTTGCATACCATCATCAATGTCAATGCTAATATTTCTAAATGAGTAGCAATTATGCCAGCTGCGTTGACTTCAGCAGGGCTCCAGTTGGGTGGAAAGCTACACCCACATCCAATTGCAAGTTTGAAGGGAATGTTTGGAATAGATTAGTTCTCCTTCTGAAATTCATCTTTGTTTCTAAAATAATATAAAAATTCTCATCCAAAAAGATAGATAATTACAACTAGAAACAGAGAGTAGCATAAGCACCGAGGTAGCGTAAATGATTCCAAACCCATGTTTGGGTGAAATAAAACCATGAGAGTAATACGCATTTCAGGAATGAAAGCAAATTCTGGTTCTAAAACATGACCGAGAAAAAAGTACCCACTATTGTGTTCATTATTTTATTGAACTCACAGTAATTGTTTCATAACTTTATGTTTCACATAATACAATTATACACACCTGAGCCTTGACATCTGAGTTCCGTAAGTATTTTTACATCTCCAGAGGAAAGCCTTTTGTGAATTTACAAGCAATTTCGGCAGCAGTGGTCCAGATGAAGTACACCTAATCATACAATAGGCAAAAAAAATTGTTTTCCTTAATAACAATGCCTCATTATTCCATTTAAACACATCAGCACTTATGCTAAAACATTAAATATGAAATGCACTCTGCTATTTAAGACTGAAGTTTTTTCTGTTTTTTCTCTTTTTTTTTTTTTTACCCTCAGTACTTCAAGTCAAGCTGTGAGGAAAATCTCTTATGCCTGCTATGCAATTTTATCTTAATCCAGGGAAGTGGGAATCTAGCAAACGAAAAATAATCCAAGAGTTAATGCGGAAAAAATATCTAGGCAAAATTTCGACAGCACAAAATTCTTAGTGCACAGAAAGCCTGAAGGAGTATTCTGTCCCTTTAAGTTGAAAAGCAATTATAAAGATGATCAACCAAATCTTTCATTTCTTTATTATTGATATTAGTATTGCTTTTTAATTTGACTTGAAGCAATTTCTGTATATTTATGAAGAAAATGCAAACAAATATTATTGACTGGCATTTTCATATATGCTCTATATTTTCTGCACTGAAAGTGTTGTTGAGCATTGGAATAGGCTGCCCAGGGAAGTGCTGGAGTCACTGTCCTTGGAGGTGTTTAAAAGATGTGTAGATGTGGTCCTTTGGGACATGGTTTAGTGGTAGACTTGGCACTGCTAAGTTAACGGTTGAACTTAATCTTAAGGGTCTTTTCCAACCTAAATAATTCTGTGATTCTAAGGCAAGCAAGTTTTTGAGAAAGGCTTAGTCATAGAATTTTTTTTCTTAGGAAAAAAAAAGTTGGCAGTTATTGAGACTAATTGTATGTAACGTGTAAAACAGGTTAGCTAACATTAATCTTGTTGAAAAAAAATGGGAAAGGTGAATGAAAACTGATGTTTTCTTTTTTGGTTTGCTGCAGGGGAGTAAATGGAGTGTTTGGCTAGATTTTCCTATTTTATTTTAATTAAAGGAGAAAGGATAGATTAAAGAAAAGGAATAGATAGCTGTTATGGCAATTATTACCTTGACTTGGGAGGAATCAACATAGAAGTCAGATAAATTACTGAAAATAAAAATGAATAAAATACGCTAACATAACAGTGCCAATTTTTATTAAATCAGGTTTTGATTGACACGTACATGAGGACTGAGGTCCCTTTATTACATGGCATTTCCTGACACGGTCTCGCCAAGATGATTTCTATCTGTCAGAAGTGAATACTCAACACAAGTTTATAAGCAAGTGTTACTTGCAGGCTCTGATGGCAGCTGGTAGCCAGAACTTGCATTCGGTTTTCAGCAAGCATGGCATATTGTCACCATTTTCTGAAAATGACGGAACATCCCAAAGCAGGGATACTGCGAAAGGCTCAACATGGGATTTAATGTTTCATAATTTATTGGTATGAATTACTCCCCCCTCTGTTTTTTTAACATGTACAAGTCTAAATTGAAACCGATGCCAATAAGAAAAGTTTTCACTTCTGACATTGTCCTGCAACAGAAAGAGGCTCAGACTATTACTGTAGATCCAGATGACCCCCAAGGAGTTTACAGCATCAGTCATTTGGAAGTCACCAGCTCTGTAGTCCGAGAACCTAATCTCTAGTCCAAGCTCCACCTCAAAGCGGGGTCAACACTGAATTAAGGTTATGCTACTTAGGATTTTGTCCAGTCAGGCCTTGCAAATGTCCATAAGAATTTACAGCTTCTCTATGCAACCTCTCCAACACTAAATTATCTGCAGAGTGGAAATGTGCAGAGCTGAATTCAAGAACTGGTGGTTGGACTGATACAAACAAAACTTTTGTTCAGAAACTGCTCATTCTACTTGGCATATGTTTTCTGAAACAAGCAGAGATTCACAAAATTTCCATGAAGACTTGATCCTTGAAAAACTCTGATTCCAACATCCTGAATAGGATCTTAGTTTTCTGGACTTCACAGTGCTGAAAGTATCAGCTCTGCCACAGCTTCAAGGTTGCTTGGTGTGAAACTAGATCTGCAAAAAAGTGAAATGGTATCAACTCATAGGACTCTGGGTTGGAATTGTGGAAGTGAGATAGCTCAGCCCTGATCCTAGGCAGGATGGATAGCTTTGATGAAATCTTTGTGGTCTTCTACAGTGGCTCAGTTTCTGTAACTGGCATTCACTTTTGAAAACTATTAGCACTCCATGTCTCATTGGTAATCTGATACTTGTGAGCTTCCCCCAAAGCAAAAGCCATAAAAGGTCATTTAAAAATAAATAAATCATGTCAAAAGGGAACAGTTTCAGACGGCGAATGAGGTATTCCTATTAAAAATGAGCAAAATGTGCGATCATGCCTAGCTTATTTTTGAGATGCTTGCGCTTGCCTCTCTTGATGGCTGTAAGGCATAATGGTAAAACATTGACACTTACAAACCAATTCCTGTGCTTCGATTTCATTGCTAAAGAGTCGATTTTGCTCAGGGCATGTTGAGATAAGAAGTAATGAAAGTAGTAGTAATTTAGTACATATTTCAATAAACTCTTCCCTCACACTCATCCAAACCTCACTGCTAGGATATGACATTGGAAGACTACAGTTATTGCAGAGATTTACTTAGACTGTCAGATGACACTAAGACTCAGCTTTGGCAAGGAACAAATTGCACGTCCAACTGTATAAGTATTCCATCCATTAAAAAAATATATAAAACTTCCTTTTCTGTGCATTTAAATAGAGGACAACATCCTTCCTGAGAGTATCTCTCAAGGTGGGGATGCTGATCCCTAAGACTATAACTAATAACTGAAACCCTGTAAACCCTGTGTTTCTGGAACTGCAGTTTTTTTCTGGAAATCAATCCATTTTCTCCTGAAATCCCTCTGCCTTGCAGCTAACATCATATGGTTGCCTTGCTCTTCTGGAATAGTAAGTGGAAGGAAGACAGCTTCTTAAAAATCATACCTAAGGAAACCAGATGTGCAGGAAAAAGTTTGTCAGAGGTGTTCAACAAGGGGTGACTTATCTATCGAGAGCACTTGAACTTCTTCATGAAGGTCAGACTCCAGAGTGCTTTTCCATGGAGACTCATCTGAGTTTAGTATGCAGCAGCAGTTGATGATGATTAGTTTCATTTCTTCACACAGAATGACTAAACATCAGAATTTAACACATGCACATTGATTAAGTTCCTTTTGATTCACTGAGTTAGTATTTTTCGTAGCGGTGCTGGCAGTTATTTTGTTATCAGTGCTTCTGAAAGATCAATGATCTCAAAAAGTATGGCATCAGATGACACTTTCTTGTTTCCCACTGTCTCTTACAAAACTGGCAGTCTTTTTAAACATGGCAGTAGCTGTACCTATACACTCTTACGCACTGAAGATAATCCAGTATTTCACTACTCAAACTCCTTAAAAAAAGTAGGGATTTCTTCACTAGTCATTTGACTACTTCCTTTAAAAATGTTGCGTTATTTATTCCTTCACATTCTTCTATAAATCTCAGTTGGTAAGTAACTTGAACCATGTTTGAAATTCTTACTGATTCATTCATGGGCGGTATAGACCTTACTTTTCCTTTTCGTATACAGTTTATTGTCTTGTCTTCTCTAAGTTTACTCTTCTTTTGGGGAGGGTCTTATGCTTCATCTACTTTGCTACACTTTTTCCTGAAAAAAGTTTCAAAAATGTGTGATACCACCTTGCAATGGGTTGACCCTGACTGGATGCCAGTTGCCCACCAAAGCTGCTCTATTATTCCCCTCCTCAGCTGGGCAGGGGAGAGAAAATATAACAAAAGGCTTGTGGGAGAGATCACTCAGCAAATACCTTCATGGGCAAAGCAGACTTGACTCGAGGAAATTAATTTAATTTATTACCAATCAAATCAAAGTAGGATAATGAAAAATAAAACCAAATCTTAAAAACACCCTATCCCTCCACCCCTCCCTTCTTCCCAGCCTCAACTTCATTCCTGATTTTCTCTCCCTCCTCTCCCCAAGCAGCACAGGGGGACGGGGAATGGGAGTTGCAGTCAGTTCATCACACGTTGTCTCTGCTGCTCCTTCCTCTTCAGTGGGAGGACTCCTCCCACTCTTCCCCTGCTCCAGTGTGGGGTTCCTCCCACGGGAGATAGTCCTCCATGCACTGCTCCAACATGAGTCCTTCCCACAGGCTACAGTTCTTCACAAACTGCTCCAGCATGGGTCCCTTCCATTGGGTGTAGTCCTTCAGGAACAGTCTGCTCCAGTGTGGGTGCCCTATGGGGTCACAAGTCCTGCCAGGACCCTGCTCCAGCATGGGCTTCCCAGAGGGTCACAGCCTCCTTCAGGCATCCACCTGCTCTGGCATGGGGTCCTCCACAGGCTGCAGGTGGATATCTGCTCCAGCGTTAACATCCATGGCCTGCAAGAGGACAGCCTGCCTCAACATGGTCTTCCCCATGGGCTGCCAGGGAATCTCTGCTCTGGTGCCTAGAGCACCTCCTCCCCTTCCTTCTTCACTGACCTGGGTGTCTGCAGAGTTGTTGCTCTCACATATTCTTACTCCTCTTTCTGGCTGCAATTGCTGGAGTTGCGCAGGTTTTTCCCCCTTCTTAAATATGCTATCCCAGAGGTGCTACCACAATCACTGATGAGCTTGGCCTTGGGCAGCAGCAGGTCCATGTTGGAGCTGGCTGGCATTGGCTCTATTGGACACAGGGGAAGCTCCTAGCAGCTTCTCACAGAAGCCCTCTTGATACACCTTGCCACACAAACCCAATACACACCTTAATGATATATATTTCTCCAAGTGCAGGGCCCTTTCTCCATACAACTATACAGATTGAGAGACTCAAAGAATAATTTAAATTGAAAGGGCCCTTTTAATTCATATGCTCTATTTCCCGCTCAAAGTGGGACCGGTTGTGTTGTTACATCAGGTTGCTTACAGCCTTGTACAATTAAATGTTTAATATCTCCAAGGACTGAGATGCCTCTCTGGGCAAACTGTGAGTGTTTGACCAACTTCATGGTAAAAAAATGTCCCCTTATATTTCACTGGAGTTTCCTAATTTGCTGGTTGTGATCATTGTCTCTTGTCTTTCTGATGCATACCTTTGAGAAGAGTCTGGCTCCATCTTCTCTATATCCACTTGCTAGGTATTGGAGACAGCAACGACATCTCCCCTGAGCCTTCACTCAAGGTCGATAAAACAGTCTCCCTTAACTTCTTCTCATTCATACATGCTGTGGTCCAGCCCCCAAATCTGCTTCATGGCCCTTGTGGACTCACTCCAGAATGCAAGTCTTACTGGGGAGACCAAAAATGGGAACAATACCCTGGATACTTGACAGATACCAAAGACAGGGGGAAAAAGCACTTCTCTCAAGCTGGCAAGGGGTGCTCACTACACCCTTGCTATTAAGCAAGCCTGTTGTTCATCAACCTCCCCCCATATTTTACTGCAAAGTCCCTGTATTACTGTGTGTATGTAATGGCATCAAAGATGTCTTTGAGAAGATTTTTTAGCTTAGTAGACTTCATCAGGAAACTCCCTGGTCTGGTACGGTGCACTGATTATTACCTGCTGCTGGTTATGCAACTTGGAAGTGGTGAGGTTGTGGACAGAAGTCTAAAGGCAATTAAAAAGGACTTTAGGGCCCTGGGACAACTAGTTGAAGGTTCTGGTTCACAGGTAGTTTTTTCCTCAATGCCTTCAGGGGTAGGGAGGGAAAGGAACAGGAAGATAGAACTGATTAACACGTGGCTCAGAGGCTGGTGCCATTGGTGGAGTTTTGGTTTTTTTGATCACGGGGATGTCTATATGGCACCGGGCCTACTGGCAACAGATGGGGTACACCTGTCTCAGCAGGGCAAAAGGATCCTGGGGCAAGAATTAGCAGGGCTCATTGAAAGAGCTTTAAACTAAATTGGAAGGGGGAAGGGGATGTAACCGGGCCTGCTAGAAATAAGCCCAGGGGAAACATGCCAGGGTTTGCAGGATTGTGAGCTAACGAGGACCCTTGTTATTCTGTCCTAGTGGAGGTAGGGGCTGGAGATACACGGGACAGTAAAGATGGAAGGGTTATTGATGGGTTAGAAGCCATGGAAAAACCTGAGATCAGTCAGGCAGGAACCAGGGCTTCCACCCACAAAGAACTGTCGGGAACATTAGCCCAACTGAAGTGCATCTATGCTAATGTACGTAGCATGGGCAGCAACCAGGAGGAGCTAGAAGCCATGGTGCACCAGGAAAACTATGATATACTAGCCATCACAGAAACATAGTGGGACACCTCATGTGACTGGGGTGCCATAATCTATGGCTACAAGCTCTTCAGAAGGGATACACAAGGAAGGAGAGGTGGTGGGGTGGCCCTGTGTGTTAGGGACTGTTATGAATGTATAGAACTCAGTCATAGCAATGATACGGTTGAGTGTCTATGGCTCAGAATCAGAGGGAAGGCCAACAAGGCTGATGTTGTGGTGGGGCTCTGTTATAGACCACCCAATCAGGCCAGAGAGGTAGATGAAACTTTCTATAAGCAGCTGGGAGAAGTCTTGCGATCACTTGCCCTTGTTCTTATTGGGCACTTCAACTTCCCAGATGTCTGCTGGAAATACAACACAGCAGAGAGGGAACAGTCCCGGAGGTTCCTAGAGTGTGTCGAGGACAACTTCCTTACTCAGCTGGTGAGTGAACCTACCAGGGAAGGTGCTCTGCTGTGGACCTGCTCTTTGTGAGCAGAGAAGGTCTGGTGGGTGATGTGACGGTGGGAGGGCACAGCGATCACGAAATGATTGAGTTCTGCATTCTTAGAGAAGTAAGGAGGGAGGGCAGCAGAACTGCCGCCTTGGACTTCCAAAGGGCAGACTTTGACTTGTTTAGGAGACTGATTGACAGAGTCCCTTGGGAGGCAGTCCTGAAGGGCGTAGGAGTCCAGGAAGGCTGGACGCTCTTTAGGAAGGAAGTCTTAAAGGCGCAGAATCCAGCCATCCCCATGTGCTGTAAGTCATGCCAGCAGCAAAGAAGACCGGCCTGGCTGAACAGAGAGGTTTGGCTACAGCTCAGGGAAAAATGGAGAGTCTGTGGCCTCTGGAAGAAAGGGCAGGCCGCACACGATGACTACAGAGATGCTGTGAGGCTATGCAGGGAGAAAATTAGAAAGTCCAAAGCCCAGCTTGACATTAATCTGGCTTCTCCTGTAAAGGACAACAAGAAATCTTTCTATAGATACATTAGCAGCAAAAGAAGGGCCAGGGAGAGCATCCATCCTCTATTAGATGCAGGAGGAAACATGATGACTAAGGATGAGGAAAAGGTTGAGGTGTTTAATGCCTTCTTTGCCTCAGTTTTTAGTAATAGGACCAGTTGCACTCTGAGGATCCAACCCCCTGAGCTAGAAGCTAGAGACCGGGAGCAGAATGATTCTCCCCGCAATCCAGGAAGAAATGGTCAGTGACCTGCTGTGGCACATAGACATACACAAGTCTATGGGACCAGATGGAATCCACGCAGGAGTTCTGAGAGAGCTGGCAGAGGTGCTCACCAAGCCACTTTCCACCATTTTCCAACAGTCCTGGCTGACTGGGGAGGTCCCAGCAGATTGGAAACTAGCCAATGTAACACCCATCTATAAGAAGGGCCAGAAGGAGAATCCGGGAAACTACAGGCCTGTCAGTTTGACTTTGGTGATACGGAAGCTGATGGAGCAGATCGTCTTGAGAACCATTACGCAGTATGCGCAGGACAATCAGATCACCCAGCCCAGGCAACATAGGCTCATGAAAGGCAGGTCCTGCTTGACTAACCTGATCCCCTTCTACAACATGGCCACCCACTTAATGGATGAGGGAAAAGCTGTGCATGTTTTCTATCTGGACTTTAGTAAAGCCTTTGACACCGTTTCCCACGGCATTCTCCTGGAGAAACTGGCTGCTCATGGCTTGGATGGGTGTACTCTTCACTGGGTCAAAAACTGGCTGGAAGGACGGGCCCAGAGAGTGGCGGTGAATGGAGTTAACTCCAGCTGGCGGCCGGTCACGAGTAGTGTCCCCCAGGGCTCAGTACTGGGGCCAGTCCTGTTTAACATCTTTATTAATGATCTGGATGAGGGGATCGAGTGCACCTTCAGTAAGTTTGCAGATGACACCAAGCTGGGTGGAAGTGTTGATCTGCCTGAGGGTAGGGAGGTTCTGCTGAGGGATTTAGACAGGCTAGATCGATGGGCCAAGGCATACTGTAAGAGTTTCAATAAGGCCAAATGCCGGGTCGTACACTTTGGCCTCAACAACCCCCACCAACACTACAGGCTTGGGGAGGAGCGGCTGGAAAGCTGCTCAGCAGAGAGGGACCTGGGGGTGTTGATTGACAGCTGGCTGAACATGAGCCAGCAGTGTGCCCAGGTGGCCAAGAAGGCCAAAGGCATCCTGGCCTGTATCAGGAATAGTGCAGCCAGTAGGACCAGGGAGGTGATTTTACCCCTGTACTCGACACTGGTGAGGCCACATCTTGAGTACTGTGTTGTTTTGGGCCCCTCACCACAAGAAGGACATTGAGGCACTGAAGCATATCCAAAGGGCAAGGAAACTGGTGAGGGTTCTGGAGCACGTGTCTTATGAGGAGCGGCTGAGGGAACTGGAGTTGTTTAGCCTGGAGAAAAGGAGGCTGACGGGAGACCTTATCGCTCTCTACAACTATCTGAAAGGAGGTTGCAGAGAGGTGGGAGTCGACCTGTTCTGTCAACTAACAGGTGATAGAACAATGGTTTCAAGTTGCGCCAAAGGAAGTTTAGATTGGACATTAGGAAGAATTTCTTTACTGAAAGGGTCATCAGGCATTAGAACGTGTTCCCCAGGGTAGTGGTGGAGTCCCCATCCCTGGAGGTATTTAAGGGTTGTGTGGATATAGTGCTTAGGTACATGGTTTAGTGGTGGGTGTTCATGTAGGTTAATGATTGGACTAGATGATCTTACAAGTCTTTTCCAATCTAGGAGATTCTGTGATTCTGTCAATACAGATTTTCAAGTTTTGGTGGAAACATTGCCTTGGTCTGACTATGCAGTCAGCTGCTTCACTTCCAAGTGTTTTAACTGTTCATAGAGTATCACAGTATCATTAGTAAAAAAACGAAACATAACACACTGAATCTGAGATTTGTCAGAAGTTTTGACAAGGCTCATAAATCCAGCCTTGATGCACCTTTAACTCTACTGTCTGTTTAGCAATTAGATTTCATTCTGTGAAACTCTGTTTTTTAAGTGTAAAGTAACAGTTCTATCATTTCTTTCAGTTACAAAATAAAATCCACTAGATTCACAATAGTAGAATGGTATTTAAATACAAAACACAAGAATCACGTTAATATGAATGAACACCATTCTTCCAAAAGAAGCAGTGTTCATCATGAAATTCACAGATGTTAATTTACACACAGCTAACAAACCAGAATCACTCTTAACCAGTCTGTCATTGTTCTAGTCTCTTAGTGAAAACTGACCTCTACTTTCCTTATTGCATTCTCCCTCACTTAACACCTTCTTCTACACGAGGAAGTTACTTGTCAGTCAAGAAAGTGCAAGTTATTCCAATGGAATACAACCCTCTGTGATGGAGGAGAATAGGAATTGACAACCATATTTTTTTTTTGTGACTAGGAGGACACTGTACACTCTCTTTACTGAAAGGATGAAGAGACCTGTGCATGCACACAATTATGTTAAGTGCCCCAGAACTTCACCTCACCAGTCAAATACTTCTTCAGGAGAAAACAGATTATTAATGGCACTCCCTTCTCAGATGCCACTTCTTCAAACCAACAACCCATCTGTTAGACCTCTATCTACAACATGACTGTGCCATGGAAAAGTGTGTCCTGACATGGGGTGAGGTAGGAAACACCTCCTCATTCTTTCCATCCTCAACACCATATTTTTGCTTTGAAATGAGGATGGGACAACTGGGAAGAGGGCAACAAATCATATCTGATCTGACACAACACTTCACCTTTTGCCTGAGAAATGAGCCACACATCACCAGCTGAGGGTGTCAAGTTCAGTAGATAGGATTCTCAATTTACAGGCAGAACAGCTTGATTTAAGTCTGTTGGCTCATGGCTTCAAAACGCAAATGAGTTACTGCAGGGTAACATGCTACTGCATATCGGCAGCTTCACAGTAGCTGTCTGAGTGTGTGTATGTAGCTCACAGCAAATGTGAAATCACTTAAGACATCTCAGATCTCCTTCACAGTTCAGAAGGATACAGGGAGATGCTGTTTCTGACTCTGTGGTTAGCTAGTACATTTACTTGGAAAGCACAGATGTAGTTGCTAATTCTTCCTCCTACCTACTTTTGAGCAGGTCCAGGTATATTCCTGGATCTGAGAAACCAACTCATCTCCAAAAATAAAGTTAGCATAATCTTGGAAGAAGGCATATACTCATAGGATATATCAATCAAGGACTCTCAGAGAAATGCACATATGTGCATTTAGCCCAGATTTTGGAGTTCTCATATCACTGATAAAGAAACAGAAAGCCAGAAGAGCTGAAAGAGGATTTCATCATCATTTTCTTTTATCAGCAAAGTAGTCAATTTTATATCAATGCTGTGATAATAGCTCGCTTAGCTCAAGCTTTGAGTTGGCTACATTTGCTTTTCTTTTCTTTCTCTTTTGCTTGCTGTTCAGGAGCATTAACACCAGGAGAAATATAGCACTCAGGTCTATAAACAGAAGTAAGAAAAAAGCTCAAGGAGCTAGCATGGGCTTGTTGAGTATTCTTAAAGGATTAGTATTGTGCGAACAATTAATGGGTTCACTACAGAACAGAACTGATCAAGGTTACATTCTGACACCATTGTTATTGGTTCTAGCAAATTATTGGATACCAAGGAAAGAATAGTAATTTGCAACAATTTACTTCTTATTGATGTTTTAAATTGTGTGTAACTCCCGCATAGAGAGAGCAATACACAAGGTAAGGAGGCACTAATTATTCCATTGCAGTCTCTTTAACAAAAATACCTTTTCTCATTTTAGAAGAAAGGACAAAAAAAATAAAAGTGGTTTTCTTTTGAGAGAAACTTTATAGCATTAATATAACTATGTGAATGGAAGAATGAAAAGGATCAGATAAAGATGTTGATTCTTGTTTATCTGAGTATAAATACAGACTAACACCAATTGGTATTGGCTTCATGTGCTTTATTTTTTATATATACTGGCTAATGAGTAGGCAGAATGGGTTATACTTTTCAGTTTCACCAGATTAGGGGTGAGGTAAAGGTTTATATGTTAGAAAGGGCATGCCAACACAACCTGTCATGGTAAGTGTCTGCTACAGATGGATGAAGAAGTGTACAAAGCCTTCTTTAGATGACTGGGAGTTGCCTCATGATTGCAGGCTCTGGTATACATGGGGAAACTTAAACACCCTGTTGTCTTCTGGAAGGGCAAGATAGCTGTCTGGAAGCAGTCCAAGAGACCCCTGGAGTGTGTCAAAGATTGTTTCTTGCTGCAGGTGATAGATGAACTAATGCTTATCAGATAATCTGCTGGATCTGTTACTCACAAACAAAGAAGATGCAAAGACTGAAGGTGACTTTGGCAGCAGTGAAGGTGAGATTGTAGACTTTAACATCCTGAGAGAAACTTCAAGCCAAATAATTGAAATATATGGACTCTAGGATCCAGGCTCGGTTTGTTGAAGGATCTGCTTGGCCAGATTCCATGAAAAACTGCTCTGTAGGGCAAAGGGGTCAGGATAGACAGTTGATCTTCAAGGACAGTCTCCTTTAAGCACAAAAATGGTCCATCCTGATGTGTAGGAAGTTATGAAAGTGCAGCAGAAGGCTGTCTAGATGAACAGAGAACTCTGAACTTACCTTGAACGCAAAAAAAAAAAAGGTGGGGGGAGAGGATGCACAGAAGGAGAGAGCAGAAAAAGGCTGCCCAGAAGAAGTGCAGAAGCATTGCTCAAGCATGCAGGGATGAAGTTACAAAAGCTAAAGCTCAGATGGAAGTGAATCTAGAGAGGGATTTCAAGACCATAAAAAAAGCTTCTGTAATTATATCACTAGCAAAATAAAACCAAGAAGAGTGTGAGCGCAGTGGTTCACACTGCTCAGTGGACCTACTGAGTGGCAAAGGCTGTGGGTAAAGTCAAGGTACTGAAAGTCTTTCTTACTTCAGTTATTACTGGTAAGATCTGCCTTCTGGTCCCCCAGGTCCAAAATCTCCAGACAGAAATACAAGAATATGCAGTATATAACTTCTGTACAATGAGGCAAATCCCTTCCAGAAATGCAAAACCAACTGGGCGTGAACATGCCAGCTGGGCAGTTTATACACAATGCATTGAATACCGTATGATCCACCAGTTTTACAGCATGGCTGCAAAACAACTGCATCACCACAGACCTGATAAGTTCAGTGCTTCAGAAATAACATTTGTTGCATATGGCTATGCAAAATGAATTTGTTCAGCCTACCAGAAATCTTAAATAAACTTTAGCAAACTTGCCTTACTGTCTTTCAGTAGAAGGATGAGATTAATTTGCCCAAACACTGACATCTAATACCATTTGAGATACCTTACGCTGTCCGAAATATCAACACTCGGTTGGCAGATATGACACACTGCTTTAGATAAACCTATGTCCTTCTGAAGGTCAGATTGAGTACTTGAGGGACTCTAAAATTACACTAGATATGATTTAAGCCGTTTAGGTAAATGAATCCAGCCCTTTTGCACTTAGCTTTCAAGCCAAAAGACATGGACTCAGCTCTGCCAGCTTCACATTACTGTAGCAAGAATATTACAATACTATCTTTCTGGTTTCCTTAAACTGTAATTGAAGATACACATTAGGAACATTACTGTCAATAAGTACTCCTAAGATAAAATTAAAAAAGGCTTAGGAAAAAACTTTAGCCCTAAGGGTCTTTCTCAACAAGTCAACCAGCTGCCAATTTTGAAAGAATTCTTCAATATGCATTTTTGCTATCTATCTCTTCAAGCATAGCTATTTTCTTTAGGAATACTTGCCACCTTATCTACTTTCCAAGTCCAAAAGTAATCCACTTGAAAATGCGGATGTTATACCTTTGAGGTCTTATGTGACTAGTTCCAAGTTGTAACATGCTTACATTGTGCCTTTGCAAGCACTCTGAGCTACACATGAAAAACTAGGTTTGCATTAGATGAATGCTCCCGTGCTATATTTGAGAATGAGACATCTGTGGAGGAATTACAGGTTTTTTTTGATGCTGAATTTTTAAGCTTTTGTTTCCAGGGCTTTAAAAATGTGTTTCAGCACCTGGATGCGAGATATCTTTTGAAATCCAGGAAGGATCTTGTTACCTGCTAGGTTTAATTTAAGAATCTGGGGACATCATTAAGGACAAATCTGTTTTCTTGTTCATCTGTGCACCAACTTTCAGTAATTTCATCAAAAGCAGCTGCCACTTTTTTATGAGCACTTATTTCCCAAGCCTGTAAAACATTTCTGATCTTTGGCCCCTGCTTTGAGAGGACTCTCTATCTACCAATCTATATCTTTCCACTCCTTCCTGAAGGTTTACTTGTTTTCTGGTATCAAAGATTTGGTGGTAGTGAAACTCAGGAAAAATCAGACCATGCCAGTTCAGGATGTCTTGTCTTTTATGAGATTAACCAGTGAAAGAAAGCTTCTGCCTCCAGCTACATTGGAAATAAACCCAGTCAAGTTCATTTGGAAAGAACTGATGTTAAAACCTTCTCTTGTTCTTCAAGATTTCCATGCTCAAAGGGTTAGTGGCACCAAAAGCCGTAGGTGTCTGCTGGAGATCTTGCTTTCAACAGGGAAACAGTAAACAAAAGGCTACTCTGTTCTTTTTGTCCTACCCCCACAGAGTTTGTCTGTCACCTCGGTTCAGAATTAGAGTTCTTCCTTTACTTGCAGCATCTTTGTCTTTCTTATCCAGCATAATGTTGTCCAAATGAGACTTGCTTTATCCTGCACCCCTGGGGTGGGTACTCACACTGTTGCCAGAACATTGTTAACTTTTTCAGATATGGCTTATCTGGATAATGTGCACAAGATGACGTTGCTCTCAGTGGACTAAAAATATTTTGCAAGCTAGTGAGAATGTTAAAGAAAAAACCCCAGAAACTACAATGGAGATAGTTCCAATATGAAAGATGTTTTAGAGCAGATTCTTTTTTTTTCACCTGGACCAGAGAAACCTACTGTGAAGTGCATTAATGAAAATACAAAAGCATCCATGTAAGCTTGTTTTCACTTGCAATACATGGAAAACATATATTGTTAAGATTGTTTAGTAAAGTCGTAACTATTCACTTAAGTGAGAGGAGGAAATATTTTTAATGTCTAAGAGAACCGTGAACTGATGCCTGATGGTAGGAAATGCACACTTGTCTTCTACTCTTCCCTGCTCCTCCACACCTAGCAAAAAACCCATGAGATTCACAGCAATATTTGACTTGCAAAATTCTTCTTAGACTTGATTTACAAAGGTCCATGATTTTGCTTTCAAAAGTATTTTTAAAATTGGACCAACTAACTCACCTTATGATGAATACTTTCCAATAAAATTTAAAAACTGTTGTATTAGCAAAGTTTAGGCTGGAGGGTTTCTTTTTATGTGGACTGTAGGACTTAAAATTCACATTTAAAAATCAGCAACAAGTTCTCCTGTGAAAAGGCCACTGTTAGAGCCAAATAATGACAAATGTGTCAACACAGACACATGTAAGGGTACAGTCAAGGGGATCAAAGCATGATCATAATACTAAGCACATATTTAAACACATTTTTGAAATATAACAAAATTTTTGCATGTTTTGCTCACAGCCAGTATTATAAGTTTCAGAAAATTTTGTAATATCTTAGGAATTTCCACAAAAAAACAGAACTCAGAGAAGTAACATCTAACTCAGGGTGATTCACTGATGAGTAACAAATTACACAGGAGCTGTAAACAATGCAAAGTAACTCTGGAATATCGATATCGCTTTTAAACATTATAGTGAAAGCTGAAAAAAAACCCTAACCCCACAAAACAGTTATACCAGCAGAACATAAGGTTAATGAAACCTCCTGTCTCAGACACCAGGATCGTGAGTTTAGTCACTAAGAAAATATAAGACATGATATACAAAAAGCACAGGGTAACTGCTGAAGGAGAGAAAGAAACGATAGAATTACTTTAAAAAAGAAAAAATAAAAAGGAAAAGCCTCCAAATCCTAAGATTATGATCCTTTATATAACATAATAATTAGGGGAAGAAATACTGTTATAAATATTATCGGTGAGCACTATTGCAAAAGTGTTGCTGTAACATTATGTATATATACGAAGCCAGAAATACAAACCATATGATATTAGGTTAAAGTAATTGGAAAGCTGTAAATTTGGTACTGTGGAGATGGGATTTAGAAGCAACAGTTTTTCCTTTCAGCTCAGCCCCACTGACCCTCAACAAATCATTTCAGCTCACTGGTCCCTGCTTCTCAATCTATAAAATAGAAATACTGGTATTTATCTTCTTTCATAAATCACTTGAACATGAGTAGATGCGAAGTTCTTTGTATTAGTTACATATACTGTATATATATAAGTATACATATATATATGTATATATACACACATATATATGTATATTAAAGGGTGTTTATTATGTTTACCCATGTCTGAGTTAAAGAATTCCTTCTCAGCAGAGCTAGAAGACTGAACCTACAGATTCCAGTTCTGGACAACTATTTGCAAACACACGGGCTAACATGTTGCATCCCATGATTTAAGGGGTCTGTGCTTCTCAAGACCCAGTCTTCCTCAGAAAAAAAAGTACAGACAAAACCAGCAGGACTAATTCCTACAGGACTGTAAAGTTCATCTATGCTACACATTTCACCAAGATGAAGAAATACAAGGCAGCTTGGACATGGGAAGAATTTTCCTCGCAGTAGTAACAGTGTTCATTTTCACTCTAACTGAACTAAATTGCTTTTCAGTTCATCAGACTAAAATATCCTGCGCAGAGCACTGTTAATTTCATGTCAAAAATTCTTCCAGCTTAAACCACAGCACAGACTATCAGATCAATCTGCTGTACTGTGACCACCCTGCTTGACTTCCATGGATAGCTCTTCTGAACTATTCCTTCTTTCATGCTATTCTGCCCTTTACCTCCGAGACAAAGAGTACCAGAGCTTGCTATGGAAGTCACACACTAGACCCCAAACCAATTGCTGATCAGCCTTTTACCAGATGGAATAATCTGAAACATTTTTAGAAAAATAACTTTTTAACATAAAAGACATGTAATACCATTTAGCATTTTTACATTACATGAAAAGCCTTGTCTACATAATCATGCTGCAGCACTGGCCAGTTACTGGTGGCTACAAAGACTCCAGGGGTAGCAAGACCCTTTAGAGTATTCACAGAAAAGGATTTTATGATGCATGATTTTCCTATTATATAGTTAGACTATCAAGATCCCCCCAAAAGTCACTATAAAAAATAAAAAGAGGAGGGCTCAATATCAACATATTCTGGAAGGAAAATTGTACTCTTTATACAGCAAACAGCACAAGTTTTGTCAGCCTTTGATAGATTTAACTCGTGTGACCAACATTTTCACATGGCAGATGCTAAAATATGCAATTTTCATATTGGCAGTCCTACAATTCTTCTGCAGCAGTCTTATCTCGTATGTATTCTGCCCATACACATATATGGTTACATTTTGTCCCCTTGAGCCACTATAAGCATTCTAGTGACTATCTAGAAATATTAGGTTTGCCAATCTTTATTTTTCTTAATCCTCTAGTGAGGTGTGATCTAGTCATCTGGCTTTTGTTTGAGCTTCCTCAAGATTTATTCAGATCAAATCTTTTGTGTGAATTACCTGCAGGAGCTAGATAAGCAACATGTATCTTTTTCATTGGTGCAGGGAAGTTTGAAAGTATATTCCTGACGTAAAGCATTACTGATCAGTTAAAAATATAAGAATTAGAAAAGTCATTAATATAGTTAATGATCCTTAATTGCATAATGGAATGCCTGTTACATGATTCTTTAAGTGTCTCAGCATTTCCATGCATTATTGATAGCCAATTAGGTATAGACAAAAGAGCTGGTAGAACTATTTGCAGCAAACAATTTATTTGATAAATTTAGCCTTTCTTTCTGTTTTTGAATTACTTATAAGCAGGCTTTGACTTTGACAAATTCCATTGTTACTTGAAGTAAGTATTTTAAGCAAGGGTCTTCCAGTCTATGCTCTGATTGGAAACTATTTTACATACTATTGTTTTCTAGGTATGAGTTATTTCTCCCAAACAATATTTAACTCTTCAGTCTGGTTCATATTCTCTTCCTTCACTGGATGAATATCAAACTCAGACTCTTCCCGATTCCTCCTTCTCCTTCAAGACTGGACTCATCCAGCCTAGGCCAACCACAGAGCTTGACTTTACAGTGGATTCGTCCTCTAGGTTTCTTTATCCAAAACAGCATGAAAAACAAAAGGTGTTATCATCCTACGAAATAAATAAAACAATTTTCCAACAGCTGGAATCCAAAGAATAGAAGTCATGGGTCTCCATCATTTGAATCTAGCCAGAAGCTATACATTTTACCATTTAGTCTCCTGTTGCCTGCTGTGTCCCCCTCCATTAAGTTTTTAATTGCTCAGTTTACTTACATACTAAATACAGACATCTTTCAACGATTTACAGCATCATGCATTCATTCCTGAAAAAATTATTTGTTTGGAGATATTATGGTGTATGGAATATGGAGATATGGCGTGTAGGCTCACATCAGTCCTTTGAGGGACTACAAAAGTCCAGTTCATTAGTCTAAAATGTTGTTGCTTATCAGTCACATTATTAAATTTCTATAACTTGCACAACTACAAAAATCAGAGCCAACATTTTTTTAGGCTTTCAGAAGATTGTTCCAGCCAAGAGGTATTTATCAGTTGAGTTTCAGTTGATGGAATTAAGCTCAGATGTTCAACACAGTCACTTTTCACTGAGACAAACTGAATTTTCTTTTAAGGATAGCCAGATCTGGTAGGCCAAGACTTAGAAGGTTTTCCCCTTCCTTTTCTGGCAGTCATGGCTACCATTCTTCCCAGCTCCCATGCAGAGTGGCAGAGCATGTATTCCCAGTAGGCAGATACACCCACTGAAGACATGGCCAGTTGGGTTTTGAATATCTCCAAGGATGAAGACTCCACAACATCTCTGAACAAACTGTTCCATTGTTTGACAACCTGCACAGTAAAAAAAAAAAATAATAATTTCTTGTGTTTAAACAAAGATTCTGTATTTAATTTTGTGCCCATTGCATCTTGTCTTTCATTTAGGCACCACTGAGAAAAGTCTGGCTCCACCTTCCTTACTCCTCTCATCAGGTATTTACACACATTGAGAAGATTCCCCTCAGACTTCTCTGTTCCAGGCTTACATTCCCAGCTTTCTCAGCCTCTCCTTGCATGTCAGATATTCCAGTCTCTTAATCGTTTTCATGGTACTGCTCTTGACTCGCTCCAGTATCTCCATCTCTCTTTAATACTAGAGAGCCCAGAAACGGACACAGAATTAAGATGTTGCCTCCCTAGTGCTGGGTAGAGAAGGATCACCTCCCTTGACCTGCTGGTGATACTACACCTAATGCAGCCCATCAGGCTGTTGGTCATCTTTGCCACAAGAGCACACTGTTGGCTAACAGTCAACCTCTTGCAGGATCCCATGGTCTTTTCAGCAAAGCCATTTTCCAGGTTCTGGTTACATCTTTCCTGGTGTATGGGATTATTCATACAGAGGTTGTCATGGTTTAACCCCAGCCAGCAACTAAGCACCACACAGCCACTCGCTTACTCTCCCCTGGTGGGATGGGAGAGAGAATGGGAAGGGTAAAAGTGGAAAACTCATGGAATGAGATAAGGACAGCTTCTCTGCACAACCTATTCCAGTGCATCATGACCCTCACAGTGCAAAATTTCTTCTTGTTATCTAACCTAAATCTACCCTCTTCCAGTTCAAAGGAATTACCTCTCGTCCTATCACTACACGCCCTCGTAAAAAGTCCCTCTCCAGCCTTCTTGTAGGCCTCCTTCAGATACTGGAAAGCTGCTATAAAGTGTCCCTGGAGCCTTCTCTTTTCCAGGCTGAACAACCCCAACTCTCTCAGCCTGCCCTCATAGGAGAGGTGTTCCAGCCCTCTGATCATCTTCGTGGCCTTCCTCCAGACTCCTTCCAACATGTCCATGTCCTTCTCATGTTGGGGCTCCAGAGCTGGATGCAGAAGTCCAGGTGGGATCTCACAAGAGCAGAGTAGAGGGGCAGAATCACCTCCCTTGACCTGCTGGCCACACTTTTGATGCAGCCCAGGATGTGGTTGGCTTTTTGGGCCTTCTCCTCAGGGCTGCTTTCAAACCACTCTCTGTCCAGCCTTTATTTGTGCTTGGGATTTTCCTGACCCAGTTGCAGGACCTTATACTTGGCCTTGTTGAACATCACAAGGTTTGCACAGGCCCACCTCTCAAGCCTTCTTCCCCCAGCTTTATATTGCTGAGCATGACATCATATGGTATGGAATATTCCTTTGGTCAGCTGGGGTCAGCTGTCCTGGATGTGTCCCCTCTCAACTTCTTGTGCGCCCCCAGCCTACTTGCTAGTGGGGTCCGGTGAGAAGAAAAGCTCTTCACTCTGTGTACACACTGCTCAGCAATAGTGAAAACTTCCCTGTGTTAGCAACACTGTTTTCAGCACAAATCCAAACCATAGCCCCATGCCAGCTACTATGAAGAAAAATAACTCCATACCAGCCAAAACCAGCACACAGGGGAGGACTTGGCATTTCCCCTCTGTCAAACTCCACAAAATTCCTGTCAGCGTTAAGGGATATCAGTACACTAAAAGGATGAGCAGAAACTCAACCAGGGTCCTTCAGCAATAGCTTTATTCATAATCCGTCCTCTGTGCCTTAGATGAGCTGCAACTTGCCTGGATGTTTGTCCATTCACATTGCATGGGTGGTGTCACCAGATTTGTATAGGCTAGTTGTGCTGGGAAGGCTCTTAAGCAGTCCGCATGTTGGGTCCTTGCGGGGTCCACTCCCGTAACTTTAGAGAAATTAATCTAATACTGTTATCTTTATCTCTATGACTGTTTTCTGTAAAGGTCATTTTAGGGCTAAAGTATAGCTCATTCTTAATTCTGGTGGATAAAAGCAGCTAATTTAAAGAGAAAATACGAAAATGAATGAGCCTTTAAAAAAACCAACATATTTTCAGTTTTGTTGCAAAGTTACATATCAGCTATTCTATTTTTAAAAAAGTGCACCAGGCTAACTACTAATGAATTAAAATAAGAATCATTTTCATTTTCCTCCAAGATCTCCTCCAAACTACTTGAGATGTGTTTAATAAAATTCTAAAAGTTATGTAACATCTATGAATAATATCTAAATAATACCCATGTCATCAGCTATGAAGAAGAATGAATACGAGTATTTAAAAAAAGGACCTTCGGTGTATGTATTAGAATTTGTCCTTCAGAAATTTTCAAGAGCAGATCTGCTACTAAGTAAGCTCTGTAATATCCACCAAGTGTTTCAGAATGAAGTATCTTGTATTTCCGTCTCCACGAAGGCATGTGATTGCAGCAGGCACAAAAGGTAGTTTTAATCAGAAGTCTATATCACAGAAACTTCAGCTATCTTCCCCCTTCTGCCCGCATCTTGAATAAACCTGTTATTGCAGCTTGAAATTTCAAGTGACAGCTAATTTAAGTACAGCTTCACCTTATGGTTTCCAAAAATTACAAACTACTGTTTAGATTTATTTGCTAAATCATGCTGCGGAACATTGTGCAAGACTATCCGTAAACCTGAAATGAAAAAGAGAATATGGTTTTAATTGAGTGACTTCAATTCTTTGTCCATTTTATTTTGTTCTTTCAGAGAGTGAACATAGCTGCAATATTCTATCAGAGCAACTGGTGACTCTACTTATAAGTTTCTTAAAATATTAAAATTTTGATCCACCATAGTCTAAATGTTGCCTTGTGAAGACAGGCAAAGTTCTGTGCCCTTGTCACTCACAAACAGAGATAAAAGAGAAGAAAACTCTCAAATGTAGCCAAACCCTAAAAATTCCACAAAATATAACTCACCTTTCCCTGCAATCGTTTAAACCATAACAGAAGAGAACAAACCTGTCTCAGACACTGTAGTAACCATTCAGCATAGGTATTTACTGAAAATAAGCCCAACTTACAAATCCATTGAAGCCTCTGTACCCATTCTGCGAGTTGATGAGTTACAAGAACTTTGTGAAACTACCGCTTCATCCCCTTTCAGAAAGGTGCATGTTGCTCTTTATAAACTAAGGGTGAGGAACAGAACTGCAACAGGAAGAGTAGGGTCCTGAGCAAACTGTGATGTATATATAATGTCAGCACCATTAGCTTTACCTGACATCTCTTATTCAGTGCACATGTTGTTGATTGACAGAGGCCCAACATGTTGATTCATGCTATTTAATTGCTAAGTCAATGCCTAAAAAGGTTACTGCCATCCATGATTTGATTGTTGATTAGGTTCCTGACTTTGCATACATTACCAAGGTCTGGCTGGATGACTCTGTAAAAGCATTATTGGTCCAGATGTTTTCTTTTGAATCTTGGCTCATCAACATTTGAGAAATGGCTAAAGCAGTGATACTACAAGGTTTTTAATAGAGCAGACAAAGCAATAATAGAAGGTAGAACTCAGCAAAGCTCAGACTTGAGGTAAGATGTGTGCTTTTAATGATAAAGAAAATTTATCCTAGGGGTAGACTGCAGAGTAGTAACTAGCAGACTAATTCAACATACCATTGACAGTCCCAACAAAAGGCATTCTCAGAGCTGCCTGTTTTGTGCTGAATTGTCCACAATGTAGCACAAACTAAAACAATGGCAATCAATGAGCACAATGTATTCCAGTACTGCAATCAGAAAACAAAAAAACCCGTTGCTTAGAATGAGATGCAATGTTATGTATTTTTTTTAATATAATTAGTGACCCTAGGAAAAATCCTCCCCTTCTAGAAGTCTAGAAACAATTGCTAATATATAAGGCTTAAATTCAGCAATCCACTTTTTCTCTGAAAAATAACTGAGATCGGGAGTAATGCAATAGTTTTACACTACACCTTGATTTACCAAATTCAGGTGAGTGAATCTAAAGTTAAGAACGTAAATGTTTGGTTTGACCGGGGAATTAACCATTTTGGAAAGAGTTAATTTGATTCCAGTTGTATTTAAGGGACAGATCAAATAAAGGATTTAGAACAAATCTTCTTGATATAATGCTGGTTCATGGAAACATATCAGAGCCAGTGCTAAACAAGCTATCTCAGGTATCAGAAGATACGTATTCCTCTTAGGTGAAGGTCCCATCTGGGGTACATTACACTGCCTCACCACAGGTGTTTGATTGGTAGTTCTGGACCCTGGTGATATTAATTTGCATAAATTCTGCTTAATTTGCTTAAATTTTGCTTGAGGTACAGGTGTATGTAAAGTGCTTTATGGAACAGAAGTAGATTTAAGCATGTGCTTTCATTATGTTGTTAATTACCATGAAAAGTATTCACTGAAATGCTTATGAACAATTAACTTTTGTATTGAGTAAACATCTTCTGCTACTGTGCTACATTTGTGCACTGTGCATGCATGATCATAGTATGTTTGGTGATGGTTACTGTGAGACTGTACAATACACACTGGGAAATTAGAAAGACAGTCAATATCATAAAGCTGAATATTATGCATTGCTAAGTGTTGTTATTGTTGCTGTTGCATATTTTTTAATATTTTTTCTACCCTTTCTTGTTTGCTTTTTTTTTTTTTAAAAAAAAAAGAAAATTCAAAAAGAGAGCCAGAAAAGTGAAGCAATTGCCCATGAAGCAATGCTCTTTTGCACTTATCCTTTTGATCAAAGTCACTTCTGGGCTTGTTGCTGTCCTTCTCAGTATCACCCTAGGTTTGACCGTGGTTACACAATTGTTCTACCTTATGAGCTTCAAGGTCAGCTCAAATTTAGCAAATTTTACTGGCTATGAGACAGAAAGAGAATTTCAAAATCATGCAAGTAGTATTTTGCCCTTTTGAGAGTGGTGGCCAACTCTTTTGTCTATTGTATTTAATACTCATACAATATACATTAATTCTATGGACTAGGCAATGTGTTCAGGAACTGTCAAAATGTCCATGGTTACTGAAGATATTCAGCCTTTCTGTTACCTGAAAAGTAGTGGCTGACCGGTATTTTTTCAGTTAAATCCTTCAGGCCATAAACTGCCCAGAGACACCTCTGAGAGTCTCCTGAGAATGCAACCCCACTGCTTGTGTATACAGGGAACAGTTGAGAGCAGAACAGTTCAGATAAACTGAGAGTAGTAGAAGGAAAAATTCCCTAAATTGCATTGCTGAATATATTTTCCTTTTCTTAAATTACAAATTCTACCCATTTACTTCAAAATGTTTGGCAAATTGCATGCCATTTCATTCTGGAAATGGCATTCAATGGATAGAACATGATTGTGCACATACGCCCAAATTCATGCAAGTAAATGTGAGGAAATTAATCTGCTTCAAAATGCTTTTACATATATATATATATTCTAAAAAAGATAATTCAGTGGAATATTTTGGATTTCATATGAATGGCTGAAAAAAGTTTTAATCCACCCACAGTATGAACTATTTTGATACCACTGTGTTGTTTCATGGGAGGGGATCTACTGGTTTATCCTGTTCTCATTTTCTACCAAAGTCCTCCAGTCTTCCTTGTAAGACATCTCACCCATGATACGCTATGACCCTCTCACAATTTTTTGTTATTATAATTCATTATAGGTCAGCACATTCAGATGGTGGACACAGGTAATGTAGGCTACTGGAATTCAGAACTACCTACCAGGAGGCACCTTCTAAGAAACAGAAGCAGCAGCGCATGAAATAACAAAATATTGTGGTGCTTTGATGGAAATCATATATTTCACCATTTTATGCCAATTTAGCCTTCAACAAAAAAAACCCAGACATTGATCATGAAGTACCCTTCTAATCAAAAGCTTTGCTTGGTATAATCACATCATTTCTGTTATTTTTTTACAAGTCCTGCGACAGCAATATATATTTGCATGCCACAGGGTGTACATAGATGATAGTATTAATCAGTAACAAAAATCATGTTTCTGATTTCATCCAGTTTCATACTTTTCAAAGGCTACTGTCACCAGCTAGTTGAAATTCTGCAGCTGTGGCTTTAGAATTCTCCCCTTACATTCCATTAAATCTCACTATAAGTGGCCTTTGTATATGCACGAGTGTTATATTAAAGTGAAAACGTTATTATCCATTTTTAAAACTGGTCATTAAAATTGGCTGCATTAACAGGCAAATGCAAATGAGATACTGGCAGTGAACATGTATTATCAGTAGGTCATAGTAAATAAACTTATGTGTTACCAATATATCCTCAAAATATTTCTGGCCTTCTCTTATCTTTGGCAGACTACACTTCATGTCTCACAACCTGGACGTTTCATTTCCCAAGGAGTTTCAATGCTTTTATGGAAGGTTCTGTCCTGACAGCAGCCTTCAGGTACTTCACAGGCACTACCTGTGAGTTACAAAGATTTTGGGTAAATCCAGCATCATTTCCCTTCTATACATCCACTGAAAAAAAAAAAAAAAAGAAAAAGGCCCTTTTGAATAGGATTGCTCAACGTATTCTGAAGGTTCTTCTCGCAACCCAAAGGTAGATATAGCTGGAAATTAAAACTGATATATTTACAAATGTTCCTCCAAAGCTGTAAATATATTCAATGCTGCTGAATTCAAAGCTTTCTGGTCACTTTAGCCCAGCCTCCACACTGTTGCAGTATAGTAGCAGCACATTTGCAGAAACCAGGTGTAAAAACTTCACAGGAAGACTTGAAGAGACTGAGATGACATCTAGGGAGGTATCGCGTCTTCAATGAGTTGGTTCTAACTGTAAAAGACAGGAAGTCACAACTCCCATCTTTTCAGCTGAGATCCAGACCTCAGGATACCCTGTTGTCAGAGTATTTTGTCTAAATTTCTTTATTCTGTCTCCTTTCTTGTGTTGGGTTTCCTTTTCCTCTGTCAGTGTTCTCCTAAGTGCTTTGTCGATCCAGAGCCTTATTTTTTTCTCTACGCTTCTCAGTGATTCTTTTATTCCCAATCCTGATATTCCTATGACATATTTTAACCCTTTCTCTGCTGTAAATACACATAAAGCAAGTCAGAAAAATGTAAGCAGAAAAACTTCACTTCATATTCATATCTCCATATTCATGCCAGAAATGTTTGCATGCTTGTCCAGTCTCATAAAGAGAAACCATGTCATGAGACTTGTTTAGCTTGTTAGATTCAAATAACATTTCTCTAATTTCATTTTTTTTTATGATTAATCCATCAAGGAAAAAAAAGCACAAATCAAAATTAGAGATAATAATTTCTGAGGAAGATTATAACGAGAGATGCAGCTTAAAAATATCAGGTTGTTCAGGGACTGTTTATGTACTGAAAGAGGCTAAATTTATCAAATACTCTCTTTGCCATTATTTGTTCTAATTTAATTGGGATACATAAGAATTAGTTTCTGGAGCACAAGATGAGTCTAAGTTATCTCCTGTGCAAATTAAGCCGTAGTACCTATTTGTGTGGCTGTACAAGTCCAGAATTATATTAACTTTCACCTTGTCTATGCTCTCCATCAGCAGTTCAAGAAATGGGATATTTATCAAATTTAGAGACCATTTGACCTTCTTCAAGTTAATACAAAATCAGATTGACCTATAGTTGCCAGCATCAAGAGCTAGTTCACTCATTAGATGACTTCTAGATAGGGATGGCCAAACGGTTTGACCCAAGATCACTGATGAGCTACATCCCATTAACCTCCAAAGAAAGAAGGAGACACAAGAAAAGGAAAGAGAAATAGGGAACAAAAGAAGCTTCAAAGTTACAGCTGTGTTTGATAAAAAAAAAAATAGCAGAAATATAGTATAATGGTTATGTACTTGATCTGCTCAGCTAAGACAACAGTCTGGGGATAAAGGGCTGCAAAAGCATTAGTATTTAGCTGTCCCAGAAAACTTTAGGGCAGCCACTTACTTCCTAGTGACCACATTCTGGTGCCTTTCCGCACCAGAAGTCAGCCTTGCTCTCCTCTGTGCGTTAGACAAGTCTTGCCAAAACAATAGACACAAATGATCAGGGAGAGAATCTGTGTCAGTAATTTCACTAACTCAAAAACTGTACGGTGCTTCAGGAAAGCAGCTGATTTACAGGAAGGATCTCAGAAATGTGATTTTTTTTTTCTTTTTAGATCCCTACATCCTAATCTAACACATCAAATCTCATCTGATTTTATAGGAGGAGGATGAAAACTGGGCTATTTGAGCCAAGTCTGATTGCAGGTGAAGGGCTAACCATTCCTCCAGAATGTTTTTTGGTTTTTTCTTTCTTTTTTTCCTTAATGTACATGGTTAATCACAATGTCCCAGGATACTTTGTCACAGAGAAACTAATGTTGATATGAATCCTGAAGTAATTTGTGTTAAACTTTTAAAGGATAATTCCAAAACCATCACATGATTGATTCCACAAATATATGTCCAATAAGTGAAATTTTGAGGGACTTCATCTAATATATTTTCTGAGAATCACGTGTGGGACCTGTTTCACCATCTTTGAACTCAGGCCAGAGACAGAATCAACTGGTCTTCCAGAAAGACTGGAGTCAATGTAGAAATCAATTTTACTAGTATCTTTATTGACACCAGTTAAAATACCACAAAAGAAGAGAGAGATGTCGTTCTGAATCACTTTCTTAAGTAACTTTTCTATTCATTTTGACTGATGACTTATACATAGCTGTATCAGCTTATCTGGTGTTACCCTCTACCCCAAGCTTAATGCAGAAATGGTTGTTCTGGTTGGGGTATTTTCACTACCCCAACACTCTCTTCTGAAAGTTACCATTGTGAAACAAAGGTACAACATCACTACAAAGTCAGGCAGTGCAATCTAAACAACTTCCTTCAGTTCTGTGTTGTGAACTGTGGAGAACCACAGTTGAGGATGTCTGCTTCTGGACGTGTATTTGTCTCTGCCACCCTCTGCTGTCACAAGCAGAAGGGTCAATGGCAGGAGGGCAGCCAGTATCCTGCTAATGCCGGAGAACAGCAGAGGACACAAATACCTTGAACATGCAGATCTCAGTCCATCTCTCTTGGAAGGAAACAGACTTTCAGAAGGTATTTAGATCTTCACAAATGGGCTCAACCCACATTGGCTTCACTGTAAATTAGGAGCACATTCTATTTATTAGGCTTTTGGGAAAGTGGTAGAATTCACCTTTCTGAAAAAATTCCGGATTTTAAGTTTGAACACAGAAATTTTTATATTTTTATTAAAGCAAGAAAAAAAACTCCAAATGAAAATTAGTCTAATGAAGAGATGAGCTTGTAATATTCTATTTTATCTTACTGATGGAAATTTTAGGGAAAGAACATTACTTTTTTACATTTTTGTTTTGTTTTTTTGACCTGCTTCTTTTGTGCAAAAAAAAACTTTATCAAAATAATGAAAAACAGACCTATTTTATTTCCACTTTGTATATTCCTGTTATATGTCTATCTGCACACCTTGAAGGCTAAGTTGACAGTAAATTTGCCTAAATGCATTTTGTGTCAAACAATGCTGCCAGTGTCTGTATGAGGTGGCTTTGAAGAAAATACTTAGGCAAAAAGTAAGAACAGACCCGCTCTGCCTTTCAGTGTGCAAAATGAATCCCTGAAGAATCCAGTAGGTCTCTGAATTAAATTTTTCTGTTTTCTAGGTTGTGTACTATTCTATCTTTAAATCTGTATAACCATTTTGTGATCATTGTTACCCATGACTTACAGCTTACATCATATCCATACCCAAAGTGAATCGGTAATGTGCAATAGATCTTTTTACCAGTTATGCAATCGAACATTATAAAGATACACTCACGCTTCAAAATAGAAAACTATTCAATCAACTTAATCTAAATTCAAAATTAAGACAGAAATATTAATCTATGTTCATTGGTTCATATCATTATAGATCTTGCCAAATAAATAGGAAAATATATCCCCTGAGGTGTATTTTTTGTTCCCCCTGTACCTCCTGAGAACTTATAATGTAATTTAAGGAATTTTCAATCTGTCACCATATCACATTCCTTCATAGCTATTTCTAAGGATCAACTCTAGCTTAATTCTGGCTTTAGAATCTACAGAATATTCTTCATTGTTTTACAAATACGGCAAATCCTGACTTGTCTATTAAATTTTTATTTTCTATGTGCAGCTCAATGACAAAGAACACTCAGCCATGTTTTATGTGAAAATAAAAAGCAAGTTGTTTTCCTTGGCTGAACGCACGACAAGCCTCCATCATCTGGTTAAAGAATGCTCATAAGGCTCTGTCTTCCATGTGGGAAAAAGGCCAGGAAAGTCCAGGCTCTGGAATATTCACTATTCCTGCATCACTCCATCAAATAATGACACTTTGGTCCTCAGTGAGAAGCATATCATCATCCCTTGATGATGACAGATGCTTTTCTCAGGTTCTGTTTCAGGATCTTTATCTATAGGCCCAGGAATTTCAGGAAAATGAGCAGCAGTCTGTAGGGCTGAGTCACAAGCTAGGGCCTTCTCAAATGATGCCCCATCAAATGATGCCTTTGGTTGTTTGTGTCCTTTCTCCACAGCATCCCTTCCTCTCTCCAAAGCTCAGACAAAGAAAAATAATAATACTTTCTTCCCTTTGAAACATAGTTTCAGAAATGGAAGCTACAGGGTTATTTTTTCTTTGTAGGTAAAATCCCACTTTGCCATCGGGCTATTGAAGAGGGGCTGATATTTCCTTTTAGCTTTAATTTATTTGGACTTGAGAGCTTGGCATTGCCATTTCTTGACTGAATTAAGAAAGAATGCCTGTGATGAAAGGTAAGGTATTAACACAAATGTTCTCATTCCCATATTGTTCACTAAACTATTACAGAATATTCATTCATTCAATTATAGATTAAGAAAATACTGTCAGATTGTAATATCAATAATAACAGTATTTATTATTTCTGTTTATGTTAGACCACCTTTTATTTTAAATACATGTATGTATATATTTAATGGGTAGTTGTTTTACTCCTCAGCAGAGACAATTCTACTATATACTGGTTTAGGAGATAAAACCTGTCCAAACTTCTGTAAAGATCAGAGTGTCTTATCTTAAGTTGGATTACTACTCTTGCAGACTGAGACCAGATAAACAAAGCCCTTATATAACTTCAGGGCTGTTGTGATCAATTTGCCTGGTGCACGACTCTGGGGACCATGCTGTTTTACCATCTTGATTGCAATGATAAATCCATCATTATGTTCAGTGCGGTGGAAACAGCTCAGAGCCTTGCCATTTGTGGCAAATCTTTTCTATGGCAGGCTCATAGTAAATCAGTCTAACCTGAGCTGACAATGATTGATTCTGAACAAAATGTCACGAACAATCAAATCCTCTGTTTTCTTCTTCTTTTAAAACTGAATAGATTTAACCCCTACATCTAACTAAATTCCTAATACTACAAAATGGGGAGGGGTTGTTTGGTTGGTTGGTTTTTTTCCCTTTGATTGATAATTATGAAAAAAAGAGGAGATTTAATTCACATTTTAGAAGACTAAAGTGTGTAGCCAACAATGCGCCTGTTATTTTCAGTCATTAATCATTACTATCATTGAGAATCGGAGAAACACATATTTTAATACACATCAGAGTGCATGTGTGGGAAGGAGACAGGAAGATTTATCAGCTCTCTGAGGCAGCTATTGTTTCTTTCCTCCTGCTTGCTTAAAACCTTCCCATAATGGAGCTGTGGTAATGACTGGAGTGTCTGAAAAATTTCGTAACACAGATGGCACCAATATTGTAACATGGCATTAGAATCATCCAATTGGCCTACTGATTTGTCTTGGGTTGTTTTTTGTAAGCTCATGAAAGTTGTTGGAAAGGACTCTGAGTCATTAGGGGTGTTATGGGAAACTTAATGTTCTCCCGGAAATCTGTGTTGGTCAAAATCTAACATTTGATTGAATGTGGTTGAAACAAATCTGATATTCCATTGACAGAAAATGTACAGAAAAGAACAGAAAACTGTTCTGGCCCAGATTTAAATATTCCAAAGGTGGGAATTAATTTTGTCAGTTAAAATGGGGGTTTTTGAGGGTATATTTAGAAAACAATATACTTTCATTATATCCCTTACAGCAGCCAAGTTTGTCTGGAATAGATGCAGAAGTTAAAAAAGACATGAGCAGATCTTTCTGCTTTACAATTTATGAAGAAAAAAAAAAAACGGTGTTAAAGAAAAATAGCTTTGGCTTTTGTGCATACTGAATAGAAAATGAAAATGATATAGTCACTGAAATGATTACCTCATTTATTTGTTTATCTAGAATATTGGATGAAAGAAAGTAAAGGAATTGAAATTAAATGAATTATAAGCATCTTTCAAATCTATTCTTTTTCTAATATACAGAGATCAGACACTTTGGAGAGGCAATCAGCTTCGACGTGAGGTAGAGCAAACAGAAGCATCTTCCAGCTGAGACAAAAGGCTTTGCAGAGCTCATGTGTTTGTGAGGAGATGTGAAAAGAATAGCTTAAATTGACTATCAGATATTTTTATACTGTTTTGGAGGAGTGGGAATCTTTCAAATTTAGTATGTGAATATCATGCTTGTGAAATTGAAACACAAGCAGAACTTGCTATAGATGGAGCATTATTCTTTGCACAGCTCTAGTAATGCAACTGTCTCTGACCTGAATTAAAATCAGTATTCCTATTCACCTTTTTTTAATCAGAATTGCTAGGGGAAAACAGAACTGCATGGAGAATTTAATTATATCATCAGGTTTTGATATTCAAAACTTAGTTTAGTTTTGATTCAAAACAAATCCCAAAAATTCTCGGTGACAGGAATTGTCCAAGGGTGCTTAACACAAGGACAATCCACTCTGAGAGAGTGAGCCTGGGCTGCATTTTCTGCAAGCCTTGGGATTTCTGGATTAGAGGCAATCTCCCTGCTTGGCTGCCTCAGTTACACGAAGCTTCATTGTCTGGTCTCTTCAGTAAAACTAACCAACAGCCATGTATAAGAGTTTTCAAGACTAGGGGTCTTTAGGAGATGCCTGTCAGGCAAGCTTCTTGTGCTTGATTTCTAAAATACCTGCTATTAAATTGAACTCTCTGTGGGCTTTTTCATGTCACTCCCAAGTAAATCCTGGTTTTGCCAGAGATTTTCCAATCAGCACTAATCACTCCATTCTGCCTATGCCTACATTAACATGTAGCCTACATTATCAGTGCAGCACAAACAAACACGGGCTTGTTGAGTGAGGCAGCTGGTGCTGAGGACCTGTGTCCACACCATACAGGGGGTTTCAGGGAGTTTTCTTTGGACTGGCTGTAGCCTGAGCTGTGGGCTGCATTCTCCTTAGTGTCTGGAGTACTCACCTGCAAGTCTGAAGCCTATTCCTGTTCCGTTTAATCCAAAAGGAGTCGCATTTCTGATTTCTTGAGTGAGGACCAAAGTGTGGTGAATACACTCCTAATCTGAATTAAAATGCTAGGGCAAATATTCCATCTACAGAAGGTTAGATCACGACTTGTGGTCTCGCTGCCTGGGGGTGACCTCCACGAGGTAGGCATGGCTGCTGTTCAGTTTTGTGCCCAATACTAACTGTCAGAATTATGCATAATGCTTTCACAGGCAACAGGGAAGGTTTTGTCTTCATCAAGAAATTACTGTGAAGTAAATTCAACTCTAAGACATATGACACCGTTATTTCAGCATGGATCCCCTTACAGAGTCAATTAGTAGACATTAAATAATCCAGGTTTTTTCACCTTAAATTCCAGCTTCAGTGAACAAATCAGAAGCATCAGTCATGGGGAATTAAGTGGAACTTGGCATGGAGAAACTTGAATAAGAGAGACATTATTATTGCTTATAAGTATTTAAAGGGTGGGTTGAAGGGGGATGGAGCCAGACTCTTTTCAGTGGTGCCCAGTGACAGGATGAGGGCCAATGGGCATAAGTTGGAACACAGGAAGTTCCATTCTAACACAAGGAAAAACTTCTTTACGGTTCGGGTGACAGAGCACTGGCACAGGCTGCCCAGGGAGGTTGTGGAGTCCCCTTCTCTGGAGATTTTCAAGACCCACATGGATGCAGTCTGAGTAATGTGCTCTAGGCAATCCTGCTTTGCCAGGGGAGTTGGACTAGATGATCTCTAGAGGTCCCTTCCAACTCTTAAAATTTCATGATTCTGTGAATATAAGGATTTTTTTATATTAGGGGCAGTCAGGAAAAGACATAAAGTAAACAAAATAAAATGACTCTTAAAGATGACTTTGAGTTGTTCATGTAAGATCTTAATATAGTTTGAAATCAAACATCTAATTAGTTTAGATGAACTTTTCCACATGTTCCTGTGTAGGCAGGTTTTTTGTACATACTTTGAACAGGTCACTATGCTTCACATTTGAAAAAAAATCACAAAGCAAACAAACTTGCTTTTGATCAGGACTGAGTGCAACCTGTTGCCAGAGGAGGTTAAGAGGTTAGTAGAATTAAACTAGAAGTTATAAGTATTCACAGATAACAAAAGTAATCAGTCAATGAACAGCCAAGTCAGCAAAACGAGCACACCACTTTCTGTACTGACAAAACTGCTTGTAAGACCAGGCTTCAGACAAACTCACCCCATCTAAGGTTTGGTAGCATTTTTCTGGAAAGGTTTTCACAGTTCCTTCTGAGACACCTAGTGCCAGCCTCTGCTGATTATGCTACAGGAAAGTAGATGAGCAATGAGTCCACATATTATACTAGTGAGGAGCACACACATATTCATGAACTTATTTTGCATTTCTTTTCAAATATCAACATAATCTTAACATTTTTAAAAAAATATCTTTAGTTTATATTTCTAGGAATCTTTTTTTATCTGACCAGTGCTGAGATCATTAACCCCCTAAAAGTATACCTATATTAGCAAAATAAATAGGGTGAGGGCTAAGGCCCATGCAACAGTACCTGACTGTTCACCCTGCTAAATTATTAGCCTGCCCTGGCCCGATTTTTGACGGAATGAACAAGACTCCCATTTAGCTTTGGGCAAGATCTGGGTTTGGCAAAGATATGACTATTCTAGCAGCGTTTATGAGTTTATAAGGATATTTTATTGTGCAGTTCAAGTTGTGCTGTGTCTCTAGGCTTCAGAGCCAAAAAATATAGCCTTGCACATTTGATTAATTAAAGATTATAGGTATCTGAATTCCACTGAATCCCTTTTCTTTTTCTTTAGTAAATCTCAACCTTTCTTAATTTTCTCAAACATATTGCCCCTAAAATTGAAAAATCCATCACTGGCACAACTCTGTGGATATGAATAGGTCCCACTGTTGACACACATTGGCTTCAGTGGCTACATCTGTACTGCTAACACATAAAAGTGCCTAGGATCAGGGAATACCCTACAATTATCCATGTGGTCAGATTGTAAGTACTGTTGTAAGGGGACTATAACATCATCTTGGCTACCTAAAACTCTGAAACAATTTTTGGATGTGGATAAGTGAGTTTAGCCTTATGGATGCGAGTTATGCTTTATTATTACAGCCAGAGTGATCCTTGGCCGTTTTACTTATTATAGAAGTAGCCAATGGGTAGATGTAGCTATAATGCTACAGGACAGTGCTAAACTGACTCACCGCCACAGTGCTTAGGATTGACTTACTCTCAAGCAGACTGGCAGTGTCTAAACTATATAGTACTTGTCCCTGAACTGTCTCTGGGCCCCAGTGGTGCCTGTGTAGCCTTAAAATAGAATTATGATTTTATGTGTTTTTCAGTACAGAGTGTCAGAAATAACCCGAGATCTGTTTCAGCCCAGCAACACAATACTTTTGTTGCACAAAAGTGAAGACAACCTCTAGGATGTTGCATGACAGTGGATACGTGAAGGTGCAAAGGCTGTGGGTACAGTACTGAAGGGTGATGTGGGGTGGAGAGCACCAAACCTGATGCAGTTTCATTCTCATTGCCTTGGAGGAGCAGCCTCTGGAGTCTGCAGTCTAAAACATCTTGGCGGCTTCTTGGTGAGAGTTAGAACAATTAAGCAACATAAATCACCAGGGGTCAGCGACTGTCTTTGCTCCCTTGCGATCTTTTATTTAGCAGTGTGGATTCACCCAGCATGGTTCCCATGACTGAAATACGCATACATGTTTTCAAGATTAGGAAAGTAGTGATTTATTATCTTTTCACATGCAATTGCCTGTAGGATGAACGAGAACAGCTGTTCAGTAGTGTAGAGCAGCAATACACAGTAGTTTGCTGCAGGGTAGGAAAGGAAGGAATTCCATAATTTGATTTGGTAGGGGAGCTTCTATCTGCAGAACACAAGTGGCCAAATGCAGGTTTATTCAGGAAATCTTTGTCTTACTGTGAAAAGTGCTATTGTCTCTTAATTACTACCAGCGATAGCCAAGTCCTTAATATTACATCTGTGCTGAAAGGCAGCATCCTCCAGAATCTCGCTGAGGCATTGTCTGTGTTCTGGCAGGGATGATGCAAGACCATCCCAGAATTACAGCACCCTCTTCTGATAAGTCGTGGGGTTCTTGGTTTTTCCACTATCCATCACTGTCAGCTCCCATTACTGCAGTTTCTCAGATCCATCAGGCTCCCAGCACAGTGTAGTGTACCACAGAATGCTATAGGAAATTAAGCCATTCCCACAAATATAGGCTCCTTTTGTTTTACTGAATAGAGTGAAAAGGAAGATGCAAGTTCACAAGCAAGCAGGATTCATATTCATGGAAGCGCAGAAGAGAAAGGATGGAAATGGTTCCTGAGTCATCCTGTGTATTCCCTTGAATATGTAAATATTTTCATCTACTCCCTACTGCCTCAAAGTTCAGCTTCATTTCAGCTGAACAGATCATGTCTGTTCGTTGGCTGTGCTGCTACAAAAATATTGTCAGGTGGCAACACATACACACTTGCCTTGCAGAGGACACCATTCAGGGGAATATTCAGACTCAGTTGCAGGCATAGGTAGACCTAGAATATATTGCATTTTCGGTGAGGCTTCCAATTAGTGCTACCACATTTGCAACATCAAGCATTCAACAGTCAGTACATGCGAAAATTAAAGTTGCATGCACAAGCCAGTCCTCTTTTACATGTTCTTCAGGTCTCTGAATTACCTACAAGCAATAGCATGTGAAAAGATAATAAATCACTGCCTGCCTTTTGTGCCTTAGAAAAAAAAAGTCCCTTGTAATAAGATGATCAAACCTGAAGGTTTGAAATTTGCACTTGAAGTTATATATGCACGAGCAGTCTCATTGCATAGACAACACAGTACAGTGCTCAAGACTTGTTATGTTAAGACTTGGCGGGTTCTTTTGACAGAACAGCATTGCTTCATCCTGTCTGCTCCACATTAGAGATCACTTCCCAGATTGTGCAACTTTTAGATGAGGTATAATAAGAAGTGAGAAAGGCACAGATTTAAGAGAAGCAACTTAATGAAAAAAAGTAAAACTTGAACTTATGCTCTTGTCATTATCAGCCCAATCTCCCTTCCGTATGAACCCACAGTATTGTTTAAATGAGGAAAGAGCAGCTGGAAGGGAACCAGTTTTGCATGATCCCATCTGGAGCTTCATCTTTGTGGCATACTTAAATGAGATGCTAGGTTGGTGCATAGGCAGGACTGATAGGATGCTGACGGATTTTAGCAGACAGCCTCTACCAAGTTCTAGTGAGGAAAGCACAGATGGGGAATAGTGATTTTTGGCAGCTTACGATTTAGCCAAACCTGAATGGACGGAAGACATGAGGAGAGTAAAGGCATCTTCCTGACCCCAGGACTGTATTCATGCCAAATGTCAAGTTCCTTTTGCAGAACATGGAACTATTCAGCTATTTGAAAGTATCAAATACAAATAATTTTGTTTCTTTCTAAACTTGGAAAATGTTAACCAGATTTTTATGCTTGCTAAAGTTAAAGATAGATACCCATCTCCACACAAAAAGTATGTGAAAACTTACTATTCCGGTCAAGTACTACATATTCCCATAAGCAGCTCAATGCCATCTCAGGAATTTGATGCCTTCCCAGAAATAACAAACAATTCAAATGCTAGACCTCATATGGAGGAACCAATCTATCCTCACAATAGCTTGCAATGAGTCTTTACGAATCTCCTTTCACAATGCAAGGGCAGTGATTGCCGATGAAAAAACTCATGTAAAAATGCAAGACTAAATGGCCAGACAGAACAAGTATAGCTGCATATGCTATTGAAATGAGTGTCCAACGATTTTTTAAGACAGTCTTCTATGTGAATGCCAATGAAGCAAGTGAAAAGATCTTCCAGATAGGCATATTTTTCCTTATTAATATTTTTTTAGAATCATATGAGAAACTAGAGGTCATAAATGAGTCTGCCCCTACCCTAAAAAGTTTAATATCCAAATAGACAAGAGGATAAAAGGAAGTATTATTAACTCTGTATTACAGAAGTGAAAAATGCCTGATTCTAAGAGATCCCGACAGCTACAGCTCTGTTTTAAATAGACACAACTTTTTAGATATTCAGCACTTCCAGAACAGTTTTTAAGTGATTTTTTTTCTGAAATCTAAAGTCAAATACTTGAAACGAGTTTCCTGAATCCCTTATAAATACTTTAATCATGACACCATCCATTTACTCTTTAACGTTTTGCTTTTGGGCTCCTTGAGATAATAGAAATCACTTTTACTTTAAAAACAAAATGCAGAAAGCAAAACCCATTTGTATAATTACGACTCTGATCTCCCCTCCTTCTCCCAGACATAATCCCCCTATGAAAACTCTCACTTAATGGGCCGTTCCAGTAAACCCTTAAAGCTCAAAGATTGCTGTGTTTAATAGAAGCCCATAAGTGTTGAAATAGCAAAACTTGCAGCAAGATTCCCTGAAAGCTGTGCAAACTAACAAGCTTAATGGATTTTTAATGGTCCCTTTACAGACTTATGTAAGGGCAATGGAGGCAGTGGTGGTGGGAGGTTATGCTTATGCATAATATTAAAAATATTTTGAATGCTTCACAACAGCATCAATACTCAGTGGGACTATATTCTCATGGAAAGTTACATTAAGGAGTCTCTAATTTAATAGGCCAGGTATTACACACCTTTACCATGAGTGCAACTAGTGTAATGCTCCTGAGGCGCTTCTGTTGCTTTAAGCATCCCCACACGATTAGTAGATTATAACATAAAAACCAATTGCAGGCATGACATCTATGTCTAATATGATAAGAACTCCAAATCACATATTTGTATGCAAATATGGTGTTGAAAGCTGTTGTGAGGTTAGTAAGAAACTATGGAATGAAGAGTTCTGACTTCAGAAAAAAAGCAGCAGTGACTCTAAAGGACAGGAAACTAAAAAATAGAACTGACATGAGTGGGAGTTTGTAGTGCTGTTTAACACAGAAAGACTGGAAAAGAAATATGGGGGACACATAACAGCTTAAAAGACCTTTATTCTGGAGAGGGTATGGAAAATTTCATGCGTACATGACTTCAATTTATCCTTCTCTTGTTTTCAACCCCTTTTTTTGTTGCTAAAACAATGGGCTAAATTTTATTCTCACAAAAATTATGTTAATTTAGTATGGAATTATTTACTTGACTTCATTAGGTACGTAGATGTAATTGATGGCCAAACTGGGTCCTTTGTGGTGATAAGGCCATCTAGGCTTAGGCACATTATCACATTGACAGGCAAATAGAATAGATCCTTTCCCACTTTGCAGCTCTAGTTTTGTGATTGTTCTAAGCAAAAGTCCTTAATCTGAACACCCATAGAATACCTGAAAACAGATGATATATTCTCTTCTGTTGTAGTATATTTTTAAAGACCTGAAGTTTTGAAGCCATAGTATCTTTAGCTTTCAAAGAAAAAAAGGATAATTTGCAACACAGCTTTACTTCTCCTCTGCAAGTGAACCATCACAAATTCAGTATTCCTCATTTTGAGAGTGTTCGGATAAGCAGGATTTAACAAGTTTTAAAAAAAACCCCATGATTTTGGCTATGGACACTTTTTTCTGTACCCTAGATTTCCCATAATCAAAGCTAACATTAGTCCACTTTCATTTTCCCAAAATATGCTTCCTATTAGCTGGAAACATTTTCTACTTTGACTTATACTTCAATTTGCATAAAATAAGTTGCATTAATTTTGTCTACCTACCCATTTGTAGGTGAAGTTTGAATGCTGGATATCCTTCCCAAGGAGAAGGGGCTTGGAGAGTGTATTTCTCCATAGACTTGAATGTGCTGCTCTGTAGTGTTGAAGAGGATGAAAAGTGGCTTGCTGCTTCCAGTGTCCCAATTCAGTCTGATTGACCATGTATGATGCAAGCCTCTGCAAATCAGTGTAGTCAAATCCATCTGTCTGATGAAAGAAAAATCCTTGACAGTGGAATTTCATACAGTTTACAGATAGCTGTGACTTAGTCTTTGTGTTCCTGAACGTCAGGAAGGGAAACACTCGCCAGACCCTTTTTTCCAGTGTAGTAAGGGCTTTTCATCAGCTCTAACATTATCCTCCTAAAGTTGAAGATATAACAAAGCCAAAGTTCCCTTCTATATTCAAGTATATTGGATTTTTTCTATTTCTCTTTCTCCCACTCCAAGTGTCCTAACTATTGATACTCAAGTTACCTCATATGATAGTAACAAGTATGAGCTAAAATCCTGTGCTTTCAGAGTGTTAAGAACAACTTGATTTTATTCTTACTGTCATAGCTCTAGATGTCTGTGAGAGAAGACATCTGTGTAACTATAATTTTTGTTCTCTTCAACAAAATTCCATACTCTATTTTTTTAACATCTTTACATAGTCATGCTACCAAGTTGTCTTAGTTATGTCAGGCACGCATTTCTTTTCAGTTTGCCAGTCTAGGAGGTCTCAAAGTTCAATCGACTGACTGAGTCATCGACAAGTTTCTCTGTCTGAACATATCACTCTCAGCTTCCATCAGCTCAGAGCTAGTCAATCCATCGAATTTGTAACACATCTGCTCTTAAAACAGGCAATGATTTTTGACCAGGTGAATCACAACTTGAACTCCATAGATTGTATTGACTAGATCTGCACTGCCTATAAAGGGAATCTAAACAAATAGTTCAGACGAAGACATCTACACAATGCAACAGGTGTCTCCAGCTCCCTCTCCTCTTCCCACCTTGTGTTCTTGCGTTCCATGGTGGTGAATTCAAGTTGTTAAGGCCTCAGTCTTATTTGCTATCCATCTACAGATATTAAAAAACACAGAGCATCCATTTTGGATCAGACCAAAGGTGCACCTATCCCAGAATTTTGTCTTCAATAGCGACCAGAACTGGATGTCTGAGAAAAAATATAAAACTAGACAGCAAGTGAATGCGATACCTTTCCATAGTATTCTCCCAGTGATCAGTAATTTTCAGCTCAAAGGCTTTCTAAACCAGAGGTGATTTATTTGTATTTAAGAATCCTGAGGAATTCCTCTTCTATGAATTTTTCCAACTGTGCATTGAATGTACATAAACTTTTAGCATTCTGTGATAGGAATTTCTACTGCCTTTCTGCATTCACCTGAAGACCACCTTGAAAGTGCAGTTTGCTATCTTGTTTTAATGTCTAAGTCTATCCAGCTTTTGCCCTGGAATAGACAGTGTGTAACTGATCATCTCTATACTCTTTGTACCCTTACTGACCTCAGTCCCAGATCTCTCTCAGTCTCCTCAACTATCTCCTTTTCCAGGCTGAAGACAAAAATTAATTATCTTCCAGCTTGCTTACTTAGCTGTTTGATGCTTTTTAACAGCTTTGTTACAATTCTATGAACTTTTTAGAGTCTTGCTGTATTATTCTGGAGAGGACAAACCAGACCACAAGCCGGATCTGTATAGGGACATGCCATTATCTAGTGTCAATATACATTATAATATTACTGACATTGATAATTGACCTTATACAGTAGCTCATATGTCATCATATAATCTCTGTTTTGTTCTCTATTCTATTATTATTAATTCCTACTATTCCAACTGGGTTTTGATCATTAAGGAGAGCAGAGCTGATATTTTCAAAAGAAACTTGTTATAATACCAAGATCTCATTCCTGAGTGATAATGATCAGCTCAGAGTCCCTCATTCCACATGTAAAGATTAAATTATTTTTCCCATGTGCATGACTTTAAATTTATATTTATTGAATCGTGTCTGCCATATTAATGCCCAGATACAAAGTCTTGTAATGTCTTTGTACCATTTTAATTTTTTTTTTTTTGCTCTCAGACACATTATTTCCATCCCTCAAGAATTTACAATCTTGGTTAGTTTTCACCAGAACAGCAGCTCAGTCATTTCAAAGACTTCAGAGCCATTAGTCATGTTTTCTTCTAAACTTCATATGTACAGCCACACCATCCCATCAAAAACGCATTTCCTCTTTCCTCTGAAACACTTCAGGTTCTTAATAGAACCCAAACGGCAGTGTTAAGAAGCTGTAAACAAGCCTATGCCATGAGCTGAAGAGACAGCTTCAGAGCAGGCTTAAATACATCAAGCGACATAAACTATGCTTGAGTTCAGAAACAGTATAGCCCATCTCTTGGAAAAGCAAAGGTCATAATAGCTGCAAGGGACCTAGGGTGTCCCTTGTCCTGCCCTCCATGTGCCTGATCCACACACACCTCATGAAGAGCAACCTGTCCTTTGCCAGCTGAGGATATTTAGGAGCTCTCGAAGAGCTTAATCCTCCCTGCTGGGGTACTTACTTTTAAGCTGGTTGTGTAGTAGGTGAATTTGGATTTGAGGAAGAGTTGCAACCCATGTGTAATAGAACAATGGGCAGACCCAGTGACTCCCAATGGGAATGTTAAATGTGAGCTGTGCAAATTCATGTTGTTATGTTGAGTGTATATACAGAAGATGAAAGGCTGTATCTTCACCCCCCGCCCCCCCCCATTAAGTACACTCATGTTGTCAACTCTTAAACTCATTAACTCCAGGACATTTAAGTTCTGCCGGTTTTATTCCTGATCCTACTGAGAGTTTTTTATTTCTTATAAACTAACTCATCCTCAATTGCTTTGATCCCCTGAATTCCCAGTCAGTTCATTCCCTGATGAGACCAGAGGCTTAACTTGTTACCACTTGAAAATGAGCATACGCACACATACATATACACACACAGTGTTAGTGTACTTGTAACTTTTCCAGTTCATTATTTACCCATATATTTAGTTTTCATGTTCCCTTTGGGGAGTAAGTTCCCTAAAGTGCAAAGTTTTAATCATAAGGCTTGCGGCTTTTTGCTCAGTGCCAAAAGCACTGTTTCTAATAGCATTTTGGCTCCGCTTATGTATCCAAAGGTCTACTGCTGTGGGGGAAGTAAGAATGATTGCCTTCCAATAACAGTGCCCAGTACAGCACATATCTTTGTAAACAGAGAACAGGAGAAAGGCTGCTCAGAACACAGCTACCCCCTGCTCTACCATGCACAGAGTGATAGAGTATAACTGTTCTCCTTGCAACTTAGAATTAATATATAATATATTTACTTTTTGGTTGACAGTTTAGACATTTTCTGCTGCAGTTTTTCTGTTCTTACTTTGAAAAAAAATCTGAACTAATGATGCTGCTAGCATCCTCTTTGTCCACGCTGTGTAAACTCTGCCTCCACTTGCAAACTCTCACAAAACAATGTAATCTATTGCAATTCTTGCATCTTTTCAAAATTTTAGGTGCTTTGCATCTCTATATGCCATGGGATTCTGACTTAGAACTTCACATGTTTTTCCACAATTTTCTGGCTTTGAACTTATTTTTCTCTTTTTGCGCAGTATTTTGGATTCCCTTGCAGAGCATAAGCACTGCTAGAGTCTTGTCCATCCTCCATGGAGTCCGTGGTAGCACATTTTTTCTGGGAAAATTCTAATTGCTTTGTCAAAAGCCTGTTGTAAAACTTCCTAGGATTATCTCTGTGTGTATTTGTTCAAAATATCATCTCGACTCTGGTGTCTTATCAAGCTCATTTAATCTTTCCCCACCGAAATGAAGAGGTTGGTTCTTCCACTCAAATAAGTCAAAAGATCACCTCAGCTTTTTTGCCCATTCTGACAATGTCACTCACGTTTCATTTTCACAAAAGTGTCAGTGGTCTTCAAATTTCTACAATTAGTTTCACAGTCAGTCACCTATGCATGACTACACTGAAAATTACTCAAAAATGTGAGCACTCCAGCCTAGGCTATTTTCAAAAATAAAGTTACGTTATGGGTGTCTTTTTAATGTGTGTGGTGTACATTTGTTGTACATTCACTTGACTTTTTAATATAAACATTGGAGTTTTTCTGTAGTAAACTGTATTTGTGTTGCCATTTCCCATTTGACTTCCCCATTTCCACTGTTTCAGGCCTGAGGTTTTTTTTTTTATTTTTTTCTTGAGGTGGTGCTTAATAGAGAAAGCTAAAGAAAGTGTGGTGCAAGAGGGGCACCTACCCTCTGCATTTCTCTGGGATAAGGTAGCCTGGCAAAAGAGCAAATATTTTGGATTATCCTACCTTCCTGTTCCAGCAGCTTCTACAGCCAACAGAAAGGCTGAGCAGTCAGCAGTGATATGCCCACTAGCACAAGGGCCCCAAAGAGCTCCTGTTGCTCAGACCTTCTCTTCTGGTTGCCCTGCTTTCCTCACTCTTGCTGACACACATAATAGTGTGACCACTTTTCTTGTGACCACTGCAGATACATCGTACTCATCCATCTTTTGCTTTGTTCCTAGGGGGCTCGCAGTGGACTGGGTGAAGTGAGGGTTAGGGGGAGCAGCCAGGGGAGGCTCCAGGCACAGAGGAACGACCCCAGACCTGAAGCGTTTCCAAACAGCTTTGATGCAGCATCACTTGGAGCTAACTAACAAACAGCTTTGTCACTTTGGCTTGCACCTGCTTTCACTTTAAAGGTCTATTTCCGCAAATGCCCAATTTGCGTGTGCTAGTTCATTCTTCAGTTCCTTTCTGAAGCCAGCCAATTATTTATTCCAAGAAACCAAGACACACTGACAAGATCACCATGACATTCACACCAAATCAACAACACGGAGATGTATCACATCACTGTTGTTTTCCTCCAACGGTGACATTCTTCTAACAGCATCCGAGCCAGTCCTGTCTTCAGTTTCTTCTCTGCACCCTTGTAATGGCATGAGGCACACAACATAATGCTGCAAAAGCACTGCTCTGCTGAGCTCTGACATAACCTTTTCACTTTTTTTTTCCCCTTTGAACTGAAACAGAGCGATAAGCAGAGCCCAGAAAATAATAAGTATGTGTCAGAGCCAAAGAAAACCAAAATGCTCCAAAGGACACTAATTCAGACAGTTGTGTGACACACAAGTGTGACCCTCTGGAGGGTGCTAGGTCTGGGCAGGGAAGACATGGGCCAGCCCACATCAGCTGGGGTTTTCTCCATGGTGATGTAGTTTCCAATAGGTACCTCTGAGCAACAAACGGATGGGTAGCTCAGTGACGGAAGAGAAGACAGTTATGCGTCCTCACTGCATGAATTTTAGGTGACACTGTGTGGGAACACCTAAGCTGTAAAGATTATGCAGCTATAACTCTGCATATTGTTTCTGGATATTTGAATTTTCGTTTGTGAAGTTGGTAGTGTTGTGGTTTCAATATGCAAAGCCGACTGGAAATTCTGTTATTACTGAAAATAGTTATTTAGTTTTCACGCCAATCTACTTCCCAGAGTAATACTGGCACAATCTTTTTGAATAAGCAGAAGCTTGTTCAGATTGAAATTGAATTTAATATTCACCTTAACTCTAGAAGCACAACCTGTGAAGTTGCCAGCAAAAGAAAAATGACTTTAATATTAGAAATGACTAATATCCAGAATCTTTAACTCCCTGTGTTTTCTAGTTTTGTACTATTTTTATGTATGGACCAAGGTCAAACTGTCTTTAATAGAAAATTCATATTACTGAATAGTTAAAAAAAAAAAAAAGGAAAAATTGAAAGAAGAATACCCAAGTCATTTATGTGACCATTTTTTTGTTTTCCTTAAAGTATGTACACTTTCTGAAGCTTTGATTTATTTTTTTTTAACACAGCAAAGGAAAAAAATATTGACATCTCGGGGTTCTTCTAGGATTGTATAAAGTTTTCCTGACCCTCTCTAATGCTGTGTGGCTTGCCTGACCAAATGTAGATATCCCTTTCTAAATTAGTCACTTCCTCTTACAATCAATAGAGATAATTAAGTATTGCCAAGGTAAAATTCACTTCATCCTAAAGGAGATGTCTACATTTGCTCAAATGAGTTGTGCCCTCAAAATATTTATGTTTTTCCATTGACCACTGGAGACACAGACTGACTTGTACAAATGTAACTATCTGTGCTATATCTTAGCTATACAAAGGCAGGTGCAACCAACATAAAGCTAGGCCCTAATTTCTCAGATTGGACCTCACACACAGCAAAAGTCACTAGATTGGGAAAAATGGACTGAATTACTTTCTTTGAAGGCAAATACAGGGAACAAAGTAGGTTGTTAAATAGCTCTAGCCCATTTTTACAGCTACTTATTTCTCAGAGAATTTTGAAAATGACTGAACCATTAAAATGATTTTCTATTTTTTAATTTTCTTTTTAGATCAAATTCTAAACTTCTTCTGCCCATCATCAGTGAAACACATATATTTCACTTTACAAAATAATTCAAAAATTGAGCTGATTATGAAGCAAAACCCTGTTTGCCTGAGGCACCAAAAGAGTTTTTTCAGTGAGAACCTTTGGATCAGGAATGCATGATGCAACACATACATGATAACAGCAGCTTGGATGATTCTAAGCAACACAATTTGTTTCTTATCTGAACCATACAGCACACATTAAGCAAAAATGTACGTGGGGCTTTTAGGTTTTTTATTGTGGGTACATTATTAAAGCTCTGAATAAGGTTCAAAACTAGTCATAAAGGAACAAAAAGGCACCCTTATAGCCATGTTCCACAAGCATCCTCTTCAGGCCATTGGAAGAGAACTTATTTGCTATGCTGAATAAATCAATACATTTCAGAGGCTGTATGGAAGACAGTTTAAATAGACATGACTGTTGGTTAAAGGCTTTCTTCAGCATCCTAAACTCGCTAGTCAGTGCCTTTTCTGAAAATAATTGACTTGCAGAAATACCTAGCAAGCACGTTCTACAGCTGTGTTGTCCTAATCCCAGAGGTTCCTGGTTGGCTATGGCAACAACTACCATGAGGGTGACTACTGAGAAGACTGGTGGTGGAACTGGTGATTTGTAGTTGAAATTGGTAGCAGCGTAGGTGATTTGCAATTATTATGTAGAAGTGAAGGTGGTGACTATTGATTCTCAAGTTACCTCATATGATAGTAACAAGTATGAGCTAAAATCCTGTGCTTTCAGAGTGTTAAGAACAACTTGTGAAGTTGGTCCTGCCATTCGCTGTTTTTTTATGTCTGGATGACTTCTTGAGCAAGCTGAATGTCCCATTGTGTATGAGAAAAAATTAGTTGCTAAGTGGGCTGTTACTCTGCGAGGCTCACCAAAACAAATTCAGCTCACAACCCAAGCTACCCTGGCCAAAGACCAGTGAAGAGACAGTTCAGAGAATCCTGGGGGAAGACCCAACACTACTCTGTTTTTTTTCTACAACAGAGGTCACCAACTGACCGATTGGAGAAACTTTCTGTATTTTTTTCTCTTTCTTTTTTCTTTCTATTGTATTATTATCTTGACAGTGAAAGCCTTCTGGCATAGGATTTGTGAAGCAAAAAGCTAAAAGGAAGTGTTTAAGATTTATGCCTTACATCTTGTGCTGGCATCTATCACAAGAAAAATGCATATGTAGTAAAACCTTGCCAAACTGTCATAAGTGGGATATCCATCCCAGTGAGTCCATCCAGGGAGCCCAGGCAGGAGTAAAATGAGACCATGGCTGAGCTGAAATGGAGCCCTCGAGTCCATGGGCAGGGGTTGGGGAGGCCAGAGGTGGGGCTGGTAAGGCCCACTGATGCCCTCAGGGCCCTGATCAACAATCAGACATTTTTTTTCTTGAAAAAAATAGCAAGAGCAGGTAGATGGTAGATTAGGCATTTTAGTATTGATGTAAACATTTTAAAAACTTTAGTTTCCCTATATTTTGGAAAATATCTACCACCCACAAAATGTGTTCTCTTGCAGAGTGATCTTGATCTTTCTTGTAACGGCATTAGTCAGACCAAGAATGGGTAAATGCCTCTTCCTATTGAGATGCTAAGTGAAACAAGGCAAGATAGGCATGATGAGTGCTTACAGTCAAAAGAAGCATTAATTTTGACCTCCCTGAGAGCAGTGGTGGACATCTGAGTGCAGAGGCAGCATTTCAGTGTTCTCCACGAGCCAAACAGGAATACTTTCTGGTGAGCAATCCATTTTCTAAGCACATGCTGAATGGAAGGAGTTAAACATGCACATTAATGCTTTCTAAAACTAGAAGTATTTAACAGACTCAGTGATGCAGAAGAGCGCTCTACCCTGATTAGTCACAACATTTTGGTATAGACTAAACTTTGAGCAAAAAAGTAATAATATTTGATGTACCAAATCTATTCATGTGCTTATTTTGCCTCCCCCCTTCACTATCCAGTCTCTTTATAGAGAAACTCTGCAAATCTTTCTAAATGTATCAAAAATATTATTTTAAATAACTAAAAATAAATCGAATCTAGGAGCCAAATTATTAAACTCTCAGTTCAGATGTGGCTCTCCGTTTGCTTTCAGCCTTAGCAGGAAATAAAAAATCTGAGAGTCCTTGGATCCACAAATGACCTCACTTTGGCCCTGGGGTCTGTAACTCCCCATCTGCCACTGAATTCTTAGAAAGCAATCCCACTTTCATAGAAAAGAAGAAAGGTTTCTATTCAAAGTAGATGAGGAAGGTCACAATTTTTATCAGTCCGATAAACAAGGTGAATTATAGTCAGACATATTTCCATTGGGAAGTTTTGTTGGAAGTTCTGATGCATTTCTTCAAATCACTTCCAAATAGGAAACTGTCTAACTTTACAGATATTTTTTATTACATTCTATTCTGCTCTGATCTGTTCTATTCTGTTTTCTGTTTCATGTGGATTGACAATTGGTGTAATTGCTGGGAATTTAATTATTTCCTCTTTGAGGAAAGGCTGAGAGAGCTGGGACTGTTGAGCCTAGAGAAGGGAAGGCTCAGGGGGGATCTTATCAGTGCATATGAATTCCTGAAGGAATTCCTCCTGCTTAGAGGACTGAACAGGACAAGGACAATGAGCACAAACCGAAACATGAGAGGTTCCCTCGGAACATCAGGAAACACTTTTGTCCTGTGAGGTGACCAACCTGTAGCACAGGTTGTCCAGAGAGGTTGTGGAGTCTCCCTCCTTGGAGGTATCCAAAAGCTGTCTGGACATGGTCCTGGGAAACTGGATCTGAGTGGTCCTTCTTGCACAGAGGGGCAGAGTGGTTGGACCATATCATCTCCAGAGGTCCCTTCCAACCTCAGCCATTTTGTGATTCTATGTTTTAGTATTGCCATGCACGTCACATGTCATCTCTATACTTTTCAAGTTTTTGAAACTTTCACCGCATTTTCAGAGTGGGATAGAGCAAAAAGAGCTTTGTAGAAAAGAGGTTTTTCACTTTCCTCTTTTGTGAAGGAACCCTTATTTGCTGTTATTCTCCAGAGGTTAGGCAAAAGAAAAGAAAAAAAAAAGGCAACAAAATTAATTAGATTATCAAAAATTATTAAATATTAAAATTAGTAAATTTAAAAAAATAAAATTACTAAAAAGCATTTCCTAGTATCTAAAACAAAATACGTTTCCTGACTCACTCCCTCAAGAATTAAGCAAATTAATTTTTGTATCACAAACCCAGTAGACTTGGAGAACAATAGATCACTGCAACCTTTTGCATATTTAACCACAGTTCTCACATGCCTCTCTTGCAGTCCTCCTCTCTTTCTTTTACCCCCATTTCCTCTTTTCTAGAATAAAAAAATCTAATTATTTAGAACATTTCCTCAGAGGTGATGTTTTCCAGCCTCTAATCATTCTTGTATGCCTCCTTTGGATTCTCTCCAATTTATCTTCATCTTCTTGAAATGGACATAGTACCCTGGGTGCATCCTCCCCTAGCACTAGATAGTGAGCAATAATTACCTGGTTGTCTTCCTTCAACATTACTGTTCCTGTGTTGCAGAAGGAGATTTGCCCTTTCTGCAACATCTTACTGTTGATGTTGTATTTAGCTTGCAGTCCATTTTAGCTCCCTGATGCTTTTCTGCAGTGGTATTGCCTAGTCAGCTACTCTCATTTTGTATGTGTGTAATTGATTTCACAAGCTATTTTACATTAGCTTTTTGTTGAATCTCATTTTGTTGATTTTGAACCAATTCTCCAGTTGGTTAAGATAATTTTAAATGTTAATCCTGTGCTCCACCTAGCTTAAACCATTCTGATATTGTCATTAACAAATTTTATAAATGTAATCATTTCCATCACCTAAGTAATTAGTATTTGCCAAAAATATTTAGTATATTTCTTCAACCAGTGATTTAAAAGAGAAAGATTTAAGCTAGTTTCTTTGTGTTGATGTCTTATGCTATAACATTGAAACTTCTCATGTCAAATGGTACCCCAGAATGTTTGGACTTTGATGAATTTGAAAAAATTAAAAAATATTTTATTGATACTTATTTGGAAGCATTAGTAAGCATCTAAAAAAGAAGAAGCCTATACTAAGAGGAAACATGGACAATGTTTTTATCATATAGTCAAAAATTCAACCTGTGACCCAGGTAGTATTTTATACTTAAGTAGAAAAGTTCATGGATGGTATTCACTATGCCTAATAGGTGACGAATAGGCCTTTCTTTCTAAAGCAAATGCCATGGCTTCCCACATAGTTAATGAAATAGATAAGTGTCTCTGAAGGCTTCTAAAAGAAAATCTAGTCCATCTAGGTTAGCTACCTATGTTAGGCAGTTTAGATCCCATCTTTATATGATTTTCCAAAAGGAAAATAATTTCATATGTCTTACCTTAGAAAATCATGTCTCCACTCATAACTGTATTGTGTTTGGAGAGAACTGAACTGATAGAAGATCAAATTACATGATAAACATAGCTGGTAAGAAATTGATACAATTCAGAAAAAAAAATGTTCACCAGCAATCTTTTCAAATACTGTATGTTGTAGAGAATGGATTTAAGACTTTGTGGAAGGCCCATATCACAGCTGCATCGTAACTGGAGTCTGTCTCACAACAGACATCCCAGAAACAGAACACAAAGACATAGAGCATGACTTCACATAAGTATCACACTAACATGACTAGACAGTGTTCACCCTCAACCTAACAAATTCCTATTTTGTTTTGCAGACTTACCAGCTTTGGATTTACCTACCTTAGTCATCTCTGCATCATCACAGTATCACAGTATCGTTAGGGTTGGAAGGGACCTCTGGAGATCATCTAAGTCCAACCCCCCTGCCACAGCAAGGACACCTACAGCACATTGCACAGGACGGCGGCCAGGTGGGTTTGGAACGTCTCCAGTGTGGGAGACTCCACAACCTCTCTGGGCAGCCTGTGCCAGTGCTCTGCCACCCTCAGAGTAAAGAAGTTCCTCCTCATGTTAAGATGGAACTTCCTGTGCTCCAGTTTGTGCCCGTTACCTCTAGTCCTATCACTGGGCACCACTGAAAAAAGACTGTTCCCACCTACCTGGCACCCTCCCCGTAAGTATTTATAAGCATTGATAAGATCCCCCCTGAGTCTTCTTTTTTCTAGACTAAAAAGCCCCAAGTCCCTGAGCCTTTCCTCATCAGAAAGATGTTCCAGTCCCCTAATCATCTTTGTGGCCCTTTGCTGGACCCTCTCCAGCAGTTCCCTGTCCTTCTTGAACCGGGGAGCCCAGAACTGGACACAGTACTCCAGATGCGGCCTCACCAGGGCAGAGTAGAGGGGGAGGATGACCTCCCTCGACCTGCTGGCCACACTCTTCTTCATGCACCCCAGGATGCCATTGGCCTTCTTGGCCACCAGGGCACATTGCTGGCTCATGGTCATCCTGTTGTCCACCAGGACTCCCAGGTCCCTTTCCACACAGCTGCTCTCCAGGAGGTCAGCCCCCAACCTGTACTGATGCAATTTGTGGTGATGGAGAATTACCTGCTATATTGAAAGACAGGACATCTGACATAATGTTTTCTTTTCCCTCTCTGCACCCTAGTACAGAAGGGAAAGTGTAACTTAAAATACCTTCTGATATTATCAGTGGTTTTTTGTTGGTCTTGATTTTCTAGAAAGCTCTGTGGAATGATCATTTTGTTCTTAGACATTTTTATCACAGGGCTCATGACCATAACTGCAACATCTACATGCAACCAGAAACCACCACAGATCCTGAGGCTATGTCTTTATTGGCAAATAAAATGATCCAGGAACTACTCTCTGGTCCTAAAGGTGGAGTTTGCATACATATAGCTGGATGCCTAGACCACCTCTCCAAAACAGCTAGAAAACCCCCAAAATGGAGAACCTGCATCTATATCGATTTGGGAACAGTCCCTGGCTCATACTGTCCACCAAACCGTGCCTGAGCACGGACCAGGCTGAACGTGGCAGATACCATGCTAATCTAACACCAGTCTTCCCAGTAAATACAATATTGCCAGCTTTGTGTAGACTTACTTTTGTCTTAACCTATTTGGAGATTTCTTTCAGCTTCTTGTCCGGAACAGCATTTTCTAAGGACCACTTGGCTATGTCTCCTTTGTTTCACTTGTGCTTACCTTTGCATAGTATAACCCATATTTTTTTTTATATTATATAGGTAATAGCAACACGTACCTACTCGTTGTCAAACGCAATAATAGTAATTATTTTAACAAAATGGTCTCAAGGACAGGAATATAGGCCTGGCAGAATAACAGATGCCTCAAAAACAGGTACAAAGGGTGTGCTGTAGAAGAACACAAGCCTGGGATGATAACAAGACTGGCACTGGCTCTCACTGGAGATGCCCACACTATGAAGAGCTTACCAGCTGCGAGTTAAAGAAATACAGACCTGGGAGGTGGGGAAAACCAGCTTTAATAGTACCAAAAAAGAACTTGAGAAAAATATCTAACATGTAAAATGCACCATGTATGGTGAATTTGGTCTTATGTGTCAATGTAGAGAAAACATAGCAATCATACAGAAAATTACCTCCACTGGATCCTGCAGTGAGGAGGAAGAACACATCATCATACTCCTCCAAAGGACTTGGGAGGCTGCTGGCTTGTCATACTCCTCTCCCTAGCTGAAGCGGTAGACCTTAGGACTCAGAGTGACAGCAGAGAGGTGACCATAACCAGATACTAGGAATTGTAGATACTAGATACTAGGAATTGTATGTATAACAATTATAACTGTCTTCTTACTACTGAGATTTTTTTCTGTGATGGTATTATAGTATCTATTTTCTTTTTTCTTTATTTTTCTGCAGCAATTAGATCTGGAATAATAATAATAATGGAATAATAATAATTCGTTGATCACATTGTTACGGTTTCCATTAAGAAAATCTTGGCCTTAAATATAAGATATTTCCTTTCCTGCCCATAAGATTTTGAGTGCAACACTATCAATTAAACAGTGAGACACTGATGACCAGTGTTCAAGTCCATGTCCTGGACATGTCCAATTTACTAGCTAAGTTGTCTGAAAGGTCAACTCAGTTCATCCCACTGTGTTTTGGCATCTAAAATCTGGAATGCCCAGGTCAAGGCTCCATGCTCCATCACCTAGAACATAAGTGTCATCAGGGCTGGAGCACAGGCAGAAATAGGTGTCCTCCCATGGGGATTTCATCTCTGTGGTAGTGACACTGGCTGCTCTGGTCTGCCAGCCAAATCAATCTGCTTGAGAGTTGGGAGCACAGAAATGCCATTTATTTTCAGTCTTGGGACAAAGCATATACGATAATGTATATGAAATTACCAAAATGTTGCAAAGCCTTAAGAACGCTTTACATGCTGATATGATTTAGGCATAGGAGTAATAAGCAACTACTAAGGAATAATAAGCAACCACTACAGGAAGACAGGTACGTAGGTAGTTAGGTAGGTATGTAGATAGAAATAATGTCATGTATGTAAGCAAAGAGCCCCTAAAGACACCTTCCAGTTACAGCCCCTCATTGCAGGCAAACTTGGGGTTTTATTTTGAGAGAGGGGTTCACACTAAGAAAGTTCCCAGCTGTGGATCTCTTACCAGCACGACACATCTGCAAACCCATAATCCCAAGCATGGAAGAAGTAAGATTTCTCAATTATTGAGAGGCTTTTTCAGTATGAGTGGAGCAATAAATTTACCAATGGAATCCTTCTCAGACACATCTGGATAGGTCTGACAGAAACAATTCAAAACAAATCATCTAGGGGGAGTCATCAGGAGTGGGGAAATTCAGACTGAATTTTTAGAGTTTGATAAAGCTGCTTGCAGCTTCTAGTAGAAAACTACAACGAATTGTAAATATGCTACAAAAATATACTGCTCCATTTACTATCAGATGCTTTTATATGTCTAATAACTACAGGATTACTTTGTGATTCAGGTTAAGTGGGATGAACTTAGGCCACACTACATACCACACTGTGGTCCTCATTCTGTTGGGAGTCATCTGGAACTATTGCATAATGAAATATAATTAAAAATTTGGAGAAGACTTTATCATGAATTCTGTTATTATACTTTTTTAAGTTACGAATAAAGTCAAACACAGAAAAAAAAATCTCTTCAATAAGATAAAAAAAAGTTGTATTCATCATGAACAAGCAAACCCAAAAATGAAGTGATGAAATGATGCTCTGAAAAGGACCATTCTTAGCACAGAATGTTTTGAGCAAAAATAGAAAATCAAGTCTTTCATACATTCTTCATATGTGGTTATTATCTTGTACAGCACAGAAAAGAATGGGTCAGGAGCAGAAGTCTGAGCATCATTTAAACCCTTAGTTACAGGTTGAGTCAGATTCATGTCCCTAAAGTATTACTTTCCTGATCATAGTCTGAAAGGTGCTGTATAATGGAACATAACTGAGGTCATTGCTATCCACTTTCAGAGCAGCGTGATTGACACTGGCATTGTAAGCTTTCTTTAATTACAAGATTGCAGTCTCAGAGAACAAGCCCTTACCCCTAGCAAAAGAGAAATATGATTAGTTAATTCCACAGGAGAAACTGGGTAAGAATGCAAGAGAGCATGAAGAAAGACTACAGAATTGGTCTACACAGGGAAAATAAGACATATCGAGAATGAATAAGGTGTCAGACACATGAAACAGAAAAGAACAGAGATGGTATTGCAACTTCAGACATCCCCATGTCAAGCTTGCTTCACCCCCAGCAATTGCAAACTTAAGGATCAAATTTGCTGTCAGTATAAGTCTATTACCACTCTGTCAACCTGCATCAACACTACTGGGACTTATGTACAGTTTTTATATGAGCAGGCAATTCTCTAAATTGAGATTTACATCCAACATTTTCCAGACATCCAGGAAAAGCATTCCCCTTCCCCAGATGTGGCCACTGAAGCTGATTTGACTTGTGTGGTACAAGTTTACTTGATTGTCCCCTAATGATGAAGGGCAGAGGTGCTCAGCACCATACTCGGGCAGCACCAAACACATATTTTGCAAACCTCATTTTTCCTTTTTCCATTTCTTGACCATCTTTTTCACTTCCCATGTATCTCCTTTTCTCCACCCACGTCACTCCCAAATGGTTTTACTCCTCTTGTTCAGCTGGTTTAACATCAAGCCAGGGCAAAGTCAGAGACCTAGGCATCTGCCTAACTTTTTTGTTCTATACTAGGCTAACATTGAGATGAAAGTCAGAATATAAAAAAACATTTGCAAACTATAGATGTTACTAACCCAAATTCAGCAAAACACATGTGCTTACCTGGTGCGATGCTGCACCAGGTTAGAGACTCCCTGAACATGAATGACTTCATGGCACAGGGCAGCAGCCTACCAAGCCGGCCGTTTGGGTTCTGAAAACCTCAGTACAATTTTATATCTGTGCTAATTAGTTCTGCTTCACAGAGACCACGTTGTTCTCAGCCCCACAGCTATATCCATCACCTTTGGGATCATATATTGCACACATGGAAAGACGTGTTTCTGTAGGAAAAAGATGAAGAAGTTGTCATGAAGGGCAAACCAGAATTAAAACAGATATTTCCTTAAAAGCCTTGGAATAAATGCAGCCAGGTTATTATCAGTTTTATGGAGAGGAGGAAGAAAGAGAAGAGAAAAAAAAGAGGAAAGTCACCATTCAATTTAGTAGTATAAATCCCAAATCAAAATTGTGCTTTAAAATTTTAACAGATATACACAAATACATAATCTACTATGACCCTTTAAGAACATGATTATTCATAACAACATTAGTTCTTCTCATATTTAAGATTAAACATACTTAAATGGTTGTTTTGGGTTTTTTTTTACATCAAAGCCTATTTCTTATATAAACCTAAATAATTGTATGGATTCAAATGTGAAATCTCAACTCAAGTGAAGAATTTTCTGTCCCACAAGTCCAATGATGTCAGTGGCATTACTGCTACAGCCAGATCTTCTCAGCATGGGTCAAAGTGGCAAACTGAGCCCTAATATAGACTTGAAAGAAATAGGAAAAGTGACAATTGGTTTGGAAATTGATTTTCTTGTTGATAAGCAAAAAAAACCCCTTCTAACCCCATGTAGGTACAGATGAAAGTGATTTATTATCAAGTAAGCTGTCTGTACAAGAGCATTAGTTCCAGATGACATGCTACACATTAGCTACAGGTAAATGTATGTATAGGAACTACTCCATTAGTTATAATGAACCAGTCAGAAGGTGTTCAAAAGTAAACAAATAAAAAATCCACAAGAATGTGACTCCTCATAGCTCCCAGAAAGAAATAGTCTGAAAAGGAGTCAAAAGAGACAGATATCTGCCTTTTTCAGTGGGGTTCTTGAAAACTGGAATATATACGGTTAGAATTGATATAGAGATAATACTGGAAGACCTAATGGTCACTTTTGGCTTTAAATACTACGTCTGTGACAAAAATCAGAAAGTATTTGACTTGTCAAGTTTATGGGGAATATCAGTCTCCCAAATGACTGAGGGGAGAGACAATCATTGACCACCAATACAAGAAAAAAAAAAAATTTTTTTAGTCATCGGGTTGCACCTGCAAAAATACCCTGGTCCTGATTGGGAAGGTCTGATTCATGGTTTCTAATCCATACACGCAAATAAGAAGTTTGAAAACAAAGGCAAGGCTATAAATACCTGACAAAACCCCATAGCCAGATTCTTATGAAATACAGAAATGAACATCTTGGGAAAGGAGAAGCAGAGGAGACAGAAGAAATAAGATGGGCAAGTATTTTTTTGTAGCTGACAGTGGGTAAAACTCAGCTGGAAACTCAGCTACCACCATTGGTATCAGCAAAGAGCTTGGCTGACATGTTTTACCATCCTAATTTTTGCACCAGCTTCTAAGTAGGACTGCTGAAGTGCACAATAATGTGAAAAATGAGTGCACTTTTTCATTTGATGGGTATGGATGAAACCTCCCACACTGCCAACAAGGGCCCATTCCTATTCTACAAGGAAAAACTGTTCAAAAGCAGCCCAACCCGCAGCATTTTAATTTTGCAGGGTATAAGAGAAGGAGAATTACAGCATCTGGCTGAAGAGCTTGTATACCACCTTTGCTCAGCCCAAAGCAAATTAAAACAGCTGAGTTATAAACCCCACAGATGGAAAAGGGGGCTACAGTAATGATATTCTCTTAAATACAGCCAAGTTGCTTGGGTGCCCCACATAACATAAATTGCTGAAGCACTCAAGTACTTAACTAGTTACAGTATGTGAAATTGGGTTTAATTTGACAATGCTGTAGCTCAGCATTGTTTGCCTTGCAATTATATACATTGATTAGACTTCGAACATAATGAGCTCTTGCCTGAAGGGGTCTGACAACAAAAGCAATATTTTAGGAACTCAGGGCTGTAGGGTTGTAAAGGAAAAATTTTACTTGAATACAGTCTCAAAGCAGGCTGTTTTAATAAGTTAATATTCTAAAGTCCTGTGTATAGAAGATGCAAGGCTTCGTTATAACTCCATATTAAGTAATGCAAATGTTATTTTATTCTACATGCACATTAAACACATAATCCTCACTTCTGTTAAAACAACCCAGGTAGTAAACACTCCAAATGTATCCTGGGTTAATATGCACAAGATGGAAATTAAGTTACACTATAGCATACATTACAATAAAAACTAGTGAAGTGTGTAATTACTGTTACTATGCTGCATGTTACGGTATATAGCGCTCAGTGTAGCCACAGCGGTAACCATCTTAGTGTCACTGTCTTAATTATAGCGGTTTTATTGTTATTATTATTGTCAGTCTTTAAGCTTTTACTAAATCCAAAGCTCAAATTCAGCAAAGCACAGAAGCATGTGCTTAATTTTAAGCAGGTGCGTAGTCCCATGGAAGCTAGTAGAATTACAAAAACTTTAAAAATACACATTTTGGAATGAGTAGGATTAGTTACACATCTCAAATTAATGATAGGCACACCAGGGTTTCGTATTACCTTCAACAGAAATATTAATTCAGTGAAGATTCTAAACCTGAGCACCTCGTTGACTGCAGGTGATTTAATTTCCATTGAACCAGTCCTAATGAGTTATCTATAGTCTCCACGTCTCCAGTGCCTGTGGAGCAAGGCTAGAAAAGAAATATACCTGGTTCTGTCAACTGGAGAATCCAAATCTGAAGCCCTTTACGTGTAGCATGCCTAACAGCCTGCCTCTATTGTTTATTTTAGCTATTTCTGCTATATTTATTTTGCTATTTCTGCTGCCCTTCTCCATATTCCTGATGAACACCTGGTATTTGTTGACTCCCAATGTTTTTATCCAACTGAATTCAGATCAGTGGGTCTCTGCCAAGATCTGGGGTCATGCTGGTGGAATTCATATAGATGTGGACATAGGGCTAGAATCACAAATAAATGTAGGTACCTGAACCTAAAATTTCAAACTTTGAAAATACTTCAGCTGCTGCCTAACTTTAGGGGTCCCAAATGTCCCCAAGTCTTCTAACCTAATAATAATAATGTATTTTGTCTTTCAATAACTGAAAATCAATATGGTCTACAGCACACAGTACAGCTATGCAGATATCTTTCCACATTCTTCTATAGATTAGATTAAATAATCATTATTTTTTGGTTTGGCAAAATATACAAGATCCCCTTCGTGTTGCTGTAAAAAACCTTTAAAACTGCAGTGTTCCTTCAATATTCATTTAGCCTACACATTGGTGTGATGGCAGCTCCACCCCAGAGGAGCTCCCCTGCCCAGGTGTTTGGTCTCGGCAGGACCAGGCAGCACTGCCTAAGCACTAATTCAGGTTGTTACCAGCATTGACGATGAGGAAGGCAGGCTTTCCTTTGTCTTTGCCCCTCACTGGCTGCACAATTAACAAAAAAGTGTGATTCCTGGAGGAAACCATCGCTTTTCCCAAAGAACAGTGACTGAGAGAAATGTGTTCATGTTCTCCAAAGGTGTTTTTTGGAGCAGGGAGGACAAATTCCCACCCTATTCTCTGAAAGAATAAGGTGAAAGTCTAGCCTGGACAGACTAATTTTCAACACTCTATTTTAGTATTTGACCTCGTTTTATCCTGGTTCCCATTAGTTTTCATTCTATTTATGTTCTCATCATATAAATGTAATGATTAAGATTAATTTATATCTTTCATTAACATTTTATATTATGAAGGTACCATTAGCCAGTTTATAGCTATATAACTACTGCCCTTGTTTAATAAGCACTGAGTCTACACCACGTGACTGCAAAGTAGAACACATTTGTTATTACAAATATAATGATATTGGTATAGTGTCTGTATCAAAAATTGCTCCATTGAGAACAAATGCTGGAAACATCAGTCACACGTGCTTACTCCTTGCAAGCATATTAGAGCAGCACAGGAAGAGGAGGTGGATTGTATAAACAGTGTGGGCAGCTATTTTATTTCATCTTGCAGATATTTACTGCGTGACCAATATACATCATTCACAAAAGGAAAGTAGTAATTCAAAAACTCAACTGACCACAGATTGGGCCTATTTTATTAGAGAATCGAAATTATCTGATGCTCTTCTTGTAACTGGACACATATCCATAACATCGTCAGATCTACTGCTAAGTATAAAATCACTTATAATGTCCCTGGGATACAGCAACAGTCTCGTATGGGGAGAAAGTAATGAATTTTCTTGCTAAGAGAAACCAGGGAACCAAGACTTTTGTGAAGGTTAAATGGCATGTAGCTACAAGAAAGGGGCTGTATTCTTATAATGCACCAAGCAGCATAAGAAATAAACCAGTTCACCTAAGGAGAGAATGAGTCTATTATACAGTGTCATTTAAAAATGTGAGTGGCAGCTCATTCCATGAGGACAAGGCACTGAAAGTTCACAGGAATAATATGTGAATAAAAATCTGTTGGCTATTGAGAAAAACAAAATGTCATCCTCCACATAGAATTCTCCAACACCCAGTGAATTGAAAGGAGAATGGATTATTTCAAGAAATGCTCTTCAAAAAATTTGGGTCCAGACTTCCAGCCTTCCAAATGCTGACTGTTAAAAAAGAGGAAGATTTGAAAATGATTGCCAGTAGAACAGCAGCATTTTCATTACAGGGACAAGTGTGGGAAGGTCCATATTTATTTCAAAGGTTGACTTCTCACAGCAGTCTCAGCACTGCAAACCCACATAACTAACTTCTGCATTGGCTGAATATTTTTTAACTGTATTGACTCAATGAAATAGCGATGTTTTTCTTAACTTATCTCACAAAAAAGCTAACTATAAATGAAATGAGGGAGAGTGCTACACCCATTTTTAAGCAGACTATTGCCAAGTATGGTATCATCTCTGAGTTAAACATCAACACTTCTGACAGATGGGTAAGTTAGGCAGATAAGACCGGGATTTGCAGAAAGAACTGAGATAAGTGGGGAAACACCAGGGCTAGCAAGGAGAAAACTAGCAAAAAAGAAAGATAGGGTCTCCATCTATTCCCTAGGAGGTGTTCTCGTAGAATTGAGTGACACTTTTTCTATGAATAGTAAATTCTCTGCATAAAGGATTATCAACTCAAGTGAATAATTTTTGGCCAAAAAAGAGGGATTTTTTAAAAGTCAAAATATTTTACTTACCTGCTTACATCTCTTTTCAATGAAATTTTATTTTTGAAATGCCATGACATTTCATTTTAGCATTTTTAATGAAACTTTGTAAATTTTTTCTTCTTAAAATGTCATTTTTGTTGAAGAAAGACCTACATTAAAAAAGTAACAGAAAAATTGGACAAGATGATCTGAAATGAATTGAAACAGTTTCTCCTTTCTTTTAATTTTATTTTATTTTATTTTTTTCCCCAAAATATGTTTGTGTTATTTTCATCTAACTGAATTAGGTTAATGGTTGGACTTGTTGATCTTAAAGGTCCCTTCCAACCTGGATGATTCTATGATTCTTTTCTATGAACATTTTTATTTCTGCAGCTTAAGTAAAACTTTACTCACTTTTTGTGGATATCAAATTACTAAAGCATTCTGAAAACACATTAGCTGTGGGTGCTCCCTGAAACTGAGCAGTAAGATATGGCAGCCATTTTTCATTTGAAATCAATAAGTTATTGAGTAAAATACTAACCTAGGAAGCAGAAGACCTGTTTCATGTAGATTTTTTTTATTAAATGGAAAAGCCTTTAAGAAGATAATTTCACCTGCCGCAGAATAGCAATATCTTCTGATTCAATAATTTCTTCCAAATGAGGAAACAAAAATAAGTTTTCCATATTAGAGATGAAAACCCTAACCACTAAGTTATTTGATCTAGTAGTGCAAAGCTGTTTCAAAACCATCCTACCTTCATTTGTTGTTTGTGGTCTCCTGATCTCAAGGGCGTGGAATTTGTACCCCCAAAAAGCTACAGCAGGAGAATGACAGCCAGGAGCTCAGACGTGAGGTAGGGCTCTGAAAAGTCTGGTGGTCCTTAAAATTTAAGATGTATTATCTGACACAACAGCTGCTAAAACCTCTGTACCTTTGGTAAACACTGATTCCAGATTTTCTATGACAGGGGTGTCAGGGCTGGATTAAGAGGCACAAACAATGGGATTCATCACAGTTAATTTCAGACTTACAAATGGCAAACATTTGAATTTCAACAAGTCGTTCTCAGACTTAGAAACGTAGAATAGAATTATTTAGGTTGGGAAAGACCCTTAAGATCATCAAGGCCAACTGTTAACCTGACACTACCAAGTTCACCACTAAACCATGTCCGTCAGTGCTACATCTACACATCTTTTAAATACCTCCAGGGATGGGGACTCAACCACTTCCCTGGGCAGCCTGTTCCAATGCTTGACAACCCTTTCAGTGGAAAAATTTTTCCTAATATCCATGTTAAACTTCCCCTGGCACAACTTGAGGCTGTTTCCTCTTGCCCTATCGCTTGTTACTTGGCAGAAGAGACCGCCGCCCCACCTTGCTACAACCTCCTTTCAGGTAGTTATAGAGGGCGTTAAGGTGTCCCCTCAGCCTCCTTTTTTCCAGGCTGAACAACCCCAGTTCCCTCAGCCGCTCCTCATAAGACTTGTGTTCCAGACCCCTCACCAGGTCCGTTGCCCTTCTCTGGACACACTCCAGCACCAAAATGTCTTTCTTGTAGGGAGAGGCCCAAAACTGAACACAGTGCTCGAGGTGGGGCCTCACCAGTGCCACGTACAGGGGCATGATCACTGCCGTAGTCCTGCTGGCCACACTATTTCTGATGCACTATGATTCTGTTATTCTTTTAGTGGTACATAAACAAAGTTCAGAAATCCTTGCACCATCTGGTAAATACTGATATTTAAATCTGTGTTGTTTTTTAATTTATTAACAAAAAATGTTACAGTTGATTGAATGTTTTAGAGGGTAACTTTTCCACATACAGTCTCAGTTTGTGTATGCAGTGACTTGAAGTAGTCTGGAGCCTCACTTTAAGTCTCTCAACTTTGCAGGATTAATATTTTCTTCTGGAAAATAGGGCTAGCAATACTAATAATCTTGACATACCTCACCTGTAAATGAACATGTGGTATAAATGTTAAACAGCCTTATTACTCCAAGTTCTTTAACAGACACCAACCCTTTCTCTGATACTATCAGACATATTTTCAGCTTCAGCAGTTTCCCTGTATTTCCAAGGCAACAGGAATTTCTGCTCAGTAGTGTAGATTTTTAAAGGCCTGTCACTCCATGACTCTAAGATATTAGGGATTGAAAAACTTCATATAGTGGAAAATTTTGACAGGTTTTCCACCAAGTGTAGTCCACTAGTCAGCTCGTGATTCAAGGATACAGTCTGAGGTGCAACATTTGCAAGGCATGGAGTCAGAAACTTCTTCTATACAAAAATCTTTAGCAACCAACCCCAAAGTAGCGCATTTGCATCTCTGACCCAACACACTACGGTGTTCTTGAGTTTCAGTGCTACCAATAGTAGCAGTCAAGTGTGACACCTGTATTAAGAATTGAGCTTTTTTTTCAAGCCTTTCAATAATGACACTATGATAATGTATCATTATATATATAAGAAAAAAACACCAGTCACTCATTGAATCTTATGCCCAAGAGGCAAGTGAATTACTTGGGCTGTGTCCTGCCTGCCAAAAGAATGGCAAGCTGGCACTTTCAGGAGTAACTTATGCAAACCGCCCTATTCAAAGGGTTTCCCATAAATACAATAAAAGACTGCAGATCATTTGACTTCCATTGTTTATCAGTTAGTTATTAACATTAAACATGTTGTCCCCTGGCATTTGACGCAAAAGAGCACATAAAAAGAATAGTTATAATAGAATAAAAGAGTAAGAAATTCTAATGTTACATTATATAATGCAGATACAGCAAGGCATGCGTGTTCAGTAAGAAAAGTATTAGCCTTTTTCAGGGTGTTTTCAGGTCTCTGTCTGAAGTCCACTGAAACAAAAAGACATCTTTCCGCATTTTTGGTCTTTTTTTGGTATAAGATCAAGCTCTGTGTGGAGGAAATATGAGACATTACACGGTTGTAGGAACGTAACACGTATATACCTAGTGAGTCAGTGGATAAATGATGCCTGAAGAATTACAACTATTAAATAACCAGAGCAAATTTTGGCATGGACTAGGCAGACCTCATTCCTGTTCACCTCTCAAAGAAAAGGTATGCTTCTGGACAAAAAACCTCTGCCATATAGGGCCATTTTATATGTAGGAAAACTCTGAGCATTGTGGATAGGGTTGATCTCCATAGTTTTGCCTTCTACAGCTGCAGACATTGTCATCTGAACTACTCAAGCCGGCCTTCTTTTACAGCCAGTAGAGGTAGAAGAGCACATCCAGAATCATTACAGGGTGACCTACCTGTCCAGTGTTGAATATCTGCTCTACCTATAAGAGCAGATTAGGGTGACTGCTTCCAGTGTGGAAGTCAAGTGTACAAATGGGACATCCTAGATATGCACAAATGTTTAATACTGCAATTCTTGACATCTAAACCAAACACTTGAGTGGTAAGATTAATTATCTTTACTAATAGACCCCTGCATTCTTCTTTAAAATCTGAAGTCTTTTTCTAGGTGTTTTCAAATTCAAATTCCAGCCATAGGCTCCTTATATAACATATATCATTATATGAGGATATGTTCAAAACAAATTTCTCATGGAAGGAATCGCTGGATGCAATAATTTTTAATTTTTTTTTTCAACCTCAGGTATGATGCTATGATGCCTACAGACAAGCTACACAGATTTATCAGATGTAATTTTCAAGACAAAATTGCAAAGGTAGCCAACTAAATAAACAGTCTGATTTGAAGTGGTGGTATGTACCCAAAGCTACTATTGGTATTAATAGTTGTTATAGGTGCTCCATATGTTTATCTAACTCGCTTTTCTATCCGTGTTGAACTTCAAGAGCCATCATCAAAATAATTAGTGATTTGGTGTGCATTGGTCTTCAGATGTGTAGCTCACAATAACTCAAAGAGTCCAATTTTCAGGTGTTGGGTAAAAGTTTATTTTTTGTACCTTAGAAAATATTTACAGCAATGAGTTTTATTGTGGCATTAGCAGCAGCAGCTGAAGGATGTAAGCATAGCATTGTATAAGATTCTTCATGACTGCACATGCTCAGGGCTTATGGTTTTACACCTCTTCTGAGAAGTACAGGCATGGCAGCAGTAGAAGTGCACAATATAGGTACAACTTTAAAAGCAGCCGAGTATGACAGCAGCCATTGCAATTTGAAGCGAAAGCAACAGCAAATGAATGTGCCTAGTAGCTGCTTTGTGTAATGTCAATTACATTATTTCGGATAAGAGGAGTAAAATGTTCACTATAGCATGTGGGGAAGTGCTCGCATCCTGCGTTACAATAGACTGGTGAAGGAAATGTGATAGGAAGTAATATTTCTCTTGTTCATGCTGTTTACATTCAAAATTCAAGCCCATTGACTATTCAGTTCATAATCAGTGCCAAATTTCGCATTTGTGTTTTTCTGTGGGTGAAATATCACATGCAATAATTTTCAGAGGATTGTTTGAAAGCTAAGTTTTTAAAAGTATCACCTTTCCAGCCTTCATCAGAACCACATCATGCCCTCCATCTTCAAGCAGAATTTTGCAACCCATGTGAAAACTATTTTTGGTCATTAAATGATCCTTTTTTTCTAACAATGGAGTGCAGGTCAATAAGAACTATTTACTCGAAGGGATACTTTTTGACGTCAGAGGTGACAGAGGCAAAATTCTGTTCACTACTGAAAATTTAGCCATGATTGTTTTAACAGAGAGATTTTGTCTTTTCAGCTCCAGCTCGGAATCTATAAAGGAGACATGTCACTTTTTTTTTCTCCCCCTCTCATTTAATAAAAAGCTACAGTTCGGTTCACAAGTGTCATTTTAATATTTCCACCCACTCTTGTTCAGTTTGGCTGCTATGGAAGAAGGAAAAGGTGTTGTGCATTCCTAAATAGGCACTAGTGAGCAGATGGACTCTAGCTAAAAAATTCTGGGTGAGAGAAATCAGAAGTGTTTCATTTCCATGTCTGCTCTATTGGCAATGCAAACTCTGGTTCTGCTCAGACGTGCAGATTCCAAGAGGCGTGGAGTGGGAGAATGGAGATCTCAGAAGTTTCTGTGAAGTTTTAGAAACGCAGTGAAAAAGATGATGTATTGTGAAAATGTGGAAAGTGTGAAAAAAAAAAGCAGAGAGCAAAATCTTAAGAGCATAATTTTGCAATTACAAATCTGACTGCACGTGCAAACTCACTGCCTGCTTACTATCACTATACTCCTAAATTTCCAAAAGCAGCTATCAAGATAATGAAACAGGCCAGGTCTAAAGCTGGCATTGTGGTTCAGCATATTTAATCAGATCTTTTCCCTGTGTGTCATTTCTTCCTCCCTCCATACCGTCTTCCTTGCAAGATGTTCTCAGCTTGTTAATTGGCAGCAGAGTGCTAAAGACTTGTTTTTAATAATTATTTGTAGCAGATTACTGCCTAAAGACCCAGATCAAATTCGGATTTTGCTGAGTTTGTAGAAACAAAACAGAGAGCCAGTCAATGACTAAAACAACTTGCTGGGACAGGAGACTGTGTAGTTTTTATGGAGCACGAAGCATATTGCAAACCTTTACCTTCCCCAGAAAGGAAATACTGCCCTGGGTCCCTCACAAATTAAGGTCAGTCATGAACACTGCAAGTACCCAGAAGCAACATACGAGGGTACTGAATCTAATCCAGCCAGTCATAAATTCTGTTCTATCCCTGTTCTTGTACCTTCACCACTACATACACAAAAAGGTATTTTGTCTCTGGAGCTTTGTTTCGCAAGGCCAAGTTGCCAGTAAACTGAAGAAAAAAAGAAATGAGACAACATTTTTCCCTTTCCCTACTCAATCATGGTTCACGAATCCAGGATTAAGTTGGTCGCTCTCTGACTGAGAGTATGAGGCCTGATTACTCCACACCTTCAGAGAGTATCTATCCCATGGAAAAGGAGGAGGCCTTACAAACCATCCTTGTGTTACTATGAGTCCTGTATGAACCAGTCAAAAGCCTTTCCTAAATGTATGGATCAAAGCAGACAACATTATCCAGCAGTGTTTTTATCAGCAACTTTGAGGAGAAAAAAAACAGGCCTAACTTTGATCCCAGGAAATTAAAGTCACATGCTAGGCAATACATGTCACCTGCCTGCTCCTAGATGCATGTTCATAACCTGAGATAAACATTTCTCACCATGCCGCCTTTATTGTTAGATAATATAGATTTCCCATCTTAAAAATATTGCTATCAAGTATCTCATAACGCCTGTGCCATAGCAACCTGTTAGTGTGATTTACTTTGTCAGGAGACAATGGGTATTTTATTGTTTGACCCCTTCTGCTCTGGCAACGTAGGTTATTTTTTTCATAGGAGCTGTTTTATTTAATCTTACAGCAGGTGGTATTGAATCTTCACATCATTTTTTCCCTTTCCAAGGTACGCTTTTAGAGTAAACAGTATAATGAAAATCCAGGATTTCACAGAAAGGCACCCACTTAAGCAACTCTGCACTCTGTTATCTCAGAAAAGATCTGTCTTTAAAATGTATGTATTACAAGCAATTCAAGGAAACCTCTTTTTCTTTAATATGTGAAAGTGATTACAGCTTCCCATAATTAAACCCATTAAGTTTAATGAGAAAACTTCAAATGGCTTAAATGGGACTTACCTCCCTTAAAAGGCCAATGTCATAACTACTGAGTGGCTGTCATGGTGACCATCCTGGGAATCAGGTACATAGGAAGGCTCAAGAATTTTGGGCTGTTTGGTAATGAGGTTAGAACAGTAAATTTGAAAGGGGGGAGGAGGGAAATAACCACCATCTGGCCCCTTACCTCATAAGCATGAATTACTGCAGTGTGAGCTAAAAGTTGAATCATACAAAGTTCAACCACACAATTGTCACCATAAGAGGTTCTAGGCTCTGGGAATCAGGCACAGAACTGTAGCGCTCATTCATTAACAGAATTAGCATGTATGTCCAAAGGAACTGAGACCAAGCCTGATGTCAGTGCTCAAACTAAACATGTCATTGATGTTCCATTTGTAACATTTGTTAAAGTTTGGGACCTCTAGGCTGCCAAAACAGCAAGTCTAGGAGCCTCCATTAAGCTGACTGCTTCTTCCAAATATTTTGAATCTGTCCCAAAGACTTAGAAACGGGGTGACTTACACAACATACATATGAATGCAAAAGCCAGTGTCCTACAACAGTGATCCTCAATGAAAGTAGCAAGAACCGCTTGTGTATGAAGGAAATCTAAATGACCAGTTACACTTCCAATAAGGTTTCATGAAATACAGGCTTCCAAAACTCTTCGTCAAAAATCAAGTCAATGCAGCCTGTATTAATCACTGAGGCAAATCATCTGCTATGCCCCAGACACTACAGTCTGCATCACTGCAGCCAACGTGACAAAGGAAATTTTTAAGATAGGATATAAAGGAGAACAACAAAGCAGCTTTGTTCATTAAGCACTTTTCCCAAGCTGAAGAGGTAGCCAGGGACTGTTTCTTTGAAATCTAGCGAGTAGATGATTGTGAGCAGCTATCAGAATAGCTGACCCCTTGGTACTGAACAACAGGTAGCAAGAAAAGAGATAAGCCAAGTAGGTTCCCTGCAGTATTAGTTTAAAACTTGTTTGAATGCTTGAAACTATGTTTGAAACTACTACAGAAGAGATGCAAAAAAGCACTGGGACAGGTTCAAAATAACAGATGAAGAGGGCTATATGGGGAGTAGGGTTCTGACTTTTAATAGTATTCCAACTTTTTGCACTGTAATGGAGAGGGATTTCCCAAATGAATGCTTTTTTTTTTCAGGCTGAACCTGATGAGGCTGCCACAGTCCAAGGCTTTTGTAGAAAACCTTATGTATTGGATCATATTCTTCCTCATAGTGCTGTTTCTTTAACGTACAATGTGAAGGTGGGGAAAAAAACCAACCGTCAGAGTATTCCCTGAGTAGTTTTCCCATATTCATCATCTGATATGTACGGACCTGTCAAGTGAAGGTTCAGCTGCTACTTTCTTTCTGCTGGACTTCTAGTCACAATTTTAATCATGTCTTGCATTCCATCTGAATCAATTTAGGATCATCAGGTTTCAGAGTTTCAGTTCAACAGAAAACATTAATAAATGGAAGAATTAATTCAAGCACAGAGTAGATCAATCAAATCCTCAGCTAGGGAGCTACTTACACACTACTGTGTCTCTTTGTCTTTTTCTCATGGGTCAAAAATCACCACACTGCTACTATGGTAACAACCAAGAAAAAAAATTAGGCAAGAACCCCAGTCAAAGTGACAAGACAGATGCTGCAATTTTGTTTGCAAACAGAAAGTGTTGAACTCTGCTCCGTAGCCTCTTGTGGTGGGGAAGAGGGAGGGGGAGAAGAAGAAAGGTTGGTTTGAACTAATTAATGTATTCTCTGGTTGTGATTCACCCGATCTCTGAGAAGATGGTTTCATAAAGCAGAAAAGCAATGTGCAGTCATGATGAAATCCCTTTACAGAAGGGAAGAGATTGCGGGAAAGGAGGATGTGGTACACAGCACAGGAAGGATCCGTCTCCCCACTTCCATGCTCCCTGCCCTGCCCTCCCCTCCCATGTGCTGCGGCCCCCAGGTGCAGACAACTAGCAGGATTTACATGATCCTGGTCAAAATGTAACATTCCAGTGCTGTCCCTGGCTCATTTCATTTACTCCTATAGATGTAGTCCAAAAGAATCAGAATTCATTGGTTCTGGCTGGAAATATCGTCCGTGCCAGGGCAGGCACGTGCAACTGGCACCTGCCTCTGCTGGAGTCACAGCATTCTGCAAAACAGATTGATTAGGGCGTTCACTGCTTGCCTGGGGCAAAATGGTGCTATGGTAGAGACAATGGCTGGTCTGGTGCTCTTCAATGGAAGCTAAAGTTAGTAAAGCTATCTTTAGCACTTGAGAAGATACTGAAGATGTATCTTCATTTTAAGGATTCTGTGGCATTCTCACAAATACATCACTGATATTTCATATTCTCTTCACAAAAGGTATTATAACAGAGCAGCTCCACCTTTATGGCTCAGGAAAGGCAGCTGAAAACAGTTCTCCCTGGATCCCATCAGTGTCACTGTTGGTGTCACTCAGAGGAGGTCTTTGTGGAAGAGCACCTAGATTTCTGGGGCCAACACACATGTTCCCATTGTATTATTTGTTCCTGCTGGCCCAAGGAAAAAAAGAAAACATTTTAAGTCATAAACCTTTGAAAATGGAAACCCATGTGCTGAACTCTGCCTTGAAACGCATGCTTGAACGACCTTTATTGAAACCTGTAGAGCACTGGATACAAACAGGAGCAGAATTTAGCTTTAGGTATGATGGGTGTCATTTTTCTAAAGCTTCTGGAATTGCTCCAACTCTGTCTCAACTGCCACCAGGACACGTTTTACTATATAATGTTTTTAAGGATGAAGATTGGAACTTATATCAAAGACTTCTTTGAAAACCTCAGTGCGTATTTTAAGGGTTTGGGTTTTTTGGTTTTTTTTTTGGTTTTGAAGGTTTCTTTAATTATATTGATAAATTTGGAGTCAAAAATGTTTGAATAAATGAATATTTTCATTATTAATTTGGGTCAGATATAGATTACACAAGTGTTCTATAAATGAGGAACCTATCTAAGACCCGGACAATTTTTCAGAAAACTTATCTTCATCCGCTTCAGTAATTAGGGAAATTTCCTTATTCTTCTGAAAGCTTTTTAGGAACCCATGAAAGCTTAACAACATCCTTAGTTGAAGAACCATCACATAACTTGCTAGACAAGCCCAGACTTGGTCATTGTCATGTTTTGACTAACTCTAATTAGGTAACATTTTGTTCATTATACAACATGGCGGTGCTGATGTCTTACAGAATAGGCTAGCGTGTTTGCTTTGGAAACAGGATTCCTGGGAGAGGGACTGCCTCATCTCCAGTGAGTTTTCACTCGTACTGTTCATTTTGCAGCCAGGTGCCTAGGAGCAGATCACAGTTCACTCTGCATGATGGCTCATCGTTTTTTCTCTTGAAACTGGATCAAAATCCAGGTACAAGTGTGAGGAAAGGAAAGAGGAAAACTTAGGAAAAAATTAAGAGGAAAAATGCAACATAGTGGGCATAGGACATGCAAATGGCAATGAGGAATCCTGGTGACTTGATTTAATTTTTCATTCTTCATACAGAAATTTCTTAGTTTAAATTGTAAAAATAAGAAAAGGTCTACTTCATTTATTTTTTTATTGTTCATACAGGAATTTCGTAGTCTAAATTGTAAAAATATGAAAAGGTCTAGATCCACATATACTACATTACTGCCAAATACATTACCCTTTATTCTTATTCTTTGTCAGTGGCAACTCAGTTACTTACCTTAACATGATGTGTATAAAGTCAGAGTAGAATAAAGGCTTCTCGCTTTCCAGATGTCTTTCATTGCTTTTGCCTTAAAAAGACATTGCTCTTGTAAGTCCCCATCCTTAGAAGGTGATGGAGAAGCACAGTCTCCACTTGCCTTGGGTAGATTCATCGCATCTTTGGTCATTTATTATATAGACATCAGTTCCTGTCCTAATGTGTTCCCATCACATTCCCTCATAAGAAACAGACATTTGTAAGGACCCAGTTATTATAAGACAAGATGAACTTACCAGTCTTCCAGTTCAGCCTAATAATTTATCATCTTCATCGTTAAAAAACTACTTACACATGTTCCTGATTTGAAATGGTTTGGCTTTACCTTCTAGCCGGTGTTTTTTTGCTATGCCTTTTGCCATTCAGATAGAGAGTCCCTTAAACTAGCTGATGGCAGTGTGAGGCACAAATATCAGACAATTTTGACTACTACTCTTGTTCCTTAAACTGCAGAACTGTGGGCTCCCTATAAGAAAATACAGAGAATGGATCACTCGTTGAGATTCCTAGATTAGCTGAGCATATACCATACGTATTAAAAATGGCTGTGACATGCTAGATTATGGATGCGCTGCCTTATGTCACATCAAAGCTATCATAAAACTAGTCTGTCATCTTGTAAATGACAAAAGATTTCATTTTCAGAAAAAAAAAGAGCAAAGACATTATTTCATATTCTCCCTGTCAATTTAGATAGTCTGCTTAAGCACTGCTTTTTTAAAATAAAATATAATGCTGCGAGAAATGAGCATTTTATGTATAATATTATCGTATTTATTTTTATATTCAGCTACTCCTACAGTATAACTCAGTGTGGTAAATAGCTCATGCTAATTACTTAAAAATGCATTAAATTTTAAGTCTCATAGCAGATGCAAACACCATTTCAAATGTTCTCATTGTGTTGCCTACATAATTCATGAGCTCTTATTAGAATGCAGACTCCAAGTGGGCATTTGGTGTGTGAGCCACACTCTCCAGCTTTTTGTGTGCTCCTGAAAAAGCGGAATACACGCCTACAGAGCCTCAATACCAAATCCTTCTTTAGCAGCTACGCTGACCTATATTTAAGAGTGAGAGGTCGTGTAGTGTAATAACTGTAGGAGATGTTGGAGTTGTACAGGCACATAGGAGTGGGGGTAGTTCAGGCAGTCACTCCCCGAGCCAGGGCTGGGATGGCTGAACAAATGGCCAGGAGGGATCTCAGGTTCCAGTCCCCAGTACAAAAGCTATTCCATTATTTTATTCATTGACTGTTATGGAGTCCATCTCTGTCTTGTTTCTCTTTCACTAGACCTATAAGTCCTGTGGAGTTCACGCCTTGTGGCAGCCCAACCTGACCAGCAAGAGCGCAGGATTGTCCTGACCCAGCCTTGCCTCTACTTTCATGAAAGCTCAGCCACCGCCTAGCTGAGGATGGTGCCCTCATTAGTGTAGCATCCGTCAACTTTGGCTGTTGGTTCCAAAGGGCACTGTATGTCCTGTGCTGTATCTGCAAGACATCCTTGGATGCCCCCAAGTATTTAAAATGGCACTAGATGCCTGTGTTCAGGCATCTGAATAATTTCCCACAGGTATGAAATTCAGCCATTTAAATCAAAAGTAGATACTTGGGGTTCCTTTTATAGTTGAAATTAGAGTCTGTTTCATCCCACCTGTGCTAGTTACCTGTCTAAGCATGATATGTAGTGCCCTTTGGAAATGAATATTCTCTCTATTAGCTGGAAAAATGTTTAGAGTAACTAACTTTAGGTAACCAACATTTATACTGCTACAAGCAGGCAAGAGGCCTTAGGTCTACCCATTAGAGGAATTTGATAATAATTCAATGATCTATAAATAGTACTCTGAGTCCCAAAATAAAATTTTCTTAGTGTGGTAAATAACGTTTTTTTCCCAAATGAATTAGTAGTTCACCTTCATGTTCTCCATCTGTAATACACGTGTAACAAGATTTCCATAGCTCTCCAAGATGTTCTGATACAAAAAGTATTAACAATTGTGAAGTACTCTTTAACTGCAAAAATGGGAACTCGTAAGTACTTCAGATAGTCACTTCTCCAAGTATAGCTGTACTTTAAGAACAGACCTCTGTACCCCAGTCAGCTTTTCTCTAGCAAAGCCCACCAGATCTGAAGATCCCGTGGTTTTGTACTCACATTCAAAACTCCGCTTTTCCGAGTTTAGTGTCTTGCAGGTAAATGGATACATAGTGTGCAAAGCACAGACAGTCAGCATATTTTAGTGTTCTTTATACATATTTTAAAAGCTTTCATATGGTACTATGGCTATTTCTAACTTCTGTGCTTCAAATCCCTATTCTATCCTGTAATATTTTATCTGTCTTCTCTGATCTTGCACTTTGATAGGGGTAGAAAACCTTTGGGAGAATGATCTAACATCTCTTGCTCTCTTTGGTTTTTTTTCCTCCAATATACTTGTTTAGTTGTATTCTTGCTACCTTATTTAATATTTTTTTTGTATAACAAATATGTCAAGATTTTTCCTTTTCTTAGCAGAAAACTACAAGATCAGGTTTGTTTTCAACTTTAACCCTTCATTCTAACCAAGAAGGAGATAAAAACATTAACAAATAGTCCTAATCCAGGCAGAAGAGAAATTGGCTTAACAGAATATCGCCCCTTTCTTTCTTCAGGCTTCATGAAAACCCCACTATGTAAATACTTTAAAATCAGTTTCTCCAGTCCTCCACTTTCACCACATTGAATAGTATCTTGCACAGTCCTACTGAGCTTGGGGAGAATAGCCATAAGGAAGGGAAATATTTAGGAAGAGCTTGAGATCCTATAACCATGGCTAAGAAAAAGGAGCTTTTGCCTAGAAGTGCTTGCTCTTTGTCAAACCCTAGCCCAGTTACCTCCACACTGATGAGTGCTGAACTCACTGGTACTTATTCCAGTTGTGTTTCTCCTGTGTTGTTCAAAGTCTTGATATGTTCTTGAGTATTTTAACCCTCAAACATAAAAGATCTTTTTATCACTTAGGTCTCTCGTGCTTGAATTTGAGTGTAGATATATATTCCCTCTGGTCCAGTCTTACATGATAACAGCGTTAGAAATTCAATTACTTCCCTCAGAAAGAGTTTGATAATCTTAATAGCTCTCATCTTTCTTAAATTTTCCTTTTGCGCAGTCAATTTTTGTGTTCTATGAATTTTACCTTTTAATTCATACTTCTTTTCCAGCAATCTTGTTTCCACTCTTCAAACACAAATTTATTTTAAAGAACTCATATGGCACATTTCTCTGTGCATCATATTACTGGGACTGATACAAGTCTGTGTAGAGAAGGTTCTCAAATAATAAGCTCATAAATAGTAAATTACTTCTGTTTTGGTAATGACTGTGGCCTGAAACAAGCTAATAACTATAAAGTTTTAAGTGTTGAGGGATTTTTATACTACGTAACTGCTTTTCTTAGATAACTATTGAATAATTAGAGAGGTTTTGCTGTTCATCAGTCTAATGTATTACGCAGCTCCGCAGAAGATATTAATCACTTTAGAAGAAAAATATCTTATGGCTTGGGATTCAAGACTTTATGATTGTGTTTTAGATCCAAAGATTCTTGGTGAATCACAAATGAAGACAAAGATGATGCCTCAATTTTTTATTAAACATTACAAACTATTTCAGCTTTTATTTCACTTTTTGCTTCTTCCTCTCCTTTGGAGTCAAGATAACAAACCATCTTCCTCTCCATTTGCCTTCATCAAACCCGGAAATGGGAGCTTTAAAAATGATGCACGATATCACATTCGCATAACATTCCCTTTTGTAATGTTGAATCATTGAAGAAGGAATAGAGCAAAATCCTTATCTAGGAATGCACTATGCTATGAAAATTCATTTGAAATATTTTTCATGTGGGTGATGAAAAACTCAGAAATTTCAGCAGCAGAGCAATAAGTAATCTATAAGCAATGTTTCCCGAAAAAACACCTGCTTGTGAAACTGTTTTTACTGCAGGTTTTGCTGTAAATATTTTTTCAAAGATATTTAGAAATTCCATTTTCTTTCTGATAATTTTGTAATATTTCCATGATTTACACGTTTTTCCTTAGTCCACTTTCAATTTATATTTCAGTAGATTTTTAAACAATTGACTTTTTCGTTTGCTTTACTAGTATAACTGGTAAAACACATCAAATTATTCTGTGGTCATTAAAATTGGTGGATATTTAAAAAAAATACATCACAACAACGTTTCTCTCCCCTTCTGTTTCCATCCCTTTCTTTCCCTTCTTTTCCCTTCACTTGAAAACTACAAGTTTGAGGAAATTGAAACTTTTAATGATTTTTCCTAAGGTTGCCAGAGCCTTTCTTCTTTTGGATGCTCTCCTGGAAGACAAATCATTACTGCCTTGTGACAGAGCAATGACCCCAGATCCTGCCTCTGACAGTAGCCAGACAATTCTACCACTGAGTATTTCAGATGAAGGTGAGGCATACGCTACCCGTCCAAGCGTGTCAATACTAAACCACAAGGTAGACTTTGAGGGATGACTAGAAGTAACAACATCATGCTCTTGGCCCTTCTGTACTTGCAAAGCCTTAACATCACATCTGTTCTGTAGGTGGTAGTGTCTTATATCATCTTTGCTCAAAAATAATTCCTGCCTCCAACAGTACAACCGAAATGTCCTTCTTGTCCGTATTTCACCACTATCACCTCTGTTTTTTCCATACACTTGGGGGAAAAAAACTCACCATAAAATGTCAATAAAGTCATCTTCTGATCTTTCTTCCCTTTTCAAGACCTTTTTTTTTCCTTACAAATCTTTTAACGTAGCTATGACATTATTAGCCGTACAGGGAAAATGTATCCAGGTGATGTATCCATCCCTCTTACCTCAAAATGTATCTCTCCAAACATAATTCTTCAGCTTTCTGAAGCAGGACCTCTCTCTCACATGTTTTAAAAGTGGGTTATCATGAATCTTCACTTCTCCACGGAACAATATTCTCTCCTGTAATATTCTTAACTGTACTCACCTTCTTCTGTCCTTAGCTCTGTGCTGCAAATGTACACTACAACATTTCCAAAAGTCTAGGATTTCGAATTTTCACAAATAAGCATGTTCAGCAGTTTCAGGTCACTATTTTCCAAGCCATATTTGGATAAGGTTACTGCAACTATGCCCTGTTGAAACTCAGATTTTCAATCTATGCCTGAATTAAACTCAATAAGGTTGATAAGTTTAAAGTCTTTCACATGGATGGTTGATGTCCAGTAGAATGTCTCGACCTTTATTTGCTGAACAAAGATTTGAATAAATTAAAACAAGGGACAAAATGATGTTCAATGCAATGATATTTAATAAAAGTTTTCTTTTTTCCACCGGCAATGGTTATTTCAAATCTACTAAAAACCTCTTTTCTGAGGACTCAGGAAATCATTTTTCATTCTGAGATTGTATCACACTTCCGATACATTCTAGTTTCAGAATTTTACTATGTTTAATCTGTCAGAATAGAATGTATTGATGTCATTTTTATCCACCCTGTATATTGGTTTGTCCTTTCTCTCATTACACTTATATTGGACTAAATGATTTACACTGCTGTCTGCTTTATTACATTGTAGAGAAGAGCATTGCTGAGTCAGAACATACATTGCAATATGATAAAACTATTTGCCATGCATATAGCCACTCTTGTACTATTACTGTGATAATCTTTGTGAAAATGACAGATGTTAATGTCTGCACTACTTGGTCTGCTATGTTGATTTAAACTATCAGCCAAAGTCATTATTTTGAAACTTAAAGGTCTGTCTATGGAATCTCATCTCAGATTTGTTGTATTAATTTTAACAATATTACTCTTCTGTGTTGTAATAATCCTTATATCTGATCACTAGCAGTAAACAGGATGTTTCCTTACACTCAGAATGATCTGAGAAAGAGACCCTTTCTGAAGTTTAAAAAGTTGTACCTTTAATTGCATGTATAACACCTCATATCTGAGCATTTAAATAGGTTATTACTTTCAAAACATATCCAGGATCAGTGATCCTGGGATATTTCAGGGGAAATATTTATATATATTTAATATGACTGAAAAAGGAATAACTGACTGAATGAATTGTAAACACAGTCCAAACCTCAGCTTGTGGGGTTTTTCCCATGTTCCATTCCCCCATTTTTGTTTTGTTAGGTTTTTAACTTTATATAGCATTCTGTATTTGGGCTACCTAAAATACCAAGCATAAAAACAAAATGTTATTCAATAGGATGCAAAAAATATAGTTTTATATTTTCAGAAATGGCAGAGACGGACAATACTTATATAAACATTTTAACATTGTGATTGTTTAAACATTGAACGTTAATGAATGGTGGGGTAAAGTGGACCCTCAGCAAATGTGCTGTTGATACAAAACTGGGAGGAGTGGCCGATATACCAGAGGGTCGTGCTGCCATTCAGAGGGACCTTGACAGTCTGGAGAAACAGGAAGTACAAAGTCCTGAACTTGGGGAGAAACAACCCCGTGCACCAGTACATCTGGATGGAGCTCCCCAGCTGGAAAGCACTTCAGCAGAAAAGGACCTGGGGGTCCTGGTGGACACCAAGCTGAACATGAGCCAGCAACGTACACTTGCACATTGGCAATGGGCACAAACTGAAACATGGGAGGTTCCCTCTGAACATCAGGAAGCGTGTTCTTCCTCTGAGGGTCACCAAGCAGTGACATAGGTTGCCCAAAGAGGTTGTGGAGTCACCCTCCTTAGAGATATTCAAAACCTGTCCTGGGCAGTGGGCTCTGGCTGGCCCTGCTTGAACTGGTTAATCCTCAAGGTCCCTTCCAACTTTAAACATTCTGTGAATCCATGATCTCTTTCATAAACCACTTTTTTTCTGTTTTTTTCAGTATATAAATCACACAGCGGCTATGAGTTAGGCCTAAAAAAAAAAAAAAAAGTTAGACTCTGAGTATACAAAATCTTATGCAGTAACTGAACAACTGAATTTAACAAAGCTCATGGAAGTATCTGCAGCTTTCACAGAAAGTCTCCCTAAAGCTAGTACTAAGAATAGTTATTCCCCTATTCAAGCAGAGCTGCTTAGATATGGCTCTGCAATTTGCATCAAACACAAAAAATTAAGGCAATGTCAATTTGAAACTTTTCCCATTTTAAAAGAATGTACTTTACTTTTCAAAACAGCATACTTTGCTTAGAAAGACTTCTAATAAAAGAAAGAAATTGAGGAAATATTCTGCATAAACCCCATGTGGAATGTAACATCTTTTTTTAGTAGAAACAGTACCTTTCACCATTCAATTTATTCTCTGTCTCCAAAAGCATTAAACCCAAAATGTTTCGGTTTCTGTTTAAGCCAAACTGACCAGTCCCCCTCTTTTTTTTTTAATTTGACCGCTGAACTAAAAAATACATTTGATCAGCTTTATTTTAGTATTTTGGTTGAATTATAGTTAATTTAGTTAAATTAGAAGTTGTAAGAAGAGGTCATCCTCCCCCTCTGCTCTGCCCTGCTGAGGCCACATCTGGAGTACTGTGTCCAGTTCTGGGCTCCCCGGTTCAAGAAAGATAGGGCACTGCTGGAGAGGGTCCAGCAAAGGGCTACTAAGATGATTAGGGGATTGGAGCATCTTTCTGATGAGGAAAGGCTTAGGCACTTAGGTTTTTTTAGTCTGGAGAAAAGACGACTGAGGGGGGATCTTATCAATGCTTATAAATACTTAAAGGGAGGGTGCCAGGGCGATGGGAACAGTCTTTTTTCAGTGATGCCTAGTGATAGGACAAGAGGTAACGGGCACAAACTTGAGCACAGGAAGTTCCATCTTAACATGAGGAGGAACTTCCTTACTCTGAGGGTGGCAGAGCACTGGCACAGGCTGCCCAGAGAGGTTGTGGAGTCTCCCACACTGGAGACATCCCAAACCCGCCTGGACGCCGTCCTGTGCAACTGCTGTAGGTGTCCCTGCTGTGGCAGGGGGGTTGGACTTCGATGATCTCCAGAGATCCCTTCCAACCCTGACCGTTCTGTGATTCTGTGTATATATGCTTACGGTAGAATCAAGTATTATTCAATATATGGTTTGTATGTCTCATTTATTTGCAGTTGGACTGGGATCTTACCCTTGACTCTGGAGGGATAATTCATCCCATCCTCAAGTGGTTTTCTAAAACTGGCTAGATGAAAAACTCCAATGGTGTTGATTTTTCTTCTTTGGCTACGCATGGCACCTCCAGTAATTTTCTCAGGTACAGATGTCTATGTTGAAGATGTCTAGAATTAGCTGAGATTAATCCCACTGCTAAAGTTAGGTGGGACGTATTCACCTTTCATGTATAAGAAATATGTGTTTTTTATGGCTATAGCAAATACACTGCAGTTTCTTAAAATATCCTTTGAGGGTACTAAAAAGTCTGTAAGTGTAACAAGAATGACTCTGTCATAGCCAGACAAACACAAGTAAGAAAAAAGTACCATTCTTTAGACAACTCTATAGAACATTATGACTTTTTAAAAGCAGCAGCAGAACTTTTTTCAGCAACATTTTAACCCATGATGTTTCCATCTACCATTTAACAATGGTTTTATCTATTTTATAACATTGTATTTAGGTAAATCTGTTTATCCATGCCATGTATTGAAGTATGATCCATGCCAGTCAAAGAAATCCTCTTGTGGCAATATGCAGGTTATTTGTACAAGATTAGCACCTGCTGATATGTCTTTTTACTAAAAAATGGAAAAAAAACCACATGGGTAATTTTAAAAACAATCATGTAGCTTTTTTCTTTTTGCCTCTCGTTGTAAATTTTTCTCAGTCTCAATAACCTCTTGAAAAAAAAAATCATTCCTGCACTCTTTATTAAAATGTTTCTATTACCTAGAGGCGATTAGTTACTTTGTCAGTGTGTCAGAGCAGATACATTAAAAAAACCAATATTAGTGAATGGTGGAAAATCCATAGATTAATTAAAAGCAGAAAAACTGAAAAAAAAAAAGAGGTTCATTAGTATAACTGTCAAAGTATCTATAATGTTGATGGAACTATGTTGCTTTACACCGGTAGAGAATATAGCACTAGAGGTTTTTGGCTCCATGTAAGACTGCGCAAACTTTGTTCTCATCGTGGTTTAGGACATGCTTGGTGCTGTTTTCTCTAGGTCAGTATCCAAAATGCAGTACTAAAATCACTTAGAATTGCAGGTTTTCATTCATTCCTAAAATTAGGTCAGTGTAAGGGGTTTTGCAGATTTCTTTCTTTACAGTGTTGGAGTCTGTTTCCCCCAGAGGTACTTGCCTTTCTAGATACCTACCCACCACTTAAACCATGTCCTAAAGACTTCATCTTGTAAAACAGTGTTAGATTGATAATGCTGAAAATGTTCCTGCAGAAAGCTAAAGGACAATCAGCATGGCACACTTCCAGCATTAAATTCCATCTAGACGCCTTTAATTAATTCATCAATCAATGGTGGGAAAATCTGGTCCTGTTACCTTGATTCTCAGATCCTAATCAAAGGCTAATTAGCATTAAAAAGATCAACAAGCTCTCGTAGAATACACACCTAGAGTCATCCTGCTGGGTGTAAGGGAAAGAAGATGCTGATAAAGCTATTTAGGTAACTAGTTCTTTAATATTACTTTCTGCTTGGAAACTTTGTTTATTCAAGTTGGGGAATGGAGGAATAACAGAAGATGTGAGCAGGGTTAACTCATTGGGTTCTAGAAGTGTAGGCACTTTTATAAACAGTAGGGACTGAGCTTGTTTTAAATCTTCTGTAAAGGCTTACATGGATGTGAATTCAATTTGAAAACATTTTTCCTCCCCATAGTTAAAATCTGTCCGCCTCCTATTTTCTACACTTTATCCAGAAGATTCCTTTCATACTTGCCTCAACAGAAGGAAAGAACAGCTGCTTTTCATGTGGTTGTCTCATGAGACTGCTCATGCCTGCAGCTTTTATTTGTTGAGGATAACTCACATATAGGTCGCTAATTTTAAGACCCAATTGCCATCACTGAAACTTGGTGGGGTGAGTCCCGTGACTGGAGTGTGGCTGTTGATGGCTACAGGCTGTTCAGAAGGGACAGGCGAGGAAGGAGGGACAGAGGCATTGCCCTCTGCATCGAAAAATGGATAGAGTGTGAAAAGCTGTCTCTGAAGAATAGCCAAGAGCAGGTTGAAAGCTTATTGGTAAGAATTAGAGAATCAGGCAGCAATGGGAAACGTGTGGTTTGTGTTTACTACAGGCTGCCTGATTAAGGGGAGCCTATTGACAAAGCCTTACTCCGGCTATAGGAGGCATTGTGCTTGCAGGCTCTCGTCCTGCTGAGGGACTTCAACCACCCCAACATCTGCTGGAAAAGTAGCACAGTGAGCTGTAGGCAATCCAGGAGACTCCTGTAATGAAATGAGGATAACTTCTTAAGCCAGGTAATAGACAGTCTTACCAGAGGGGATGCGATACTGGACCTGATGATCACCAATGTAAGTGAGCTAATTGGTGACATCAAGATTGGAGGCAGCCTGGGCTGCAGTGATCATGCACTGGTAGAGTTCGCAGTCCTGAGAGATATGGGTCAAGGGAAGATTAAAGTCAGGACCCAGAATTTTAGGAAAACAAAACTCCAGCTCTTCAAGGAATTAGTCAATAGGACCCCCTGGGAAACTGCCCTCGGGGACATGGGAGTAGAACAGAGCTGTCAGATCTTTAAGGACGCTTTCCTTAGGGCACAAGAGCTCTCAGTCCCCAGGTGTAAGAAATCAGGAAAGGAAGGCAAGGGACTGGCATGGCTGAGTCAAGACCTGCTGGTCAAACCAAAGGGCAAGAAGGAAATGCACAGGCAGTGGAAGCAGGGACAGGTATCCTGCGAAGAGTTTAGGGACGCTGCCTGGTTTTGCAGGGATGGGGTCAGGAAGGCCAAGGCGCAGTTGGATCTGAACTTAGCAAGGGATGTAAAGAACAATAAGAAGGGCTTCTACAGGTATGTCCGCCAGAACAAGAAGGTTAAAGAAAGCATACCTTCCATGATACGCAAGACTAGCAAATTGGTCACAACAGACAAGGAGAAGGCTAAGGTACTCAACAACTTTTTTGCCTCAGTCTTCACTGACAACCTCTCTTCCCACACCCCTCGAGTGGACGGACCACAAGCAGAGGAAGCAAAGTCTCTCCCACTCTAAGAGATCAGGTTCATGACCACCTGATGAGCCTGAGCATACAGAAATCCATGGGATGCATCCCAGAGTCCTGAGGGAACTGGCTGGTGTAGTTGCCAAGCCACTCTCCATGATACTTGAAAAGTCATGGCAGTCAGGTGAAGTCCCTGCTGACTGGAAAAAGGGAAACATTGCACCCATTTTGAAAAAGGGCAGAAAGGAGGACCCTGGGAACTACCGACCTATCAGCCTCATCTCTGTGCCTAGGAAGGTAAGATCATGGAATGAATCCTCATAGAAGCTATGCTAAGGCACACAGAGGACAGGGAGGTGATTCAGGACAGCCAGCATGGCTTCACCAGGGGCAAGTCCTGCCTGACCAACCTAGTGGCCTTCTATGATGGAGTGACTACATCAGTGGACAAAGGCAGAGCTATGGTTGTCATCTGTCTGGACTTCTGTAAGGCCTTTGACATGGTCCCCCACAACATTCTTCTCTCTAAATTGGCAAGAGATGGATTTGGTGGGTGGACTGTTTGGTAGATGAGGAATTGGTTGGATGGTCACATCCAGAAGGTAGTGGTCAATGTCTCAGTGTCCAGATGGAGATCAGTGACGAGTGGTGTCCCTTGGGGGTCTGCATTGGCACCAGTATTGTTTAATATCTTCATCAATGGTATAGAGTGGGATCAAGTGCACCCCCAGTAAGTTTTCGGTTGACACCAAGTTGAGTGTTGCAATTGACATGCCTGAGGGTCGAGATGCCATCCAGAAGGATCTGGACAAGATCGAGAAAGGGGCTCATATGAATCTCATGAGGTTTAATGAGGCCAAGTACAGGGTCCTGCACCTGGGTCGGGGCAAGCCCAGAGAGGTGGTCGATGCCCCATCCCTAGAAACATCCCAGGTCAGGTTGGACAGACTCTGAGCAACCTGATCTCATTGACGATATCCCTGCTTATTGCAGGGGGGTTGGACTAGATGACTTTTAAAGGTCCCTTCCAACCCAAACTATTCTATGAGTCTAGGACTCATTATTTTTTTCAGTTACAGAGCTGTATGACTTTATCAATCTTCAGATCAAGATACATTGCCCACTCATCAAAGTGATCTAAGGTTGTAGACCTGCAAATACAAAGCTCATAAGTATTTCAAAATTCTACTAAAATAAATGGTAGAACGGAAGCCCAGATCATTCATCAGAAAGCATTAAGACCTTTAAGTCTTATTCTGATAATTAAAGACACTGGGTTCTTGTTTGCACCTTCCAAAAGCTTCTATAAGTGGGGTAAGAAGGTGGTGAAAAGAAACATGTTTAATACATGTCACAAGCAAGGGTATACTGAGCCTACAAAATTGTGGATATAAACTGGATGTTCATTAGCTCCATCTACTGGCACGTTACTTAGTATTTGAATGCAACTACATTTCAGTCACTGATGAGTATATTGCAGTAGTATTACAGCCTTCCCTGCTATTCAGTGGATTATTATTTTCCCAGATTTTTTTTCTAATAGGAAGGTTTTTTAAGTGTAGATGTCTTCTTGACTGAGAGAAATAAATCATTGTGAAATAGAACCGCTGATTTCTCGTTAGCTATCACAGAACCCACGGAATCTATAGACAGGATATGAATTCATATATGTAAAGTTGAAGTCTCAGGAAACTATGTTTACTGATGTACTTACTGATGCAATACTGTAGGATAATATCATACATCAGGTCATATGATCCTGTCAGGTCAAAAACACTGAATAATGTCCAGAAATGGGGTGGTGAAATGGGAGAGGGCAGAAGCCAACACAGTCATAAAGATGTGAGGACCAGGACTTTGATGAGCACCAAGGATTGAACCTGGACTACAAGCTGTGTTTTTGAGCTAAAAGAACAAAGACATTTTTCTGGTACTCTTTTTTTGAGATTTTTTGATCAAGCACAAAGGAAAAGGTGCACAATGCAGTACACAATAAACAGTACCAGCACGTCCTGAAGTTTGGTTTGGGTCCACTAGTACAAAGGAGACATCAAGCTATTACTGTTAAAAATGTCTGATGTCTTTAAAAGCAGGCATTGTATCAACCTATCTGCTGATGGGCTGGTGTAGAGGTGGTGCATAAAGAGTAAGAGTTGTCTCAATTTCTTTTCAAGTTTCTGTATTAAATACTTATTTGGTGTAAATCAGAACATTGCCAATGATTTCTGCTTTTATTCCTACAAAGTTAAAACCTTACCTTTCTCTGCATGTTGCCAAGATACAGTGAATATCACAAAATTCTTGAAGAGGGAAAACACTTAAAGAAGCAAGAAAAAAATATGTGAGATAGAAAGGCTGTGGGATTGATTTGCTCTGGAAATGAAATAAGCCTCTTATTTCTGTAAATGTATTTGCACTATAGCAAACATGCAATGCTCATCAGGTGTCACTTGTATCTCTTGACTCCTAAGCAAAAAAAGAGCAACGACAATACAACAAAAAAGTCCTAGAGATAAAGAAATATAATAGTAATAATAATAATAATAATAATAATAATAATAGAGCCTTCTTTTAGTTCAAGAGAAAATTTCAACACCAGAAGACAAAATTTGTGATATCATTACATTGATTAGACAACTGATTTTTCATTAACGTGAAGCAGGCAAAATCCCTCAGGTAAGGAGCAGGTTTATTTTTGTGTTCAACATCAATTTAAAATTGCATTTTTGTAAAGAATCTCAATTTATCTTTTGTCATATATAACATTAATGTTTGGAGGATAAATCTAATCCATGTTCTTAATTAATCATTGACTTAGCACCAAAAGGTCTGGAATTTTCTTTATGGCGCAGAGACTTTCTGCATATTCAATATTCCCTTGGGCCAAGGTGGGTTTGGAAACTTTGTAAGTATTTGGGTACTTATAAGTTAGTGCCTCATACCACCTTTGAGAAGCTGTGCTGTTGCCAATACATAACACCTCTAAGTTTGAGACCAACAGCTTCTGCATACTCAGTTGCTCAGTGCTCCTCCTCTGTGCTTGTATTAGGCCACGGATGAAAAATTGTAATGGTTTCCTCAAACGTGCTTCATGAGCACCTTCTTTACAGGCGGTTGACAAGCTTGTTCCTGCCCTGCTAGGAAACTCCCATCAAGTTTAGCCTTCTTTCTCCTTCTTTTTTATATACTGGAGATCTGGTACATCAGCTAACTGCTGGATCCCTTCTACAATCCATAATTCTTCACTTCAAAGTTCAGTACCAAATAAGAACTTATATTGTTTGGTGACCTTTTGTACAAGCACTTCAGCAGCAATTAAATGTTCCTTTCCTTTTGTGCCATGAGAAGACCCAGACTGTCTGCTTGCTTTTCAAGTGAGGAGAAAAACAGTGCTGTTAAGAGCAGCGACAGCAGCCTCCTTTTTCATTAGCAGCAACAGTAAGAAAAGTCAGAGAAGGCAAAGCAGCTGCTATAGCTGATACCAATGTGCCAATATTCCAGCAGGAGTATAATTTGATTTCCAACTGTGAAGTGACACACGCAGCACATAGCTGTAATTTTGATATTAGTGCATAAATAACACTGTGCTCAAACTCAACATTCATATTTTCACCTATTGCAAAGAACAGGAAGCCAATTTCCTCCTCACAGTTTACTGTGGTATGGTGTATAAGTTTTAAAGGCTTTTAACTACTAAATAGACATAGTCAATGCATTTTGTTCCTCTGTGTAATCATTTTTGTTTTATAAGAATAGCTAGTGGAAGCTGCAGGACTGACCCAGTTCCCTGGGTCATTCTATGTCTCTCACTTTACACCTTGGCTTGTCCACACAGATGTGTTAATTGAAAGACTGAACAAGAAATGTTGAAAAGCATGATATGCTATTTATTAAAATACCTTCTTAAGTATTGTAACGGGGAGTGTTGAGTTGAAACTAGGCATTTGCTTACAATGAGAAAAGCAAATTAAAGCATTCATGGTGCCTACAAGCTGACAAAAAAAAAGGAAAAAAAACTCTGATGACACGTGACATGAGGACTGGAGCAAGTCAGTTTGTATCCAGTCACCAGACTACACAAAGCACAATGGAGTAATGTGAAACATGAATCTTCAAGTTGTGTTGAATCACTCATTTCAAGAAAATAAAACAAAACAAAAAAACCCTCAATGGAGAAATTGAGATCGTTCAGATCTGGCAGATATCCTCTCAGCTTCTGAAGTTGCAGTAGCAAAATACTGTCCCTATCCCAGTTATTTTTCTTCCTATTGACACTCCCAGACACATTAACTTAAAAGTAACTTTTCTCTGTTTAGAGCTGCTTCATCGCCATGGCACTTACACGTCAACTGTGTAGCTTTTACATTTTTGTACACTTTCATATCGCATTTGTGAAGAACAATCTTCTTGTAAATTCACTTACATGCAAAGTGCATCTATCACCTACCTGATTTCAATTATGGCATGTTGCAGGTTAAGTCTAGCTGGAAATTATTTGTTCCATGTTGTAAAAATGTTATCAATCCCAATGATCTAGCTTTGAAATTCAAACTTACAAAATGCTGGAAAATACATCAAATAGCACTGCGAATAGCAAAGAGAACAACCTTTTTAACCTTTTCAAGTGGTCACCATAAAACCCAATACTCTTAGTTTGTCATTACCTCTTTCAAATACAAAGGTTGTGGTGTTGGTTGTTTTTTTTTCAGTTACTGCTCTGTAGCATCTATTACCATGTAATATAAATTTTATTAAGATTATAATATTTCAGAATCCACTACAATGTATATAAGAAGGTATTCATGTGAGCCACCTACATTCTTCATCTTTCTGTCCATTCAACAGTAGTACATGTCAATGCAAGCACGTAACTCACACAGAAGATGAGATGTTCCTATTCAGAACTGAATTCTTGCTTACATTCTTGCCGTATCACTTTAATAAACAGCATGGGTCCTGGGCATTTTTCAGGCTCTGAGGACAACACACATCACACTAGTTCGCGTATACTTAAATTGTGCCCAGCCTTTTCTGAATGAGAGCTAATTGGCCAAAATCATGCTAGACAACATGTGAAAAATTAAAATATGACCTATCAAGTGCCCGTACTTCAACTCTGTTCTGCATCATGTAGCTTCCTAGTACAGATGTATGATACATGTCCCTAAGGCGCAATGTGGAGTATCAAGACTTTGAAGTGGAGAGCCAACTCTGTGTTCCCGGAAAGCTGGAGCTGGACGTCTGGAGCCCGTGTTTTAAGTGAGATAGCAATTTTTGCACGTGGGCTGAAGAGGACCAATCCCTCTTTCTAACCACAGGAATCTAATACCATTTTAGATGAGCTGCCAAGAAACCTGTACAAGACTGTTCTGCGCAACACAGCAGTTGTGTGAGACCCATAGACTTGAGCATCTCAAATGATACAAAAGGTGGATGTAGCACCCATGTCAAGGAAATTGAACGAAACCCAGAAACAGGGCTGGCTCCAGATTTTGACACCAGAGTGTAAAGGACTGCGTGGATGTGTTTGTACGTGAACTAGGTGTTTAACTACATTTTAGCCATATTTAAAAAGATACATAGTCTGTCTGTGCAGTCTTGAGTGTGACTACAGTGCAACTGAGTAGCTCTCTGCTTTCCATTACCACGTTGACTATGTGATGCGTGTGGACTGTCTTGGGAGCTTGGACCCCTACAGCACCTGTAGACACCTACGTGTAGAAACCTATATTATGTGACCTACTTACTGACCTAATAGCCTGCAGAGAGAGCAGAATAATTAGCAGTTCTCTTTAGCCTGTCAGCTCCCAAATCAATACACATTGTTTTGAGCCACTGAAACACCCAGTATTTTTTCTAGCAAGTTAGCTAGGTAATAAGAGAAAACTGGAGTAATCCAGAGGCTGTACAGAAAATGGGATGGTGCCATGCAATGGCAAGAGAAAGGTGAATGAGACTAAAGCCCGCAGAAACTTAGCATCTTTGATTTCCCTTGTGAACCTCATGAGGTTCAACAAGGCCAAGTACAGGGTCCTGCACCTGAGTCAGGGAAACCCCCAGTACCAATACAAGCTGGTGGGTGAAAGGATTGAGAGCAGCGTTGCCAAGAAGGACTTGGGGGTACTGGTGAATGAAAAGCTGGACATGAGCTGGCAATGTGTGCTTGCAGCCCAGAAAGCCAACCACATCCTGGGCTGCATCAAAAGAAGCATGGCCAGCAGAGCGAGGGAAGTGATTCTGTCCCTCTACTCCACTCTGGTGAGATCCCACCTGGAGTACTGCCTCCAGCCCTTAGCACAGGAAGACATGGACCTGTCGGAGGAGGACCACAAAAATGATCAGAGGGATGAAACACCTCTCCTGTGAGGACAGGCTGAGAGAGTTGGGACTGTTCAGCCTGGAGAAGAGAAGGCTCTGGAGAGATCTTATTGCTGTCTTGCAGTACTTAAACGGGGTCTACAGGAAAGATGGAGAGGAACTCTCTATCAAGAAGTGTAGTGATAGAAGGAAAGGTAATGGTTTTAAACTGAGAGAGGGTAGATTTGGGCTAGATATAAAGAAGTATTTTTTTACGCTGAGGGTGGTGAAACACTGGCCCAGGTTGCCCAGAGGGGTGGTAGATGCCCTATCCCTGGAAACATTCCAGGTCAGGTTGGACGGGGCTCTGAGCAACCTGATCTGGTTGAAGATTACCCTGCTCATTGCAGAGGGGTTGGACTAGATGACCTTCAAAGGTCCCTTCCAATCCAAATTGTTCTATGATTCTATGATTGTATTCTATGATTCTATGATTCTGTTCTATGATTCTGATGCTCAAATGACAATTTACCTAAGTATATAAACAGTGCCTCAAGGACAGAGGTGTAGAAAAGTACTCCAAATTCAATTCTAAAAATGCATTTCTGAGCTACAATATGGGAACAAAATATGTCAATCAGCCCTGCTCATTTACACTGTTTTTCTAAAATAAGGAGCTTATATGGATTCCATTTATAGTCAGTGAAGTGAGAGAGGTATTGCCAGAGGATGATTTCTATTTCAGCATAGGTTAGCTGAGTCACATCTTGGAGATGTCCCTTTCTATCCTTCAAGTGTATTGACTACGTCAATATTTAAACATTTTGATTAAAATAAGTTGGGATGAGAAGAAGAAACAAGCTGCTGAAACATAAACTTTTTGATGGAGAAGGAAGCAAATACGCATTGAGGTGAGCCGAGCTGTCCATAAATACAAGCTGCGAGGAGAGGCAGTATAGTAGGCACAGAAGGAGGTAGGACCACACAAGTCCTTCACGCTGAGGCAGTGTTTTGTGTACTGATACAGTGCAAGATGAGAATTCAGTACTGCCTCTCAAGGCTGCTGGCGGGAGAGGGGTCATACAAAGCTAGCACTGAACACTGGTTAAGCCACCCCATAGTCCTTCATTCACTCCAAACTTTGGCAATTACCATTCTTATGAAAGAGAAAGCAAACAGCTGCTACAGAAGAGACTTTCCGAATATACAGTACAAGTAGATAATACATACAAAGACGGAACAAATGCTGAAATGCCAGTTGGAAAGGATGCATTATAGCCACAAAACCAATTGAATCATCATCATGCCCTTCACAATCATATTTTCCCCTTGCTCTGCAGCATATTGGTAATTCACAAGATTATTATGCTACAAATAACCTATTCAAAACAAAGCACATTGTACCCTGCCCTTAGTATAAATGTGATTCTTTTTATAAATGCGGTAGCACAGAAATACACAGGGAGATAAAGTGAGACAAACAGGGAATATTTTTTTCTATTTTGTTTGGGTTTTTTTAAGAAAGGTGTACCACATCTGGAGTCAGCTGAACACTTTAACAGCGGAGTTTATGATTAGAGCAGAGGAAAGTTTTGTCCAGTCAAGAAGGAGATAATCTATCAAAATTATCAGAAATACATAAATAAAATGAGTACAAATATTTTAAAAAAATGTAATTTCAAGCAGCAATATTGACTCTTATGGCTGTTTTTGAGGTAAAGAATTCAGAGAAAAAGTAATAACAAGACTTACCTAAAGCATGGCATACTGAGATTCACATGCTATGGGTTTTGAATAGCTCTATTATATGGAGAAAAGAAGAAATTATAAACACACAGAACAAAAATAAATTTGAAAACCTCAATATGTGTCAAAAATATAATTATTATTATTTTTTCATGCATGCCTCATATGAATTGGTTTTGACAGCTGATTATTAACTCTTAATAATCACAAACCCTCAAATTTATACCCTTTTTAACAAGTTTAAATCTTTAGACAGGAATTCAGTAGTAATTTTATGTGGCACTCTCCTGGGAGAGATGAGTTTGTATTATACTATTCTCATTCTAGGGCTAGGAAAACAAAAATACTTGTTCTAGACTGTACTTCAATCACTAGTGTAACCCAGACTAATATCATCCCCCAGCTAATATATATAAAATGCCTTAAACACAATAGAATTACTTGGACTGTATGTCCTCTGCGTCAGGTATATTTTTAAAATATGTATTTGTACAACATGGAGCATATTATAGGTTCTTATATGCTTATAATTGGGGCTTCTAGAAAGTATCACAATACAAATAGTAAGTAGAAACAAAAGAAGACCTTAATCTCACTTATGATAACAATAATTAGAAGAACAAGAAATAAAAATCGATTCACAAAATGCTTCCATAAGAACATCTCAGAAATCAGAAATAGCTCTATGAACTCAGTGACGAGGGAAGCATGCTTTAAAATGTAGCAAGGAAAGTTAAAACTTTTAGAAATTAACAGCAGATAGCCTGGCTCACCTCTGCCATGAAGAGTACAGCATTATTGAAATTTTCTTTCGGTTGAAGCCTGCCTTATTAATATATATAAATATATCTATATATACACATGAAATATTCTATTGTCCTTCAAGTATCTTTAGGTATTTTTCCTTGTGGTGGTTTTCACATTGTGGATCTAGCTGAGATATATTTCAAATGAACTACTAGAGTCCCATAGACTTTTGTTATCAAGACGACTGGAAAATAAATTAAAGGTTGAAATTATTCTTCAATGACTCAGATAGATTTTTACTTTGATTTGCCAGTAGGATTATTTCCTTTAGAAAGTTTTACACTTTCAGAGATACTTGTTTTGATCTATTTCCTGCATTTATTCTGTCTTTTCAAAAATAGCTCCTATCTAACTGGATTAAAAAGCTAGGCTTTTCCTTTCTCCTTTTTTTTTTTTTTTCCGTTAGTTTGCTTTGGGGGTTTTTGTTAATGTCTCATAATTTCAGTAATTCAATGGGCTTTTTTCTTTGTTCTTAAAATTTAATTTGACAGCAGTATTTTGTAACCTGGGTGGTATTTGTGTTTGTATCTATGATATTAGATTCCTGAAAGGCTTTTGTTGGTATTGTTGTCATAAAAGGGCCAAAGAACCCAATTCCCATCTTTTCCAGCAGTCTAAAGGTATAATCTTAGGAAATAATGCTTTCTTCTGATTTTTTACCTTCCGGAAAGATCAAGAGTGACTGCATATGATAAGATGTATTTGCGTCAACCCTGACAGCTACTTAAAGTGACACTTAAAATTCAGATTTGATGCTTTTGCAAATTTCATGCTTAGAAAACCGATAAATATGGCCTGCAATTCTTTGCATGGATTGAGAACTGGGCAAACTTTTCTCCACAAAGAGCCATTCCTTTCCCTCCTGCCCCCCGGAGGCCTGAACAACGCCTTTGAGTAACGGGACTGCTTGTGTGACTGAAGCTAAACAGCAGCTCCTGCTGTGTAGGATGGGGACTGAAATAAATCTGAGGAGAACTCAGTGGGACTGATCTGCTTCCAGCCCTGTAAGCCAAATCAGTGTGTCATGTCTACAGATCCTTTCTTTCTGTGGGTTCAGCCTAATTCAATAAGCATCGTCAAGTAGAAAGACAAATCCCAACATCCGTAAGTAGATACAATCTTATCCCTGCCCTTACTTGTGGTTAGGCCGGCTGAGACATAATTTTGCATATTTCGCTTGTATTTTTTGTTCAGTACCAGCAGAGTTCTTACACAGATATCAAACCAGTGCTTGATCCATAAAGCTTGAATTGCAGAAGATGCCCATAGGAAGCTTTGATGCATTGAGACTGAATATTTAAGAATGTTGTAATTCTTATTAATGATCATGAAAAGTTAGCTCGAGAGCTGACATGCAGTCTTTCTATGCTGGAAGTTAACTTTATTGTTGTTCATTTCAAATCCCATCTGTTTCCATAATACTGCCTAATTTTGAAGTTATAACATTTATCTTCAGTAGAACATAAATCAAAAAATTTCACCACTAAATCAAGTATTTGCACAAATCTCTAATCCAAAACAACAAAACAGTAATGATTAGTTATTTTCTCCCATCAGACACTTCAGCTGGAAATACACAAATTAATTAACTGTCAGTTCTGTGCCTTTTTTTTTTTTTTCATGTTTGTTGTGTTCATTAGTTCTGTGTTTGTCTAGACAGGATCCTGATTCTATTCTCTTATACACAGGAAAAGGAGGTGAGTAGAATCCCTGTTCTCAATCACTCCCCAAGTATAAGTTGTTGGAAAACCTTCTGTCTCTGTATGAATGGGAATGTAAGGATTTTATGTCTTCTGTTTTTTTGATAAATTAGGGTAATAAAAAGGAAGAATCCACAGAAGCAGTGTCCTTCCAGCAAGTTTCAGCTGTGTGCCACTTTGAAAGTCCAAAGGAAAGCAGGCAGGAAGGCCTATGTAACAGTTTAGGCATTGGTCAAAGACTAGGATTAAATTATCTTTTTTTCCCTTTCTTGGATAATTCTAGATTGCCAGGGAACCTGATGGATGCACTTCAGGTTCTGTGTAACACAAGCCCTCTGCAATGCAGAGTAGCTCTAGGCAGCAATCAGAACTGCCACTTGAAGGTGCAATTACCCACCTCCTCTCTCACTGGCTGTACAAGGGCTGTCACCAGACAACAATAACCACTGGGGAAATAAAATATTTCAAAAACACACACAACCCACTAACTAATATTCAGAAATTCTCTACTGTAAGTTGGAGCTGAGATGACATAATTCGTGCTCTCCTGATGTGTGGGCAATGGTGCTTTCAAGCAGCACTAGATCATTTGATTCTCCTTGAATCAAGGTCCTGGAACTGACTTATGCTGGCTATTGGGCTGCTGCCAGAGAGCTTTTTGCAAAAGAGGGCTTACAGCTTCTGATGACTTTTCCATGGCTCTGAGGAAATGATACCCATCCTTTCACAGTGTAGCTCTATCTAGACTAACAACATCACATCAGAACTATATCCCCCAATACTGTGATTTTACTTTGTCAACAAGCTAACATCATTCTGAAGAACTGGCAGCAACTCAGTGACCTCAAATCATGCCACTTTTTGGTGTTTTATCTGTGTTGTGTTTAAGTCTGCAAGACTTAATGGCGGTTTTATAGAATGTTAGTGTTCTTGCTGTCAATTTTCTAATGAACAAAATATCCACAGTGGCAACCTATGCGTCATTGTTTACATTCTGTATTATACCAGCACTAAATACAAATTTTGCAGCCTCTTTTTAGGGGGCACTTTGTTATTTTGACACTATTCTCCACAAGCTCACTAGATCACACAAGATAGAGATGGTTGTCTTGTCACTTTATGGGCCACTGCCAGATTTTATTATTGTTAGTCTACTGTAGATGTGACATGGTGATCACTACTTTGGAAAACATGTCTTCTACTTAAGTTTTCTCAAGAAAGTGAGAATAAGGATCAAGGACAAGTATAAATATTTTTTCCAAACAACATGAAGAAGTCTAATTTCTCTTCCCAGACCATTTTTTGGAGTCTCTCAAGATTTTTTCAGCTATTTGATGAGCCTTAACAGAGTTAAGAACGTTTAACTGTATTGCTACTACAGTAAATGAACCACAGCTTTTTAAGGTTTTTCAGTTTAGAACGATCTTGGTATATCCTTCAAATGCATTTTCCTTGTAACAACTTAGAAATGGCATATGAATGCAACTAAACAATATCCCATTCTTCCCCTTAATAGTTACTAGAGGTTTACTTTTGATATTATCTTCTGCAGTAGAACCAGATTGCACTGGATGCTATTTTTTATTTTATATGATTTGATTAAGAGATTTATCTATATGTATACTATTTGCTGCTCATAAGCTCTTCAATCAAAAGCTGCAGTGAGTGTGTGTTGGTAACCACCAAGTTTCAGTCAGGTTTGAATTCAGTTTGTGACTTGAGAATTCATAGGAAAAGCTGTGTGTGTGTGTGTGGGGGGGGGGGTGTTTAGGAGATTGTAGTACATCATCTAGAGGCTGAGTAAGATCAGTCTGTTTAGGCTGAAGGAGAGAGATTTAACAGGTAATCTAATCATTGTCTTCTATTGCCTAATTATGGATTGTAGAGAAGACAGCACAAAGCTCTTCTCAGAGGTGCACAGTAGATGGACAAGAAGCAATGAGAACAAAGTGCAACAAGGGAAATGTGAATTAGCCACAAGATAAAAAACTATTCACAATGAGAGGTGTTAACCACTGGCACAGGTAGCCGTAGAGGCCCCTCTGAAGTCTGTTCGTGTGCATTTCCAAAGCTTTGCCAGATTTGATCTTCTTTGACATTCACCAAGTTTGCACAGAACATTGAACTAGGAGACCCCCAGAGACTTATTTTAAGCTATTTTTCTATGAATCCATGGTATCTATGATTCTATGTGTGACTGTGTTTCCATGTGTGTATGTGTATAAATATATATTAGAGTATACATGCATATATACACGTAAAACGTATATGTGTGTATATGCATACAAATGGTATATGTATATTTACCTTCAAAAGTAAGAAACACCCCCCATATCTACTACACGCACATATATTTATACAACATAAAACATATTTATATACCATATCATATATACTACAGATCAATCAACAGATTAGTTGATTATGGTCATAAACAAAGCCCATTGGCTCTATGCTTTTTCTCAAATCAATAGTATTTTATGGCCAGCTCCATCTGACTCTGGTTTATCATAAATAAATAATTTTTTCTCCATAAACTAAAGCTAAATATTTCTTCGCTGCTTGAGAATCATGGCATCCTATTTCAGTAAAGATACATAAGTCACTTCTTTCCAATTTTGGCTGTATTGATGGAAAAAGGTGATGTAAGTTTTCTTCTCAGTGGAGTCTCTGGACAGCACAAACTACATGGTCTTTCACGACTGTAGATTTATTAATCAACTCCTTTGGCTTCCCAGACCCTACACTTAGAACTGAATCCTGAGTCCCCTGGATGTTTTTTGTGGAGTCCTGCTATAAAGCAACCATTTTTTTTCATGGTTGTTTGTACTTTCTGGGAGTTTTTACATCCTTCCACTGCCTACTGGGATGAGATTGATGATTATCTGAACTTTACCTGTGATCTCTATGTGCACCTTGCTGTGTCAACATCTCTCCAAGGTGTATTTCACATTACACTTTTCACTGTTTTGTGCTATTCCAGCAAGTCTGACCCTGTCAGAGCTGACAGGAACCTCTGGCCAGGCTCTTCTACTGCTTTTCATCCCCTATCCTGCAAAACATCATCTGTCTTGATCTTACTACACTCTGTATCATCAAAAAATTATTGCATTTCTATGCAACATATTGTCTGCAGAAAAAAAATCTGTGTGACCTTCTGAAAAACTGTCTGGCCAAAGGGGTATCAAATATGTGCAAATGCAGGAAGAGAAAAATATTTGGGATCATCCATCTTTGCTTCCTGCATTAGGGATTATTCTGTTTTAAATTTCAGGGGTTGATAAAGAACTGATAGATTTTATCTGGTTTTATTCCTCTTCCAGAAACTGTCATAGATCTATTTTTCTCTCCTTTGAGCCTTTTTATTCTAGCAAACTGCTTTCTCTGAGAGCAATCTGGTCTTTTTTTCATCTACAAGGCTATGGTTTAGGAACTGAGCACTTAACAGGTAAGTCTTGCTAAGAATTGCTGGATGAGTGACTTGGGTCGTAAGTATGGCGGTCTCATAGATGACACAGATAACAGCTCTATTTCAAACAGCCATTGTGACTGATTCTTAGCATGTTGCATGTGAAATTTGGGGCAGTTGGGCCAGTTCCGTCTTTTGATTTGTACCCAAAGTCTGATACTCATCTATCATCTGCTCAGTTCCAGGTTCTGGATTCCAAACTTTGGCCAATAGCATTGGACTATATGCCCAACACTTCTTCCTCACAAATTATACCTATCTGCTTCTGAAGTATAATAATACATCTGAAATAAATATAAGTGGTCCCAAAATACAGGTTTCTGAATACATGCTTCTGAAAGCTTCTTTGTATTACAAGATTTCATCAAATTCTTCCTCTTTTGTTTTAATCTTTTATCCCTCCAACAAGTGTATTTTTTGAGAACACAAAGGTATTGATACATTTTTCCTTGTATACTGGATACTTTTGCTCTTGGTGCAATTCTGAATTGTGCTGTGTGTTTCTCAAGTTTATTATTTACCCAAAGCTATTGTTTACCTTCTTGGTGAGATGCTCATGACTTTGAATCCAATGTTTTATATGTTCACCTCTTATTATTGATGTTTGGTTTGTTTTGGGTTTTTTTTTTATTATTTATTTATTCCAGGGCTGCTACTACAATTTCAGTGACATATTGGCTTATGAGCCTCTGTACCTTAAAGTTGATAAATTCTCTGTTTGTTCTTTGACTACTACTCCATCCATCTTTAGGTATACCTCTTTCTTGTATAAAGAGTTCCTCGGAGCTAAAGGTAGTACTGACATCCTCTTTGTCCACGCTGTGTATAACCTGCTTTTGCTTGCATATCCTTCAATTGCTAAAACCAAATGCAGTTCCTAACCCCTTTACTAAAACCTGTATTGTGTTGCCTTATTTGCCCAAGTATATGCTGCTCTGTCTGTTGGTTTTAGTGGACTCCACCTGGGAGCTCTTCATGCCTTCCTTCATCAGATCTAAGCTTTAATTTGATCTGTGTGATTTCCTTGCCTTAGCAAATTCTAATTGCATTTGTCAAGGTTTAGTTGCAAGCGTATCTTTAGACATTTTTCATTCTAGATACCAATCACAGTTTGGCGTCTTATCAGAGTTTTGCTTAGTTCTCCATAAATTGCAAGATTGGCCCTCAAACCACAAATTCTTCTATGTTTTAGTACCTAAGAAAAAGCAAAACAAAACCAAACCCCGAAACATCAGGGCATATGTTTAGAGATGTGTTTTGAAATATAAATATTCCTCCAATTCCTATAATGTTTTCATTCCATTTTGCTCTGTAATAGAATTGTTCTGAAAATTAAAAACACATTGGGGTAAGCTATTATCATAAATCCTCACTACCTTCCCCTTGTTTGTACCCATTACTTGGAGATGCAAAGAGAAGCAATGTCTAAATATTTTCAAGTTATCACATACGTATGTTTCCAATGTTCTTTGTCTTCTTGATGTGGGCAAAAGCTGTCTTTGCTCCAAGTCAGACTTCCAACTAGTTATCACACGGAAATGTGAGCTTTTCACAGCATAACATCTTTTTCCAACTAGCTTTGATGGGCAGTGCTCTTCCCTACAAGCAAATCATTTTGGCACAAAGCTCATGGTACCTGAACATTGCTCTGGTCAGTGTTATGATGCCTAAATCTCAGCAACTGTAATTGGCCCATATAATTTTCATCTCTGAGCAATGAGGCCAAGACTGAAAGTGCCTGCAGAAGGGATCTGGAGAAGTCAGGCAGCTTCATCTCCATCTTAAGCTAGTCAAGAGTGAAATGAAACAGAGCAGATGCAGACCCTCAAGTGTCTGTAAGATTTACCTATAAATTTCTCCCAGGGATTAGAGGAACCCTAGCCGCAATGGCACTTAGATGGCTAAACCCAATCCTTTTACCTCTCAAGCTGGGGACCTGAACTTTCTACATGAGTAATTCTTACTTCAGGGTTAAAAATTAATCTCAGTCTCTCTCTGGAGCTCCATGTGGTTATACAGGTAAGCTCTAGCCATATTCCCTGAGAGAAAAACATGAAACTTACAGAATTTGTACAGAATATGGGATGCCATACACAATGCCCTCAGTCCATAAAACCCCTGAACCTGGTACTGGCATAGTTTTGCTGCATTAGAACAGTCAGGCTTTGGTCCAGGATGCCCAGAGATGTTGTGCACTGTCTGTCGTTGAAGATTTTCAAGACCTGACTGCATAAATCCCTAAGCAACCTAGTCTGACCCCACAGATGACCCTGTTTTAAACAGGACATTGGAATAGAGACCTCTCGAGGCCTCTTCCAAACTGTTTTATTCTATCATTATAGGATTCAATGATTTACTAATGACAGAGTGTCCTAGGACAAAGGATGATTAAATTTCTCTCCTTCATTTACAATTCCCCACACTTTTTGGGATATGCTCCAATGCAAAATGAAATAAGGATTAGAAAACTAGCTTGCAGCAGTGTTGGGAGGATAAATACATTAAAGATTAGTAAGTGTTCCGATACTGTGTTAATGGGGGCCCTATAAGTACCTTGGAGAGATCCAGAGCCCTAAATCACTATTAATGAATTGTATTGATTTCCCTTTAATTTCTGAAATGAAGCTATTATAATAAAGCTTGGCTTTTATTTGACCTTTATCCAATGTGGTAATTATAAACACTATTTTACAATTATTTTATTCTTACTCCCAAAGGAAAATAGTACATGCTAATCTGTTCTGGGCTAAATGTTCCCTCTTCTGCTTCTTTTAATTTTCTGGGGTTTTCTTCTCAGGCAAATCATATCAAATTATTTTACAAAAAATAAATCAATTGATAGAATGATTAACAGAGTAATACTCAGATTTGGGACTGGAGCTTGAGCATATTGAACTTGTTCATATTTATTCTAGCTATGTCTAGGGTCAACAATAATTAAATAATTGAAATGGAAAAAATGGCCTGGTGGGAAAAACCTGGCTATAGTATGAAGAAAATTTGAGTCCAGTTCTTGATACTTTAGGTTTCCTTTATGAGTCTTCTGTAAATTACTAAAGAATAGAAACATGAAAACCTTCAATACCAAGTCGTATCCATGAAATCAGTTTTCTAAAAATCATCTCAAGCCTTTGCTTAACACTGTAGTTTCAAAAACTATGGGTTTCACCCACTAATCTGCCTATGTGCAGATGTACCCAAACCCTAATAATAAGGGGAAACTCAATTATTAGCTGAAACTGAAACCTTTGGAGGTACACAGCATTCCTTCTCCAGACTTGCAAGAACAGTCCAACCCAGCAGGCATTACCGGAATACACTTTAAGCTTTAGACCTTGCAAATGAAATGAAAAGAAATGAAAAAGACAAAATGAAATTAAATGAAGAGAAAAGAGAGAAGAGAAGAGAAGAGAAGAGAAGAGAAGAGAAGAGAAGAGAAGAGAAGAGAAGAGAAGAGAAGAATAAAAGAAAGAATGAAAAAGACAGTGGCGTTTCAGACTGCTGCCTCCCTAGTAGTTTATCTGTGCAGGCAGGTAGTAAAGCAGTCACTGAAGATGTGGGATTCCTTGTCTGAAGAGTTTGAGATTTGTAACTCTCAGAGAGTGCTCCAAAAATAGAACTATATATTCAAGTCAGGAAGCAGGGATGTATTTGGTCTTTCAATCTCTCTTGAAAGACACTCCTCTTTGTACTGAAGAATTAGTTATGCAAGGGGCCAAGAGTAAGTATAATTTCCTACCATAGCAAGCTTAATGACATAGATATGGCATGGTATAGTTTAAGTATGGAGAACTGGATACTAATCCATTTTCTGAAATGGCAGTTAACTAATTTACTTGTTGACTGTTTTGTGGGAAATACACAAACAATGGCCCTGGAAGATTGCTCTCCTCCTTCCCTTATTAATGGAAGAATACTCTGGCTCCCCTTTGGAAAGAGCTCACTTCCACTTTGCTGAAATGAATGCAGAGTTCAGAGATGAAAGGGAACAGCTTCTCAAGGAGGAACAGTTTTCCTATTACTTTTTCTTCTTTCTAATTAAGTCATGACTCATTGTTTAGAACTTTCATTTAAAAGGAAACTTGTACCCTATCAGAGAAAGGTAATTATTGAATGTAGGCCTTCCACATCTTCAGTGCTTCATTAACCTGAAACTTTGGATGAAAGGAGAGGGGCAGCATCTATCTCCACAAGATGGTTGAATGAAGGAATGAATGTGTCTAGCTTTTGCAAGAAAAAGAATAGGAAAGCTTAGGAAACACTTGAGGGTTGTGAATCCTCCTTTCAAAATAAGCAACTCTGCTGCCCAAGAAGATGATTAAATCTCCAATTCATCCCAAAAATTGGCAAGAGTATTCAGCTATTTTCTAGGTAGAGGTGTATGTAAAAGTTAGGAATGTACATGAACAAATGAGCATTCCTCTGGAGATCCAACACAAGCTCAGAATAGTCCTGCCTTGCCCAGACATCTGTCTCAGTTCCATGAAAGAGAATGGGTGCTCTACCTGGAGGTCATGGGTCCCTCCTCTTTCATCTGGGGATGCTCTTTCTTCCACGCCAGCACCACTTAACCATACAGGGCCATAGAGGGGTTCTGCCAGCAACAGCACAGACCATTAACCAAGGCTGATCTGCTGGTTGTTCCATGGCCCAAAGAATTTCTCTTAACCAGGCTAGCGTCAGATTATAAGGAGCACAACCCATTCAGGTGTGTTTACATAAGTCCCCATTCTCCATCCTATAGTCTTCGCACTGCAGCGCCAAAAGCTGAGGAGGAGCCCCAGCCCATAGCAACTATAAACTGTTAAATGTCCCTCTAGATTGGATTAGAAACTCCAAATGAAATGTGAAAGCCCCAGATTAGTCAAAACATGTCAGTACCAAAATGGGGAAGCAAAACCTATAGTACTACAGAGGACCTTCTACCCAAACTCAACAGCTCCTTTCTGTGCTGCTTTTCTGTCTATAGGATAACTGGGGTTTACTCATCCACTCTGGTTATCCTGGCACTTAGTGATTCCATATAGTCCACACTGAGTTTGTGAATTATTTGTTGAAAAATTGTGAGGTAAGGCTTAAGAAACAGCCTCTTTACCACTTCTTATTTAATATCTTTACCATTTTTTTTTAATATCTTAAACTCCTCCTTGCTTCAAAGGTTAAATTTTGTGGCTGTCGCCCTTCTCACATGACCAGATGAAAACCAGGATTGTTAATTGTATTTTCATACCAAAGTATCTAGGTCCTTAAATTTTAACACTTTCTAGGTCTCTCTTCCCTATCTCTAAAAAGCAGTAAATCAAACTTTTATTAATATGTTTGCCTTATTGCTGTGGTTTAACCCCAGTAGACAGCTAAGCACCACACAGCCACTCGCTCACTCCCCTCCAGTGAGAAGAGGGGGAAGAATCAGAAGAGCAAAAATGAAAAAACTGATGGGCTCAGATAAAAACAGTTTAATAAGTAAAGCAAAACCTGCACACACAAGCAAAGCAAAATAAGGAAGTCATCCACTACTTCCCATGGGCAGACAGGTGTTCAGCCATCCCCAGGAAAATGGGGCTCCATCATGTGTTATTTGGGAAGATAAAAATCATAACTCTGAACACACTCCCTTCTTCCTTCTTTCCCTGAGCTTTTATTGCTGCAGAATGTCATATGGTGTGAAACATCCCTTTGGTCAGCTGGGGTCAGCTGTCCTGGCTGTGTCCCCTCCCAACTTCTTGTGCACCCCAGCGAGACAAACAGACAATGCCTTGACACTGTGTAAGTTTTGCTCAGCAACTACTAAAACATCCCTACGTTATCAACATTGTTTTCATCACAAATCCAAGACATAGCCCTATACGAGGTGCTGTGAAGAAAATTAACTCTATCCTAACCAAAACCAGTACACTTATTTAGACTGCGAAATGTTTCTATTTGAGGTTAATTCTTACTATACATCTTTGCAGGGCTTTTTCTAGGGATACACTCATTTGTACCCCTAAGAATTATGTCCATTTGTTTGAATTTTGTTTCCAAATAATTTCTGTGACCATCCAAGTAAGTACTAATATTATAATAATGATTTGCCTCTCCAAATAAGCTTTTGTTGTAGATCATCACTGACATATGCCTTTACCACCAAGCCTAAATATCCAAGCTCTTCATTTGTCTCATAGAGTGTTATATAGCCTACCCTTATGTATAGCAGCATTTTTCTCCACGAGTTTGGTTCTGAACTTGTGAAATACTGAGTTTAACTGACCTTCTTGACTCTAATGATTTAAGTGGGGATTGAAATCATTGAGCACTTTATTGGTTTAGACCCCTTCACTTCTCTAATCTCAGAAGATTACTTCCTGTCACACATGGTCAGCAGGGTACTAGCCTTTCTAACATACTCTTTTAGAGGAGTTTCAAACATCTGACTTCTTCCAACCCTCTTATATCTATGAGTTTTCTCTCTCTTGGTACAAACCAACTACTCAATAGGTCTCAAAATAACTTTCTTTCTTTTACACAGTATTTTGTTTGTTTTGCACTGGCAGTAAATTCTAGTGTTATAGTTCACCATGTGATCCTTCACTATTCTTGTTAATTATACAGTGAGATGATCACAAGCTGAGACTTGTAAAATAGATGAAGTGGAGCAATACCTTACGCCAAAGCTACATTCCCTGGGTTGTTTTTCGTACAGATAATTACCAAAAAATAAAAAGAAACCAGGAGCTCTCTCTGGTGCCTGGTAGACAAAAATCTGACCCAAGTGCTGCTGGGGAGGAGGATGTTGGTATGAAATAAACTTGTAAGGAAAAAAACTGCAATGACATGTCCAGCAAATTGCCAGTAAAGTTGTCTGACCTCCAAGGGAAAATGAATGAAAAGAAAATAGATAAGCAGAGCAAAAGTAAAAAGCTCAGAATTCACAGAGAGCACACCTGCAGAAATTATATTGCTGAAACTAGAAAACCTAGAAAACAATAAATGTAGAAATTATATCACAAAAACAGGTGTGCTCTTGTGGGGTTAGAAGGCTGTAGTGAAGGTGGAAGTGCCCTTTATTACCTTTTTCCACATTTAAAAAGCTTCCTTTCCTTAATGAGTATCCACATATATTTTCACCAGAAAAATAACCCCATAAAATGTTCCAGGCTTCTGGAAATCCTCCACAATCAAAATAAAAAGAAATTAAAAGTGAGGATAGTCTTGTGATTTGTAATAAGACAATCCAACACAAGAGTATGAGTCAGCATTCTGGTGTGGAGATCTAATACAACTGAGGGGAGTTAGAAGAAATTAGAAGAGTTGGTTGAAACAATTTCTTTCAATGACAAGAATATATCCTGAGCCGTTTCCAGGGATTTTAAAAGGAAACCACTGCTCAATTTCTTCTCCACCTGCTTTAAAAACCAACGAAAGCATCCCACTAAAAACATGCATATCAAAACCACAAAGAACCACCTTTCCCATATATCACAAAAGAAATCCAAATGTACCAGCTTAGTAGGCTAATGAACATCAATGATTGCCAAAAATATAGTCAGTGACTAATCTGTTCAGATGCACAAAGAACAGATGATCACAAGACAGATGTGGGACCTGGAGAGCAAATTAGTTAAATTTAAACCTGATCTCAGTGCAGTCTTTCCCAGTGTAAACATGGGCACTTTGAGCACAGGTGCTGGTGTTCACCAGCAGCACCCCAGCTGACCACTCCAGATGTGCCCTCAAACCTCTCCTTGGCAAAATGGCCTGGATGTTAGCAAGCAGGGACCTCCGAGTATATGTGTGTGACCTCAGGAGAAGAGAAAGCGGGGACCACCAGGTGTATACGTTCAACTTCATGCGGGGTTTCTCCCTGACACTGTCATAGGGGGTTGCAGGGAGCAGCACAGCCACATGTAGTGCTGGAGCACCTATATCTCCTGAGGAAGGGGAGTCCTTGTAAGGACTACACTCTACAGAGTGAGGGATGCTGCCCTATAGAGAGAGGGATACTGGTAATCCACACAGCCTGTGAGGTGTATGTTGGGGGGTACATGTAGCCATGTGAATCTGCACGTGTTTGCTGCTTATGGGTGTGATTAGAACTTCTCAGGATTTGTTTTAAAGGTTGTTTAGAAATTTGTAGGTGTCCATTAACATTCTGTATCTAGTATTGTGGTTTGTCAATTGTCTTGCTGATACAGATCCTGAATACATACTTTGATTACAAGTTAATTACATGCTGTTAATAAATCAATAAACTGCTTCAATCCTATTCTGACTTTAACTACATGAACTGAGTGGTTTTTCCCTGTGACAGATATCACAGGGTTTTTTATGCTTGTGGGTTGTTTTGGGGTATTTTTTTAGTACAGGCAAAATTGAATTTGTTTTCACACTGAACCAATTAAGAACTGTAAGAAGAGCTAAAGGGGTGCCCGGTACAGGTTTTGGACATGGTTTATCACTCTGGCCTCAAAACTCTGTAAACATGCCTTCATAGCTCTGGCATGATCTCAGAGCTCAGCCAGAACAAACATGAACTTGTTCAAAATGCCAGCAAAGCAAGACTACATTTGCTTCATGGTAGTCATATCAAAAAAATAGTTGGTGGAAGCTTTCTATTATGTGGATACCAATGCAAAGCAAAATCAATCAGAATGTCTGCTCTGTTTTGCAGTCAAAAGGAAACCTAGGCCATTTTTTTCTTGCCAGAACTAAACTAGATTAGAGAAGTGGGGATTCAAAACTCTCGGTCAGATTGGGCCAATGAAATTTGCCCTGAAATACTTAGATGACAAATGAAGACATTTTCAGTGCTGTGCAGGCTGCACTGGAACACCAATCAAATTATATATTGCTCACAAAAAGGCTTCACTTAAACACTGGCCAATATAGGTCTGGGCAGTGAAGTATAGCCATCAGCAACTTATATACGTGTCGTGGTTTAAGCCAAATCAGCCACTGGGGACATAGGGGACCCCAGATGAGACTGACAGATGCTCCCCTCTACCCATCTTCAAAGAGAGAGGCAGACGAGGGAAAAAGAGACTTATGAGTTTAGAAGGAACTGAACTACTTTAATGAAATATTAATAATAAAATAAAAGGAAATAATGAGAAATATACAAAACCGTATCAAGCTCCCAGGATGACAATCACGACACCGGCTGGCACGGGGGAAGTCCCAGGCTGGACTCAGTGATGGAAGGGAACTGGATTCCAGATCTGGAGTCAGGATCGGGACCAAAGGCAGACGAACAGACAGAGTCCTCCTCAGACGTCGCCCACTGAAGGAAGAGAGCTGACCCTTTGATCCCTCAGCTTTTATACTGAGCATGAGGCAGATGGGATGGAATAACCTGTTGGTCAGTTTTGGGTCACCTGTCCTGCCCACTCCTCCCCGCAGGTGGGACCCCACTACACTTTTCCTCTTCTGACTCTCCAACAGGGCACGTAACAATGTCAGCTGGCCTTGGGTGTTATAGCAATGAGTACAAGCAAGAGCCTCTCTGCATACCATGCCTGGGTATCAGCTATAAACATCGGCCTGATCACTCTGAAGGAACGAACATTGTCTGCACAATATGCTGTTAATTTCAGTAGTTAGAAGAGGCCCAGCTAAGAAGCAAAGTTACTGAACAAAATTGGTCTTGCTTTACCTCAAACCAGGACAATACACGTATAGTAAAGTGTGTGTGTAGAGCCGTATAACCACTGTAAGCAGTTGTATTAATTGGGAAGGACATATCAAGCAAAATTCTGATGGGGCTTCTTCTAGGCCTGCTGCTGCTCAGTGTTTTCAGTAGTGACTGGGGTGGAGAGCATCCTTATGTGTATGGGCACTATCTAATACTATCTTATGTTCAGCTTGTGATCCACTAAGTGGCCAAGATCCTTTACTAAAGAAAGGCTACTGAGTCAGTAACTTCTTTCCGTGCTTTACATACTGGAGAACCAGATCAGAATTTTCTTGAGAAGATGGAGGAAAGGTCTAAAAAAACGACCCACAACTTACTAAGGTGTGTAAAGAGCAATATAATTTGTACAATATGAAATAGTTCTTTCATTTTCCTCAGCACTGCATACTGTGCTCAGTCTCAGCAAGCACACTGCGTTTCGCTTTCTGAACTGCATTTCAGAAAAAGTGTGGACCGGTTTCAAAAGAAGCTAAAGGAGACCAACCAGGAATTATCAGTGATCTAGAAAGCAAGACTGATGAGGAGAGTTTGAAACATTTGGAGTAGTTTAGTTTATAGAAGAGAAGATTGAGAGCAGACATGATAATGTGAAAAGTAGCTGTAGAGAGTAAAGGACTAGACTGTTCATGTCCCCTGTAGTTACAGCAAGGTAATGGGTTTAAGTTGGTACAATAGAGATTCAGCTTCAACTGTAAGGAAAGAAAATCTATGAGTCCTGTCACCAAGTTTAGGGAGGCTGTGTTTTAAAGAGCACATCTGCGAGGAACAGTCAAGGACAGTTAATCTTGTATTGGGACCACAGAATACATGAGGTGACCTCTTTAGCTTCTTTCAGTCACAGGGTTTTTTTAATCACACAGTTCTTCTGGATCACATGTAATTCAGAAGTAATGGGAACCTTCCTGTGGCTTGCAGTGTTTCTCTCACCAGGACTGAATCTTCTGTTCAATCTGCAACAACATGCCATAGTGTTCTAATGATAGTGTCTGAAAAAGTCAGCCATAGACATCTTCCTCCACACTTCTACCAAGGAATCCATGCTTAGATGACCAGAGGGGCCTATGGACACAGGTTTTTCAATAAAGACAGCTGTCATGGGTCGGCAAGGCAATCATCCAGACATAAACTGTGCCTGATGAGAAAACTGTGAAAACCGAAAGGACTAAATGGAAGGGAAACTTGCTTCCTTAAAAGGTGGACCCCCTTGTGTGGTCTAACAAGGGAACTCAAGTAAATCATGTTGAGAAAGACAGAAATTAAAAATGTAATGGCACTGTCTGAAATAACAGGAATATTGTGGAAGAATTTGTATTCATGTGTGAATTATAGCTCTTCTGTTACAAAGTTAGTGCTGTAACCTACAAGATTGGAGGTTATAGCAGCTCACCATCTTATTATATGAAAGAGAACTGTATTTTATAATAGATAAAGAGCAAGCTGTTAAAAACTGGGGGGGTTAATAATAAGAAATTATGTTTAATATGGAGGGAAAATGTAGAAGCATAAAATACTGGCCCTTTAAATGAGGGAAAACCAGGAGTTGAGGAAAGGTGAATGGAAAAGCCTTGATATTTTATCAGCTGAGACATGCAGAATGGTATCATGAGGCTGGTTTCTAGCCTTGAATCCACATACAAATTACCCTTTTATATTCAATATCATTCCGTTGGTTTGTAGCATGCCATGTCTGGGTAAATTAGCTTTTCAAAAACATTGCAGTACTGCTATTCAGTGCATAGTCTAACCATGTCACAAGGTGATGTACAGCACTTCCACTGTGCTATCTACTGATTTATGTCAGTGAATTATAAAGCATTTGGTACCTTTAATAGAGTGGCACGTTTTGTTGTTTGCAAGAGTCTTGTATTTGCTGTAAAGTCATAGCAGTACATTTTATTGATGTAGAGCATACGTAGCGCTGAGGAAATGAACTTTATAAATAAATATTCACTCATGCACAGAACAAGACTTTGCTTCTAGTCTCAAGAAAGCACCTGTAAGATTGTTTAATAACAATGTGATAGAAAGGCTTAGGTTCCATTCATACCAATGATAAGAATGACCCATATCCTCTGAAACCAAACTTTACTCTCTTCTAGTTCAATGAATATCTGGCGACTCTCCTAAGGACTAGTTTCAAGTGTCTTCACAGTATTCTTCTTTTCTGGGTTACCAAATCTCTAAGTTCTGAAATATGTGGGTTGAGGTGATTAAATTAAGTCTTGCTTAACTCGCAGTAAACAACATCCATTGCTCTTCCCTCATCCACACAACCAGTAATCTCATCCTAGAAGGCTATGAAGTTTGTCCACCATAATTTCCCCATTACAAATTCATGCTGACTGCTACAAATCACCTTGATAACTTGTGTTTGGAAATGGTTTCCAGATGATTTGCTCCATCACCTTCTCAGGAAGTAAGGCTGAGGATGAACAGCCTGTAGTTTCATTTGTACTCCTCGCTCTCCTGGAAGTTGGGAATGGCATTTGCTTTCTTCTGGTCCTCAGTAACTCTCAGCATGTCCTTATTTATGTGCATCTATTTAGGGTGAGCCACTTCTTCCCTGTCTTGTAGTTTTCAAGCTCTCTTGTCTGTATCTGGTACTTATTAATAGGAAAGAATAATATGACATATTATTCTTAGACATTATAGTACTGCATGTATCACCCCACAAATTTTCAACACAGTGTCATAGCTTTGACACAATCAGCAGATAACTGAGATTCACTTTTTCAAATATGTGAGTGCTTTTGTCGCAGAGGAAGATCTCTTATGAGACCCTAAAATCCTCATCAGTCAGGATACACAACCGAATGACAAAAGTTAAGCTTTCGCTGACAACAAATGTGTTGTCATACTAGAAATTGAAGAATAAGAAAAAGGCAAGGCTGTTGCTTTCATCAAGGTTAAGCCTGAAATAAAACCATTTGTTAATATTTTATTTTCTAATTAATTTCTTGTGACACAGAATGATAAAAATATTCTTGCAAAAACCTTCTTCGCACCGTAACAATTAATTACACCTATGTAGCAGCAAAAAATAATCATTCACAAATAATGAATAAACTCAGCGAGCCAATACATCAAAATAATATGCCTTTACTAATCCTAACTTTTCTTTTGTACTTGGCCTAAAACTGAGTGGAAAACTAGCATTTAACTGTGCAATCTTTCTATTGTTGTAAATTCTATATATTTGTATGGACTTTGATTCTTATTACCTTTGTCATTATTTGAAATTATTCCATGTATGGTATATGTAGTTTCATGTTAAGCTATAGGATAACATTCACAAAACCTTCTGTTTTAACTTTTCAGCATGCCCATTTTGTATCTGGCTTCTTCATCCAATATGTTTTATAACAGCTGATCAGTGCATCAGAAACACTAAAAAGATTGTGCTACGGTGATCAGAAGGGTCGCAGTGCTGTTTCCTCAAGCATTCCAATGGATACAGTTTTTATTGCATGAATATTTAAAAAACAAAAAACAACAGGAAGAACATCAAATTGATTCATCATTTTCATTCAAATATGTTCTGTAGTATTTGGCCTGCCCTGGCATTGTCATTGAGTACCAAATGTTTTGTTTTGCCAAACACAATATGAAGTGGACTTAAAAACATAAATGTTGTTTGATTGTTGTCATCTCTTCTCTGATATTAAATGAACAAGTATTTAAATATTCCTTTCCAGTGACAGGATTTTTGAGTTTATAGCTCAGGGATCTGCAATGAAGGCAAATCAAATCCTGGGCTGCATCTGCAGGAGTATTGCTTGCAAAGACAGAGATGTGATCATCCCGCTCTGCTCAGCACTTGTCAGGCCGCACCTGGAGTACTGTGTTCAGTTTTGGTCCTCACAATTCAAAAAAAATGCAGAGACTGGATAGGGTACAAAGAAGATGATCAAAGGGCTGGAGAACCTACCCTATGAGGAAAGATTGAAGGAATTAGATCCTTTCTTTCTGCAGAAGAGAAGGCTCAGGGGAACCTCATCAAAGTATGCCAGTACTTAAAGGACGGTTACAAAGAGGACGGAGACTATCTCTTGACAAGGAGGCATATGGAGAAGACAAGGGTCAATGGGTACAAGCAGGACCAGAAAGGGTTTCACCTTGATATAAGAAATAAATTATTTACAGTAAGAACAATGATTCACTGGAACATCCCCAGGGATGTGGTGGAGTCCCCATCAGTGGAGGTTTTCAAGATGCAATTGGACAAGGTGGTAGATAATCTCACCTACATGTCCTTTCCCATGAAAGGCTGGACCAGATGATCTTTCAAGGTCACTTTCAACCTGGGCTGTTCTATGATTCTATGGATACCACTCCTGACTCTGACACAGATGCTGGCACCTAAAGCCTTAGGTCCAGAACCCCAAAGTTATTTACGTCCCTAATTCTTGATAAAACCAACAGGAGTAAGGTGCCCAGTGCAGGGTTCATGGCCATTGTCTTTAGAATGAAGAATAAATAAAAATCTTTTTTTTCTTTTAAAATCAAATTAATTATCTATTTGTAACAGTAAACTCCTCAGGTAAGAATGGTCTTGCAGCTCTTATTCTGTTGCTCCAGTCTTAATAAGGCCTTTGGTTAATACGTTATTATAAAGATAAAATTCATTTCACCAAACACCAGTAGAATTCAGCAGAAATATTTTTATAGCCTTTCATGAGATTTTTACAGGACCCATCAATATTTGGGGTAGAATTATCTCACCATTGTTCTAATTAAGTTGCGGCATTATTCTGGAATATTTCACTTTGAAAATAGCAATATCCAGTTCTGAGTATGTACAGAATTTCTAGAAACTTCTAGAACATGTTGACCAGAAAATTTTCTTTTTTGTGCACAATATAGGTAGAGATGTTCTGTGGTTTGGGTTTTTTTTTCTTTTTTTATTCCTTTTTAATAACTATTATGCATTCTTTTTTTCCACTAACAATGAGTTCCATTTACAGCTTTATGTATTTTCATGAAAACCCAACCAGATATTCTTCATGAAAGTGGACATTTTTTCAGGAACATTTTGATTTCACTGGAAAGCTATTTCATACTATTAAATGTGGAAAAACTTTCAGCTAGTGCTAGTTTTCACAGATTTCTAAAAGATTGAAGGATACTTTGCAGACCTCTTCCTGAGAGCCAAAGTGGGAATAACAGCGCTGATCTTTTATCTTCTTCTTGGCATTCTGTTGTAGATATCATTAAGCATGACAGTTTTTAAAAGTCTTCTGTTTCAGAATGCCCATTTACAGAACTCAGTATAAACCCGTCTCCCCTATGAAAGCACAAAGCAGTTTAAAATGCAACCTGATTTAGTATAATTGCCATGTTCCAGTCCCTTACCCCTTCACTTAAGAAAACAACAATTTTTATGAGTTTGTTATTTTTCCTCTTTAAATACACTTTTCAAATAAAGTATAGCAAGCAGCAGTTTCTTTCACCCTTGATAAAAAGACAGTAAAAACAAGCTCCCTCTCACACTCACCCTTATTAAAGAAGACACAGAAGGGACACCTGTCCTTTCAGATGAGTCAGAGAGAGCTCTGCCAAGGGTAACAGAATGAAAAATTTGGGTTTCATGACAACAGACAAGTCATCATCTTCATTCCATTGCTTATTCAATACATCTCACTTCACAAAGAGGAGCAGATGTTCTCAGATAATGCATTCAAATATGCCACCCTCAAGTCTTCTTCCTCAAAGAACACATTACAGCATGTGTCCCTAGAGCTCCATCCTCAAGATCCAATATGGGGAGCCAAGGAGAAGGCATTGAATCTTCCATCTCCATGTCTCTGATGGTGTGTGAGTGAGACACACTAGCTCTCCTATTTAGCTGCATGGTCCCTATTAAAGCAGGTAAAAAGTGTTTTGCCCCCTTCACAAATATCATTGGTAGTAGTAGTACCAGTAAATGTATTTATACCACTAGCAACAAGAAGAATATTAAGACGGGTAGAAGTGTTGCTAGTATTAGTAAACCCCCAGTTCCCCAAAGTATGTTAAACACCCAGCAGAAATACATCAAAGCAAATACTGAGCCAAATTCTCTATTACCAAATCCAAGTGTTTAAAATTAATAAACTGGACCTTCTTCCTGCAGCCCTTTCTGGCTTCACCCAATGAAATCATGAAAGTGGCATAAATATTTCAGGATTTAAAGAAATGCACAATATATGTAATGAGTTCTATCCATCTTATGTATTTGAAGCCTTGACAATTTACAGAATCTGTGTTTTCAAGCTCTGCTTCTCTGCAAAGTCAAGATGCAGCTTTAAAAAGAAGAGGTTGAGATTCTCACCTAAACACATCTGCAGCCAAGATTTTAATAAAAGCATCACAAATGGCAAGACTGTCAATAAAATTTTAAGAGTTCACAACACTATGAAAATGAGCATTGTCCTGTTGAAATCAATGGAGTTACACTGATTTTGTACCAGCTGAGAATCTCATCCATTGTTTCTACTGCAAATAATTTATGGTCTAATTAAGAACTTGTTGCTTTATCAGCATTAAGTAATGCAGCAGGTAGGGAACCAGAGTTTTAGAGAGGATATCTTTCTTGAGTCTATGTAGCGACCAGTATTACAGGCTAAATTGTTCTAGCAACAACACAGACAACAGCTTGTACAGCTGCAGATGTTACATAAATTAGGTAATTTTTTAATCCTTTGAGGCTCTTTCTCTCAAATCTCTACAATTACAGTCTAATTCAGCAGTTTAGGGACCCAGCACCAAGCCGCGATGTACTTGTGTATAACATTATGTGCAATCACAGCCTGGGGCAAGCAAGAACCATCTCTTCCTTTCTGCTGCATGGAGTAAGAAATTTTGAGGTTAATATCATATGCCTACTTCCAGTGCCCAGCAGTGAGCCTCCCCTGGCTTGATAAAGAATGATCTCTGCTTTTGGAGTAGAAAGGGCTTTGTTACAGTAATGCCAAAATCTCAGTTTAATCGTCACAATCAAATTTGGGGCTTCAGAGTTGGTCCTCTGCCTCTAGAGGTACAGCAGGCAAGCACATCAGACCACATCAGGCTCAGCAAGCCCTATGACAGTTCCAGTCACCACTAGACAGCACCAAAGAGAAGGATGAAGTCAGTGGAAAAGGATAAGATCCTTTCAGTTATCATTCAAATAGGTGCTCAGACAAACCTCTATAAAGGCTTCAGACTTTTGTGATCTGCATGTAGAATGACCAGACATCAATGCAGGCCAGGAAATATTGATGCAATATTGATGATTTATTTGACTTGCTTCTACTAACTGGACAACCTTATTCTTCTCTCTATATATATACTGTAGATTCTGAATTGCTGACAGAGACTGCATAGACTTTGACATATATATTCTGCAGGAATAACTGAAGTGCTGGGAAATGCAACACAAAAGTGTCACAGAGATGGGGGATACTAATAGTAGTGGTATTAATCATAATGTTTCTTTGACTGGCCTAGATCCTTATGAAAGATGGCATAGTTCTCACAAATTTTTTTAGGAAAGAACAGAAAAAATAGTGTGACTGCTGGGTAAAGCCCAGACCCTTACAGGAAAAAAAAAAAGGAAAAATCTTATAAAATTAACCTGTTAAAGGATCTAAATAACAGGAGGAAAGCACTGTGAAGGAGAAACCGGTGGCTGTGCTGAGAAATCTGGGGAAGATGTGCCATAGAGAACCTTGAACAACGTCGATAGGAAGCCTAAAGAAGTCACAGAAAATGTTAATAAGGCCTTGGAGGAAGAGCTGTTAAGTTCATGAGAATTCTGCAAAGTGTCTATTACAGTGTAAAGAGAGAACTGGAAATCATAACAGAGAATAAAAAAAACTGCTATCAGAAAAAAAGGCATTATTAGGTGACCCAGATTAGTAAAAAAATCCAACGGTTAGGATAGTTTGACAGTAAATGAGTGGCTACGTCAATTAAAACTGAAAAGTTGATCAAGAAAATGGAGATTATTTGGAAGAGTTTGAATCTATACTTCAACTCTGTGAGAGCCAAGGAGGAATCAAACCAGAAACACCTGAGATGGTACATAACATTCTGCATAAGATTACATACTACAACAACTATATCAGCAGAAAAATGTTTTAAAATCACAAAAATACATCTTAGATTTGAAGCAGAGGGATGAAAAAATATCATGCCAATCCACGTTTGAACAGGAACTAGAGGGAAAGAAATGGAATTCACACCTAGGTACAGAGTCTGACAAATGTGCACCTTTGGCTTCTGTACAAGAAACTGAAGTAGGACTATGTTTGCATAGCAAATTTAGGTGGAAAAGAAGATACTCTACCTGAAATAGTTGATTAGGAAAAGTATAGAAACACTACAAGATGATATTATAAATATTTAAGAGCACTTAAATTCTGACAAAGAAATAAAGATATATCAAAGCTATTCTGGTTTGGACAAACAGCAAGCTCTCAGGGAAGGAGAATTAATGGTAAAAAATATGGCCAAGGTATTGAACAAATATTCCATCACAAATACATAGAATTTTGTGGCAATATTGCATTGGACAAAGATTCATATAAGGGAGTTGGGCAGAGGAGCCAGGCTAAATTTAGCATTTTTTGCAAGGCACAGAACATAAATTTAAGATGAACAGGCTTTATGACCATAGAAACAGTACAACAGGCTGAAAGTGAATTAGAATGTCCTGGAACAGATTTTTCTTGTGACAGACTACTCTTGAAGGCATAGAAAATGCACTGAATTCATCTTGGATAACATTCTAGCACTAAAAGAAGAATGAAATGCCACTGAGAGAAAGTCATTGTAAAGACAACAATATGAGATTTTAAGTTAGAAATAAATGGAGAGAAGCCTAACAGAGTTACGTACAGATTTACAAAAGAAAGTGTCAAGTTTTAAATGGAATGCAAACCTGAGAAAAGAGATTAAGAGCAGTTTTAAGTGTGAACCAGTATGTTAGATGTCTAACTTGTCTTTATACTTAATGGAAAGAATAGAGTTCAAAAAGCTGACAAAAATGTGGATGTTTACTTTAAGATAAGCTCAAATTTCACTGTGTACATGTCTCCTGCCATTTAAAGTGCCCTGTGGGACACTCTAGTGGCACCTGGGCAGCATTGTCTGAATGTGAGCATCCAGCATCATTTATGATGCTCTGAAGAATTCTATCTGGCCTTCGGCAGCCAATCCAGAAAGGCCAGGGGCGTCACATAGTTCTGCATCACAGCTAACTGCCTTGTGTAGACAACTTGTGCAACCTAAGTCACCCATGAAGACCATAGATGTTTGGTTGTATGCACTTAAATTGAGGCTCAGAGAAGCCTATAGATATATACACGGAAATGTCTAAATATAAGCATCTCAAGTTGGAACTAGTTTTTACCCAGAAAGTTTAATTATGGGTATATAGAAGGTCACTCACAAAAGATACAGGAAAGAGACACATTAGAAAAAGTATAAATCTAGAATGCATGATACGAGACCAGAACCTAGACACTATTAATCACATATAAGTGGATGTATCAGATTCACTAGAGATGAACCTAAAATACAGAACTGACATTCTTAAGTGCTAGGAGATCTTCAGGAATTACGTGGTCAAAACATAAGAGATGTTATACTGTCAGAAGTGAAAGAAAATGGTAGATAAGAAAGATATAAAAATGTTATTAGATTTTTGAAAATCTTTAATATTCATGAAGTGCATTGAAGAACACTAATTATGGAGCTTATATAAAGGAAGGGAAGAGAGTCCCTCCCTATGGACTTTGCTGTTTTATAATTCATTTAATTAAAAATTAAATAAAAAAATGGCAAATAGGATCTGGCAGGAATGGAAGAAACGGTGGGGCATGAAATATATAAGCATAAAACCAATTATTTGCTGTGCACTAGAATCTCATGATACATTATCACAGCAGTACTCTGCACACTGAATACAGTCACACTGAATATAGACGTGCCAGAAAGCCACTTTGATGGGAACACTTGCAATACTGAAGAAGGTGATAAAATTCTGAATGCACTTAGCAGCAGTCTAAGTTAGAGATGCATTAGTAGTTATGTTTCCATTGAGATCTCAGGTAATGGGAAGAAATAACAATAATATATAGTTTTTATGTGAGATGATCCAAATGCCTTTGACTTCACTAGAGCTAAGCAGTGAGCATGTATTTAACTTTGAAGTCAATGACTTCATAGATATTTAAATAGAGATGAATCTCTCCTTTTAGATAAAATAAGCTATAGACTTCACAAGTGATTCATGTATTTGGCTTATGACTTTTCACTGAGCTGGATCACCTTAGAAGATCACCAAAGATGATTTATTGGTTTTAAGTAATTTTGCATCTACATATCCTTTACTGAATACATCAAATGATTAACTACCACTATTGTTTAAAAAAAATAAATAATGTTGGTCGATAGTTGTCTAGAAAAGTACAGTACCTGAAATACAATCAGTAGATTGCCAGTCAGGTAGGTTAAGATGAAGACCTAAACTAAAAATATACAGTAATTTTTCAGACTGACAGATGCCAACAATGCATTTGGCTGTTAAATTATCTGGGCTTTTTGTTTCTTCTTTGATTGACCCCGTATAGAGGTCATATATATTCTAAAATTCAAAAACTATGAGGAACCTGAGCTTCTGCCATAAATTGGACCTACAGATACTCATCAGTTTTCTACTGTTAAGAAGTCTAAATAGACATTCAGAATCCTAACTGTACTTATCCTTGCTTGAAATGCTGGTTGCGTGTGTACGCTAAAGATTGGAAACATTTCTTGCATATTGTTATTTCGTACGGATGAAGAATGAATTTAGAAACATCTTTAGCCATTGTGAAAATATTGAGAAAATAGATCACAAAAATACTTTGAGTGAAAGTACTGATGAGAGCAGCTAAGACAAGGTGGAACAAGCTAACAAGTTAACCAGATGATGAATGGAGTGCCCGAGTCAGACAACAAGAAATGGTAGAGAGAGGGCTGTGTCTGAAATTCTGGATCATTACTATTTTTTTATTTGAAGTAGTAGAAAAAAAATTCTGGTAGTCCTTAAAGACCACACCTGGCAGTTCTAGCCACTGTCCCAGTTCGCAAGCCTCTGCAGAAACATTATTAACAGCATACCCCAAAGCTTGCTCTGGAACATACCACAAACAGACAAGTGAGCTAGAACTTGCTTTAGGTGTTTTATTGAAGGCAGCGGCAGTTGTGTTTAATTTTCAGTGACAAAATATGTTTTTACTCAAAAGTCATCTACCTTACGCAGAGAAACAAAGCCAGACTGGCCTAAATTTATGAGATCAATTCCGATGGCTATTCATGTGAGATAAGGATTTAACCAAATCTTGTGCATTCACTAATTCCAGACCTTTTTTCAGGGTTTGAGCCTAAAAGTGGGGTGGTTTTTTCTGTTTACCCATAACATAAATGCACCTGCTAAGATTATTTCTGTTGATTCTGTTTACAACAGAACTAGTTTGTTCTAGATTAGCAAGTAATTTAATCAGTGTCTCCAAGCTCTTAGTGACTTAAAGATTTTAAAATCAATATTTAATAAAGATAATGCTTAGTATGCCCCACACAGAGTGGGTCCTGTCTGCCTTTTGTAATAACAACAAGCTGCTCTCCTCCACCTCCAGTAGCTGAATTCAGAAATGAACTCATTTAACGGTGAAGCATTATGAATTACTCTCAACTAGTTTTGCAAAACTAATTCAAGTGTGAGAAGAGATGTTTTCTTCCCTGAAGTGTAACCTTCCCCCTGCCCCACCTTTTCTTCTTGCAGAGAAGAAAATGGTTGTTTTCTCTGTGAGGAAGAGATGTGTTCTTTGAGGAACTGAAGAGCCACACACACAGACACAGAGGGGGAGAGTGCACCTATTGTGCTGTTCAGACAATCAGACGAGTAACATTCTGCTTCCCCTATGTCAGCTAGCCTGGATATTTTTTTTCTTAACCTAAATCAAGCGCTAGTACAGTTTCTGCTTTGTGTATACACCCAGCGGAATAAAGTGGATATAGAGGATAGAAGTTTTCAAAGTCTGAATTACAACAGCATTCAAACCATGCACTCAGAACCACATATTTTCTATTCTTGTAGGAAATATAAGGGAAAACATGCAAGAAAGCTATTTCCTCTCAAATTAACTATGACAAGGTCTACTTTTGGAGGGTAATGGGCAGGGGGAGAAAAGAGAAAAAACAGACTATTTGGGGATTTTTTAAACATTTTGTCAAGAAACCAAAGTACTTCGGTTTAATATCAAATTATTTTTAAATGTGTCTGAAACAGTACAGGTTTGAAGCAGTAGTTTTATGAGTGTAAAATTAATCCTTCCTTAAAAGAGTCACAGTTTATCAATATAGATGTTATCTACAATAGTTATCTACCAGTACCTAGTCATTGCCTCATTCATATCACATATCACTCAATTTTCTGAATTCACTATTATTTGAACTGAACACAGCTCAAATTTTGTAATACTTTGTTCAAAAGCTGTGTTCCATCAAAAATAATTTCATAGGAAAATTTCTTCTCAGACCTGTTTATGAATACAATATACAGATATATTTTAAATTGGAGCAAAAGAATTTGTCTTTAGACAGAATCTTGAACTTAATATATACCCAATGACACTCTCCACGAGGACTAATAATTCTTCACTAATGCCCTCACGTATATGTTATACTAAACCAGGCCTGGCACTTTATTACTTTTTAGGAGTTATGATCATATCTTCTGCTTTTTTTTCTGGAAATAGGTTCTTTAAATATTTGTTTCTACTATGTGATGAATAAAAGTATATTGGCTTTATTGTCTATAAAATTCTGAATACCTCTCCAGGTAATTGTAATCTGGTCTGTATCACCACAGAGTTTGATAAAAGAAAGCAAACACCTCTGTGAAGCCTGCAAGATCAAGTATCTTTTGTGTCAAGGGGTGTTTTAATATAACTAGTTTTCTGCATTCTTGTCACTTCTATAATTAGGAGGCTAAAAGTCTGGTGATCCCATCACCATGTTTATAGAGTTGTTGATGGATATATGTAAATTACTTATTTATTTCATCAACAGGTAGCTTGCTGAGGGCCTCTGCAAATTAGCAAAACCTTATGTTAGTTTATTGTGAATTCAAGGGGTTTTCACTCCATCTAGTTCTTCTTCTTTCTTCCTCCTCCTTTATTTTCTCTCTCCCTCCCCTGTCCTAAGGCAACCTTACATTCCTTATTATTTTTCCTGTGAATTGGTATGTTTGTGCATATCATATTGAAGTAAATTTTTTGTTACCTATTCCCACCACTTTCAATAACCTTCTTCTCTCTCTTTCACATTATGTTCCAAACAAATTTATTTAGGAGAGAGATGGAAGGGGAAGGGCTTTCTTTCTAAGGTCTGGGGAAGAGCTGTAAGCTTTGTTCTATCCACGGGCAGAGGTGATGAATGTGTGTCACCTTATCAGGAGTATAACATGATGAGTAAAGAACAGATGCACCATGGAGGTGACATGAGAGGCTTCTTTCTTACGTTTAGTACAGAAGAAACAGCATACAAACTGTCCCATTTATGCTTATTTTAACCTCTGCTTTCATATATCACTGCTATTATTGACAAAAGCTTCTCTTCTGCTTTTCCAGTTAGTAGAAACAGCTGTCTTCAAAGATTCAGAGTATAAAACTAGAAGGGATTGAATAGTCTATGCTTCTGCATGATATAGGCCATTATAAAGACTATGAATTAATGTTCATTTGAAGTAGAGCATATGTCTTAGGAACACAGCCACTATTGATTTTAAAATTTCTAGTGGTGGAAAATCTACACTAGCCCTTGATAAGTTCTTCCCGTGTTAAATTGTTCTGTTTGTTAAATACATAAACTTTCTTTCTAGTCTGAATTTGTATTTCGTCTCCTAGGCACTGTAACTTGGTATATGTGTTCATTCTGTACTGAGCCAGGGCATCTTATCTCAGAGGCACAGGCTGGGCAGCACTTTAAGTGTTTCCATTCTTTCTCCACAGCAAGTAGAAGGAATTCAGTGTTTCTGAAGGGAGAAACCAATGTCCTAAGCAAGTAACTTCCCAGGGCTAACCGAAGTGAATCAGCCATGAGGAATTTCCAACCACCTTTCTGCAGAATACTTTCAGATTTACAGCAGTCATTCAGACTATGCTAAATACAGTCTTTAAGTCCTTTTCTTCATGAAGGTGTTTGAGTCTTCCCATTTTACATCTCTTCCAGCTGGGCAGACTGCACAGCAATGAGAATGCACATAAGTAGGTGGCACACTTCCTTTCTCCTGTGGAAATTGCTTCACTTTGTAGGGATAAATGCAATGGCTGAAGGAGAGCGATTTTATGGTATTTTTACTTATTGCATAGAGAGACCAGAGATCAAATCTGTCCCATCTTAGCTGAACTGCCAGTACACAGAGTAACAACTGTTTTGCTGAATCTAAAAATAAATCGTGGTTTTATTTTCCATATTAAAAATTAAATGAGAAGGGCAGAAAGTGTCAAATTACAGCATTGAGCCATGACTTGGAAACTTGGCTGCTCTGAAATTTGCCTTTAAATCTAAGTAATTATTCGATGTGTAGTGCATGTTCTTTCCAAGGGGTCATTGAGGAATCCAACCTCATTCCCTTGCAAGCTACTTTATCTAGGCAGTAAACTTCAAAATAGAGAAAGGTTAGCAAGAAAAAGTTACTTCGTCCTTACAGTGGACAGAACATCAATATTTTTTATTTTTTTTTTAATTCATGCTGTTCTTTCCTGGTTTCAGCTGGGACAGAGTTAGTTTTCCTAGTAGCTGCTGTGGTTTGGATTTAGCATGAGAATAACGTTGATAATACGTATGGGTTTTTTTTGTTGCTAAGTAATGCTTATATTAAATCAAGGACTTTTTCAACTTCCCATAGAAGCTGAGACAGAGTATAGACAGGATGAGCTGGCCAAAGGAATATTCCATACCATAGACATCATACTCAGTATATAAATGATGGCTGGCCAGGGGGCAGGAATCTGCAATTGCTGCTTGGGACAGACTCGACAATCAATTAGTGGGTGGTGAGCGACTGCATTGCATCACTCATTTTGTATATTCTTTTACCATTATTTTTTTTTCTTCCATTATTATTCTATTAAACTGTCTTTATCTCAGTCCTTGAGTTTTTTCCTTTTTCATCCTCTTCTTCCTATCCCACTGTGGGCAGCGGGTGCGGGTGGGGAGTGACTGAACGGCTGCATGGTCCTACTTGCCAGCTGGGGTTAAACCACAACACATTCTCTGAAGCCACTTGTGGGCCTTTATCAAACACTTTGCCAGGAAAATTTTTTTGCAAACCTTTCTTAAAGAGAAAAAAAACCCCACTAATAAACCACCAAAAAAACCCCAAAGTAAAATTACTGAAAAGAAAATTGGTTCTGGTTTACCTCAAACCAGGACCATCTTACTTGCAATGCTGCTGTACCGGTTTAGCAAAAATTGTAGATTTGTTTCCAGGGAAGACTATACATTTGTAGAGACCTTTAGCAAGCCAAGAACTTGATAATATTAGTCATGGATGGGGAAACTGTTGGGATTCAGAGATGTGAGGCTGATAAGAACTGAAGTCAGAGATGAGACTACTTCATGGGTGATACAATCCAGATTACTGCTATTTTGTCAACCTCAGAAAGATTGTAACGTCCCCAGAGAATTGTAGCCCTTGGATATTTTGTCTGAAATTTAACTGTGTTTATTATTTTTAAATGTGTTTACTGTAACAATTGTGACATCCTTGATTGGCAGTTCTTTTCTACCTGGGAAAACTGGTAACAATTAGATAACAATATTTCATATATACTCATGAGATGAAGATACCTAATTGGAAAGGAAGGTATATGAAAAAATTCACGTGGACTACCCAACAGAGAATGAATGAGTTACTGTAAGATCAGATTTGGTATTCCATCTCCAGTAAATAAACTGAATACAGAGATAAAGCAGTGTACTTCTGTGTTAGTCTGTAGGATACTAGTAAGAAAAAATTAAAAAATTAACTTTTTCCTCTCTGGCTGTTGTGTCATGCATCTGCAGCAAGCTACTTTCTTCCCCAAAGGGGAATGTACTGAAGTTATCACATTTGTCTTTCCAACCATCTGCTTACCTCATGAGTAGAAATTCCTTGCTTTCAGCATTTAGGTTTTCCTACTCTTTTTAGTCTGTCTGTCTTTTTCTCCCTTTCAGTTTTCATCCTAAGTAAATTTCTACATAGTTTGTCAAATTTTAGATTTGCAGTCTTTAGAAGACAAAGGATCACACAAGAAATGAAAAAATAGGACCTTAAACTCTTACAACCTTTAGATAAGAGAATAGACTCCCCCTCTGTTCCCATATTCTATCTCTGTTTCTCAAAACAAATACTTAAAAGCATTGGATATTCTTGTCATTAATAATGACCTCTGCTACCCTGCTTCCCCAGTGTTAAATGACATGACATGTCCATGACAGAGCTGTCCCAAAGCCAGGGAGGGCGGAAGCTTGTTCCCAAGCAAACCAAGCTGTTTGCTTGGTCATCCATAATGGACTGTTGACAATTAGCCTCTAAGTTTGCACCATAAAAGTAACTGCACCATAATTCAAAAGAGAAGAACCCTAGTTTTTACATTTATTCCTTTTACCATTAAAGACTATTAAGATACCATTGGAATTATCTCACAATTCTTATGTGTTTGTGCTATTTTTTTCCCTTGTAATGCCCAAGCGAGATCTAGAACAGACCAGGACTTGCTTTTTTGACATAACTGTTGCCTTTCTTTTGTTCCTTTCATCTCAACACTAATAGGAGCAATGCAGATGAGCTGCTGAGATGAGTTAGGAAAATATTGAATGGAATGGAAATATCCCTGGTGAAAAAAACTCACCTGAGAAAATAAATCAGGCTGAGAGTTTTGGCTGAGTAACTAGGGCATAACATCACACCAACGAAGCTATTTTGCCTTAAAAGCTTTACCCGAACTGTATTATGCGGGCATATTTCCCTAGGTCAACATCAGCTCAGGTATCTTTTTATCAAAACGTGTAATGTAGCCATGCAGTAGACTCAACAGTTATGAAGTTAATACAGATTTTTATTATAATAGAGTTACCATTATATTACTCAAAGGCTGAGACTTTTTATCCCAAGTTCATCCCACATCAAACTCTTCTGGATGAAATGTAATCCCCAGAAAGTACTGGTCTGTAGTGGAAATGCTGACAGACCCTTAGCTATAGAAGCTCTACCAGCTTTGCTACTCTACAAGGTCCCTAACTGAATTTTTATTCTCTAATTCAATGAGAGGATTTTGCTTCCAAATCACTTTCAAAATCCTCCAGCTGTGCTATTTCTTAGTTTATGATAGCTACATTACTTTTCAATTAAATTATTCCAATGTTCATATATTTTCTATATTAAATTGTAGTTATACCTACACTTTTCAAATATGCTGGGATCTGCCCACCTCTCTCATTTTGCCTTAAAAGTACCCAAGTGTAGGAGCTTCATATCATATTTAAGGCTAGTAGTGACATAAGCTTTAAAGTTTCTGGTTTATTTTGTTAGTCTCTCCCCCCAAAAAATTTAGTAGAGCTTGTTATGTTCTCCCAGGGGTGACAGCAGGGAATATATTAAGATCTCCCATTTTAAATATGAGGCAAAAGAGACAAAGAATTTTTGTCATAGCATGTTGTTGCCTTCTCGCTATAGCAACATCAAATAAATGTGTTAATTTTATACATGCCACCTCTTCTAAACATAGTGGTCATTTGAGATATAGTGACCTGAACAGAGGTACCTAATGTTCTTACTCAGGTGAGATGAAGTTTCCCAGTTGTCCTCCAGATGCTGGTTGAGAATGATATGATCTTGTACTGTATGCATCAGCCCTGTGTGGATGTCTGGGATCTTCCAGGGCACCCTAAATGACACTAGATAGCCATTTTGTCTAGGCTGCTACTTATCAGTGGCCCTGGGGCCACCTTTAAAGAGTCGATTCATCTCTCTCTATAGGGCAAGCCTGAAGCAAACTCCAGGTTCTGTCCAGAGCACAGAGACACACATACAGTAGAGCACACTGCTGCACTAACATGCCAGCAGGACTATTTGGAAAAGTTCTCTATAGTCAATCTTCAAGCTGTCTGCAGGGCAGCCATATGGACAGAAGGTAAGCAATATGTAGACCATGGAGTGCCTGCAGCCAATCTAGAGCAGAGTAAGAAAAACCCATTGACAAATTCCAAAAGCATTTTTAGGCAGATGAATCTCCAGCTTGTTCACTGTCCTTTTGGCAATGTTTCCTAGGAGAGTGTTCTGCCTACTGTGTGCTTTGTAGAAGTAGGCTGCCACACTGAAGACTGGGAGCACACCACTGCCATTATAATTTTGAATGCAGCTTGTTCTACTTCATTGTCTTGTGATATCAGGACAGTTGTTGTGTCTCAGTGTGACTGTCATGAGCAGTATATTTTGAGGGTGGATGGGGGCTTAGATTTCAGGATTCTAAGCAGTTTGAGGACATTTCTGAGGTCATCTCTTTGGATTTAGATATCCGATTTACACATAAATTTAATTTGAAATATATAGGTGTTATTTTGGCTTTCAATTTATATCCTAAGATAAAATTATATGAAATATGCTGTAACATTAGCAAAATAGCATAGGAGTGTATATCATAGAATCACAGAATCATAGAATACCAGGTTGGAAGGGACCTCAAGGATCATCTGGTCCAACCTTGGCAAAAAGGACAGTCTAGACAAGGTGGCCCAACACCCTGTCCAGCTGAATCTTAAAAGTGTCCAATGGTGGGGAATCCATTGCTTCCCTGGGGAGATTATTCCAACGGCTGATTGTTTGCTTGCAAAAAATGTTCCTCGTGTGTCCAATTGGAATCTCCCCAGGAGTAACTTGTACCCATTACCCCTCGACTTTTCCATGTGACTCCTTGTAAGAAGGGAGCCTCCATCCTCTTTGTAGCCACCTTTTAAATAGTGGATCATGGTGATAAGTTCTCCCCTAAACCTTCTTTTCTCAAGGCTGAACAAACCCAGTTTTCTCAGCCTTTCCTCATATGGCAGGCTTCCCAGTCCCTTGATCATCTGTGTGGCCCTTCTCTGGACTCTCTCCAGCCTGTCCACATCCACATCTTTTTTGTATAGCGGGGACCAAAACTGAGCACAGTATTCCAGGTGTGGCCCAACAAGCGCTGAATAGAGTGGGATAATGGCTTGTTTATCTCTGCTGGTCATGCCCTTGTTGATGTAGCCCAGCATCCTGGTGCCTTTCTTTGTCACTGCAGCACACTCTTCACTGATATAGAGCTTGTTGTCCACCAGGACCCCCAGGTCCCTTTCCACAGAGCTGCTGTCCAGCCAGGTAGATCCCAATCCGTGCTGCACTCCTGGATTATGTTTTCCCAGGTGCAAGACCTTACACTTGTCCTTGTTGAACTTCATAAGGTTCTTGTTAGCCCACTCTTCCGACCTATCCATGTGCTCCTGCACGGTTGCTCTCCCTTCCAAAGTGTCCACTTCCCCAGTTTGGTATCATCAGCAAAATTCATCAGGGTACACTTGATCCCATCATCCAGATCACTTATGGAGATATTAAACAGCATTGGGCCCAGTACTGATCCCTGGGGGACTCCACCTGTGACAGATTGACAGTTTGAAAAGAGCTGTTTACCACCACACTCTGGGGGCAGCCTGTCAGCCAGTTCCCCACCCACTGCACAGACCACTTTTCTAGATTGATAAGCCAGAGTTTACAATCAACTTAAGTGTTCAAAGTGTTCTTAACTTTAATTTTGACGGTTTAAAGCAAGATTTATCTCCTTATTTTAAGCAAGGGAAGTAGGATTTGCTCAGAGATTAAAATGCTTATTTTAAAATGTCTGTATATAGATTTCTAGGGGGACGTTGGGGCAGGATTCAGCTTCCTGAATTTGTGTCTACTTTTATACTACCACCATGGGATACATTACATGGCCTCCAGCTGTCAAACCAGAATGATATGAGACTTCTGTAAGTTGTGTGTCAGAGCTGCAAGCCCCATGTGGTGCTCAGTCACCTCAGGGCACCTCAGCAACTAAATAATCTCCTGCTTATGTTTTTTGGTCTAAGACGAATCACTCTCCAGACTTTACTGATTCCATTTACTTGAGTTCAGACTTCTAGCACTTGTTGACACTTAATTGTGGTGGACACCCAAATGTAGATATCTCCATCTCAAATGAAATCCCACTCTAAGGATTCACAGTTGCTCTAATATGAAATTATTGTATTGGGACCATATAATTAAATCGACTTCATAATGAAGAGGGGAAAAGTCATTTCTAGAGTGTAATTGATTTAACTTAGCTGCCTGTTTTAAGAGTGGAATTTCCCCATTGAATATTTCCTGACTAGTTTAGAAACAGAAGTCTTCAAAGTAGCTAAGATTAAGCTGAGATGTTTCCTACCCTGCCTTACTTCTAAATCAACCCTTTTAAATTATAAGAAAAATGAAAAGTCTACAATGAATAAAGCTCTGGATTTTATTTTTTAATTAGTAAGGAGTACATATTTGTCTTACGAAAATTGTTACCTCATTTCGGAGATGTGGATTTACAAACAGTCAAACTTTGGGAGCTTTGAGACAGCCTCTAATCAAAGCAAATGAGACATACACAGTTTGATGTAAAGCAAACATCAGAGTGCTTAAACTGACTTTGGGCTGTTGCCATAGTCTTTGCAGTTTCTGAAGATGAAATCCAGACAGGAAGATGATCGTACTAGTGGAAGACATTATGCAGTGTACTGTTGAGTATACATATCCAAAAAAGTCATAAGCTTTACACAATTCACAGAAGATAGTTTTAGATTAAAATGCAGGACATGGGGTAAAGAAGAGCAGAGATCTGTCCTTCATCTGACTTCCTGTTTTCACTTTGTGTAAGTCTTACTACCCTGGTCTGTCTTCTGCCTTCCTCCTTGCAAATGGGCATACAGATAACCTCCACCATCTCCAGCATATATTAATAACATTTCCATAGGTGGATCATCAGCTCCTGCATGTGCTGCTTTTTTGTTTTCTTCCTGGATGATTCCAGACCTGAGGGATTCAGCTAATCTACATCATGGGGGGACTTTATGGACTGTGTGGGAAGGGAGTAGATACACCTGTAATTTAACCACTGTCCTTTGTCTGACTGGAGCATTAGTCCGTAATGACAGTGAATTTTCTGATAGCTTCAGTGATCTTTTCCCTGAAGGTCTTACAGAGCTGAGTATATTAAACACACTCTCACACATACAGTAACTTGCTTCCTTCATCCATATTGTCTTCTCTAGAGGGATTTTTTTTCACTTTGATATGTTGCTCACCTTGTTACCACTCATCTTGTCGGCTATTTCCTCTGTGGTTTCAGACATTTTATGCATGGCTGCTTATGTCTTGTTTTCAGATTCTTTCTGCCTAGGCCTGGAATAATTTTTGTCGATTCAATGCTACACTCCATTTCCCATATATAAAAGTTTAAATGCATTTCTGCCGTATCTTCCCACTTCCTTTCCAACACTGCCTAGGATTAAACTTTGGGGGAACAGTACTGGGAATGGGGATGGAAAGGAAGAATTTAGTGAAGGGGAGATAAATGAAACAGCCACGTGAAACACACAACGTGTGGCAGGATTATTTCTCCAGTACAGTTAATGATGTCTAGAGCAGCCTGACTCAGAGTCCACTGAAATCAACTGCAAAATGCAGTCACCCTTTTGCAGTTTTGGACCCTTTCAGACCAGATTTCCAGAACTGGAGAATAGTTAAGCGGCATGAAGTGAATGTTGAGATAGGGATGTAGCGCAGATGGCCTCACAGTGAGGACACAGTTAGGAGACTTTCTCTAACAACAAACTGATGTGGGTTTTTTAAGGAATAAACCATCCTGCTATGCAGAAGGACTGAAAATTTTAGCAGAAGACTAAAACAAAATGTTTTGTGAAGTGATACACAAAAAGGGAGCATACAAAAGGTGAGGGGAAAATAAAAGGATAGACAGTAGAAAAGGGGTATAAAAGCCCACTCCAGTAGAGGAGATGGATTAGTGATATTTCTCTTAACCTTTTCTTCCACTGCAACCGTATTATAGAGCATTGCAAGTGGGATCAGACAGAGTAATGTGGAAAGGGTATCTCTGAGTAGAAGGCTGAAAAGCCACATAAGTGTAGGAAAGGGGGAAAAGGGGGAGCTTTCATCGTGCCAGACATGGGCAGCACTCTTCCTCTTACACTTTGTTATAAGTCTTAGTCTAATACATATTTGCATTAACGAGAATCCGTCTATTGGTTTCAGTGGCTTTAGTGTCAGATCCCTAAGGATTATACACGATAAGGCAGGAAATGAGCTATCAGGAAATGGAATTCTTTAAAACCTCATCATCCCAGCAAGATGTGTTTGCCTAGCCAGGTTTTGTTCTGTGTTTCTAGATGTCATATCTGCACCTTTGCAGTTCCTTTTTTCTTCTACATTTTGCACAGTCCTGTCATAAAGCTCTTAGGCAATACAAGGCAGTCTGGAATCAAGGTGTGAGAAATAGCAAGAGTATCCATTATTCTATTAGAATGTTATTCTAACATCCAATATTCTATTAGGAAAAAGCTTTTTGATTCCTGCAAATTTCAAGATTAATCAAGTTTTAGCTCATCACCTGCACCATTAGCCTTAAGCACTATGACAATCTTCTACATAATCTACTGAACATAGACCCAAGTTAGTTAAAGGGAATTTTTCTTTCTGATATCACATAATCATTTTTAGGAAATTTGAATCTGCAGTTCTAAGATTTTCCACTGCTGTGATTCACAAACAGATTGACCAGGACATACCTCTCTTCTATAATAATTACTGTCCTACCATAAAGACTATTCTGTATCAAAGGTTATTGCTAAAAAATAATTCTAGCAGGCCCAGGAGAAAGCTGGAAATGTGTACTCCCTCGTTTTCATGAAGACAAATTGCATTTTAAAATTCTCCTAATGAAGCAGCATTCATCAGCCCTCCTTCATCTATCTTTTCAGAGTGAGTTTCAGTGCACAGATAAGAAGATTAATGCCTCTGAACTTTCCAACACTTTTTGTGCCATTATAGTAGTACCACAGTAAGATGAATTAAATCGATATCGTTACTACTGAGTCCAGAAACATTTTTACATGTTATGATATTTGTCCCATCTGCCTTTCTGTTATAGGTCAGTAAAGATAAAATAAAGTTATTGTGAGTCTGATTGGAACTTTTAATCTCATTTCAATACCTAAGGACTCTTAATCATGCTTGACCAATTTGATAGCCTTCTAAGACGGCATGACTGGCTGGATAGATGAGGGGAGGGCAGTAGATGTTGTTTACCTCGACTTTAGCAAGGCTTTTGACACTGTCTCCCATAACATTCTCATAAGTAAGCTTAGGAAGTGTGGGCTAGATGAGTAGACAGTGAAGTGGATTGAGAACTGGCTGAATGGCAGAGCTCAGAGGGTTGTGATCAGTGGCGTAGAGTCTAGTTGGAGGCCTGTAGCTAACAGTGTTCCCCAGGGGTCAGTACTGGGTTCAGTTTTGTTCAATATATTCAACAACGACCTGGATGAGGGGATGGAGCGTACCTCAGCAAGTTTGCTGATGATACAAAACTGGGAGGAGTGGCTGACACACCAGAAGGCTGTGCCACCATACAGTGTGACCTGGACAGACTGGAGAGCTGGTCAGAGAGGAACCTAATGAACTTCAACAAAGGCAAATGTAGGGTACTGCACCCAGGGAGGAATAACCCTATGCACCGGTACAGGTTAGGGGTTGACCTGCTGGAGAGCAGCTCTGCAGAGAGGGACCTGGGAGTCCTGGTGCACAACAAGTTGACCATAAGGCAGCAATGTGCCCTTGTGGTGAAGAAGGCCAATGGTCTCCTGGGGTGCACTAAAAAGAGTGTGGCCAGCAGCCAAGGGAGGTCATCCTCCCCCTCTACTCTGCCCTGGTGAGGCCACATCTGGAGTATTGTGTCCACTTCTGGGTTCCTCAGTTCAAGAATGACAAGGAAGTACTGGAGACAGTCCAGCAGAGGACTACAAAGTTGATCAGGGGACTGGAGCATCTCTCTTATGAGGAAAGGTTGAGAGACCTGGGTCTGTTTAACCTGGAGAAGAGAGACTGAGAGGGGATCTGATCAATGTTTATCAATATCTAAAGGGCATGTGTTAAGAGGATGGGGCCAGATTCTTTTCAGTGGTGCCCAGAGACAGGGGCAATGGACACAAAGTGGAACACAGGAAGTTTCACCTGAACATGAGGAAAAACTTCTTTACTTTGAGGGTGACAGAGAACTGGAAGAGGCTGCCCAGAGAGGTTGTAGAGTTTCCTTCTCTAGAGATACTCAAAACCCGCCTGGACACGATCCTGTGCAACCTGCTGTAGATGAGCATGCTTTGGCAGGGGTGTTGGACTAGATGATCTCCAGAGGTGCTTTCCAACCCCTATCATTCTGTGATTCTGTGATGAGCAGAATGAGTAGGACAAAGATCATTGGTATAACAATTCTTCCAAGTTCATGTGTGGGTGTGATTATGCAAGTGTATATGAATACATGCATCCACCAGAGAAGTATTTTTTTTAAATGCCTAGGGAGTTTGCATGCTTCTTGTTTTGAAACAGTACAATTTTCACAGGGCGTGTCCTCAGCATCCTACTGTAGAATCCACAATCAGCATCATTTGGATATTGACTGCTTTGTCATATAAGTCCCGTCTTTACAGCTCCCTTACTATATGACCTCAGAGAGACAAGCTCACAGAGTTTCTATTTGGACCAAAAGTGCTAAAATGCCATGATTACAGGTTTCAGCTATTAAGACCTAGAATGCATTCGCTTGTTCTGACTAGCTTCTCATTCCACATGCCTTCCCATGGAGGCGAGTAAGGTTGGTGTAGCAAAAAGGGCTACCCAAAGTTAGTAAAAATATAATAATCTTGTAAATGTGCCTACCAAAAGTAATGTGGGTGGAAAGAGCTTGCAAAGAAGAATATTAGATTAAACTTTTTCCAACATATAGGAGGTTTCTAATCAGAAACTGTATTATGTGTCATACAATAAGACATCAGAAAAAAATAAAAAATCACATGATTTGTCAGAAAAATCAAAACCAATCTAATTACAATCATACTTCATAGACAGGATGTTTACAAAAACCACCTATAGCACATTTTTTAGATCAAAATGTTTTGCAGAAGGTACTTGGCAAATAGTTTTAAATAATACACATAGCTGAGAAAATCACAATCTGTTTTGACTCTCTGGTAAAGCCAAAATCCAGGAATCAAAAACCAATAGTGTGTGTAGACCAAATCTGTGGCAAAATCTTCATGTCCCATGATTAATACATGAAAATACTCCAAACACTGTTAGCAATACCATAAGGATCAATCATTTTTTCTTTAAGGCAGTGAAAATTCAAGGTAACATCAAAGAAAGCAGTTAAGTAAAATCAGAATCAAGCCCTTGGTTTTTAACATGTATTTATTTATATACATATATATATACTCACAGATAAATGAACCAGGGCTCTAGCACACTGTGCCAAGACTATCAGTGACATTCCAGCACAGCTTTTTATCTATAACTTGTCTCACTGGAAACAGCAGTTTGACATGCTTATTATTTCAAGGAAACATTCACATTTCACAAAATGCTGACGCCTCCCTCTCATGCGGTTTTAGAAGCAGCTTTAATTCAATTATTTTTGCATGGCAAACTAGTAGTCAGGAATATTTTCCTACTCATACAACTAAATAAGTCAGGTTATAGTTTGAATAGCTTTCAGATGACAAGGAAAACCCTTATTGTATCTTTAAGAACATTAAAACCCCTCTTTTTTAATATATGTATTGGTACATAAGACAAAAGCCCAATTCACACCAACCTAATTTTTCATATTCTTATGAACAACAGTTCAAGACAGACAGCGAAAAGTAATGGATTGTCATTATCATTTATTTGTACTAGCAGAGCTGTTAATGGACCAAAACTTAACCATAGTACGCACTGAACAAACTCAGACTTCCTTCCAAAAATACTTTGGTTTTATATGTATATATTTATAAAGCTACCAGCGAATTTGCTGTGTAGCATTAATGTCATTCCATTAGGAGTATCTTAATAGCTTTTTCAAACTTCCTCATAGACATAGATATTACTACACCCATTTTGGAAGCAGCTTTGATTTCCCTCATGTAGAAACACCAGTGATAAAGAAGAACTATGTATTTTAAAATTATAAGAATTATTCATTTGCACTATGATCTTGCTTCAGGCCTCCAGTCAGAGAAAAGTATCTCCTTTGTAAATTTTGGTCAAACCCAAACATAAAAGATGTTTCTTGCCACAGAGAGCTCATGATCTACATGTAAAACAACCAAGGTCAGATAAATACATACGTAGATAGCAAGCTGAGTGGAAAGAAATGTTTTTTACCACGATATACAGCAGTTTGGTTGAAGAGATCTCACAAGTTTAGGTGGCAACTAGAAGGAAAGCAATTATGTGCTTAATGAAAAACTTGAGTTGCTTGGTCTAGAATACATGGCCTAGATGCTGTCTCTAAACAAGCAACTGTTAAGGGTACACAGTAGTACTCCCCAAATATCCAGAGAACTAGAGCAATCTTTCTCTCTCACCCCATAACCATGGCAGACAAGACAAGTAATTGGCTTAAACTCCAGCAAATAAAAGTCACATTTCTGTTATGAAGTTGTTAAAAGATGAAGACAATTTACTGGGCAGGCTCTTAGTTATTGGTCTTTGAAGGTCTTTCAAATGGGCTAGGCTTAGTCTAAGGACTTGAAGTCTGATGATTGTTTGACAGAAGTGATAGTTAGACTGAAAATACAAAAGTCCTGGAAGTAAATGCCACTAACTTGTGTTTAATGTGTCTGAGAAAGGGCAGTTAATGAAGGGTTAGAGAGAAAGTTGTAGCACGACCTCACCCACGTGATAAGAAAATGCTCTTTGTAGCAGAAGCAGCTGTAAGTAGGGCGAGATTTTACTCCCTAGGGCCAGGGAAAGGCTGTTCAAGGAGGTAATCCAAACAAGTGGTCCAACTGTATGTATGTGGTTACTATGTTTTGGTTTGGGATATCTGAATTAGCATAAAGGTCTGCAAATTATCTATCTAGTAGTCAGCCCCTCATAATTTTTTTTTTTTCTGGGGATCCTCATTCTGTTGTTTATTCCAAAAAATATAGAAACTCAGCAAAATTCTCTGCGTGCATTAGGCAGCAGGTCAGACTAAATGATCAGAATTGTCCCTCCTGGCATTAAATTTATCAAATCCTGAAGCATATGAATATATATTGCACTTAAAAAATCAGCCCAGTATTCTAGTTAACAACAAGAAAATGCAAATGTGCGATGCATAGGGCTTAAATCTAGCATTTTGCAGTATAACTCTATCGCATATACACCAGTACAATATACATGAAAAATTATGCTAACATGCATACGTTATCTAAATTTCAATGTTTTAAATGTACATATCTCTGGTTATTAGAGACCGAACAACAAAACCTCCCAAAACACTACCTAATGCTAGTGTGAGCTAAAACAATTCCACCACCTTGAGAGTTCTCCAATGGCTAAGAAGACACAGAAGGATAAATTATGCTTTTAAACATTGACCACAGCAAAGAGCGGTGAACAAAATGCAGTGCCTCAGGAGCATTGTTTTAAAGACACCATCGTGTGTATGGGAATCTCCTTCCTGCTTCACCTTTGCTTATGAGACAGGGAGTAGCATTTGCTGATAGCTCATCTCATTGTTAGATAACACCATCCCAGAAGTCACCTGGCGTTCATTTAGCTACATAATAAGGAAACATCCAAAAGTCCATTCCCTCCTTGGTTATTGCCTCTTATCTGTGAAAGATATGAGATAAAAGCATGCTACTAACTAGACCAAAAACTCAGGGAGTTTACAAAAAGCTGGAGAAACATTCCTTTTTTCTTGAAAATATCCTGTGTCAAAGTATGAAGTTCTGCATATCCAAGGCATTTCTCACAAATGTTTTAAGTTTGTACCTTGAGGTTTTGCCATTTGCTACCAGAAGTGGGATTTATCCCACCCAACGTTATATCTCTAGTGCAAACTTGTGTAAGCTAAGTTAGTTCTCTGAACAGGCTTTGTAGCCTGGGGAGAGAAATGAGCACTGCTAGATTATATTTTGTATCCTCCTCCTTCATAAATCTAAACTAGATAAAGAAAAATCACTGCCTAGAAATGCCCATTTCTCTCTGTTGATTATAAAATAAATCTGGACCGGTTGGTTGAAACATAGATGTCTACACTGTTGTGGTGGGTTTACCCTGTCTGGATGCCAGGTGCCCTCCAAAGTCGCTCTATCACTCCCTCTCCTCAACCGGACAGGGGATAGAAAATATAAAAAAAGGTTCGTGATTCAAGATAAGGACAGGGAGATCACTCAACAATTATCATCACAGGCAAAACAGACTTAACTCAGGGAAATTAATTTAATTTATTATCAATTGGATGTCAGAGTAGGGTAATGAGAATCATAGAATCATAGAATGGTTAGAGTTGGAAAGGACCTTAAAGAACGTCTAGTTCCAACCCCCTTGCCCTGGGCAGGGACACCTTCTGCTAGACTAGGTTGCTCAAAGCCCCATCCAATCTCACCTTGAACATTTCTAGGAATGGGGCCTCTACAACTTCTCTGGGCAACCTGTTCCAGTGTCTCACCACCATCAGAGTAAAGAACTTCTTCCTAATATCTAATCTAGAAATAAAAACTAAATCTTAAAACACCTTCTCTCCACCCTTCCATTCTTCCCATGCTCAACTTCACTCCCGATTTTCTCTCCCTCCTCCTCCAGCAGCACAAGGGAATGGGGGTTGCGGTCAGTTCGTCACACGTTGTCTCTGCCACTCCTTCCTCTTCATGGGGAGGACTCCTCACACTCTTCCCCTGCTCCTGCTGCCTACTTTCCCATGGGAGACAGTCCTCCACAAACTTTTCCAACGTGAGTCCTTCCCACAAGCTGCAGTTCTTCATGAACTCCTGTAGCGTGGGTCCCTTCCACAGGGTGCTGTCCTTCAGGAACAGACTGCTCCAGCAGAGTTACCCACGGGGTCACAAGTCCTGCCAGCAAACTTGCTCCAGCACAGGCTCCTCTCTCCATGGGGCCACAGGTCCTGCCAGAAGCCTGCGTCATCACGGGCTCTCCACAGGGTAACAGCCTCCTTTGGGCATCCACCTGCTCCAACATGGGGTTCTCCGCAGGCTGCAGGGGGATATCTGCTCCACCTTTCACCTCCATGGGCTGCAGGGGGACAGCCTGCCTCACCATGGTCTTCACCACGGGCTGCTGGAGAATCTCTGCTCTGGTGCCTGGAGCACCTCCTCCCCCTCCTTCACTGACCTGGCTGTCTGCAGAGTGGTTTCTCTCACATATTCTTACTCCTCTCTTCTGGTTGCTGCCCTGCAGGTTTTTTTCCCTCTTCTTAAATATTCTATCACATATTTCGCTCTTCTTAAATATGCTATCACAGAGGTGCTACTGATGGGCTTGGCCTTGGCCAGCATCAGGTCTGTCTTGGAGCCGGCTGGCATTGGCTCTATCAGACATAGGGGTAGCTTCTAGCAGCTTCTGACAGAAGCCACCCCTGTAGACCCCCCACTACCAAAACCTTCCTATGCAAATCCAATACAACTGTGGTCATGGGTATCTTCTCCAATGATTGAGTTATTAAGGGAAGAAGAAAGTGAAAATGATTTGCGGGACCTGACAAAGCTGTATTACAGTTTTCTGGGTAATAGCAATCTGTGAAGATAATTAGCTTTTATTTTTCTTGCCACTTTCACTATTGTTATCTTTATAGACCTATCAGAATAATGAGCAGAGAAGTGAACAGAAAGTATACAGTAAGTGGTATTAAATTTTGCAAATATACAAACCAAAGTCTTGTTAATGCATATGAAAGAGTAGGATATCAAACTATATGGGAAACCTATAAAGTATGCTAATGAGTATTTTGGGTCTACATGGATTGACCTATCACAAGCAAATATAAAACAGGAAATGAGTTAGAATGGAAGAGTAAAAACTCAGACATCGTGGTCATAATACAAAGAGCCTGTAACTTTAAGAATTCATCTTTAAGAATGTCAAATAACGAGGTTGTTTAATAATATGCAAAAACCATACACAGAAGAGATACAGAAAGGCAAAATATGAAAAAAAAAAAAAAACAGAGAAAAAATAGGACAAAGATAGAGTGGAAGTACCATAACATTATCATAATAATCCCATCATAATATATACCATAGAATCACTAAGAAGACAGAACAGACTTGAAAAAGCAGAGTAATAAAACACAGCTGATTCACAGTTGGTATCAGGCAGAAAGAAGTAAAAGCAAACATAGATGAGAAAAATAAAGAGAAGAGCAACAAAAGGGAAGCAGGGTTGAATATATAGAATAATCTGTAAAATAAATTGCTACATTGCACAATACAAAAATTAGTCATCTACTTGAAATAAGTTATAGAATCACAGAGTCATGGAATCATGTAGGTTGGAAAAGACCCTCAAGATCATTGAGTCTAACCATTAACTTAACACTGACAAGTCCACCACTAAACCATGTCCCTCAGCACCACGTCTACCCGTCTTTTAAATACCTCCAGGGATAACGACTCCACCATTGCCCTGGGCAGCCTGTTCCAATGCTTGATAATCCCTTTGGTGAAGAAATTTTTCCTAATATCCATCCTAAACCTCCCCGGCGCAACTTGATGCCATTTCTTATTGTCCTATCGCCTGTTACTTGGGAGAAGAGACTGACACCCACCTCCCTACTATCTCCTTTCAGGTAGTTGTAGGGAGCAATAAGGTCTCCCCTGAGCCTCATTTGCCTCAGGCTAAAAAAAACCAGTTCCTTCAGCCGCTCCTCATAAGTCTTCTTCTCTAGACCCTTCACCAGCTTCATCGCTCTTCTTTGGATGCATACCAGCACCTCAACGTCTTTCTCGTGGTGAGGAGCCCAAAACTAAGCACAGTATTAGAGGTGTGACCTCACTTGTGACAAGTACAAAGGGACAATCCAAAGTTCTCCAATTTCAGACGTTCTATAAGGAATGTCTCTCAAGAAAGAAACACAGACCTCTAAAAATATGTGACCCATTGGTCATTGGCAATGGGCACAAGTTGGAACACAGGAAGTTCCGTTCAAATACACAGAAAAACTTCTTTACAGTTCGGGTGACAGAGCACTGGAACAGGCTGCCCAGGGAGGCTGTGGCGTCCCCTTCTCTGGAGATTTTCAAGACCCGCCTGGATGCAGTCCTGAGTAATGTGCTCCAGGCAATCCTGCTTTGCCAGGGGAGTTGGACTTGATGATCTCTAGAGGTCCCTTCCAACTCTGAAAATTCCGTGATTCCATGATTTGTCATAGGTACTTATCTAAGGATGGAATGATTTTGCACCTGAAAGTGTCAGTTTCTTTCACTTGACTACGAGGTAGGGCTAGTATTTTATAGTAGTGTTTTTAATATTATAAAACGTTTTTATAATAGAATAACTAGTTTATAACAGATATCTGTATTTTACCCATAAAAGAGAATTAAGATTAATCCTATTCTCACTGTTGGGTTAAAATATCCAGGGTTTTGGTAAAGTCTAGATCCCTTAATAGGCAACTAATTTTCATTGTTTAGGTTAGCCATAAACAATTTGTGAGTTATGCTATATAGAATGCAATGAAAGTATTGATACAGTTCTAAAAATGGTTATGCAGCCAAATACATTGCCAAGCACTTTCATCAATATAAATTAGAAAAAGAAGCAAAGAAAGTATGGAAGATAAGAAATATGAAGTATGCTTCCTCCCATTTGTTTTCTCCATGGAAGGACATAGGCATGGAAAGACATTCTCCTTTGGAGAAGGACACACAATCACAGAATAATCCAGGTTGGAAAAGACCTTAGGAAGTCTCTGGTGTAACGTGCTGTTCAAAGCAAGTTCAGACAGATCAGATCATGTTGCTCAGGACTTTCTCCAATAGGGCTTTGAATATTTCCAATGATATAGAAACTGTACAGCCTCTCTCAGCAACCTTTCTGGGTAATATGTGGCATGTTTGCAGCAGAAGGAGTGTTTATGTTCATGTGTCGGTATCTGTTAAAGGTGACAGATACTTTAAAAAATAGCTGCTAATATTGTTTAGGCATTTCCTGTTTCTATGTTGATATGTTGCTATAGATTTATCGTATGGTATGTAATGTGGTTGAACTAGTGCTTAGACATCTTAGTCAGGACAAGAATATATTGAGCTAAAGAAGGAATTAATCAAGAATGCGGTCTTCAATAAGCAGCATGACCACATAAAACTAGGGATGTGAGACATTACAAAAAAGGGGGAAAAAAGGAAAATTAAAATCAGTTGTAAACAGATAAGCATAGTGTGGAATGATAAAAGTATAACAGTTGAATATTCTGTTGTGGGAACTACAAACTTAAAATTGACAACAAATACCCAGAGTAGTCTGCAGTTTCTGTTCCTCATTTGAAAAAGTGATCAATACAAAACATTTGTCCTGAAAATACAAACATAGATATTACTGGAAATACATACTGGGACAGTTTTATGTGTCCACAATGAGTCACAGAGTCATTATCTTATCATTATCTGTCATCTCTTATCTCAGTCATCTTCTTCAGAGATCTGTCAGATTCCAAACTCTTGATTCTGCATAGAAGTTCATAGAAAACAGATTTCTTGCTCTACATATTTTATTAACTAATCTATATTACTAGAAAAATCATAAAGCATGTACAAAAAAAATCAAAAGAATAATGGTTAATATCAAATCCTCAAAGTAACCTAAATATCAGATTGAGTCCAACATATTTAAATTATTAGGTCGTTCAAGTGCTACATTATCATTTGAGAAGACAGCAACCTTATTTCACTATCAGCTATAAAAGTGATTGAATATTGTCAGTCTCCATTCTGAACAATATATATTTATAACGTTTCCAGCAAAACGTCTGGCTAGAAGAGGGTCATATCACTGCCAAGTTTAAACTAATGCCAGATAAGGCAGCTTGCCCAAAATATAACTCCTCATGTTATGCAGGTCCTGTGTTGTACACAGAAAGACACATTAGCCGACTGTAGAATTCCTCCTGACTTGAAAATCTGTGAATCTAAGATAATAATTCATCTTTTCCCTGTCAGAATAGGGTTTCAATAAAACATCCCAATACAAACATCCCAAGGTGACACAGATTGTTACATTTCAAATTCACATGACAAATTTAGGTGAAAACAACATGAGCTCTCAAGATTAAACGTACAACTTCCAACCCATGAAATATATGCATGTGTGATCTTTTAGACAGCAAAGTTGTTTACCCAGGGGCTGTTTTAAGTATATGAGGAACTATCCTGTCAGCACTGTTTTCAGATAAATTCTGTAAGAAATAAACATTCCCATGCATACACCTATCACCAATCACTTGTTGCATTAATGCAATAATGCTATTTGAGTCCTTATCTTGATAAGTGAGAGGGGAAACAAGCCAGAAATAGTATTCACCAGTATGGTTGTCATGACAAGGAGGTATTAACACGATTATACTCTGGTTTCACTGGCTTTTATGTTTAAGGGCTGGATTCTGTGGCCCGGGGAGGTTTAGCTCTGTACAGGTGTCAAATATTAGATTTTTAATGCTTATGGAGTATTCACTGATGTCAATGTTGACAGACTCTCCTCAAGACTTAATGGGGCACAGGAGAGTGCCCGTTCTCAGGTATAGTGTCACAGACAGAGGCCAACGAATGATTTGTCAGCTCTGCCATAGATGTTGCATTCAGAAGCTTCAGGTGGAGTCCAGTTGTACTGGTTTTGTGTAAAAGAAAAAAAATCCCCATTACAATAACTAGGGGGTTGGAAATTCCACAAATCCAGAAATAAACCCAGTAAGTTAGCTAAATATTTTGAAATATTTGAGGTGAGAGATCAGTCTACAAATATTATCTTAGCCACAGGATTATTTTTAAAAAATAGTATCAAAAGAAAGGTGGAAATAAAATTATCCAGAATACATTAGTCAAATATGTTCAGCCATTCTCTGAGGGATAGTTCTTGCTTTGCAACTTTAGATGCGCTTTTATATTTGAGTATTTGGCAGCTCAACTTTGTGTTTCAAAAAGTAAAACTAAAATCAGCCAGAAAAGTCAGATTTTAACTTGACCAAAGTAAAAAGTGTTTTATTGCTAAAAATCAAAAGTTGGATTGACAGTTTTTATGTGTGGACCTATCTACCTTATGGTGTAACGTACGTGTTGGAATTCTTATTCTGATTTTGTGTGCAAAGATTATCAAAGCTGGTTCAGCTGCTACATTTATGTGTGCAAAACAGGAACAACTCAAATGAACTACAGTTATACATGATTTATTATCACTGTGACTGACATCAGGATTTGATCTAGAAATTAAAATAGGACAAACACATCCGACTGACTGTAAAAATCAAAGGAGATGATACCAGCTAAAGTCATTGTTCTTGAAAGTCTAAAATCCTAATTGCTCTCTTTAGTAGGGAGGTAAATTCCAGATTTGGTTAATTTCTTTTTTCATTACTTTTTAATCTGATGAATACAATTTCATTTTTATAAAGCCTAATAGATGGTTGATCTAATTTAAAACTTATAAATTATACAGTTATATGTAACATAATCACAATATATAAGTCTAATAGACTGGTGATCTTTTTTAGAGATTCAAAGAGTTGTGCAGTTCAATAATCTGTGGATGATTAATTTTCAGTGGTTATCTGGTCTAAAGTTGTGAATTGCTTAATATGAATTTGCCATGTGGATCACCAGTCTTAATAAGTGGTAAAAGTGGTTCAATTAATTACCAATACTTCTTTAAAAGAAAACAAAAATTAAGATACTTTAATGAAAGATGGAATTTATTTTTTTTACAGTAACAGCTGCAGGTCCTATTGAAACAAGCAAACAGGTAAGCAAAACCCAACAAAATTCAAAAAAAAGTGGCCATTATTTATTCAAAAAGGTAGGGGAACACCACTCTATTTTTTTTTTAAATGTCACGTTTCATGTTATTTAGACTATTCTTGCATCACTCACTATCTTCAGGATTCTTGATCTTAGGGGAAAGAAAAAAAAGAATCAATTTTTCTACAAAATATCTTATTCTGTTGACTTGCTAATGACTTCCCTTGAAAGACAGCAGAATTACCTTTTGTATTTGAGGTAAATTAGTTTCTTTACCAACTCTAAACTAAATCCTTTTTGAAATTATGTCATTAGCTGCATGGCAATGAGAACTACATACTTGCCCTTTCACCCATCAACCTGAAGTAAATGGTATTCTGTGAATGCTCTTTTGAAGCACAAATGCATGATTATGTCATTAAAAAATGTACCTTCCAAGATTGTTTTTGTTCAGGTGAACGTAAGCAACTGGAACTGGGTGAAAACAATGACGTTAAAACCTGCTTTCTTACTAATATTTCCTCAGAGCCCTTAACTAGACATAATTAAACTAGAACTTTGACTTTATCATTCAGAATAAGACACCTCACCTTATCTGTTGAAACTGTAAGAATATTTGGACAATTCTAATATTTCCTTTTACAAAACAAAACAAAAAAATAGCTTAGTAAAAATCAAAACAAAAAATGCCAAAACTGGTACAATGGGTCATTCTTCATTCCTTTTCTAGCAAAAGATCATATTTAGATAAAAGAACAAAACCCACACATACATTAAGACAGGTTGAACACTGCTACTGGCAGGTTAAAGTATTCTGAAATTGCAAAATTTGGGATATAAACCTCCAATAGCTGTAATTGTCATAGAAGACACTATTACGATTGCAATCCATCTGCAGTGACCAAACCCAGTGCCTCTGGGTTTGAAATATAGTGTTAAGAAGAAGCTAAGCACATGAAGTAGCAGTATACTTGATATAGCCAGCGGAGTGAGACAAAGATCCACTCTGTACTACTAACAGTAACAGAGGTGAAAATTAACACAATAACAGGCTTCCAAAAAGTTGTTAGTCTTTATATAGTGGATAAATTTTATAATGCTGTCTATTCCCAGACTTTGAAATTCTTCTTCAGAAGCTGTGAGTTTTAGCTTATTCTCCTTACCTTTCTTTCTTACGATTAAAAGGACCAAAAGAAGGTATCTTCCACAAAAGAACCCAGAGGACACATCTCCTTCCATTTACTCAGCATTATTCCTCAGTTTCTTGGCTAAAACCAGGTTGACTCCAAGGAAATAGATATTATGGTGCCCAAAGTACTGATCTCCTGCCAACAGTCATGCCAACCTCAAAGATGCTGAAGTCTTGCAAAACCCTCAAAAAATCATTAGCTGAGTTTCTGAAAATAATATATTGTTCACTTATGACTTATTGAACATTTGTAACACATCACTACGTCCAAGCTTTTCTCCTCTGCTACTGGAGACTTATATACTATCCCCCAAATAAGAAGATATAAAGAAGAAGGAAAAGTTTATTAACTGGAAGTGCTGCACCCGTGCAGAGATGCAATTTAGAAATTCTCTAGATACATCTGTGTTAGTAAATTGAACTATGTCAGGGACTACTTCTTGGGCTGGATACCCAACGACAGCTTAAGTCTCTGGGAACAGACAGAAGCTGAAGTATAGAATGGAAAAACACAGCAAACCAAAATACTTTGGATTACTTTAGATGTCACAGATCTGTATCCTCTTCTGCCCTGATTTATCCCTTGGTCTTCACTTTCTTCAGCATGTGTAAAAGGTCTCTTGGAAGTCCAGGATATCCCCAGCTTGTAGCTCCTTTTCTTCCCATAATGAATATACTCTGCCCCTTCATGCTCCCACATCTCGTCTTCACTGTAATTACCATTCCTCCAGCTCTCACTTGCCTTCTGTCTTCTTTCTTAGCCTCTGAAACTAATCACCTCTCCTTATAATTTCGAAGGCCCTTTAAAAAGTGACCTTCTTATCAGCTTCACATTGTCAAAATCTGCTTCAGTTTAGCCACTCTTGGTTACCTGCCCCATGGGCAGAGAAGGTTATTTGTTTTGTAGTAACGATCCTTTCAAGGACAATCAGATTTAAACAAACAACCCAACAGGATTTTATAGAATCATAGAATCATAGAATGGTTTAGGTTGGAAGGGACTTTGAAGGTCATCGAGTTCCAACCCCCCTGCCACAGGCAGGGATACCTCTCACTAGACCAGGTTGCCCAAGGCCACGTCCAGCCTGGCCTTGAACACCTCCAGGGATGGGGCCTCAACAACCTCTCTGGGCAACCTGTTCCAGTGCCTCACCACCCTTAAAGTGAAAAACTTCTTCCTAATGTTTAATCTAAACCTGCCCTCTTCCAGCTTAAAGCCGTTCCCCCTCGTCCTATCACTACATGCCCTTGTAAAAAGTCCTTCCCCAGCTCTTCTGTAGGCCCCCTTTAGGTACTGGAAAGATGCAATAAGATCTCCCCGGAGCCTTCTCTTCTCCAGGCTGAACAGCCCCAACTCTCTCAGCCTCTCCTCATAGGAGAGGTGCTCCAGCCCTCTGATCATCCTCGTGGCTCTCCTCTGGACGCGCTCCAGCAGGTCCATGTCCTTCTTATGTTGGGGACTCCACAGCTGGATGCAGTACTCCAGGTGGGGTCTCACGAGAGCGGAGTAGAGGGGCAGAATCACCTCCCTTGACCTGCTGGCCACACTTCTTTTGATGCAGCCCAGGATACGGTTGGCCTTCTGGGCTGCGATCGCACACTGCTGTCTCACGTTGAGCTTCTCGTCAATCATCACCCCCAGGTCCTTCTCCACAGGGCTGCTCTCCAGCCATTCTCCGCCGAGCCTGTATTTGTGCTTGGGATTGCCCCGACCCAGATGTAGGACCTTGCACTTGGCAATTTAGCATTTGCATTTTATTTATTTATTTAATTTATGCAATTTTAGCATTTTTGCATTTAGCAGCTCCTTTGTTAGACAAGAGAAGGCAGACGTCTTTCAGTCCAAACTGAGCTTGCCGTTTGTCACAGAAGTAATATTTTGAAATTTTATTTCAGATAAAAGTCAGCTGCTACACAAGTGAATTACTAAGTTTCATGATATTCAAAGAATCAATGTATTATTTAAAAATTGGTCATCTAAATGACCCATTGCAACCCCATCTCTAGCTTGTCTGTTTTCATAACATGAAACTGTGGAGGTTAAGGAATTCAAACATAGACAACGCAACCTCCACCAACCTCCAGGATCTTAATACCAGCCCACACTAGTGATAGCAGTCTTTTGCTTTTACGAAATACATGTTTTGTGCCATATGCACTACAAGAACAGAACTTCAGTTCCATTTACTCTACTCAGCTTGCAGCTTTAAATACTTATATTACAAAACTACAACATTGGTGCTCACTGTAAATTCACTAAAGGGTTAACAACTGCATTGATATGAAGGACATTTCCTGAGGAAGTTTTTATGGACAAGTTTGAAACATGCTCATAGAGTAATCTCAATATCTGCTACATGTTATCTAAAATTATTTTTTAAACACTGTTTCTTTAGATTTAAAAAAAAGAAGCCCTGAATCTTCAAATTCAATCTTAAGCGAAAAATAATATTCTCATTGTTTCTCAATGTAATTTTGAAACCATTATTGACCGCCTGTTTTTGCAAAACCTTTTGACTGTATGAAATTTACAGTATTAAACTAAAAATTATTTTAGCTTAAAAACTGGCAAAAGATGATATGGGTTTAGGAAGAAAATACATGAAAAAATGGAATACCTTATTTGAGAATTAATAAATATCTCCTTTTTCACCCAGAATTTAATATTTCATAAAATAGAATCACACAATCATTAAATAGTTTAGGTTGGAACAGACTCTAAAACGTCCTCCAGTCCAACCACCCTGCAGTAAGCAAGAAGATCTTCAACAGGATCAGGCTGCTCAGAGCCATGTCCAACCTGACCTTGAATGTTTCCAGGGATGGTGCATCTACCACCTCTCTGAGCAACCTGCTCTAGTGTTGCACTGCCCTCATTATAAAAAATTTCTTCCCTATATCTAGTCTAAATCTACCCTCTTTCCATTTAAAGCCATTACCCCTTGTCTTGTTGCAAAAGACCCTGAACAAAGTTTGTCCCCATCTTTCCTGTAGGCCCCCTTAAGATACTGAAAGGCAATCCCTGGAGCTTTCTGTTCTCCAGGCTGAACAGCCCCAGCTCTCTCAGCCTGCCCTCATAGGAGAGGTGCTCCACCCCTCTGATCATCTTTGTGGCTCTCCTCTCAACCCACTCCAACAGGTCCATGTCTTTACTATGTTGGGGGCTCCAGAGCTGAATGCAGTACTCCAGGTGGGCTCTCACCAGAGCAGAGAGAGGGGCAGCACCACCTCCCTTGACCTGCTGGCCACACTTCTTTTGATGCAGCCCAGGATGCAGTTGGTCTTCTGGGCTGCAAGCGCACATTGTCAACTCATATCCAGCTTTTCATCCACCAGTACCCCCAAGTCCTTCTCTGCAGGGCTGCTCTCAATCCCTTCATCCCTCAGCCTGTACTGATGCTGGGGGTTGCCCTGACCCAGGTGCAGGACCCTGTATTTGGCCTCATTAAACCTCATGAGGTTCACACAGGCCCAATCATCAAGCTTGTCCAGATCCCTCTGGATGGCATCCCATCCCTCAGGCATGTCAACCTCACCACTCAGCTTGTTGTCATCCGAAACTTGCTGGTAGTGCACTTGATCCCATTCTTTATGTCATTGATGAAGATATTGAACAATACTGGTCGCAATACAGACCCCTGAGGTACACCACTTGTCACTGATCTCCATCGGGACATTGAGCCGTTGACCACTACCCTCTGGATGTGACCATCCAACCAATTCCTCATCCACCAAACAGTCTACACATCAAATCCATCTCTCGCCAATTAAGAAAGAATGTTGTGGGGAACCATGTCAAAGGCCTTACAGAAGTCCAGAGAGATGACAACCGTAGCTCTGCCTTTGTCCACTGCTGTAGTCACTCCATCTTAGAAGGCCACTAGGTTGGACAGGCAAGACATGCTGAAGCCATGCTGCCTCTCTTAAATCACCTCCCTGTCCTCCGTGTGCCTTAGCATGGCTTCTAGGAGGATCTGTTCCATGATCTTCCTGGGCACAGAGATGAGGCTGATAGGTCGGTAGTTTCCAGGGTCCTCCTTTCTGCCCTTTTTCAAAATGGGTGCAATGTTTCCCTTTTTCCAGTCGGTGGGGACTTCACCTGACTGCTGTGACTTTTCAAATATCATGGAGAGTGGCTTGGCAACTACATTATCATCCAATTTTCATTTCCAGTGCTACAATCAGTAAAACAGCCTGGATATCTTGTTAGGTGAACAGGTCCTTATAGTTAATAAATAACCAAATAAAATGTACCAAAATTAAAATTTAATACCACTTTTGGCCAGACATAACCGCCTTTATCTTTGCAAAAAAAAAACCCAACCCTTCAAAGTAGTTGACACCTCCCTGAAGGCAGAAAAAAAATCAGTCCAAAAACCACACCTTCATCTCCTTAAAATGAACAATTATACCAGAATTAAAATTAGCATTCCTTTTTTTGGTCACCCTGCATGTGTATGTTGCAAAGATTAAGGTAATATCTAATTGATTTTGTCTTCCTTTCACCAGAACCTGGCAGAAATGGGGACTAAATGTAAAGGATAGTGCTCAGAGATAAAGGCTAGGCAGATATTTATTTTTTTAAAAAAGCTATGCTGTTGAGGGGAATAATTTGAAAGACAATCATGTCCTCTGTTTAAACAAATTATGTGCAATCATGAAGTAAATATGATATATCTTGTGCTCTCTAAAAAAATAGGCAGGTTACTCTCTTTAGAAAAAGCCAGTCCAAGGCGAACATCTGGGATGTCCACAGACCATCCAGCACCTTGTGGAAAAAGCATCCATGTGAAAAAAAGTGATGATAGTATACTCATTTTTTTTAAAAGATACACGTGCTCTGTGTTCATTACCCCCGGGAAATGTGAAGTTGATTAAATAGGAGAGGTCTGTGGCAGAGTGGAGAACTTTGATCAACAAATGAAAGCAGCTGGTGAGTGCATCCATCCACATCGCCGTGCTGTGAAAGAAATTTGTAAAGTCAGCTCGAGGAGGAGTGTCGTCCTGAGCAAGCAGGTCTGATTCCAGGGTCTTGCTCTTTCTCAGAGGCCATGTAGGACAAATGGAATAAGTCAGCCAATATGAGATTTAACATCAGTCTTGGCTGGGTTTCTCAAGGATCTATCCCAAAGGCTGTAGTGTTTAGCATCAGAACTAACAACTTGGATCATAATAAACAGAGAGCCTACGTACTGAGTATGCAGATGTAAAAAGCTGAGAGGGACTCTGAATATGTTTCAGGTAAAATTACAGTAAAAAATTACCTTTTCAAATTGAAGAAAAAATTGGGGGGGGGGGAAGGTGGAATTTTTGCCATTTGACTTTCAGACAGAAAAGGAGGGCAAATAGAGGGTGGTGAATGGCTAATTACTTAGCAGTCCTTCAAGGAGCATCTGAAGGCTATAAGACAGAAGCAGTCATCATATGACAGCAGACAGCAAATGCTCGATTAGCATTTATAAACTGCAGTATAGCTCTGATACAAAGCAAGAGTCAGGAAGTAGTGCTTAAACCCCACTAAGCACTGAGAACACTTCATTAGCTGGTTTCCAGCACTGCACTTCAATAAGTTGACCTAATTGAAGAGAAAAGCAACGGGCAGATCTAGAAAACACACAAACAATAAAACAGAAAAAAACCCACATGTTTGTCCAATCTCCAAAAAGGAAGACTGAGATATATGACAGTAAACTTTTGAAATTAAGGAAGAAACCACATGTGCTTAAAATCTATGGAGGTGTCATGGTTTCAGCTAGGATAGAGCTGACTTTCTTACTAGCAGCTGGTATGGTACTACATTTTGGATTTGGGATGAAAATGGTGTTGATAGCACGCTGGTGTGTTTGGTTGCGTCTAAGCAGTCAAGGCCTTTTCTGCTCCTCACTGCCCCTCCAGCAAGCGGCCTGAGATTGCACAAAAAGCTGGGAGGGAACACAGCCGGAACAGCTGACCCCAGCTGACCAAAAGGATATTCCATGCCATATGACACCATTCTCATGTGTCACATATAGCTGGGGGAAGAAGAAAAAAGTGGGGGATGTTTGGAGTTATGACGTTTTGTCTTCCCAAGTAACTGTTATGTGTGATGGAGCCCTGCTTTCCTGGAGATGGCTGAACATCTGCCTGCCAATGGGAAGCAGTGCATTAATTCCTTGTTTTTCTTTGCTTGTGTGTACAGCTTTTGCTTTACCTATTAAACTGTCTTTATCTCAATCCACGAGTTTTCTCACTTTTACCCTTCCAATTCTCTCCCCCATCCCACCACGGGAGAGTGAGTGAGCAGCTGTGTGGTCCTAGTTGCTGGCTGGGGTTAAACCATGACAGGAGGCTAAGAGAAGGAGTATGGAGAAAAATTTAGATTGGACATCAGGAAAAAGCATTTTAACACTAATACTGATTGCTTCAAAAATCTGTGGTGTTTCCACCATTAGGTGTACTTTATGGGAAGCTTGAGAGCACCTATCAAAAAGAAACAGCAATAACTTGTCTAGCCTTGGGTTCCTCTCTTCCCTGGATGATCCTTTGAATTCCTTTTCAGCCCTGTTTTTTAGTGATTCTATGACTTGAGAAAGCTTTCCAAAAGATAATGGCACTTTATTGCTACCTAGCTTTTCAGCAGCTAAGTCTCATTAAATTTAATTCTATTTCTGAATTCATAAAGTTAATTCTGAAGTTCCCATGGGAATTTTACTATCTCCTCATCTTTTTTCTGCAAATACCGTTTTATCAAAGGATTCCTACCAATACCACCTATTTTCTCATGAGATAACTATAACTAGTAATATTGCAGAAACAAAATATTCCGAGGCAAATGAGAATTAGGAAAGGTCATTCTGGAAGTCAGAATTAGGGTTACTGTATCTGGTATCAGGTACTGGTTTCATTATCTGTAATAATTGTAAAAGCTGCACCTGACTGCAGGTGGTATAAATGATATGTGTTTCTAAGTAGGCTCTTGTTTCATTTTCTTTTTTTTTTTTTTTTTGTGTGTGTGTATGGTTTTTGATTGACTGCAAGTTTCATTGTCTGCCTCAGCATGGGAGAACACTACTGCAATCTGGCAAAAAGTACACTTTTGAGCTCATGTATGAACTGAATGCCTTCTCAATGTCTACAGCTGAATTCAATAGAAATTATTATGCACCTGTGATGATACAATCTGATAATTCATGAAGCTCTTTGCTTCTTTGCTAGCTCATCAAAAGAGGATAATGCTTTTTTCTTCCCTCTCTTCCTCAGCCTTTTACTTCAACTCCAGTTTAGAATGTTAGCTCTAAAGGAAAACAGATACAGTTTTGAAATTCATTGCCATAAAGCAGGATTGAAGGGGATTTATGATGAAAACATTTAAGTGTGCATATATATATCAACATTGTGACTGAAAGACATCAATTTTTATTGTTGCTCAGGGCAAGGGCTCACTGGGGCAACTCTTATCTCTCATTTTAATAAACTTAATCTTTAACCCATCAGTCATATTATATAACAGTGTTAAAAAGATATATGTGTTGCTGGTGGTATAAGTGAGGAAACTAAGGCACATGAGACAAAGCTCTGATGAAAACTTCTTCTATGATAAGAAAGGATTCAGCAATTCAAAGGGATTTGTGCACTGTCTTGATCAGAGTCACCAAAGATTTGTTAAGGTAGGAGAATGCTCACTCTTCCAAAGTTATCATGGTTGGACCTTTGCTCACGATAATCACCCAACCCCAGCTGGTGGTGAATGTCAAAGCCAAATACAGAGATCCATCAAATCATCATAACATAATGGCTTATAACTGCCTTTAAAAGCTGGAATATATTTGAACACCTGAGGATTGCTCTAACCTGTGTAGGTCCTCATCTGTTTATTCAGCATCCAGTTGTGAAGCAAGAAGTTCTCAAGCCTTACTCGTATTTACCTTCTTTTCACTGAACTGTACTCAGCTGTGCTTTTACTAACTATTACAGTCTAAGTTCAAGTGACTCGATGAGGGCCATGAATTTATCTCAGTGGTAAGATTTTGAGTTTGCAGGTCATATAACATCTCCAAAATTTTCTATGGTAGATTTAGATTAGGTAATTGGGAAGTCCGCAATACACAGGAGGTCACAGAGGCTTTTTGGAAAACATGTTGATCTAGTGGTATAAGATTAATGTGTATATGCATGTGTTATACTCCAGGTTATAAGGAGACCTTTATCGCCCATGGGATCTATAAAGCTGTCATGTTTAAAACATTTCTAAATTTGTTTTATATACGCAAAGGACTGTAAGTTTGGTTTTCAGTTCACTGTCTATTGTGCACATGTAGGTCCTAGCATTTTATGATAAATTGATAGTTGACCCAACAGAACGTTTCAATAGTTCAGCCCGCTTCAGCACATTATTCTAGGAGAACCTAAGCTCTCAAAAAAGCACTGATTCATTGACTGCCATGTATTCTCAGTTGATTAAGTGTGCCTCGTAAATATTCATAGGATATTTTTGTTAATATACTGTATACTATATGGTCGTTTCAGTTAATCACATTCAAACAAAAATAAGGCAATTGCTTTTAATTTCCTTTTTTTTCCAGTGGTTAATTGCCTGAAAACATTCAGTGTGTGACAAAAATATAATGCATTCATTAATAAAGCCATCCCTCCACAATGAGATTGTGAGGTATCAGATCACATAGTGATTTCCTTCACAGTTATAGAGTCATACAGATGTTTTTTGGTTGGGTTTTTTTTTTTCTACAGGCTTGATTAGAGACAGCCTCAAGGGACGTTGTGCCTCCAAGATGACTCTGGGAGAGAGACTCATCCTTTGTTAATTCTTGGCTTTTCTAAGGTATAAATTTGTTGCTTGTTGCCCACCCCAGCAACTAATTACAGCATGGCTGTGATTCCCTTGTGATAGAGAAGAGGTGTTAACTCTTGGCTAATACCTCATCAAGCTTTTGAAGGATAAACGGATTTATGGTACTCCAAGTATATGTATTCAATACAGAACACGAGGAATAACTTTCTCACTTCATGCCCAATGTGGTCAAATTTTCTAAATAATCCAACTGTAAATGTTCAGCAAACAAGATTGCAAGGTCATTCTGGAAGGAGTGTGCAGTCTCCATAAACCTCAATGAGCAGAGGAGATTGGCTGATGAGGTCCCACAGAGGTATGAGGATCACTGCTCTGCTCTGCAAGGAGGAGCTGTCTGTGATAGGTGTTCAACTTCGTTCTACTGCTCTTTGATGCCAGTGTAGTATTTGAGCCCAGTAGTAGATAAGCAATGTACACAAGCAAGACAGCACTTTTATCCAAGTGTTTCCTTCCTCAGTTGACCAAATTAAACAAGTTCAAATGGGATTTATTTTTCTTAGGATATGTTGGGGTTTTTTCTCCTTAGAATCTTGATTTAGGATGCGCACAGCCCTCCCTAAAAACAGTTTTAAATGTAGACAAGGCCTTAGAAAGAGTATTGCTTGTTTTTATTGATAAGAAGGGGAGCCAGAGTTATTACACTTAATGCTAAAAAAATGTTTTGAGAGCACTTATAATCATCATTCTTGAGAAATTAATAAAATCTTAACAGAATGAAACCTTCCAGGGGACAAACTCTAAAGCATTTTTCTATGTTTCTCAACGTCCGCTGCTAGAGAAAGGATATTGGATTAGGAAAGGTTTTCCTATGTTCTTGCGCTCCACTAACTGGTAGGAAGAGTACTCAGCAAGGGGGCTACAGTCCTTGAGAGAAGGGACTTAATATCTTTATTATGGGTTGATGTTATGGACATGCTGATATATTTGCCTCCCTTGCAAATGTTGAACTCATCACTGTGTTCTGAAAAGCATCACACTTATCAGACATGTTTGAGAAAGATTTTCTTAAAAAAAGTATTAGTTAAACTTTTTGCATCCTTCAAAATTCATGTGCACAAAACATGAATTCTAAGAGAGAAAATATAAAGAGGTTATATAAATATATGTCAAAGATTTTAAATCCAGTATATTGGGGTCTTCCACACCTGCATGTAAATTTTCTGCTACTCAAAGGGAGAACTGCAAATTCTTCTTCTCCAACAAGATAAGACTTTGATTTCTGTCAATTAGCAATGCTAAAATAATTTGGCAAATAGCAAAATCATTGTGTGTGTTTCAGGGCCATGTGATGAATTGTAAGAAATCTCTCGTAGGTGTTGAGATTGAAGTGCAGTGAAGAAGTGCTTCTGAAATGTTTGAACACAGAAGTGTTGCCCATGAAATATTGAGTCATCAGTCTGAATCTGCCACTAATTTTCTATATTGCCTTGAGCAGCTCACCTAAATCTCTCTGTTCAGTTTTGTCTCTTTAAAATTGAGATACTAAAATTTTATTTTCTATTCTATGTAGGTATCTTTGATTAATTAGTTAATATCTGTAAAATCCTCTGAAATGTAAAGTGTTCTATAAGTATGATACATTGTTTAAGAAGAGATTTTCATGCATAAATGACAAATTTCCCCAGTCAGTAAATTTGCTGGAGGAATAGATTAAATGCATAAATGAACATATTCAGAGAGTGAAAAAGAGCAAGGTTAGATATAACTTCAAGGAGGAATCTGGAGTATAGATGGGGTAGAGTGGTGGAGCATCACAAATATCAATATCAGGCATATTTATGTCCTTTATACATCATACACATTGCAGATCTATTGAAGTGCCTTAGGATAATGATGTGGCCGTAATGCACTAAAATGTAATTGCACTAAATTAAGAGTGGTGTCACTCTACAAAAAGGACAGTGGCATTGTGGAAGTGTGTTTTGAATCTGTTTGAAAATCAGAAAGGTAAAGTATTGGGATACAGCAGCTTGATATAATGAAAACAATGAGGGAAGGAACAGAGAGCAAATAAAGAAAATATCATGGTCACATGCTACAAACTGCTGAAAAATAAAATAATCACTGAACTAGGGGAGATAAAACACTTCAATCTAATTGTTAAATAAATATACAAACAAAAATCAAACAACCAAGAAGAGAAATCTTGAGAGTGAACGCATCAAAATAGTAAATATTTCACCAAAGAAACTGGTGTGTATTTAGAGTACATAGAAGATTTCATGTAGTAGAAGAGAAAAGCAGCTTAAGAAGACTGATGGATTATTGCAAAAGAAGACAGCCCCTCATGGGAGGGTCCATTTTGGGACCTGAGGAAATGCATCCAGTGTCCTGAGTGCATTGGCTGATGTAGTTGCCAAACAACTCTCCATGATATTTGAAAAGTCATGGCAGTCAGGTGAAGTCCCCACCAACTGCAAAAAGGGAAACATTGCACCCATTTTGAAAAAGGGCAGAAAGGAGGACCCTGGAAACTACCGACCTATCAGCCTCATCTCTGTGCCCAGGAAGATCATGGAACAGATCCTCCTAGAAGCCATGCTAAGGCACACGGAGGACAGGGAGGTGATTCGAGAGAGGCAGCATGGCTTCAGCAGGGACAAGTCCTGCCTGACCAACCTAGTGGCCTTCTATGACGAAGAGACTGCAGCAGTGCACAAGGGCAGAGATACAGATGTAAGGAGAGACCTTACTGCGGCCTTTCAGTTCTTAAAGGAGGCCTACAGGAAAGACGGGGACAAACATTTTAGCAGGGCCTGTTGCTATAGGACGAGGGGTAATGGTTTTAAACTGAAAGAAGGTAGATTTAGACTAGATATAGGGAAGAAATTTTTGACGCTGCTGGTGGTGACACCCTCGCACACGTTGCCCAGACAGGTGGTAGATGCCCCCTCCCTGGAAACGTTCAAGGACAGGCTGGACGGGGCTCTGAGCAGCCTGATCTCATTGAAGATGTCCCTGCTTGTTGCAGGGTGGTTGGACTAGATGACCTTTAAAGGTGTCTTCCAACCCAAACTATTCTACGGCAGCAGGTTATTTTCTTTTTGCATTGAAGGGTGTAAAACAAATTTTTACTGGTGTCACCAAGGAAATCCTTTCATTATTGCCCAATACCATAGACAAAAGTGTTTCGGAAAAAAATAAAAATTTCTGTAATTGTAATAGTTTGGGCAGAAAGAATGATTTTAACAAATCTCTTGATTTTTTTAATTTAAAAATTTTAAACTTAAATTTAAATTTAAACTTAAAGTTTTTATTTTAAAAAAATCATAATTTACTTGCAAGAATTTAGAAAGTTATGGTTCTCCATTATAAAAGTCAGTGATGGTTTGAAATGTCAACTAAGGTATGCCTGTAAATATTTCAAATTGAAAGGTAAAACTCAAAACAAATTTTTTTTTTAATAGCTGAAATGAATCTTTATGATGGAGTGTTTCTTTTTTTTCCCAAAACACCTTATACACATATATTTTAATCTCAATTTAGCGGACGGACAATAAGCACTTTGTTATTTTGAGTCTGCTACAGTTGAGAACGATAATACTGTTAGGGAGGTAACTGAGAGATGCTGAGTAGCTAAGCAGATGATGTATTTAGACATGGTAAGCCTCTTTTATCACACAATTCACTTAACGTAATAACAAATACCACTAAATGATTCTTAGGAACAATGACATCTATGAAGACACTGAAAGTGGGAACATATTGTCATTTCCTGCTGTTCATTCAGGCACATCCTTCACCCTGCACAACTTTGATTTCTAATTATAGTTAACTATTGAGGTAATGTTTTCACTGGCAATCTGACCACATCAATCAGTGTGCTCATCTGGACCCTAATCACTAGCTCTTCGGTTAGTCTCGGTACCCAATACACTGCAATGTTTTTTCAATGGTCCCTGTGTCATGTCACCTGAGCATGGATTAAGGTCCTCCAGAAACATCTCCCCAGCTGACGGTATGGTCACTCACAAGGACCAAGTTCCACACTGCTCCAGCAGTGTGGTCAGGTCTAAACAGCTTTTGTCTGGTGAAGAGCTTGATCTTGTGTTGATTCCAAACACCCTTGAAAATCTTCCCTAAGGTCCGGCTCGTCTTCCAGACGTGAGGGATTTCCCTTCCATCAGAATAATCACTAACATTGACCTGCAAAACTGTCTTGTGAAATTAAGCCCCATCTTAAATCCCTCACACATCCCAAGACCCAGCTGCTGTAGAGAATGTTTCATTTTGTTATGTTTGGTACATCTCAGATTGCTATGTGTGCATACCACCTTCCAAGATTGGAAACTACTATGCCATATTCACTTGAGGACCTCTTTGAATGTTTGTAAGATCACCAACAGGGAGAGGAGAGTTCTGCGTTTGGAGATGTTACAGCTGTCAGATATCTGACTGAGTTGTGTTTGTAGCTTTGAGTTGTTTATCAGTCTTTTGATGTCAGGTGATCATTCAGGAGGGAAAGACATGAAATAATTTTTATATTTTCATTAAATGCATGTGTACATATATATAGTAGGTACCATCACTATAAGTACAGAAAAAAACAAGATTTGCTTCAGGTATTCTAAAAAAAGACCCCAAACTTCAAGCAAGAAAAATAAAGGAGTAAACATAAACTACTGATATTCCCCTCCTTCTATCTCTCCGCATGTCAACAGTTGAGTGTATGTCTAGAATAAAGTATGCGGGGCCTCACAGTATTAGAAAAAATCTTGACACATTGGAGGAAATTCAAGGAAAAGCAACATAAATTATTAAGGGGCTGAAAGGATTGACTTACGGTGAAAGATTAAAAGAAATAAATATGTATAACTTGCTAAGCAATGACTGGAGGGGGGAAGGGGGAAGGGACATGTTAACTGTCTACATATATTTGAAGGCTATAAACATCAAGGATAGAGAGGAATTATTTAAGGTGGTCTCAGGGTATAACCAAAATTAAATAAGATGCAGTGCAAATTAATGTTGGTAAAATTAAACCAGAAATGAAAATCATCCTAAACTGTACATTCTTTTCTAATGTAGAAAAGTCTTTTAAGGGCAACATGGTTCTTCAGAGTCATTAGCAGCCTTCTTATTTGGCCAGGATGTGAGAAAGATACATTCAAATCCCTTCAGCATAAGAAATAGTTCAAGTTTTCCAAATTCCCAGTGAGTTTTCACACTGGTGGAACTTTTATTCTATTGGTCTCTCTCTACCTTTTTTGTTCTCTCATGAGTTTCAAATGGTCTTTTTTTTTAGAATGAAAATAAATGTTGAAATCTCTGTAGGGAGGGGGTGGTGGTGGGTTGGGTTGGAGATTTTTTTTACAAAATTGAGTTGTTTTCTGTCTTGGCCTGCACTAGATAATTTACCATCGGAAATGATCTTGCACTGACAAGGAAAGGGATGAGATGATCTAATAGGCTTATTTCATCTGTAATACCTATATTTATGTGACAATTTTTTCAGGAAAACAAAGGCTTCACACTCAGACAGTGATCAAAAAGCTCAGAAAATAAAGCACAGAGACAGAATGCCAAAATAGCCTGACAACACCAGACTTTCAAGCATTTTTTTCCCCTGTGACCTCTACTCTTCCTTGGAAAAGGCTCTAATTCGTTTAAACTGCTGGATTGTTTGTAAATCATAAAAACTTGTGCCATTCAGGGTTTTTTTAGCTAGAAGTGAGACCTCTAAGGTTGTTCTAAATCTAGACACACTTGAGTCATTAATGTAATTTTAGATTTCCATTTGTCAATAATGAAGAATAGATGGAGTCATACAGGTATCATGGGATCAAGACTGAAGTAAGTTGTTAGAAGACTGTAAAAAAGCTATGGAGAAGAATGGATTGGAAGCCAGGTTTTTATTGTATAAAGGTAGGTTGCCTGCTAGCTTGGGAAACCTGAAATAACAATTTCTAGTAATAGTGCATCATTCATCTTATAAATATAATTTCTTTAGACCAGGGTTTTTAGGAATTGCTGATGGAGAGTTTACTTTCAAGCAGTATTAATGGCTTCTATTATTTTTGCTTACTAAAGTGGATTACTGGAAAATAATAGGTATAACATGTCCAGGACTCTAATTAAAAACATTTAATGGAGTTCTTTCCTGTGTTCTTTTTCCAGCAGTTAGTAAATACAAGTTTATGATCATTCCAATCCTATACCCCAGACCTCAAAGGCAAATGGAAGGAGTCTCAACCTGAACCTATAAGCATATACCACAGTTTTGCCAGCAAGAATTTGTGATGAAACTACCTAGGTAGTGGATGTTTGTGTAAGCTGTAAAGCAAGAGAGAAGCTGCTATTCAGCTGATATTCCAAATACATGGAAAAGTTCTGAATGTTGATGGCAATCCTGAAGTGTTGGCTGTTGTGGCTTAATCCAGTAAACCCCAAACCCTATACGAAACTCTGATGGTGTAACAGACAATGCAGAATTTACTAGCCAGTTATCCTTAGCATAGCCAAGTGGTAGGCCAGGCCACATGTCAGAGCAATCAGATGTTGGAAAGTACTTCAAGCTGTTCTAACATTGGAAGGAAACTTGAATCTTCTACGAACATTCAGTTTTGCATGGGAGAGTGTTGTGGTTTAACCCCAGCTGGCAGATCACTCGCAACCCCACAGTGGGATGGGGGAGAGAATTGGGAGGGTAAAAGTGGGAAAACTTGTGGGTTGAGATAAAGACAGGTTAATAGGGAAAGCAAAAGCTGCAGGTGCAAGCAAAGCAGAATAAGGAATTTGTTCACTAATTCCCATTGGCAGGCAGGTGTTTAGCTATCTCCAGGAAAGCAGGGCTTCATCACACATTATGTTTATTTGGGAACACAGACACCATAACACCAGATATCTCCCCCCCTTTCTCCTTTCCCTGAGCTTTTATTCCTGAGCATGATATCATATGGTATGGGATATCCCTTTGGTCAGTTGGGGTCAGCTGTCCCAGCTGTGTCCCCTCCCAGCTTCCTGTGCACCCCCAGCCTGCTCACTGGTGGGGTGGGGTGAGAAGCAGCAAGGCCTTGCCTCTGTGTAAGCACTGCTCAGCAATAGTTAAGGCATCAGTGTATTATCAATACTGTTTTCAGCACAAAGCCAAAACATATCACCACGCCAACCACTGTGAAGAAAATCAACTTTATCCCAGGCAAAATCAGTACAGAGAGGAAGGGAGGAACAGATCTGGCTTGCTATAGTGAAAAATTTTTTCTCCATGAGGGTAGTCAAGCTTTGGAACAAGCTGCCCAGAGACATTTTCAAGACCTGACAGGAAAAAGCTCTGAGAAACCTGGTCTGATCTCATAGCCGACCCTACTTTGAGCAGGAAGTTGGGCTAGAGACCTCCTGCAGTCCTTTCCAGGCTGAATTATCCTGTGGTTTTGTAGGGCAGCTAAATCTGGCAGCCCAATAGAGATGAGGCTACTCCAGCTCCAGGTCCCCACATTTAGCCACTAGCAAGGCTGAACATGTACTACAAATAGGCACACAAACAGAAGTAAACAACACATATATAGATATATACATGGCCAGCCACACAAATCAGCACAGACAGAAACACAAACAACATTCATGCAAACACAAAAAGCACCAACAGCCTCATGCTGTTCCCTTCTCTGTCTGATCAGGATAAAAGCCCATTAGTGGAAAATATATTGGCCTGTATAGACATATATAGAAATCCATATATAGCTCCCTCCAGGAGCTGGCTATGGACACTGTTTTGTGAATGGATACCCTGAAAGATTTAACATCCCCCTAGTGATATTTTGCATCTAAACTACAACTTGATCAAAATGCAATAGGAAGCTGTGTACTTGAAATTTGGATCCAAAGATCTGCAGTAGCAAGCTGGTATTTGATGAACATATAAAGAGGCAGAATTTTAGCACTAAACCTTCTAGGAGAAAGAAAAAAAAAAAAAAAAGAAAAATACCCCAACATCCTCTTACCCTGAATATTAGTTTAGTAATCCTGAAGCCAGAAGAATTGAAACATAACACAGGCTCAGGGTGGTTGAACCTGAATGGTGTTGAATTCTTTCTCTTACCTTAAAGTATCTCCAGGAGACATTTGAATTACTCTGTAGTCATTGCTTCAGGAGTTCCTCTGATGTTTTTTATTTAGTTTTCAAAGCAAATTTGGATCTATTCCAAATAGTTACTGAACAGAGCTATTGAATTCATGAAGGTATTTTCCTTTAAACTATATAAAAATGCATCTTTACATGATTGCTTTACATTCAAAAGGCTCCAGTGAGTAGATTCCATATTCCTTTACATGTGAATGTTGTTAATTCTTGCAGTTTTCTCACGAGTCTCATAATAGTTGGTAACGACTTTAAAGATATTATTCTGGAGGCAAACAACTATATGATACAGCCTTCTATATTTTACATGAGTTCATTTTGTAGCCTTAATTTTGTGGTTTAACTTGAAAATGTAATTGGTAGGTGACTTACAGAACGTTTGGAAAGAATATACGTATACATGTGTGAAACTATCATATATCTGTGTGTGTTTTATGTTAAAACCAATGTTATATCTATATATACAGGTTATAAGATGCATATATATATACACATAACATGTACATTTAACATGTTATAACAATATATATCTGTGTATTAAAATGTTAAAATTAATTCATGAGTTTTGAACATTTTAACTTTCCATACCATGGCTGCATATATGCTTTCCTAAAATAATACATTATCTTAAAATTACACAGTATTTTTCATCCCTAAAAATCAACAGAGGCCTATTTCTCAGTTTCATAGAAGCCATTTTACATTTCATGGCAATATAATGGACCATTTGGTGGACACAACTTCACTTTATTCTCATTTTCAGACCCCTTTAAACTGCCACAGATGTATAATCTCGCCTTTGTGTGACCAGAAATCACAGCCAGGATTGTCATTACAAAAACCACTCTGCCGATCACTGTCTGGGTCTCAGCAACGTTGCATGACTCTTAGGACAGCAAGGGAAGGCATATTAGATATGAAAAGTAAAGAGACATCTCTACAAAATGTAATTTCCATTATTAGCACTGAATAGCAAACCCATTCCTTTAAAAAAAAAAAGGGTTGTATTAAGTTTTATTAAATATTACTAAATCACTCAGCAATAAAATTAGAAGGCTTCAGTGAAGGAAAATGTACAAGTTGTAGTCGCTAAGGAGCACCTCATGACTCGCAAACTTTTCAGTCTAAAATGACACATAAGCTAAGGCTGAAGGAATTCTACTTGCAAAGTGGTTACTGAGAGGGCCACTAGAACAGGATCCTCAGTGAGTTACTGACTGCTACAGTCACTAATGCACCAGGAAAAATACCCTAAATCCTCTTGGAGGCAGCTGAGAAACCGCTAATCTACTGCTGGTTCATACACTCTTGATCAGGCTGAACTGAAGGTAGCAATTTTTCTAAGGTATTGACTAAAGCAGCAGAGGTCAAAAGACAGATTTCCTTTCAGGGCTAATGCTGGTTCTACCCCTTCTTTACAGAGCCACCTTACCAAAAAAGACATTTCACCCATCACAGCTTCAGTGGCATTCCCTGCAGCAGGGTCATTGGACGTCTGTGCTTTTAGAGACCCAAGAACATGTCTGAGAGATAAAATTACCAGGGCCATGAACCGCAGTGAAAAACACATCACGAGGAGGACATGGTAGTTACGATAACCACTTGACCAAAACAACTGTTTAAATAGACCTACAGATTTTAACATCTCTTGATAGCAGGGCACCCCTATATTCACAGAGAACATTGCTTATGCTTGGTGATGTTTTAAGTAAATTTCTATGTATCATAAATAAAGCTGTGACCTGCTTTTTAATCCTTCATGCAGTTTCTGTATCATCCTCAATTACACACCCAGGCCAAAAGGAATACAATACCAACAAAATAATCAGCTCCAAAGTTTATGAGAGATAGGATTTCCCCCTCCTTCTAAGGATGTGACCTCCCTACATTTAATCATCTTTCTTATGAGTTCTCTTCCGTGAATGATAGGCTGTTGTTAACATTAAAAACCTCAGCTGATTAAATCTCAGCAGGAGTGACAACCAAGTTTTAAATCTCTGGGACTCTAGAATAAGCACCAAAGTCAAATAGCATTGCTTTGGACTCAGAGTGGTAAATGTGAGATCATAATATGGAGCACCAAAACATTAAACACCTTGATTTTATATCTCAGTACTTCATACGATGCTTACTTAGTAGTCAAATGCCACCTTCTAAATCAACAATACTTCTTGTAGACTTTCTTTAAAAGACTCCTGCCTTTGTACTAGTCTAATCACACCCAAGTTCACATTAGCTACTGACACTGAGATGTCTACATCCTTCTGGTCTTTATAAATGTATCTTTTCTTATTCTAAAATCTTAAATGCATCATTAAAATTCTACTGTGCTAGGAAAAGCCTCCAGCAAAAGTTTGTCAGACTACTATCAGGTTCATGTTTTAGGGTGGTATTGAAGAAAACTTTCTTGATTATAGTAAGATAAATTCTCCAGACAATTTATGTTAATTTTTTTAATGGAAGGGAAGTTTGGAACACAGTGATTATTAAAACAGGGAAACTCATCCAGCCTCTTATTAGATTAGATAAGGAAGTCATTTTGCTTAGAGCAACAAATTTGAAATCTCTTAATTTTCTTTCCCGTTCATGTGACTGTAGCAGTTTAGATAAAACAAGCAGTTAAAGCAGATGATGAGTATCAGATCTCAAGTTAATACAAAGTAAATTGAATTCTGAAGTATCTCTTCCCTTTGTAACTTTGCTGCAGGTGCCAAGGTTCACTTTGTGAATAGCTCCACTTATTTAGCAACATTGCAGAGGTCCCAAAGTCAGTTAGAGGGAGATAAACTTAAATAAATGGCTTTCAGCTTGACAGATTTTCTGCCCCAAACAAACCTGAAGTACACTTCAGGTTCACGTATTGTTTTTAATGAAAATTCACATTATAAATCACCATCACCATTTTCCTTTCCCAACAGCTATTTCCTATTTTCAAACATTTGGTTAATTGGCATACATACTCCATGAAACCTCCCAGTAGAGATGCCTTAATAAAACCTTGCTTTGGACCACCGAAAGACTTTAACTGACATCCACGGGTTTTCAATCAGGCCCTCGTTAAACACTGCACATCTGTGCTCAGCACAGCTAGATTTGGGCTTGTTCATAGAATTGTGTCCAAGGCTACTTAGTGGGGGATTATAAGGCTGGTTTTACACTATTCTGTGAAACCCAGTGAATTCAGATCTAGTGATAAATTCAAATTAGCACATGAAAATCTCTTTTCAGGGCTCACTAAAAAAACTTCGGAAAGAGAGGCATTACCTTCAAGAGTCAAAAGACAAGCAAAAATGTTCAAGGGACTGTATTTATTGGCGAGAGAGTCACCCATGAGTTAGGCAAAGCTCTGAATTTGACCCAGTTTGCTGTGGTTTTGTTGGTTTTTTTTTTCCCCACACTGGAAATGATACACTTCCTTTCATCTTTGTTATTCATCATTATATTCTTTTTGTTCATATATTTGAAATAGTCTGTGGGTTTGGATTGTCTGAATTTGGTTGTATTCTGAAATATGGCTGTGTGAGCTATATGCAAGTAACGAATAGACCAAAACTGGGATTACAGCAACCTGCAGAGACAGAAAGGAAGAGGGACCTCCATCAGTATTATCTTTCCATATTCCTTATTCCTCTGCTGGAGATCTCCCTTCCATAATATTTTCTTATCATCACAATCACCATGGTGATAGTCATGTTATTTCAATTCCCTTAGTAACTGCATGAACAAACTCTATGACTGGGTCCTCCAAGTCATATAGCATTGTTTATGTCTCTTATCTGTTTCTATAAATAAGAGGAAGACGTGAGAATTTTGCTGTCTTAAGGGAGAGGACATCTGAAGAAAAAGGCATCAAGAAAGGAAACAGGTCTTGAGAATATTAGATATGATGGGTTGGACCCACAGCCCACAGCCAAACAAACTAAAACTCCCCCACCAGTACACACAAAATGGAGGGGGTGTCAATAATGCAGGAGAATGGAAGCTTGCAACAGCAAGGACCAGCAGGAGGAAGAGACTTGTCCTGAAGCCTGAGGTGCGCTTGCAGAACCACTTCACTACTCTGCAGACTGAAGAGGAAAGACCCACTGTATCAGGGGAGATGCTGGAGCTGAGTAAGGCAGCCCGATCTTCTCCCCGTGTAACAACCAGTGCAACTAAGAAAAAGTGACAGGTGATAGCAGTAGGCAACTCTCTTCTGAAAGGTACAGAGGCACCCATTTGCCAACCCGACACACTCTCTAGAGAGGTGTGCTACTTACTAGGTGCTCATATCAGGGATGCCACTGAGACACCACCAAGCCTCATACAGTCCTCTGACTATTATCCACTGCTGTTGTTTGGCTGGACAGTTACATTCAGAGTTGTGGTCAACAACTTGATGTAGAGATGAGCGACAAATGGCATTCCTCAGATGTCGGTATTGGGACAGGTGCTGTTTAATATGTTTGTTGGCAACAAGGACTGTGGGATTGAGTGTGGCCTCAGCAAGGTTGCTAGCAAGGCCAAATTGTGTGGTGCAGTTGACATGTCTGAGGGACTTGATGTCCTCCAGAGGGACCTGGACAAGCTTGAGAGGTGGGCCTGTGGGGAACCTCATGAGGTGCAACAAGGCCAAGTGGCGGGTCTTGTACCTGGGTTGGGGCAACCCCTGGTATCAATACAGGCTGGGGGATGAAGGGATTGAGAACAGCCCTGCCGAGAAGGACTTGGGGGTACTGGTGGATGAAAAGCTGGACATGAGTTGACAATGTGCGCTTGCAGCCCAGACCAACTGCATCCTGGGCTGCATCAAAAGAAGTGTGGCCAGCAGGTCAAGGGAGGTGGTGCTGCCTCTCTACTCTGCTCTGGTGAGAGCCCACCTGGAGTACTGCATTCAGCTCTGGAGCCCCCAACATAGTAAAGACATGGACCTGCTGGAGTGGGTTGAGAGGAGAGCCACAAAGATGATCAGAGGGGTGGAGCACCTCTCCTATGAGGACAAGCTGAGACAGTTGGGGTTGCCCAGCCTGGAGAACAGAAGGCTCCGGGGAGACCGATCTGCTCCTTGTGTAACAACCAGTGCAACTAAGAAAACACTTTTTCTTATGGATGATAGCAGTCGGCAACTCTCTTCTGGGAGAGAGAGGCAACTCTCCTCGGGGAGACCTATAGCAGCTTTTGAGTACTTAAAGGGAGGCCTACAGGAAAGATGGGGAGGGACTCTTTATCAGGGAGCATAGTGATAGGAGGAGTGATAATGATTTTAAACTGAAAGAGGGTAGATTTACATTAGATATTAGGAAGAAATTGTTTACTCTGAGAGTGGTGAGATGCAGGACCAGGTTGCCCAGAGAAGTTGTGGATGCCCCATCCCTGGAAGTATTCAAGGCCAGGCTGGATGGGGCTTTGAGCAACCTGGTCTAGTGGAAGATGCCCCTTCCAAACCAAACTGTTCTATGGTTCTGTGATGTTAATCCCCCACCTGGCTGCTCACTTAGCACACATCTCAATGGTGTAGAGAATGGGAAGAGCAAAAGTGAGAAAACTGCCAGGTCAAGATAAAGATAGTTTAATAAGTAAAGCAAAGCTGAGCATGCAAGCAAAGCAAAATAAGTAGTTCAGTCACTTCTTCTAATCAGCAAGTAGATATACAGGTGCTTGCTGGAAAGCAGAGCATCAGCACATATAATGTTTCCTGGGAAAGACAAGCACCGTAACTCCAAAAGTCCCCCGTTCCTCATCCTGTCCCTCAGTTTTTATTGCCAAACTTGATATTATACGACATGCAATATCCCATTGGCCAGTTTGGGTCAGCTGTCCAATCTGTTTCCCCTCCCAACTTTACACACGGTCTACTCACTTGGGGGGGAAGGGGAAGAAAACTTCGACACTATTCAAACACTGCTCAGCAGTAGCCAAAATACTCATGCGTTATCAACACCAGTTTAGTCACAAACTCAGTGCACAGCACCACACGGGATGCCATGAAGAAAGTGAATGCCATCCCAGCCAGATGCAACACATTACTTTACAACAGGTTAGGAAATTAAAAATGTTAGGTTTTAGCCTTGCAAGCAGGAGCTTGATTGTCTGTGTTGTTAAATTATTCTAGTGGTCACAGGCTTTGTCAGCCAAAGCTGCTTCTCCAACTGTGCCTGACCATAGCTCGGAAATAAGCACAAGCCATGGACCAGCCTCATAGGCAGTTTGGATGCAGGCACCCTGTTTTGGTGAGAAAAAGATTCTAGCAGTATGAATGTATTCTCAGGGCGAGATAACGGACACTAGTTCTGATTAGTTTTGTAGTATAAGAAATATGAGTTAGCTGTCCTCTTTTATATATATATATTATCTTGTAAATATTTGAATTTGTATTTTTAAAGAAAATTAATCTTTTAATAATAATAAAAATAACTGAGGAGGAAGACATAAACCACTTAGACCAAAATTTACTGGCAGTGTACAGAAAGCTACCTTTAATTACCTTTTGTCACCATTATACATGGTAATTGTATTTGCATTTACAATCCTGTTTGAAAAGGGCATTGTCACATATCTTTGCCCATCTTGTTTGATTAATTGCCTCACTGTCAGGATGTTAACCAAGGATTTTGGTACTCTGTTTTCCTGTCACTGATCTGATACTCCATGAATGTTTCTGATAAGTTAGTATCATTTTTTTTTCCTATATTTTCTTGCTTAAATTCAGGTCATCTCTTCATTGTTATCTTTTCCTATATTTTTCCTATTTTGTGAAACAAGACAATTATCCTAGATTAAAATAAATAAATAAATTTTTAAAACACAACAACAACACCCCCTCAAATATCCAAATCAGATTTGACTTAAAATATGAGAATGGTTTTATTAACAGAAAAAGACAACAAAGATTATAATTCTTAACTGAGACTCCTCTCTTGTAAAACCCATGACATGTTCTTCAGTTACTGATATCCCATTAGCCTTTCTAATTGTCACCTTTTTTGTTATTATTTGTTATTCAGGTAGTAACACGTTGTCCACACTTCCAGTTATAGACCAGCCCCATATTGTGCTAAGCGTTGTATAAGGAGAGTAAAACAAAAAATGTTCCCATACACAAATCATTAAAATCTGAATGTTCACACGTAAGTGTGGATACAGAGCTTTCTATAGAGCTTTACATGCTGAAAACTTTGGTGTTTTGTCAGGAGTTTTCTTCCGTATTTTATTCCCCAAAAGACAGAATCTATCCCAAACTTTTTTGTTAATCCCTTAAGTTATATGTGAAGCATGCTAAAGATTTTAAAGATGGAACTTCGGTATCAGCAGTGATGAAAACACTACTAAACTAATAACAGTAATGGAAAAATGCCTCAGCATTGATGCTGAGGGGATAATCTTCCTGTTTTTTCTGTTTTTAATCATTTAACATGGAAGGGAAAATGTTCTGCCCAGAATACAAATATTAAATGTTTAGCCTTCAGTACAGAGGACAAGAGTTTAATATAATTCACTCCCATTTTCCATCTGTCCACTGCTGTGGAATTTGAGCTTCTATTCTGTCATGGAAGCCACTACAGTTTAAGAAGTGCACATTCGTGCAAAGACACTATTACAGTTTTGCTTGGCACATTGAAGGCTGGAGAAAGGTATGACATTGCCAGCTTTGGAGTCAGAAAGCATGGATACATCCACCACACAAGTACAGCAGAAAGTTGCCATGGACAACGCAAGTGGGTCTGTAGAGCTGCACGTATAACAGCAGTCTGAATTATAGCGAGAAGGTAAAATAACCTAGTTTACTACAGACACCACACAAATAGCAAGAAAGGAAAAAACTATATCAGTAATCTCCAGCTAATGCTGGGTTTGTTAGAGAACTTCCATCTTTCCTAGTAGGTGAAGGAGAACTAAGCCTGAGATTTGACTCCCCAGATGACAGCCTTCACAAACTTCGAAGAGTGATGAATCGAAGATGTGAGTGCCTATCTTCCAAGACACAGCTGTTATTAATTCAATTATTTTGTAAACATTTTTTTCCTTAAAAAGAAGAACAAGGAATTTAATCACGGTCCAAATTTTGAGTTACTGTTTTGGTTTGCTTTATACTGCCTAAATAATTCTAAACACTGCAAAATCTGTTATTGTTGGGATCTCTTCAATTCCTAAAATACATCCACATTTTGAAATGAAAAACATCTCAATTTTTTTTTTTTTTTTTAAAGAGGTGTATTTAGAACTCAAACAGCATTAAAACGTAGAGATAATTTGACTGAGCCAGCTTCAGTCCTGCAAAGACATTTATGAAATCAAAGTTTCTTAGGACTCCATTTTCTGTTTATATAGAAACTTCACTAAAAAGTATTAATGATTCATAAAATGTGAAAAGATGAGGAGAAAAAGGGAAGTTCCATGTCAAATATCTGCATTTTCCTCCCACAGCTTCAGCTGTGCATTTAAGTCTATCACTTTTCACATTCCTGTGACTTTTCTGTTATTTTTAGCATTTCAAGAGATGCTTAGTAACTACTTAATTCTGCAGTGATTAAAGACCACTTTGCAAAACAGTATCAGTAAACAAGGTTAAATTTGGAAGTCAAAAGGAAGACCAAGTAAACAATTAGAAAAGCAATAATATTTTTGATAAAGTAACAAAATTCTTGTGCAGTCAAACAGCAATTTTCCTGAGTTGTATACATGATATAAAAACTAATGCATAATTATTTCCAGAAATACTATGCATTATAACATAATCATCAGACCTAGATCAACAAAGACAATTTTTCATAAACATCTAAGACAATTAAAATCATGGTCTCAAAAATATAATCACCAGCTATTTAGCACTTTTGAATTTGAAATATCATTTGGAATATTTGTATTCTGCAGGATCTTCTTGAGCCTTTGAGTAGGTCATTATTTCATCTTTAATTTAGTTAAAGAACCCAGTATCACTTGCAGTTGAACGGGAAAAAGTTACCATGTATAAGGGTACTATATTAATGAATCACACAGAATCACAGAACTGAGGCTGGAAGGTCCCTCTGGAGATTGTCTCATCCAGTGCTTTTGCTCATAAAAAGTTAAACCGCAGCAGGTTGCCCAGGACAGTTCCCAGTCAGGTTTTGAGTATCCAAAGGTGGAGACTCAACAACCTCTCTGGGCAACCAGTTCCAGTGTTTGGCTAACCTCCCAATAAAGAAAGTAGCTTATTATGTTTATATTGGATTCCTGTATTTAAATTTTTTCCATTGCTTCTTGTGATTTCACTGAGCACTAATGAGACAGGCTATGTCTTCTTTACTTTCCTTGATCAGATTTACTCATTGATGAGATCTCACTGAGCCTTCTCTTCTCCGGGCTGAACAATCCCGGATCTCTCAGCCTCTCCTTGTAGGTCAGATGCTCCCCCACTTTGATCATCTTCCTGGCCATTTGATGGAATTGCTCTAGCGGGCCTATGTCTCTACTGTACTAGAGTGTCCAGAACTGTATCTAGGACTCCAGATGGGTCTTGCCGTGACTCACTTCCCTTGACCTGCTGGCAATGCTCTGTTTACTGCAGCTGGAGGCTTTTGGCCTTCTTTGCTGCAAAGGCTCATTGCTGGCACACGATCATCTTGTTGTTCCAGCAGGACCTCCAGGTCCTTCTCTGCAAAGCTTCTTCCCAGGTGGTTAGCCCCAGCCTACATGACTGTGTGTGGTTATTCCTCATGAGGTGCGGGACTTGGCATTTCCCTTTGTTGAACTCCATGAAGAGTATTGGCCTGTTTCTCCAGCCTGTGGAGGTTCCTGTGAATAGGAGCACACCCATCTGGTATACCAGCTACTCCTCCCAGTTTTTTATTGTCTGCAAACTTGCTGAGGGCGCACCGTGCGCCATCGTCCAGGTCACTAATGAAGAGTTTACACAGGACTGGTTGCAATATCAACCCTTGGGTAGACTACTAGTGACTATCCTTCAGCTGGACCTTGTGGTGCGTATCACAACCCTTTGGACCTGGAAGTTCAGCCAGTTTTCTGTCCATCTCACTGTCCATTAGCTAGCCTGTACTTCAGCAGTTTGTATATGAGAACGTTAGAGGAGAAAGTGTTTAAAGCCCTGCTGAAGTCAAAATAAACACAACCACTGCTCTGTCCTCATCCACTGAGCTAGTAATTTCATTTTAGAAAGCCACCAGGTGCGTCAAGCATGATTCCCCCTTCATAAATCCATGCTGATTGCTCCCAGTTACCTTGTCCTTCATGAGTTTGGATATGGTTTCCGGTATTAGATGCTCCATCACCTTCCTAGGGATTGAGGTGAAAATGACCTGTCTGTAGTTTGCTCCTTCTTGCTTCTTGCCCTTCTTGAAGATAAAAATGGTATTTGTTTTCCTCAGGAGTCTCCTGATTACATTGTCTTTCAAAGATTATCAAGAGTGGCCTCAAAATGACATTGGCCAACTTCCCCAGCAGTCATAGGTGCATCACATGAGGTCCCATGTTCTTATGTATGTCCAGATTGTTTAAACGTTCTCTGTCCTGATCATCCTCTACAGATATATCACACTCTTCCAGGTTAATCTTTAAAATTCAACCATTCTGTAACGGTTATCATTATGGTGGCATAGATAAACTTAGCAATGTACCATCTACAAGTTTTCTTATACTGTCCTCTCCATCCCCTGCTAATTCCTGTGTTTCCTCCAGCCATTGGCTAAATATCACAGGTCAGGTTGTGGTCTCTTTAGAACAAAGACTAACACTTTACTATACATTTCTGCAAGAGCTTTGTGGCCTCAGTTGTGTTGTTTCTTGATGCAACACCAGTGAAGAGATGTAAATACATGGTAATAGTAATAGTCCAACAGTCCAATGAGATATGTTGGCTGGACCTTCAGCTGTCATTGGAAAGTCTACAAACCAGAAATGAAATGCCAACTACAGCAAGTGAAGCAATACAACGTCAATATTTTTTGTGATGCAACTGCAGAAGTCTGAAGCGAGATGATCATTTGGAGATGTTTCAGTTTCTTGAATGTATAATTATCTGAGCTGGTGGCTATCTGATTTCACTTTAGTAATCCTATTCCTTACGTAAAATAAGGGAACAAAACCTCCAGATTTGGTCCATGTTATTGTCACTATTTCTTTAAGACCGTTCCAGCTTTATTTCCTTTGAATTTTGCAATTCAAATATCCTTCTAAGCACATAGCATGTGTGAGAACAAACAAGTGCGACAAGTAGCTACATGTGGAATGAGAACATGAAAGTGGAGGAAATTGCAAGCCATCTAGATTCAGGACATTCCACTATTCCAACTGTTTCTTATCATCATCTGTTCTGTCTGTCTGTCAGACCTGACTTAAATCTACTTTTCAGGCTCTTTTTATTTGTAAATATTAACTCTTTAAAAAAAAGATAACGTCTGTGCTAAATTAACATTAATACTTTCAAAGTCTGTTTCAAAAGGCACACAGAGTTTGACCTGCAAATAAAAAAGTATCCCCCTTCAGATGTCCAAATATTTCTCCTTTAACACATTGTTTCCATACTGCCCGTGATGTTTCTTTTCCCATAGGCACAATAAAAGAAACAGAAATCTCTGCCCAATGTGAGAACTGAATTCAAACGGATGTTTATTAGAGATGTCAAAATATCCATGACACTTACTTTTTCATAAAAACATTTGTCTTTTTTATTATAGACATGCCACCAAAAATGGCAGAAATAGTCTTCCTTCCAACATTGAAAACAGCTGTGTTGGGAATCTCTTAACACCGCCAGGCAGTACAACACTCCCAAAGCAATTTTAATACTGGTAAGCTTCAGGTGAACATCCAAACCATTAGGTATAAAGCTGACACATACGTGAGCTGAAGCATGTTTGAGATTTATTTTTATTATACAGCTCCTGGAATTAGATAAGTATACCAACACTGAAGATATATTTGAAAGGCACTCTTCATGCCTGATACTGAATTGCAGCAAGCTCAACAAACTTCAGCTGAAATCAATATGGTAGTAGTATAGTCATCAATCTACTCCTTACTTGTTTAATCTAGGCCAAGATTTAGACAGATTACACATGGTGACATTGCATACTAACACAGGTATTAGTAGTGTCTGGAAACTGGAAAGCCAGGAACAGCTTTTCCTGTGTATGAGCTCTGGTAAAGAACAGTGACTTTATTTTCCACGTGGATCTGAAGCGAAACTCATGTAATTTGCAGTTGGTTACGTGAGAAGGAAGGTTCTTCCCAGTACAGAAAATTCACTATGTGCACCGAAAAGGGTCTCACTGGAGGCACAGGCAAGGAAGAGGGTGTTCTGCAGTCTCCCTTGGGTCTGACTTAATGACGTGCATATATGTCATTTTATGGCAATCAGAAATCATAGGACTTCTTCCCATGAAAAATAACTTTTCCCTTTTTAACTGAAAATGCTTTGAATGTGTAGAATTGCTAAGGATCTTACCCACTGGGAACATGGAGAAGATGACTGAGATTTTGAGGATAGGAAGGAGAAGGATAACAAAATAAAATAAAAACAGAACAAGTCAGTGGTCTGTATGTATTCATGTGGCTTTCCCTTAAGAAAGCCAACTGTTGATTTCCTTTGTTCGCATGTCAGTTGTGATGCCTGTGAAGTTTGATTTTTGTCTTAAGAAGTTAATCTTTCATGACTGATTTCTTCAGCAGAATTCATGGTGACTGATATGCAAGGATGGCCTGAGGCCTGACGTATCTTTATACTGACAATCAATGCTAGGCATTGTATGGTGATTAAAAGGAGTAAAAATATATTTATACTACAGCTTAAAAGCATCATTAAAAAGTAGTCTTCCAAAGCTACTCAGTAGCATGAAGATTTGACCGTCTAATAGGTTATGATTTATTCCCCAGTTTTACTGTTCATTATCACGTGGTCAAAATATTTGACATCTCACAAAGCTATTTTAAGAAGTACAGTCATTATTTTTATTTTCGATTCAGATTATATATGTTGATCGACTTGATGAAAGTATCAGGCCGATGATTAGGGCCAAAATTTGCAATATATTTTTAAGAGAATTTCTATTCCCAATTGTACTGTGTTTTCATACTTGTAGAGTAGTTAACATCCTTTAAGTAAACTGGTTTTGTCTTTAAAATATTTAATGTTGCTCTCAAACCAGAATGATGAGGTAGAAAACAAATTCATCATGACCAGAAGACTCTAAAGGAAAGCGAAACACAAATGACAGCCTATGTTATGTTGCTTTAAGGGTTGATTAAAACAAATGTGCAGCCTCAGCAAGTCTGCAGATGACACCAAGCTGAGAGGTGCAGTTCACACTCCTAAGGGACGGGATGCCATCCAGAGGGACTTGGACAAGATCGAGAAGTGGGCCAGTGTGGACCTCATGAGGTGCAACAGGGCCAAGTGGCGGGTCTTGTACCTGGGTCAGGGCAACCCCCAGTATCAGTACAGGCTGGGGGATGAAGGGATTGAGAGCAGCCCTGCCAAGAAGGACTTGAGGGTACTGGTGGATGAAAAGCTGGACATGAATCAACAATGTGCACTCGCAGCCCAGAAGACCAACTGTATTCTGGGCTGCATCAAAAGAAGTGTGGCCAGCAGGTCAAGGGAGGTGGTACTGCCCCTCTACTCTGCTCTGGTGAGAGCCCACCTGGAGTACTGCATTCAGCTCTGGAGCCCCCAACATAGTAAAGACATGGACCTGTTGGAGTGGGTTGAGAGGAGAGCCACAAAGATGATCAGAGGGGTGGAGCACCTCTCCTATGAGGGCAGGCTGAGAGAGCTGGGGCTGTTCAGCCTGGGGAACAGAAGGCTCTGGGGAGACTTTACAGCAGCCTTCCAGTGCTTAAAGGGGGCCTACAGGAAAGATGGGGACAAGCTTTTTTTCAGGGTCTTTTGCAATAGGACAAGGGGTAATGGTTTTAAACTGAAAGAGGGAAGATTTAGACTAGATATAAGGAAGACATTTTTAAGCTGAGGGTGATGAAACAGTGGCACAGGTTTCCCCAGAGAGATGGTAGGTGCACCATCCCTAGAAGCATTAAATGTCAGGCTGGACAGTGGTCTGAGCAACCTGATCTAGTTGAAGATGTCCCTGCTCGTTTCAGGGGGGTTGCACTAGGTGACCTTTAAAGGTCCCTTCAAACCCAAACTATTCTATGATTCTATGGTTCTATGAACTCGGGAAGCAAACAAGTATCTATTCCTGTTGGAAATAAAACTGCTGCATGTATTTTCATATTGTTGTGATTCTAATCATAGTAATCATGGAACTTGTATGTAGTCAGGGCCTGAGCGATCAGCTTTAAATCCTACCCTTGGATCACAGATCTGAAACTAGCAGTGGATTTTTCTGATTTTCCCATTCTTTCCATTTCTAGAGAAATGGCATCAACAGCACACCCTCCACAGAAATTGGGATTCTCAATCAGAAAGATCCTGCAGTCTCACAACCCATCTGACTCTCCTCCAACACAATTATTTTAGAACCATGGAGCGGATCACACTGCTTTTAGTAGCTCACTAGACTCTTTCCTTGGTACAGCATATGCAGACCTCAAAACATATGTTTAGCAAGTGTAACCTCATTTGGTTCTATTGCCTTTGAGGGAGTTGTGTTAACCAGCTGAGGATTTACACCACACACACCTTTTGTTCTTTATTTTTTTAAAAATTTATGTGAAAGTATTATTTTTCATGGAGAATCCTGTCCCTCATTTCATTACACAGCACTGCTGTTCAGTTCTACACTGTTGATAACCAGCATCAGAGGCACGAATTACTTGAGTATACTATAAAAAAGCTAAATTTTAGGGGTGACAAAGGTCTAGACTACCAACCTGTGTTTGCACAACATGAAAAGTAGTGGAATAAGAATCAAAATAGATAAGAAAAATGCAAGGGTGAGAACATGGCTTCTGACCTCCATGGTTTCAGGAAATACTGCAACTGTGATTAAAGAAATCAGAGACTTTGGAGAGCTTCTTCAAAAATAAATAAAAGGAAAACAACTGAGAATGATGCAGGAATATCAATGAAGGAAATGTGTGAAAACCAGATAAGGAAAAGGCAATATCAACACAAAATTATTGGCAATAAACTAAATCATTAACAAAGGTTATATTCAACACCCCTTTCCCCTCCACCCTCCTGAAATGTACCTATTTGGCTGAGATGTTGAAGGTAGAAGCCTTGCTGTAGAGAGCACTGAAATAAAGCAGTTTAGATCATAAACAGGATGAATCTGTCCTCTAGTTTGAGATCAAATGAGCCAGGCCTTTTTGAGTGACACTCCTCTTCTCAGTCCTGCTTCACTCACATAATTTCAGAAAGCTGGTAAGATTGTTCCCAATAGATCAATGTGAATTATTTCCCTTCTCTTTTTGCACCACTTCCTGCTTCCGTTTTTCCTATTGACTCAAATAGACGTCACATAAGCGACATTGCCTCCTTGCATATGTCTCTCTATTGATTACTGGAAATGACTGTGTATTTCGACTTTGAAGTTAGGCACCTGAATAAAAGTCCTAAATTTTTATGAGTCGTGCTTTTGGTGTGCTGTCCACAGAACACAATGACTTTGCATTCACAAAATAAAGAACTGTGGCATTTGGATTGAAATAGAATGGGGTAATTCTCAGAACGGTGAAGAAAATGGAATGTTAAATTACACGGGTAATCCTTGGCCTTCCGTTTATAAAAGCAGATGGACCCACTTTATACGTTTCATTCATCCACACATCAGTTTGTGTTTATGAATGAAAAATGACGTTTCTATGAGCAAATCACTGTAACTGTTCTGGTCTCTGCATAATGGCAGATAATAATATTTACCTTTTTGAAAAAGGAAAACATATTAAACATGCTGACAAGTCTAGTAAGTATAGCATTCTGCTGCTAACACTAATATTGAGAATGTAGATTATTTATGTTTGAAGCCATCATAGCTTGCCAGAGTGACAGATGAGTTTGGTGGTTTGGATACTTACCTAAAAGCTTGGACACGTACCTGAATTTCACCCAAAGAATGAACTTCTTAAAATGGAAACATTTGGCTAGAATTGTTTCATAAACAGGTTCTCTTGCACTGCATCCAGTGTTTTCTGCACTGAATCTGGTTTGAAAAACATAGAGAACAATAAAAGCTCCACTCATTGCTAGCTGAGTTTTTTGGTGCAAAACGTCTTGTCTGGACAAGACTATGCTGTGGTTAAATGTGTCTTGCTGTGTCCAGCATTATCCTGAACTGGAATGTAAGCACAGAATATTAGGCCAGCTTCAAACATCTTTCAAATCAGTATAGTTTATTCTGTTCTGAGAGAAGAAGAACGTGTCCTTAGCTCGTGTTCCCTATAGGTATAGGGTTTACTGCAGGTCTTTCCTGGTTCAGGATTTTCCCTGTTTAAATAATGAAGCATAACTATTTTGAAGTTAAAATAATGCCAGAAAGTATGCTTCTGCTGAAGCAGATGACGATTTTGCTGTCAGGCGGCAGGATTTCACAAGTAATGGTCTTTTTTACATACAAATTAAAGTTCTTAATAATGGCTTAAACTGATTATTTTCAAAATACATAACAAAATATATTGCAGGCAAATCTTTGTATACGGGATCAACTTTATTATAAATTAATTATCATTTTGTTTCCTAATCTTCCCAGATGGCAAACAGGAACAGATAAGAGAAATTAATAATATTGGAAATCATTCTTCATTACATTGGTGTATCTTCACTGGATTAAAGACAAGTACCTTGGCATTAAAATAGTGTTGTGAAATGCAGAATCAAGTCCTTTGAAAAAAAAATCCCAGAACTTTAATTATACTGCAGCTTTACCAGTGACCCCCCTGACAATAGACATCCTCTTTAGTTTTGCTCAGGATTTAGTTGTTGAATACCCTTATAATCCTCTCAATGCCTTTTCTTTTAAGCAGTGCCATTTGCCCTGAATAAAACTGTTTGTTGTCATATGCTAGCAAGAATAGCATGTAGCACTTACAGAGTGCCTCACATTTTCTAGCATAGTGCTGTTGTGGATATAGTGGTCTACAGACTTAATAAAGATTTGTAGGTTGAGGCAATCTTTGATATAAAGCTATTATGACTGGAAAAAATAACATGAATGTTGTGCGTTAGAGTTCCTTGTACAGTATCTCAACTCAGTAACTATTCAGGTCTAGATATTGTTGACATAATTACATTTAGAGGCAAAGCCTATACATGTATCTCCCTTTTGAACTTCACACGTGCATGTTTTTGGAGGTGGACCGGAGAGGCAAACGTGATTAGCTCAACCCAGCTAACAAATGGGATGAAAAAGGGCTGAGGAAATCAGGGCCTGGTGTTGCACACATCTGCAAACCAAAGGAGATGCAGCCTGTGAAATTCCCTGAGCCAAAAGGACAAAAGTGTTTGTAGCCAGAAGGATAGGTCTTTTCCCCACACTAATATCAGTGGGTCTAACAGAAGCATTTCACTTTCAAAGCACTGTACAAGCATGAATCAATGTTTTAGTAAAACAATATATCAGTCTCTTCTTGGTCCTCTTTCTATGCTTCACAGCTTGGTAGTAAAACTGGTAGTTACGAACAGACATCTGCCTTCATCACTCCAGAGTCTTAAGTTATTTCCAAATCATAACACCAGCATTCTCACATGCAGCTTATAAATTCAGTCTTAAAAGTCTTCTCTTATTAATATACTGAGATCAGAATGGATCGTTAGGCTGTATGGGTATTGTCACTCTCATCTCTACAATCCCAAATCAAGAACATTTAAACTTCTTAGTCCATTAATACCTGAAATAATGTTTTTTTCAGGAGAAGAGAGGAGAGGAACAATTCGGTCTCAAACAAGTAGCAATTTCAATACTACAACTGAAATACCCACATGGCCTTGAAAGCTGTGAATAACAAAGGAGGAAGAGTCTTACAGCTAGAGCACATGGTTCTGCCCTGAAAAAAGAAACTCTACATACAGGTAAAAAGTTTTGCAAGGGAGTTACAGGACATCTCATCACCTATTCTCAGTGCAGCATGCAAAAGAAGTTAAAGAAGAGGAGAACAGAAAACAAAGAAAGAAAATTAAATGTATCCTTAATAAGAAATTATTGCAGCTTTTACTAGGGAACAAAGCATCAATATCGTGTATGAGAAAAATTCTGAAAGTTCCATTGAGGAGACACAAACTGTACCTGGAATAATTTAGTGATAAAAAGTATTTCCATTTACTGTCATTATCTGAACAAGTGCATTAGTATTTTGTCTTACAAAACAGCAGAAAATATAACCGCTGAGATACAGTCTATTTAAAATATGTTTACTTTTGGGGAGCTCTTAAGAAAACAGGCATGGTTCCTAATGAAGCCCCATGTTGATCTGCCACAAGTATAAGAAACTGAGACACCATCACCTACCTACACACAAGACACAGAAAGAAAAGAATAGTAGTGCAGGGAAGGAGAGATCTACCATTTCTTTATGGAAGAAATTTGGTCAAAAATGAAACAAATAATTTTTTTTTTCACAATAATTTTAACAGCAGAACTTTTTTGAAAAAAAATCAATTCTGTTCATCCTGTTAAAATATTTATGACTCTAAAGTAGATGTTCTTGAATAAAGCCATTTCTTTTTGTACTCTTCAGAGATTCAGTTTTGTTGCAAAAATCCACAAATCATAATTTCCTGAGATTCTTTATTAAACCTTTCAACAAACACATACATACACACATACTGGTTACCGAGCTTAATTTTAATGATCTACTTCAGATTTTTTAATTTGTTTTTTTGTCCTAGTTTACCATGCGTTCATTCAGATTTTATGTTTCAGATAATTTTCTTTCGAAGAACTTACACATTGAATGAACTTCATATCTCGGAGCAACACAGTCCTCCTATCTGTCACGAAAGGCCAGGAGCAAGACTTATGAAGTATCATATGTTACAACCAATAGATTGGGAAAAGTAAGAACATTTGTAAGAATCTGAAGGGTCAAAAGGCTGGATTCACATGAACTTCTTAAGTGGCAGCTGAAATATTTAAATAAAAACTGTAGGGGTCATTGAAACAGTTCCTCTACATCTCTATGAAAATGCATGCAATCCTGTCTGAGAATCTCATGGGATTCTCAAACAAGATATTTCAAGTGTGTTTAGATGATTATGATCATTGGTGCCAATATGTATGTATCCACAAGTGCTCTAGTTATTAAGCTACTGACCATAAAGCAGTGGGGATCTCTCTTTCTCTCTCCTCCTGGTTGTAGAAGAAAGTACTCCTCTATTTTAAGAAATTCAGCAAATGCTTCCTGCTTAAGAATTTGCAGCTGAACAAATCCACAGTGAGGATTTAGATGGATACTAATACATGTTTCAAGACGGACTTTCAAAAGGTAAACATTGATCCTCTCTCTGGCATATCTGTGAGCACAGTCTGGCAGTTCTTCCCTTAGCATGTGAATTCATTTCTTTATTACTTCTACTGCTATAATATTTGGTATCCCTGAGTGTGAAGCAAGTTGTTATCATGTTTAGGTATTGTGTACAAAGAAGAAAGTACTTGTACTTTTGCAGGAGACAGCAGTCAAATAAAGTGTAACGTGAAACAAAGCATGATATGCAGTTATCTTAACATATTAGCAGTCTAATTCTTGCCAGGATTTTTAGGCGTGGTGTCGAAGAATTTTAAGTATTAGTCCAAGGAAGAAGAGTGATACAGCCTGAGAGGGCAGTTTAGTTATTTTCATAGAGGTGCTTTCTCAAAGTGTGACGAGACTGTAGTGTCAATGATTGATTAGAAGTGGTAACAAGAGGCAACACAGAAAGCCTTAGATGACCTTTACATGACTGGGAAGACCTTGGAAAAAAATAAAACTGGAAAAACTAGGCAGTTTATGCTGAACGTCTGAATGCAATAAAATAACAGAATAAGGAAAATGTGAAGAGAGGGTTGGTATAGGAAAGCAGATGGAGGGGGAATTACCTTTGTAACAACACTGGAGATCATTTGACTAGAAATGGGCTGATTTCAGAAAGGCCAAGGAAGTGTGAGTTCTTTACGTTGACCAATGACTTTATTCCACCTGTAACTGTTGTCTGATATCTCTTTCTCCTCATTCACTAGGAGGGAGAGAGCCTTGCATAACTTATCTCCTCTCTTAGTCACCTGATTTCACTTGCCTTGAATCTTCTTTCCAGCAATGAATCTGTCTACAGATTTTGAGTAAAACACAATTGCAATTACAATGAACAGTGCTCTGTTGATTCTTTGTTGACTGGGCAAATATCTGTAAATAGGTGCAGCCCTAGGTGACTGCAATATCCTAAGGAACCACAGAAATTGTCCACATCAATGGGTAAAAAAAAGTATACTGTCTGAACTTCAACTTAGGATGTGCTCATCTGTAGTTGGGGGTGTGGTAGGGATTCAGCTCCAAAGTCCAAACTTCAAGTGTTTACATGTTAGGCTTTCATATTGGACTCCATATACTCAAGCTGGTTGTGCAAACAGAGGCAACTAGTGTTATTTCAGATGTTATACACCATCAGAGATACTTCCACACCTTATAGGAAATCTTCTGGACCTCAAATGGCAGTAGATGCCTATTTCTAGGCAGCTGAACAAGATCTAGATTTGTGCTAGTGAGTTGCCTGTCTCATCTCCCGTTTTACTGAATGGAGAGCTCATCAGTACAGTCCATGGATCCTACAGAGCAGTTCAGCTAATAAAATTTGGGTCTCTGCTATAAATCAGTGATAACCAGCTCTCTAGAGTCCATTGACTGCATTTGCCAGGAGCATGATCCCATGCTCATATTTTGTCTAGCCTCCACCTGCTGCTCCAGAAGGATATAGATCTCTCCTAGCTTCCATGCCATACCCATAAGCCCTATATAGATGTTTCACATCCCATGAACCCAAACAGCAGCAGAGACCCACATTAGGTAACTGAAACCCACTTGAGAACCCCATTAACTACACTGGAAGCTTATACACCAGATTACATCTTGACACCGACATTGTAAATACCTAATTCAGTCTGAAGCTGAATCTTACTGCTTCTGGAGGGTTCTATGGTAGTCACAAGCATTGTTCTTGGGCTAAACCAGTTCCATTGTGTCTTCTCACCCTTTTCTCTAGTAATGATTTTACCTACACACTGAGAGTAAACTTGGCTTAACCTCAATTGCAATTATATAGAAAAATACACATGAAGACTAGTAATTGTGAGTCAACATAAAAGACAATATGCCTGAAAGGGAAATAGAAACTTAAATAAAGGAAATTCATTTAGTAATGTCATTAGTCAGTATGAATATTGGGGACCCAATCTTTCCGCTAGTGTAAATCACTTTAATGGAGCTGCCCACATGAGTGAAATTTATCTGATACCCTAAATTCAGGCTGTCTGGAGAATTGCTCTGTAAGGTAGAATAAATCTTTCTAGAGGTGTGTCTCACATAAGTTACAAAGTAATTTGTAGATGTTTAGGTCTGTTGTTGCTGTAGCTTGAACTTTTAGCCTTTTTTTTTTAAGGAACTGTTTGCAGTATTCATCTCAAATGTCACAAGTAAAAATAATCCTTTAATTAAATTTTCATCTTTTTTTTTTTTCGCAGACTAAATGCAGGTACCTTTTAGAATCTCAAGATTTCCCCAAAATGTAATGCTTCTATAAGAATGTAGTAGGTTAATTTGGTCACAAGTTTTTTATTTCTAATAAAAGACTAAAGACTAAAAGTCCTTTCTTTTGTATTAGAAGAGAATATGTCAGTTTTAAACATTGACTGAACTTCCAAGAGTGTGTCATTAAACAGACCAATATAAGAAATATGTATTCACATCACTAAAGCTCTGTTAGAGTGAAGCCATTTTTTAAACCAGTATATCTTCAGAATAAGCAAAGCTGTCAGTAGCATTTTGCCAGATGCACTGGAAGAATATCTGGCTTCCATTCTATTTTTTTATAAAAACTACAATTTCATAGGATCCAAATTTGCTACTGGCTAAATTACTTTTACAGATCTCGGCTGGAGTAACTCAGCTGTGTGCCCAGGATGGCTAGAGGGTCAAGAAGGGAAGAATGCTTCCCAAGGCTGAGGAATGTTAACAGAACCTCTGTATATCTCCATTTTACTCCTGAGGACAAATAAGCTCCTGAGACCAGGGTATCCCAGGGTCAAATAGGTCTAAACTAATTCTTAAGAAGATCCCTACAACAGGTGGGCTCCTTCTCCTATAATCCTATTCTGCTAAGTATTAATAACCCAGCTGCAGCTGGTCTTCTTAGCTCCCCCCACACTCAGGTGGTCATTCATCATCTTACGTGCTACTGCCAACATCCCAGAGGCAACAGGGAAACAGAACTGGTCAAACAGCAGCAAGCGTTAAGATCATGATAGATAGGAGGAGAAGAGGGAGGTGAGAAAGGAGGGATGTTGTCCCTCTGGCTTAGTCATTTAATGTGATGCCAGGGTCCCTGCTGCTTACAACAGGCATATCCTGCTATATAATGCAAGTTGTCTCGTACACCACATTAAAGCCGTATGAAAGATCTGTTTGTAAATCACACAGTCATACTTAAATCTTTGCCTAAAATACGGCTTCTTAAAAAGTGAGTAATAACTGAGTAGACACCAGGAGAAATATGTCTTAATTATTTTAGCTCATCCATAACCACTCTGGATCTCTCTATGAAAGCCAGCTGCAGAGGCAATCATTTGGAAACTGCACTGTTCAATAACCTCTGCATATCTCTTCCCATTAAGATATGAAAGCCTGAGCTATCTACTTATGTCAGAGCCTAGGAGTCAATGCAACTTTAAATTGATGCTTAATATTCACGAATTCTTGTATTAGCATGCAAGAACATAAGCTCTTGGGTTTTTTTCCCCCTTCTCTTTATTTATTATTTTAGACTTCTGAATGCAAACAGTCTCTTCGCACAGGATGTAGATTATTATTACAATGAAAGCAGCCAGAAGGACAGAAGCTTGGAAATGATTTCTCCTCTGAGCAGTAGGAGATTGTTCAGGTCCTGCTGTTTTGAAAACCTTCTTCCCCCCACGCAGGCTACCCTGTGAAGAGAAAGCCTTTTGAATATTTTGGCAATCAGAGAAGGCCCCAACATAAATTATGGATACAGAAACTCAGAAGACATTCTAACAAATAGAATACTATGGAATCCATTTTTCAGCCACCATATGGTGTCAACAGAATGCCACTTTGTTTCTTTTGGGTAACAGCTCATCATTAAAAAAAATAAACAGGCTGGGGGTTTTTCGTGAGCGGAGAATCTACAGTCATTATGTTGAAAAAATAACAAGTGATAAACCGGCCTATTGCTTTGCCGTCTTCTTACATTGCTGCATGTACACAGGTATTTAGTTGTTTCTATATTGAAGCAAGTCCAGGAAAGAGACTGTCATTGAAGCTCAGATGTTTTAATTTTCCCATATATTTTCAAATATGAGAAAAGTTATTCAAACTCTGTTATAATATTAGACTTGTTGCAGGCAACTTACAAGTATTTTTTTAAAAGCTAAATCTTGTTTCCTTCTTAGCTGTGCTGTCCATTTATTTCCCTTGTATCCTGGAATATTGTAATCGAGGATGAGACCACTTTGGGTTTTTGGTGTTGGTTTACAAAAAGCTGGTGTGGACTGAAGAGTGCAATTACTTCCCAACTCAGAGAAGATCTGGTTTGCATTGGCAGGGTTTCATTCATAATATTTTCTGACATAAACCCAGTTATTTCCTTCCATTAAGTGTAAAACTTGAAAAATAGATCAGTTTTCACTGTAGTTCCATAGGCATTTTATGCAACTTTCATCATTTTCCATTCTTTCCAAGCTAACCCTAAATTAAGCTAGGTCAGTTTACGCTTTTCCTGGATTGAAGGCAATGCAGTTGTTCTTAAAGCACTAACCTAAAAGAGTTCCAGAAAAACAGTCTTTCCCTCTCTTTCCCAGGTTTTCTGTACTCCCATCTTCTTTCACAGGCTATCCTGCTGTCAGGTGATGAAATGGGTCCTTGAGTTTGATTTGCAGCCTCATGATGACAATTAGCTCTAACAGAGTGCAAGGTCACAAACAGAACAATATGAATTTGCTGCAGACTCTATTTTTTGAATGAAATAAGTCAATGGTCTGAACAGGTGCTAATGTATCAGGACTCGTGCCTGAAGTTATTCTTACACTTTATTTTTGTCTTTCCTATGTAAAGTAAATGTAGCTTGAGAGAGCTCTTGCTCTTTTGTTGGCTGAGTTCTTAGGCTCTACTTTTTCCTTCAATGCTAACACATTTTATGTAAAAAAAAAAAAAGGGAAATCATGCAGAGAGACGGAATAAGCCGTATCCACAAGCTGTCAAAACAATGACCCTGAGTCCATTTACAATCATAGTAATTTGACTCTCTGTGGAAAAATATTAATTTGTCAATAGGCCTGTGCGTCTGCTTCCTCCCTCGTGGAAGCAAGCAAGTTAAATATTGCTCTCTCCCTTTCACAGGTGATAACAGCAAAACATTAAGTATATATAGCAGCTTCTCTCCTGTTTCAGGTTAGTTTAACCTAGGTGGAGGTTCATACAATAATAAACCAACATTAGAACCCATCTTTGTAGCTAAAGATCCCACTCCTTAAACCAGCAAAACTCAAAAATCAACTTTATGGAATTAAAGAAGTCAGAATGAAACAACCAAGTTTTATGTTAATCCAATATTTTACAGGTTAGGAATGGGATAAATCTACTGAACCATTCTCCCAAAACAAACTTTCTTCTGGAATATTTTGTCCAATGCATTTTCCAATCCAGTTGTAAAAAGCTATTGATGATGTGCAATTTCCTGTAGCAGATCTATTGTTAGCCCAGGACATATCACAGCCAGGAAAATCTTATGATTTCTTTTTTGCTCAATAGGATATTTTTTTCCCCAAAATGACCTTCAGCAAATGTTCATTGTTAGAATAGATACTCCATTTTTAAAATTTATTTAGTCTAGTCTTTTTTTTCCCCTCTTTTTTATTTTTCCAAACGTGAAAGCAAATAAGTGAAAAACAAAATCAAACATGCTGGCTATAAACACAAGTCTTTTTCTTCACTGATATTCTGTGTCTGAAATGCATACAATCCTGCTATACTTGTCTGGTTGCTGTTGACTTCCTTTTAGTTATGTCTGATTGGATAAGTATGAATGAGAATCAACACCCGCTGCTCTTTATTATTTGTGTAACACCAACATTATGAGAGATATCTTGCAAAAAGTGCCATCATATCTTTGGCTGCAGAGGGTGGCAAAAAGAAGTAATGGAGCCTTGACAGGCTTGTTTGCATTGTATGCTCAGATACAGAAAGTACAGCAAGACTTTCCCTCCAGGAAATTCCCTGTATTGGCCAGGGATAGATATATAGTAGGAAAAGCCTAGAAAAGGGAGTGTTGCAATGTATGTCTATAAATACATACCCATTAGGGAATTAGAAATCACTATAATGGGAGTGCTTAGACAATTGTTAAGTCAGTCCAGTTTAAATCAAAGCTTTCCTGAATTAGTTAATTCATTAACAGTGCACATACTAATGGTTAGTTCTTACACGTTATTAATCATTAACATACAAAACCATTAGTCTTTAGTACCTATATCTTAAATTAGACATGAGTACACAGTACCACAGCCATATAGTTAGCACTGATGGCTATGGCCACTGATGACCTTAGTAGCTGAGATCAGATCTCTGAGCTTATTGATGAGAGAAGTCAGAATTGAGTCAGACTTATCTTCTTTCATCTCCTGACATTTTTGCTACTGCCCCCCTCCCAAAAGGAGCAATCTCATCTGCTTCTCTGCTCCTGACACTGCTTACCTTGATTTTAGGTTTTGCCAGTCATCTTTCCTGTATTCAGCAGGATGTTCTGTTTGCAATTACTCAAACTTTCTTTCTCTGTTGTTTAGCAAATGACCATAATTTGGATGTCTCTTACCAGCAGCTACATTCATCTTTCCTTGCCCCTTTGGTGGGCACATAGCCTAAATGTTATGTAAAATGTTTGTATGTTGTGTCTGTTTGTGCCATCACAGTGCTCAAAAATACTTATCTACTTGTTTTGGTCACATTATTTCAGTATGCTTATGCTCAGGTTGAAAGCAAATTAATATTGATTATATTCTGGTCAGACATCTGTTTTGGCTACAAAGGTTTGGCCCCCAGAAATATGGGAAGAAGTATTAATCTCATAATCTGACCTAAGGTTCCCTACTTGGGATGTCCAGAAGGGCTATAACTAAAGGCCTAAATTGATCTCACCCAAAATTTACTTGCTCATTGAAAGGCCTGAGATAGGATCCTAACTCCCTAAGTCCTGTTCAGTAGTGCTAAGAGCAATCTGGAACCAGTTGTTCTCCAGCAAAGAAAGCCATCCCGGTTAGGCTTCCTACAAAGACAGCTCAGTGAAGAGAGGAAAGTTACGTGAGGTGAACTCAGATCTAGGGTCTTAATCATGTTCTACTAATTTTTTTTTTTATGGAGCTGAGAAAACTTTGAAGCAGAAGCAATTATTTCTTAAGCAATAATAACTGTATTACAAAGCTTCAAAGAGCTCAAGGCATGTTTTTTAGAAGATGTACAATGCTGTAAATATTGCTGTTAGTTTACCATTTCATATCTAATAAAAATCCCTGTGTCTTATCCGGCAATTTATGATGTGAAGAGAGAAAGAAAAGGGTCTTTATGTGGCTACTACACTCTTTAAAGTAATTTTATGGTTCTCTCGGAAAGTTATCCGTTCTACCAACGGAGAAATGAATCATGAATAATGGGTAAGCACCTTTGTGCTGTTTACAGGCTTTCAGACTTTAAAGTTTACATCCTGGTAAGCCGGTATATCAATTTAATTAGGTGCTTTGAGTAATTTACCCAAGTAAGTTGTTTGGTGATAGTCTTTAGTCCTCAATCTTCTTCTGATTAGAAGGATGATTAATTTGCAGTTGCTTAAAAAGCCTTCAGCGACAAAGTATCCAACCACAGTTTTTGCTGATGTTCCGTTTTCTATTTGTATTCTGAGCATGGGAAGTAGGTGGAGATGAGCTGCCTGACATTTTGTTTGTTGGAATATATTCAGTATTCCATAATTGCAAAATTTCCTCATGTCATGCTTCAAGGGTGGGCAGTTTTATGTTATTCCCGGTTTTGATGATATGCCAGTTGGTACAGCTCAGTGCATTTTTGAGCACTGTAAAATTGGAGTTCATGGAACAACTGGCTTTCATTTCAGTCCCTCCTTTCTCATAGCCTGTTGCTTTCTCCTTGGTGTTCTGAAGTTCAGTCTTTATGTGAAATTGTACTTCTGCCTTTTGTAACGTTCACACGCACACACCCCCCCATCATATAATCTCTCCATTAAAAATTGTGGATTTAAAACCTCTGTTCCTTCTTGCTCTCCCTGGATGAATAAACACTTGCTACTTTTCCACTCTCTGACCGCTTTGTTTCTTAATGTTGGAATTACAGCAGTGGTTTCCTGCTGCCCTAGAAGCAGGAGTTGGAGCCTGAGAAACCCAGGAAAGCTGATAAAAAAAGCAAAAATCAGGCCTCTGGCTCGTGGAGACCATGCATTTCAGCCTAAAAGGGGTTTTGGACGGTGTCAGCTGGAGAACTACCCTCTGCTATGAAGGAAAAAGCTGCCTTTGGACTACCAAGGCTTTCTGTCCTGGTTTGAAACCTCTCTGTGACCATGCCGTGCTCCAGCCATGCTCGCTGGCACCAGTGGTGTATTTGCACGCCAGGCAGCCGTGCCGCATATCACAACTGTTGGCCAGTGGTGCGTGTAGCAGTTTGCAACACAACATGGAAGATGCCTGTTCTGAGGAATCTGAGGTGCTCTTGCTGTGCAGGCCACCCTTAAAGCATGACTGTAAGTGATGCCAGGGGAGAAGGGATACCTCACCCATCTTCTTCACTGTCAGTCAGAAAGTAATAACCAAGAGATAAGGTCTTTGCATTTTAAAAATAACGTGAGGAAGTATACAACTAAGGCCCAAGCATCACGCTCCTGTCACTTTTCTCAAGGCAGAAAAAATCTCTCGGAAGTTCCTCTTTTGAGTTATACTTAGGTCCGGTAATTTTAAGTCATAAAAGTTTATAATATATTTTTATACACTGACTAGACTGGCTCTTATTTCATGCACTACATTTTAGCTGAACCAGATTAATTTAACCCATGTTTGTGGTTGGCCATATTTTAGACTGCCTTCAGGATGCTACTTTACCAGATTTAAGTCAGCAGTGAATCACAAGTAAACTTTGGTCTGGCATTACTTAGCTTGTCCTCAGGTTAGTGGCACTGCTTAGAAATGTGTCTTAAAGAAAGTTGCCTAAAATGCTAGCTTGAGCATTTTTAACTTCTCTTCCTTGGGTAATAATGCTCTAGGCTTAAAGCAGTAATTACACAGAGTAGAAATACCTGCTGCCATGCTCATTTTCTGCACATGTGCAACAGTGGAAGCTCTGTGAATCCACTTGGGATTTTGTAATTTATTATTTGTTTTGGGGCACTTAGCCTTAATGCTCACTGTGTATCCTCCCCCCTTCTGTCTCTTTAGTTAATTCTCCTTATTTCCTTATGTCCCACAAGTTCCTTGTGACCCTTCCCCCTCCCTCCTTTATCTGTTGTTTCTTTTCCTCCTCTTCTAAGCCTTGTCTTTCTGTTTTCCTGTTACCTTCCCTGCCCTTAATTTTGGCCAGATATTGCAGTTGATATAAACCTGGTGTTTCCAGAATGAAAAACTGTCAAGCAGAATGCCTCTTCCCTGTGTTGTGCCTCCATTAACTAAGGAAAGAGGAGAGAGAATTAGCTAGGCCACTAAATATGAAAGCTATTTCAGAATAGTCTGTATTTTTCTTTATCTAATCCAGAAGATACTGCTGCTGTGGGAGAGAAACAACTGTGATTTTAGAATACAGTGAGTGTAATGATGACATAACATCTTTGCTAAGCTTTGCCAAACAATCCCTCATTACATTTTCCTCTCATTTACCGTGTTTATCGTGCCATGCAGAGCATGGAAGAGGATTTGCCTGATTTAACGTCAGCAAATCCATTGGGATCAAAACACTGCTATCCAGTGTTTTGCTAGTTTCAAGCAGGTCATCGTGAGTTAAACTACATGAGCAGTCTCCTCCATCGCCTTGGTGTAGGCTGTTCCCTGTAAAGGAAACCATACACAGAATAATCTTTGTTTAGCAAAACATTTCAGAAACATCCTGCTTTCTGTACCTCATCTGAGCACATACTCTCAAGTATATATAAAGAACTGACTTTGCATTAATCAAATATTTTCTCTCAATAAAGAAATAAAAAATATAAAAGCCTATACATAATGCATAATCCTTATGCATTAAGATATACCACAGTCACAGAATCATGGAATCACAAGATAATTCACCTTGGAAGAGACTTCAACAAGATCAGCTATAAGGTCAGAGCAGATTGCTTTGGGCTTTATATTGAAAACCCACAAGGATGAAGACTGTACAGCCTCTCTGAGCAACCTGCTGTACTGCAAGACAGCCTTGTCAAAAAAAGAAATGCAGAAAAGATTAAAAAGTTTTTCCCTATATCAAATCCAAACTTCTATTGTTTCAGCTTATGTTCGCTGTCTCCCATCCTCATATCATGCCCTACTGTGAAAAGCCTGGCTCCATCATCTACCTTTTCTACAGAACTGCCCCCCAGCTCCAGCCTGGGTAGGTGCAAGGAGTTATTACTTCCCAAATTTTCAGTTCTATTTAATATCTTCAATATCTCTAACAATGATCTGGATGAGAGGATCAAGTGCAGATCTCAGTAAGTTTGCAGAAGACACTAAGTTGGGCAGGAGTGTCGATCTGCTTGAGGGTAGGAGGGCTCTACAGTGGGATCTGGACAGGTTGGATCAATGGGCCAAGGCCAATGGTGTGAGGTTTAACCAGGCCAAGTGTCAGGTCCTGCACTTTGGTCACAACAACACCATGCAGCTCTACAGGCTTGGGGAAGAGTGTCTGGAAAGCTGCCCAGTGGAAAAGGACCTCGGGGTGTTGGTGGACAGCCAGCTGAATATGAGCCAGCAGTGTGCCCAGGTGGCCAAGAAGGCCAATAGCATCCTGGCTTGTATCAGAAATGGTGTGGCCAGCAAGACTAAGGCAGTGATCATCTCCCTGTACTCGGCACTGGTGGTCACACCTTGAGCACTGTGTTCACTTTTGGACCCCTTACTACAAGAAAGACGTTGAGGTGCTGAAGTGTGTCCAAAGAAGAGCAATAAAGCTGGTGAGGGTTCTAGAGCACAAGTCTTATGAGGGAACTGGCGTTGTTTAGCCTGGAGAAAAGAAGGCTGAAGGGAGACCTTATCGCTCTCTACAGCTACCTGAAAGGAGGACGTAGCAAGGTGGGTGTCGATCTCTTCTCCCAAGTAACAGGTGATAGAACAAGAGGAAATGGCCTCAAGTTGTGCCATGGGAGGTTTAGGATGGCTATTAGGAAAAATATATTCACCAAAAGCGTTGTCAAGCATTGGAACAGGCTGCCCAGGGAAGTGGCAGAGTCACCATCCCTGGAGATATTTAAAAGACATGGTTTAGTGGTGAACTTGGCAGTGCTAGTTTAATGGTTGGAGTTGATGATCTTAAGGGTTTTTTCCAACCTAAACAACTCTATGGTTCTAAATGCGGTTCTTCTGCACTTTTATTTGGGTCTCCTTCCATAATGGGGATGAATATTGCTTTTTACTCTCTTAAACAGAGCCATGATATCTTCTCATGACTGTTCTTACCTTGTTGTAACCCAGTTCTCATCTGCTACTAGATTTTGCAAAACATATCATGACTGGTTACTCAAGTTCCTTGTGGTTCTCTCTCTGGGACTTTGCACAGACAAATCTGAATATTTCTCATGTGCATTCCTTTTTAGTGAGTAAATTTTCTTTTTCTTATCTTTTCCTTAGTACCATGATCATTAATCTTTTTCTCGTCTTCAGACTCTTTATTTTAAAATGTGTTGGTTTCTTCTCTTTCATGACCAGCCAACCCTTCAAAGTCAACACTTCTCATTTCAAAAATGTCTCATAGGAAAGGGGAAAAAAGTCTTGTGACAACCTTTCAGATGTTATCATTTTTTAAAAAATATTTATTACTTTAAAGCTCACTTCTCCCTTTACCAGTTGTCCTAGTTAATTTCTACAGTCAGCTAAATGATATGGGAAAAAGTATTTCTGTCCCTTCAAATCTTTCTACCAATGTTGTCCTCCTCAAAATAACACAGATGAAGAATGGCTACAAAGTTGTTGTTTTTTTTAATTGCACATTCATAATTTTGGAAAACATGACGGACATTACAGTGTTGGCAATGGTAAAAGCTTGTCCAAAGGGCTCTGTAAGTGTTCGGGCGCTGGTTTTAGTTGTGATTAGTGCAACCATAACGTACTGACTACACCACTGACATTCAGTATAAGCAATGAATAATTTTTTTTTTTTCAATAATACACTTTTCTGATCCATGCACAAAAAAAAACCCTCTCTGCTCCGTGTTATTTCCCTTCTTTGATACTCATCCCTTCTGTTTTTTGTAATGTTGCTCTTACAGAAGCAATGGGGCTTCTACCAACTCTGATCTACAGCTAAAAAACAGTTCACCAGTTCTGCTACACTTTCTATTTCTTCATAGCAGGTTCATGTTCTTGTATAGCCTTGGCACTTTCACTTATCCAAATCAAATCTGTCAGCAGAGTTAATCTCCTCTTCTTCAGTGATTTACATTTGGCTTTGATTCAGATTTAGTTTGTGCTCCCTACTCTTCTGATAATGCCATTAATTTTTAGTTACGCTCATCACTGCTGCTGCCAGCGTAAATTTACTCGACAGTCTACAAAGTGAGACTAGTGCTATGATCCTGGTGCCAACCTGTTACTTGGGTGTCAGGAGGCAGAGGAGAAGGGGAAAATACAAGATGAGAATGTTTTTTCGCCGTAAAAGGTACTGTTAAAAAAACCTAAAACATAAAATCCTAAGGCCATATCCCATTCTATAAAGGGTTCCCTGAGGATTTCCCTGCTTGTGGTAAATTACATTATTGTGTGGTGAGCCATAAAGGAGCAAAGGGGTGAAGAACAGTGATTGCTGCTCATTGCTTTGTCTCACTTTTCCTTGTACCACCAGCAAGAATCAGAAGACAGACTCTAAGATTCAAGAGAATTGCTAAATTATTGTATTGCCTGTAGAGTTTGTTTGCTGCACCAGGTGATTTGTAGAATCAATGCTAATAAATAAAGTTCTGCTCCTTGATTACTCTAACCTATGTGAGAGTTCACTCTCAATTTAAAAGGAAATAAAGACGTGGTCATAGACAAAAAGGTCAGTCGACCAATTTTATTTAAAATAGTGCAACAAGGCTTTGCAACCAGGAGAACTGCTGCAAGACAGTAACAGACAATTACTCTGCCAAACAAAACAGAAGCAAGGAAGGAAGTCAATTTGTTTACAAAGTAAGGGATGTGACCATCCTGTAATAAAGTCTCTTTCCAGCAATAGCTTAAAGTGATAAAGCTTAGGAACTGTGAAAAAGCTTAGAAACATTTATAGAAGAAAGAGGAAAAATTAAATCCCAGCAATTTGTAGTGAAATATTATTATATTTTGTTAAAATTTAAGTACCTAACTTATTTTTGCTGTAATCTAAAAGCATCAAAAGATAAATGCTAAACAATGAATGCCTTGAACTCTCAATTTAAAAGGAAATAAAGGCATGGGCAAATAAAGATATTCCCATTAAAAAAAACCAACAAAACAACAAACCACAAAACAAAACAAAAACCAACCAAACAAAAAAACCCTAAACCCAAACAATGGATAGCCAAAATGTTTCCAAAGATGTTTACATTAGTATCTGTAGGAAGAGACAAAAATAAATAGAAACACAAAATTTTCCAGTACGGGGGTTGCTTGTTATTGACTAGGTCACATTTATCCTTTTCTGTGAAAAAGCACTTATGTGACTCATAGAATCATAGAATAGTTAGAGTTGGAAGGGACCTTAAAGATCGTCTAGTTCTAACCGCCCTGCCATGGGCAAGGACACCTCCCACTAGACCAGGTTGTTCAAAGCCCCATCCATCATGGCCCTGAATGCTTCCAGGGATGGAGCATCCACAGCTTCTCTGGACAACCTGGTCCAGTGTCTCACCACCTTCACAGTAAAGAATTTCTTCCTTATATCTAATGTTAAACTACCCTCTTTCACTTTAAAACCATTACTGCTCATCCTATCACTATGCTCCCTGATAAAGAGTCCCTCTCCACCTTTTCTGTAGGCCCCCTTTAGGTACTGAAAGGCTGCAATAAGGTCTCCCCGAAGTCTTCTGTTCTCCAGGCTGAACAACCCCAGCTCTCTCAGCCTGTCCTCATAGGAGCGGTTCTCCAGCCCTCTCATCATCTTCATGACCCTTCTCTGGACTTGCTCCAACAGGTCCATGTCCTTCTTATGTTGGGGACCCCAGAGTAGTCCAGGTGGGATCTCATGAGAGTGGACTAGAGGGACAGAATCACCTCCCTCAGCCTGCTGGCCATGCTTCTTTTGATGCAGCCCAGGATGCAGTTGGCTTTCTGGGCTGTGAACGGACATTGCAGACTCATGTTGATCTTCTCATCCACCAACAACCCCAAGTCCTTCTCCAGGCTGCTCTTAATTCAGTCTTTGCCCAGCCTGTATTTGTGCTTGGGATTGCCCCAGCTTACGTGCAGGACCTTGCGCTTGGTCTTGTTGAACTTCATGAGGTTCACACTGGCCCACCTCTCAAGCCTGTCAAGGTTCCTCTGGTTGTCATCCCTCCTCTCCAGCGTGGTGACTGCTCCACACAGCTTGGTGTCATCAGCAAACTTCCTAAGGATGCACTCAATCCCACTGTCCATGTTGCTGACAAAGATGTTAAATAGTACCGGTCTCAGTACCAGCCCCTGAGGAATGCCATTCATCACTGGTCACCACTTGGGCATCGAGCCGTTGACCACAACTCAGGCTCATATACCAAGATATTAAACATTGTCAGACTATAGTCCCAGAATTATCAATACTGCTAAACTATTTGAGCAATCTCCAGCTCATTTGTACCTCACTTTGATAATCCAAACCAATTCTCAGGCACAGTGCCAGGAGCTGGCACAGGTCAGCTGACTGCCTGATTCCGACAGATGTATGGATATGGTCATCCTGGTTTAAATCTTAAGGCAATGTACTGGCATGAGTAAGATCTCATGGTATACTGGATCGGGCTGGGATGGACTTAATTTTGTTCTATGTGGTGCTGTGCTTTTTTTTTTTTCTGACTAAAACAGTGTTGATAACACACGAGTGTTTTGAATATTGCTGAGCAGTACTTGCACAGTGTCAAGGCTTTCTCTTTTTTGAACTCTGCCCCCTCAGAAAATACATTGGGGATGCACAAGATGTTGGGAGGGGACACAATGAGGTCAGTTGACCCAAGCTCACCAAAGGGATATTCCATGCATATAATGTCATGCTCAGAAACAAAATAATAGGGGAGAGGTTTTGCTGCGGGAACTGGCGGGGCACTATTCTGCTTGTGAGAGGTGGCAAGTCATTGACTTTGCATCACTTGTTTTATTCTCTTGCGCTTTTTTTTTTCCTTTCCTCTTTCTCCTTCCTTCACTTATTAATCCATTTTTATCTTGACACATGAGGGTTTTTTTTGCTTTTGCTCTTCCTGTCCACTGATTTTGCTCTTCCATGTGCCACTGCAGGAGGCAGGGAGTGAGCAAGCAGCTCTATGGTGCTTAGCTGCTGGCTGGGGTTAACCCACAACATAAAGCCAGAGAACAGGCTCTAGTACAGATAGCTTGCCAGTGGATGTAACCTCAGTCATCTTGTTATGCAGTAGTACATAAATCTATTTTTAATCCCTGGTCATCTTCTGCTGATAAGTTTTGATTTATAAAAGCGGTTCTGGCTATTCATTGTTGAGTTATTGCTGCAGAAACATTTTCAGAAAAAACATGGGATCAATAGAATCAATTATTATAATTAACTGGAAAAGAAAAGAATGAAAACTGATCTCACACTGCAGCAAGGCATATTTCAGGTGCTTATTAGGAAAGTTTTTATCTCAGGATGGAGTTTACTGTCAATAACTGTAAGGAAATCAGTCTGAATATCAACATTGCTTCAGACTTCCAAGGATGCATTTTAATGGTAAAATTTGATGCAACAAATGGTCTATTAGCACGCCCTAGTCAGTACTACACAACCACAACTCTGCTGGAAGTTCCTCTATCCTGGCACAAAGGGTTTTTTCCTAGGGTGGATGGTGGTACTGCTGTTTGCCGGTTTTCTTGCATGACCTTGGACACACCAGACACCCATTCATAAGATCCCTACTTTAAGAATACTTTAATAGCATTTTGGGGAAAGATGGTGAGGTGCAGAGTTATTATGATGATGGAAGCTGTATACTTTCTAAAGTGATAGTTTTTCTATTTGACTTTGACTTCTTTTTTTCCCCTGAACTATCCTGAATTCATTTCTAAGGCATTGCTTTGTTGAAGTCACTGGGAGTTTTGCTTGCACAGGCTCTAGACGACTGAGTAGGCTCTGTGAGTGATGAGGGACTGTTCGTAAATTAGTTCTGAGCCATGTCATTATGCTGAATATCATCCAAACTCAAGGCTATGACTGACTCACTAGATTTGTGGAACGTTTTTTTTGCCATGGTACAATGCAGCATTTACATTCAAGCCACAGCTCTTGCTGTCACTCTACTTTAACCACATTGTATCAAGTTATGTTATTTTGAGAAAATGTAGTATGATTGTTCAGATATTCAAGGTCTTAATAAGCAACTGATTCAGTACAGACCATTAAAATGTGTACTGTATAACGGAGGGACATGACATTGGTGAATTGTTTCCTTTTAAATCATTAACTGTCCATTAGTGAGACAGTTTAATTAAAGCTTTAAAAGGCTAAGCTATTGCTAAGAACTAGTAAAGAATGACAGTCATATGGAGGTGGATCTGAAGCATAATATTTGAGGTCCAGAGAATATGCCCATCTGATCCTTGAGTTCCTCAACTTTTTCCTCCAAAAAGGCACCATCAACTCTCCGGCTGACTGCTGTCAGCTGTTGCCAAAGTATTTAGCACACAGCGGATCATCATCTAGCCAGCTGCAAAAAACAGAAGAAAGTAAATTTTTTAATCAGCCTCTACTAGGCCCTGGTGAGACCCATCTGGGGCTCCGGGTCTGGTTCTGGGCTCCCCAGTACAAGAGAAACATGGACATACTGGAGCAAGTCCAGCAAAGGGGCACAAAGATGATTAAGGGATTGGAGCATCTGATATAAAAGGGGAGGCTGAGAGAGCTGTGACTCTTCAGCCTGGAGAAGAGAAGGCTGACCTCATCAATGTGTATAAATGCCTGATGGGAGAGTAAGGAAGATGGAGACAGGCCCAGTGGTGCCCAATGAGAGGACAAGAGGCAATGAGCACAAACTAAAACACAAGGATTCCTGTCTAAACATAAGAAAAATCATTTTTACTGTGAGAGCAGTCAAACATTGGCACAGATTGCTCAGAGGGGTTGTGGACTCTCCATCCTTGAAGATATTCAAACATGACTGGATGCTATCCTGGAAAACCTGTTGGGCAACTGACCCCGCTCTGAGTAGTCATGTTGGACTATGCAATCTCCAGAGGTGCCCTCCAGCCTCACTGTTTCTGTGATTCTTTGATTATGCACTGCAAAAGTGCCTTCACCATCCTTCTCTCCTGTGTATATCTATTTAATCACTACTTAGAACATTAATAAAAACTACTAAAAATGAACCTATCTAACTGCTGAAAGAGCTGTGAGCTATGAATTCAGTTCCTACTGCTTAAAAGTTCTGGACAGATAGCAAGAAAATTTAGTACTTTGTTTTCACCAGCATAATGTGGATATACACAGTGCCTGAAAGGGATTGTCCATTTCTGGTGAGGAGAGAGTAATACTTCTACCCCTGCTTTCCCTGCCACAGAAGAGCACCAATTTATGTCAATTGTGCTGATAGCTTTTGTGTTACAGATACCTGTCTACTCTGTGCCAGAGAGACATCAACTCGTTTTAATTAAATTTTCTCTAGGGGGAGTTTAGTGGAGCAGAATGTAATTACCCAGCTAGGAATTTTGTAAGAACATTGAAATTAACATCCTCTGCTCTGGTTAAAAGTGCCACCAGATGTTTAATGAAACAAAATGGTCAGGGACCTCTGTTTTACTTTTCATCTAAAACACAGTACTTCATACTGAGTCACAAGTACTGATTTAGTGAGGAAAGTGTTAACTAATGAACTACCAACACCACTTCATTTAGCTTTTTGTCCCAGTACAGCATCTTCTTGACTCATTTGTGAGAGGTAAATGTTTCAAACTTCACATTTAAAGGTAGCTGAACATGAACACAATCATGACAACTATAAGATTTTAGGGTTTTCTTGTGAGAAAACTATGCTTATTTTTTAATCGTTTTTACTCCTCCAAGGAAATTCTTTCACACAATGGGATCGTTGTCTCTACAGTTAGAATTTATGAAAGAAAAGTAAATCTGCTTCCCCACTGAAAGAGAAAAGCAAGGGTATAGAATTCATTTATATATGTATCTGTAGTTAACTTGGACTGCAGCTGCAGTTGCAAACCAATTTACCTAAGAATATAATTTTCTTTATGCATCTACAGTTGGAAAGTAATATATAAACTAGGCAAGGTACATGCAGAGTAATTGTGTCTCTCAGTGCCAATGCAAGGTGTCCCTAGAAATCAGGGGAATCAAGTTCAGCAAGGAGTTCAGTCTCAAGCAGACCAGAAGTTGCTGCAAAATACTTGGGAAATGTCCAGCTGCTCGTGTCTGTCTTTGTGTTTTTCACTTTGAGACTATGAATTTAACATAAGCTTCAAAGGGCACACTGAAATTTAGCGGGCCAAACATATTAGCAGAGCTGAGATTGCTGAGGTGAACTGGTAACAGCATTTTTATTTTGTAGGACTTCCTTGCCACAGCAAATTTGTGGCACCACCCTTCCAAAGTCAGATCAGACAAGACAGTGTCGTGGCTTTGGCAGGTTGGAGCCACATAACTACAGAAAAATTAATCTTCTTGTCAGATTGGAACTCAACTAGAAGTAACACATTTAGCCTATGAATTTTGGGAAAGGGAAGAACTAGAAGGTAACCATGTGTTCTAGGCTGTGAAGTTTGGACCGTTAGGTTGCATATGGTCCTGAACTGGCTTTTCTCAATCGCCAAACCAATGCAATTATTGGGGTTTTGGGCTCCTGTCACTTTCCCAAATAAAGTGTTTTACCTCTAAGACTAAAAATTAAACAAGGAAGAAACAGCAATGAAGTTTTTCAGAGTGGGAAAAAGGAAGGAGTTGAGCATCCTTTTCTGTTAGTCTGTTTTTCTAGACCTGGAAAAGAACTGAATTTAAGTTAAGGTCAAGTCAACTGTTTTACTTACCCTGTCAGCGCTGCAGGTATAGCAGTAAGAAGAGCAAATTTTTGGCTCCAGAAGTCATTCCAGTTCTTTGAGACGATTAAGAAGAATTGTTCAGAAAGTCAGGCAATTGCCTGAGGACTGAGGTTCCCGATTATTGAGGAAGCCCAGATATAAGACAAGAAGATCCCCATCATTCTTGTCCTCCTTCCTATACAATATGCACATCCATAGAAGTGTGTGGCAGGATCTAGGCTCCTGTTAATTTCACGCTAACTTAAACTCATAAAGCCATAAGGGACAGATGTATTTTTTCTATGACTTCTGATTTTTCACAAGGGATCCAAAGACCCTTTACCCTTAGCATATTCTTTAAGTGCTTGAGTTAGATGCATTACTGGAGTTAGAATTTTTCAATGTAATTGAGGCACAGATTGTAATCAATTACTATTAATTCCTATATCAACATTAGGAAGGGCAAAAGGAATATACACTTTTCTAATAATTCTTCTAAACTTAATTAGTTCTACCTGTACAGGCAAATATTGAAGCTTTAATGAAATTTCTGACAGATTCCTCCAAGCTGCTAGGCAATTTAGAAGAAGTGAGAGAGGGAAGAGAGAAAGAGACATGGAAAATAAGAGATACCATTTCTGAGCAATAGACTTACAAAACATGTCTGGCAAAGAGATTATCAATAAACAGAGGGTATTTTAATACTGACAAAACATTCAAAAGATGCAGTTTATATTCCTGATAAGCAGCAGTACTCCATTTCTTTCTTCCCTCTCCGTCTAACTTCTCCGTATATCGTCAATAGCTGATCGCTTCAGTTCTTTATATTCAAATTAATGTTTCCCACCAAAATATTCATTCAAATAGGAATGGTAGTGATTTTCAGATTCTCACAGGCAGAGTGGAAACAAAGATAAATGACTTTCTCACATTACTTCAGTGTTATTGTTATCATATATTGTGTGATGTTCCCTCATTATCTGTCGGTACACAAATCCAAGCAATGCATAATTTCTGAACCAAAAGTAAAATAGCAAAACATTTCTCAAGATGTTTTCAGCATTTTTAGATTTAGATGAAGAGAAAAATGTGCCTAACCCTGGCTGACAATAGACATTAAAATTCTGAACATGTACGTGGGCTTGAGGTACCTGAGCAGAAAAGCAGCCGGATTCTCTGTTGAGATCTAGTCCTTTTGTTCCACTCAGGCCATGTAAAAGGGAGACATTCTGAATTTAAACAGCCATAGAGGGATACCATTGCTGATAGAGGGATAGGATGGTGGTCTCTGCACTAATAAATACCACCCTCCACACTGAAAAATGCTGTTTTTTGAGAGGAAGGAGAAGGTAGCAAAGCAGACTTCCCTGAACCTGTTTCCTGCTCTCACAGCCTAGACCGCCTTGGCATATACACTTAGGTTTTGTAAACCAGCTCTCAAAGTGAGAGAACTCATCCGCTGCAGAAAGAAATCTATTTCAATACAATTCCTAAGCTGAAGTTTTCTCTTCCTTTCAGCAGAGAAAATGTAAATTCATTCATGTGAGAAGGTGTGGGTGAAAAGGAACTAGAATAATGTAAGGTTAGGGGATTTCTGAAGTAGATTATACTGTTAATTGCTTATATTTTAAGTAAATGAAATGAGATATAGGGAACCTGAGAAATATATAACAGAGGCAATACTTGCATCTCAGTTTATGTGGTTGCTGAAGCACAGGCAGGTGCTTCATCTTTCAGATTTTTCAGAAAGATATATATAGTTAGATCTTTAGTATCTGATAGAGATACAGTTCATTTAATTTAGATTTATACCTACATTTTAGGCCTCTAGTGAGTCACTATTTCTAAAACCTGCATTCTTTAGAAAGTCAGAGAAGAAAATAAATGCGATTGAGGTCCCCAGCAGAGGAGCTTGTTAGCCTAAATTTGAATTTAAGCAAAAAGTTTAGACGGCAAACCTACCAATATTCCGTCTACAGGCTTCCATCTTTTGTCACTGTTGTACATGTCTGGTTTTGTGGGTTTGTGTCTTTGTGTATGTACACTTATTTACAATTCCCAACCTAAACAGAAATTTTTTATTTGAGACTGTGTTTCAGTTTTCATGCTGTTTCACACAATTTCAGATTTCTTTTCCCCAACACTTCAGTCATAGAGTGGCATGAGTGGCAGAATCCAGCTCTTGGATGAACTTGGCTGAAGCTGAGTACCTGCAAAAAAGGAAAGCTCTACTTGCACCCACATATGTACCCAAATCAATCCAGAAATAGAGATCAATATATGTGCATCTCTAGGACCTTTATAAAAATCTGCATCCAAAAGGCACAATTCTCTCCATTTAAGTCCCAGACAAGGCAGATGAGAATGTAGAGAGAGGTATTTACCAAGCTTTTACTTCATAAATGAGTTAGACACTATACTGAAAGAAATTAGCTTATAGGTTTCCAGAAGATGCAGTCTCTGGAGCTAGTTTAGATTGCAAACATGTCAACCTCAGTTCTCCCATAGCCACACCAAGGAGACAAACACTGACATAACAAGGCACTTCCCTAGTAAATGATGCTGAAGTGACACGTGTGTAGGGGTTCACATGTCACAGAAGAATGTTTCTTGATCTTACGTCGATCAGTAGCTCCTGAACTCACTCCTAAATGATTTCTTGTATTTATCATCTACCTCCATCCTGGTGTGCAATATGCGTTAGGTTGACTTAGGATGACATGCTTACAATGAAACACTTTCTATTTGGCTTCAAAAAGAGCTGCAAAAATGTTAAATGCTAAACATGCCATTTTTCTGAATTCTTTGGGGTACTTTTAGCAGTGTTGTTCTGCTTTCTTCCTACCAAACTATGTAAATACCAGAAATAATTATCTTTATTTTCATGGGGTTCCTACCTGTCTTTGGAGAAATTAAGTACGTACCATAGTAGGTCTCTGCTTCTGAAGAAACTGCCAGTGTAGTTGTTGTAAAGCAAAGATCAAACCAATTAGACTAGAAGATCGGTTCAGATGAATAACCTTAACTTAAGCTCATCCCTCAAATCTGGTGCACTGGTGAGGTCTAAGTTAGGAACCTAATTACCTGAATTCCTTTAGTAGAAGTTAACAGATAAGTACTTCTGGAAAGCCATTTCACACACCTAAGATGTGAATTGCCTTTATAAGTGCCCCCTGTAAAGAGAGCCTAAGGGACTAGCTTTTTCAGGTAACTAATAATGTGTGGTCGATAATGTAGTCTTGGCTGTAATCCTCAGATATCCAGCTGTGACCTTTTTTTTTTCTGTTTTTTTTTTTTTTTTGCTTTTATTTCATTTTGCTGCTTTAGCAGTTTCTAATCTATAAAAGAATTTTAACTTTCGTCTGTAATTACTTAGGCATCTAAATAGTATAGCTCGAGAGGGACTTCAGACCTCCCAAAAAAGCATATAAAGTACTTATGACTGCAATTCTATCTTAAACTGTAAGATTGCCATTTATCTGTTTTGCTTTCTGTGACTTTTTTTTTTCTCTGAAAAGCTCCAAAAATCATGGTAGACCAGGTCTAAAATTTTAGAGGAAAAAAAAATAACCAAAAAAACAGAAGATGTTTTCTGTCCTTACTGCTGCATGGTTTATAATTTTCCTTTTAAATCTTAATTTCAGCAAATGTTCCAGGTACTGTGTCCTGGTTTGATGTGGGGTAAAGCATCTGTCATTCATCTCAGTGGCCAGTCTGGCCCAAATCATGACATCCTGAAATAATTTTGAATGACCTTTACTATACCTGGATATCCCTTTTCAAAACTATTGAACCTCCCAAGCTAAAAGTGATTTACAAAAAGGCCTTCCAGAGCACTTTAAGTGCTCTCTATTGGCCACATTGCAGGGAAAAATATCAAGAATAGCCTCAAGTATTTTTCAGTATCTATGCCCAGACTGCATAAGCACAGAACATTTGAAACCGAAACTTAAAAATCATTCATTTGAATTTGAAAAAGTTAAAATTTAAAAGAATCAAGATTTTTGGATTTGTCATGCTTCAGGATATAAGGAAATCCATAACTAGTTGTGATTAGAACAAAAACTTTTTGTGAGTAGGTTATTGCATAATTTGAATTTTCTGAGGTGTCTGACCTAAAATTCTGAGTTCTATCACGATGCTGGCAGGATGCAAGTCTCATGGGATATTGGGCCAATTTTATGTGACTTCTGTTAAGTTCTGAAATTTCCCTTTCTAGCTTGAGACATAATGAAAGGAAAACTAAGATACATGTCCCCTAAGCTGTGTGTCCCTGAACAGGATATCCACTGTATCAGCCAGCAAAAGAGTACCCAAATTCAAATACATCTTCCAGAGTCTCTGTTTTACAAGTAACACTTAAAGTGGTAACAGTTAATTCTTACATCTGACAGTCTTCATGGACTTTCATTTTCCCCACAATCTTATACTTCAGACTAATTCAATTTATCTTGTCCATTTTACTCAAACAACTGAAACAGATCTATGGTAAATTAATGTGCTATAGATAATTTGGAATGCAGTGCAAGAATTCAATGCACACCAGCACTACTGTATTACCTAAGGATATAAGATTTTAATTTAAAAAGTTAAAGGTCCATAAATCACATTCTATCTACACTTGTCAACGTTTCTGACAACCTATTTTAACATCTAGAATTATTTCCTTCTTTATCACATAAGAGAGATTTTAGTTTAACTCCACTTTACCCTAAAAAGTAAAGAGGGAGCCTAAAGCAATCAGAAAAAGGAGGAGTATGTTGAAGAAAAGGAAAAGAAGCACTGGGTACTTACTGAAGACATTCCCAAAATATGGTGGGGTACTCTTTGGTGAGACAGAAGTGACTGATAAACAGTCAAGTGAATGAGGAACGAGAAAATAACCTCTTTGACGTACTTTTTAATCCTTAGTTTATGCAGATGAAGCTAAAACAGAGGGGAGATAGGATTGAGAATGCATGTTGGGCCGCATGGCAGAAGATAGCTAGTGACATCTACTGCACTCTGACAACCTAAGTTTAGGAAAACCTGCTATATTTTTCAAAGTTTGGGGGCAAAGTGGTCACTTCATTCCAACTTGGGTATGTAAACAGGGATTACAAGCGATTCTAGCAGAATGAAAATGTATGAACAGACAAATTAACATCTATTCTGACTCAAATCTGGAAGGTAGTCAAGGTTTATTATGTTGTTCTCCTTCCTATCTCAAGGGCATACTTTAAAGCCTACAGCAAGCTTTGTGTTGCCATGGCTATCTTTCTAGCAGCCTTAGCAAGTAGCTAGTTGAAAGCCATGTTGTAGATGTCTCCAATACGTGACAGTCAAACAGTCTTGATACAAACATAATCAAAGTAGTTGCCACAAAGGGCAACAAAAAGGGAGATGAGGTGTGGGAATTTCAGATAGGGAAACAGTAATTTATAAGAAAAATGCTTTTTCTTAACTGTTCAGGGCTAGAATCTCAGGAAGTGAAAAGATGAAATAAAAGCCTTTCCAGTTATGCTCCGTGACACTAAGAGGAAGTCCAGCCTTCAGTATCTTTTACACTTTCATTCGTGTGTCACTAAAACATGTTTGTACATAGTACCAGAATTGTAGGAAGCTTTCATGACACCCAAGAGAAGATTTCACAATAGTGTTACTATTCTGTCCATTTCCCATCCATTCTCTCTCAGCACATCCTCTCTTAACATCTTATGCACCTTCCTGCAGCCCAACACCATGAATTCTCCCATGAGCACATGCCAAATGTGGTTGTCGGGGAATTTCTCTTAGTTCCAGCCCCAGCTGGGGGGAATGTGTTTATCCCAAGCAAGAGGTAAAAATATCTTTCAGTTTTTGAACCAATTTTTTCCCTTTTTGTATTAAACACTCCAACTGTGAACCATCAAAAGCCCTCTGTCTCACAAATCCAACCCTTCCTGTGCAGACTACCTGGGTTTATTTCTTGGCTTTGTCCCCAGCTTTGGGAAGAATAAGCAGAACAGCTGTACACTTCTGCCACTTCATACTTCTGCATGCCCCCATTCAGTACGCTGTCTCAGAGGAGTTTGTGCAAACATACCCCTCTCATACTACTCTTTCTGGGATTTTGAATACGAAGAAGTGGGAGGAAGGACAAAAACATCAGAAAGGTAGAGGTACTTCTGTACAGAATATCTCCAGGCATGAATGTTTCCAAATGCAATAAAATACTGGAAGCTAAGTAGCCAACTCACCAAAGATGCAAATTCAATGCAGTTAATATACCAAGATTTTAACAATACATATATCAAAATGAATGCCAAAGGAAATAACAATAACCAAATTAGTCATGTTTTTAACTTACCATTTATATGAACCACTGTTCATTACAGTTTGAAAAGCAAAGTATAATTACACCAAATGCATGATGGTAAGTACTTTTTTCACAAAGCATACCCTTTCTCATGGATTATTTTCCAGTGAATTCTTTTTATGATGGGATTTATCCCACCTTATTTCAGCTTTTTAAAACAGGGCAGCTAATTTTAGCCAGCTGAAGAGAAGGGGAGGTACTTTCAGCAGGCAATTTTTTCCACCTATTTAGGATGTTATGAATTGGCATTCTGCCATTACACTGCTAAAATCTCTTTCAAGGTGCTGAATGGATGGAAATTAAGCTAATTTAATCTCTCATATATATAAAAAAATGCATCAAATTCTTCTACATTGCTACTGGCACTTTTTTTTGTTCCTTTTAGGGCAGGGGGTAAAGGGCAAGGAAGTTGACAGTCTCACTGTGGTTGTTGTTCTCCTTCCATGTAACTTTGTTGAGGTAAGGATTTTTCTCATTAAAGGGGACAGAATTTTGTACTTTCTTCCTCAGCACTCAAGTCCGTGTCAATTACTAAATTGTCTTTAAGAAATTCAAAAATTCTACTCACTTTTTCTCCCTCCTGAAGCTCATGTTATAAATGTGTTTCACTTTAAATTAAAAACTGTTTAGTTGCAGTTTCAAGCTGTTGGATTTCATTAGGACTCCAACATCTAAAAGCTCTTCAATATCTTGCATTTTCTCCCTTTGAAAGAATATACACAGTGTGATCAAGCTACCTCTCATCATTCTTGTAAATAATTTAAATAACCTGAGCTTTTTAGCAGGTCTGTAACTATTTTCTCCAGCTCCTGAATGTTTTAAGGGGTTCTTTTTAGAATTTTCTTTATTTTTTTCAGTACCTGTTTAAAACATGAACATCATAGCTGACCACTATTTTCTAGTTTTGCTTAAGTAATGTCTTCTACATAAAGAGTTATGAAATTATATCTGTTCTAGACACAGCCTTGGTTGATATATCTAGGATTCTCTCCATGATGGGTCTATTCCAGTGCTGGTCTCCTTGGTGTGCTCCCACGTCTTCTTGGCTCCTGGTAACCCGATCTTCTCATTTTGCCTGTGTGTGTGAGCTGTTTGTTTTTGATATTTGATCTCTGAGTTGATCACAGGGTTACTTTATTTTTGCTTCTATTTTACTTTCTAGAGGAGGGAATAAAAAGAAGATAATGGATAGAGGGTACTGTACCCAGGTCAGAACATTGTCAGTAGTAATGATATCCACCTGCTCAGATCACTGGAATCCACTTAATTCTCATCCACCTTTGTGGAATAATGTGTCCTGCAATATGTTGCAATAAATATTACAACAATTCATGAATCAGTGACCCATGTCAGGATGAAAGTCATCTCACTCAACAATTGAGTCAAAGTAGACATGTTCCCCATTAGCCATTTAAGTTTCCCATGCAGTACTTGAAGACAAAGAGGACAGCATATCAATTGATGTAATTCAGATCACCTTCTTTATGTGTCTGTTTTAGAAGGGGATGAATAATTGTCCAAGACATCTGTATTCTCTATAAAAAAGGCCTCACTGACCACCTTACTTTGGACACTGACTTTTAAATTGTTAACTCCCGTCCTGCTGACTGATACAGTTGTAGCCTTCAAGTAAGATTTCTGCTTAGCAAATGATCCATGTATTTCCTTCCTGAAATTATTTTAACTCACTCTGAAACAGAGACACAAGTTTTTCAAAGATTTGTCCTGTTAAGCTAATTAATGCAATTACCATTTCCATCCTGACTACTGACATCAAGGCACGGAGCAAATACTCTACAGAACAGTTCATTGAGATGTACTAACAAGCCTCTTTTCATTTATTCAGCATCAGTAAGCACCTCTTCTTTGGGTTGCGCTGTCTGTGGTCAGAGATCATGTAGTTAAAAATAAGTGACTCATTCACAACTTAAAAGAAAACTAAGGTTAAATAAGCATTCTCTGCTCTGAATTGGCCTCTGTGTAAGTTGTAGTCAACCTAAAGAAATGACAATAAATTATGGATGTGTAAAACATTTGTTGATATTCCAAACCTAGTTAACTGTTAATCATTTCAGAAAACCTGTTGGCTCGTTTTGCATTCCAGTATGATTACATGTATTAGAATTTCCCTAAGCATGCTATGTCTTCACAGGCTAATTTATTTTTATGAAAATCCCAGGGACACTGAAGACATTTTGCTGAACTTTGTTAACACAACTTGCTGTCAACCTGGTGCATTAATGAAAACAGTTCCACCTTTCCAATATGCTACCGACATTTAATTTCAAAAGCACAATTAATATATGCAATGTTATTGTGTCTCTCTCTTTTGTAAGCTGGTAAACACTAACTTGGGATTTATTAACTGCTAAAAGCAGTAGACGTTCAATCAATACAGTATACTTCTGGCATGTGAATGTGGCAAGAGCGTAATCAATCTTTTGGGTGAAATGTAAAACTTAAATCCTGACCATCTGAGATGATAAAGATCTTAGAACATGGGTTTGTTGTGTTTTTTCTTTTTTTGTTTTGCTTTGGTTTGTTTTGGGTTTTGTTGTTGCATTTTTTTTGTAAAGAGAGAAGCAGCTAAGGAACTGCATACATTGGTCACATTTTGAATGGCAAAATACCATGGCCACAACAAAATACCATGGCCACATGTCATGGTTTCAGTTGTGATACCATTACCTTTCTTGGTAGCAGCTGGTATAGTGCTACATTTGGATTTGGGATGGGAAATAGTGTTGGTGCACACTGGTGTTTTTGGTGTTTGCTAAGTAGTCAAGGCCTTTTCTGCTCCTCATCCCGCCCAACCAGCAAGGAGGCTGGGAGTGCACAAGAAGCTGGGAGCAGATACAGCTAACCCCAACTGACCAAAGGGATATTCCATAACATGTGAAGTCATGCTCAGTATATAAAACTGGGGAAGAAGGAAGGGGGTGACGTTTGGAGTGAAGGCACTTATCTTCCCAAGTAACCACTACCTATGATGGAGCCCTGCTTCCCTGGACATGGCTGAACACCTGTCTAATGATAGAAAGCAGTGAATGAACACCTTGTTTTGCTTTGCTTGCATGCACGTCTTTTGTTCTGCATATTAAACTGTCGTTATCTCAACACATGAGTTTTTTCTTACTTTTACTCTTCTGATTCTCTCCCCCATCCCAGCTTGGGGGAGTGAATGAGTGGCTGTGCGGTGCTTGGTTTCTGGCTGGGCTTAAACCACAATGATCATTTTTGTCACCCAACATGGCCACAACCCTGAGATTAAGAGTCTTATGTTCTACTGACTGAGCTAGCTGGGTGAGAGATCCCAGGTTCATATCCCGGACAAGCTCTCCAGAAAAGACTGTTGTGGTTGTAGACTTCTTGTGCACTCCCATCCTACTCACTGGCAGGGCAGGATGAGGAGCAGAAAAGGCCTTGACTGCTAAGAAACAACCAAAAACACCAGTGCATTACCAACACTATTTCCCGCCCCAGATCCAACACATAACACTATGCCAGCTGCTAGTAAGAAAGTTAACCCTATTCCAACAGAAAACATGACACCACATTACTTCGGATCTCCCACTTGAATTCAGAGTCTCCTGACATTTGAAGTAGAGTAAAGCCTTTGTTAGCTGCAGCATTTTAGAAGTTTATAGTTGTCTCTACTGCATAGCTACTGGAGAGCATTTGGGTGGCCTGAAGCTCCATCCTCTAGGAGTCAACAGAATGTAAACACTAGTTAGTAGATTATATTGTGTCCAGACAAATTAGGAAACCTGTTTTCTTCCTAAATTCCCACTGTGTTTTCAGCATCAGAATCTTCAGCTTTTTTTCTCTTGAAAATCTAGCATTGTTATTGGGCTTTAAATAAGATGAGAATCCTTTGTAATAAAATAAGCTAAATAAATATGACATTTTGGTATAAATGTAAAACACTGTTTCCTTCTGTGGTTTGGTTACCATAGGTTGGAAATGACATTTCAAAAAAATCCATTAATGGTCCATATTACAAAATGTAAGATGTTAAAGGTTCATTTTCTGGAAGATAGTATTTTATTGCATATGATTATTTTTAAATGGCTTTTATCTGCACATTGAATGAATATCCTGCGAACTGAACACTTTGTCCATAAAAGCATGAGATAAGGCTTTTTCTTTTTCTAAAAAATGCTCAACATACAGGAACAAAACCTAAGTCTTCGAAGTTAATATTTGTCAGTGTCTAAAGTAAAGTTTGGCGTGTTTTTTTAAATTTAATCTTAAAAATTAGAACAAGAGATAATATTTTAAAAAGTCAGTTGTTTAGAGCTGAATATGAAAACTGCTAGTCTTCTAATGAAAAATATGTTGAGATGGGTTTGCTATGTCATGCTACTTAACATTCTGCAGTATCCAGATAATAATGTTGGCCAATAACAGACTCCTACACAAATGTCTCATTGGCTTGAAGTTCGTAGTTTACTATTAAAGCTACGTAAAGCTTTTATTTTTCTAATGCAAAAACAGGCTTTTGACCTAACAATATGCTTAATCATTTGTGTTAAGCATCTACTTTCCTGCAGCATTTAATGATTTCATTGAAAAATTAAAAGCTCTGGTTAGACTATCTGATCAGAATAACTCGCCCACAATGCACCACAGCTAGAGTATATAATACATCCCACTCCGAGCCTTATAGAACCAGTAAGTGGTTCACCCCATGGAAGACTTTAAAAGGACATAGGGATGGTAGTATTTTGGCAGAACCCACGTCCTTCATGAGCATGTTTTACTGATGAACTTCGAGTTCTTTTCCCTTAGAAAAAATAATTATTTTCTATTCTTTTCTCCATATAAAATAAGTCTTGCAGGAAAAGGCACTGCTGGTCTACTGGCACAGGCTGATGAGAACCAGACATCTCTTTTCTTCATCAGCGTAATGCCATCTGCCACAGACAGAGATTAAAACTGGGGAAGAAGGAAGAGAATGACACCAACAGGAAAGATGTTTATTAAGTCCCTGGTGATGTCTATTCAGTCTTCTCTAGATCTGGTTAGGAAAACAGTTAGACTGTTCAAAACCTAGTGGGTTCCTACAAAAAAAAACCTGCATTAATTTTCTTTCCCCTTAATAATATTACAATTGATCCATGTGTACTTTTGAAGACTAAGAAGCTCTGAGGATATTGCAAAAAAGCGCATCTAATAACAACACTTTTGAAATAAGGAACACTAAGTGTTTTGTGTTTCAAGTATTTGAGGGCATTATGGAAATATGACTCAGGGCAGGAAGAATACCAAGAAAACATCAAAAAAAAGTATGTAGAAGTCCTCTCACATGTCTATTAAGAAAATAACAGACTGTCTCTCTGTTTCTGGATTAGCTGCCTGAATCTGAAATACTAAAACAACAAACACAAGATGTGGTTTCTGTTTATATAAGTTAATGAACACTATGGAAAAATGAAAACTACTTTGATCTTTTTGCATTAAAGTAACACAGGATTTTACTGAAATGGATCGTCACTGAGCTAAAGTACTGCAGAAACACATAGTTAGAAACAGCCCCAGTCCCTTAAAATTTACATCGTACACAGAGAAAATAGATTATGAATGAATGAAGAAAAATTAATTGTTTTTTGATTTACACATGTTGTGAATTTGTGCAGGGAAGCAGAAATAGACAGTAAAAGGACTTCCAGTCTTTTCTTACAACTGCTCATTTATAGAAGCCAAGTATAAGTAAAGTTGGTGTTCTCACTGCTACTCTAATATGTGAAGAAAACTGTTTTAGAATTCCTTCTTGAGCTCTGAGAGTAGGGCTTAGGGCCCCTACATCCAAACCGGGGAACTGGGCTGTGAAATCCAAATGGAGGGAAATGCATCTTAACAAGAAGGAGTAATGCAACTAGCAAATCAATACCTCACCCAGACCAGTGTTTCTTTGGGCAGCAACTTGTTTAAGGATACTGCTTTGGTAGGTTCAGTTCTCCATGTACGCTGTATAGGGAGCCCAAACACCTAACACAGGATGCTGGACTCCCTCTGGGAGTCTGGAACATAAATGCTGTGATATAGCCATGGTGGTGCACGGTGATACAGGCATGGTCCCAGGCAATGATGACTTACACGAGGTCACACAGGAGAGTTGCAGTAGATTTAGGCAAAATCATGCCCTGTGCCATCTCTATGGATGAATCCTTAAGTGATCCCACCCATTTAATTGGTGATACCTTTTCAGACACACATGTCCAGTCATTACCGAGGAAGCTGCTAGCTCCTGTGCCACACTAGAAAACAGCACAAACTGAAACAGGAGCAAGGAGAAAAAGCTGAAATGAAGAGCTATTGTAACATCATAGATACTAAGACTGGAAGGTCATATAGCAATATACCTACCAATGCTGGAATGCTCCCAGGAGTAAGATTCCTCGTGCTTTTTAAACACTATACTATTGCATGTCTGAATAGATTTCCCTCTCTGAAAGTTTGGCTTAATACTCAGCTTGAAGCTACCTTTCCTTTTCTTTACACCATTATTTCTAATTTCTATTAAGATTCTTTAAATGAGGCTCTGCTCAAGCTGAGCAGAAGAGATTATGCTCAGGCTGTGGTCTGTGCTTCAGAAAAGAGGCAGGCTGTAGATGAAAACACTGGGGGTAAAATATACTGAATTACGTCAGTGACTTACTGTTTGTCCATTTATCCTATACAGGTTCTTATACCAACTTTGTAGATTTTGCTATTTTAGTTTTGTCTCTAGGGCACATCTCTTACTCATTCTTCTTCCTATTCTTTAAATACTATCAAAATGGTCTTTTTCTTTTCAGCCTGAAGACACTCAAACCAATGAGAAAACAAAGTAGGCTTTTCTTTTTCTTCTTTCTTTTTTTTTCCCCTGACAGAATATATTCTTCTCTTTAACTATATTGGCCAACATATTTGCTGCTCTATGACACTCAAGATGAAATATAAAATCTCAACACATTCAACTCGATGGGAGTTTTGATATTGATTTTTCTGTAGCCAGGATATCAACTGTTAGCCATATCTTTCAGTTTTCTACCCAACACTGAGAGTATTTGAGATGAATTATTGTTCTTCTATACGTAATACAACATTATTTAGTGACATTTAAGAACAAAATCTGCAGACTAAACCCAGGTGTGTATTTACACCAAGTCAGTAATTTGTAAGGCCACAGGAAAAATCTTGCCCCCTAGCCAAGGTGATATTATTCAGCATAGCTCATCTGGGGCTAATATATCTCTAAAATAACTTATTCATATAGCTTGACTCTTTCTCGTACTCCTTTGTCACCTTTCTTTCCTAAATCATTAATATCATTAATATTTCTTATTTATTGCTGAGAAGTAAAAAAACACAAGTAATACATAATTTCCATCTCACCTTTAGATGTCTAAATGCCTTTAAAACTGTAGCCCTAACTGATTTATGTGCATTCAGAACTGAGAATGGGCATCCTAAAAGGTTGCTTAATATTCATAGCTATGTACTTGTCAACTGTTTTTAATGAAAAATCAGAGAAACATGCTATGAAATGCTCTAGTACTTATTGTGGGCAGGTTTTTCTAAATGTATGTGTTTACATTTGAGCTTCTTGTCTGGGTTCTCATTAGCATCACTAAAAAAAGACTGGTATTTTGGAGTATGATTAACCCTTCCTAAAGCTGGCACTTAGGAAGATTAAGTGGATCATGTCTTAAAATGCCTATCTCTCTATTAATTTTAAGAGAAACTTGGAACAAGTTCTGAAGTTAAAGACATCTATTCTGTAGATATCAATATTGTAAGATATGATTCACAAACAACATCAATATGGGTGCATGTGTGAACACTTCTGCATGTGTGGGTTGGTGTGTGACATCCTATAGTTTCAATGGAATGTTAGTGATGAGATAATGGGATATGGATTCCATTTTCAGTTCGACTCTCTGACATATATAATATAGCCTTAAATAATTCCTTACTCCACATTTTCCCTAGGGAAAATGGGACAACACTTACCTTTCTGAATCAGATGTTCTAAGGAAGCTGGTTCATAATATGTGTGAAATACTTCTGAGATTTTGCACGGAAGGTTTGGAAAATGTTACAGTATTAACTTGTACTTTCCCTTTTCTGACTTGTGATTCAAGTTTCTCTGCCAAACTCAGCTTAAAAACAATTTTAAAAAAGAACCAAAGTTTCACTGAAGTGAATTAATCCAGGACTTTAAGTGGTAACAATATCTACAGAATGTGCTGTTTTGGATAAGGCTAAGTGTAAAGAGAGATGCATTAATGAAAGGAAAACAACTTTTCATGTTCGCTGAACAACAAAATATGCAGTAGGCTCTCCTTTGTGTTTGATTATAAACTTTTTGAGAAGATAAAGCCTTCTGGCAATACATCAAACCATCCTGCTTAGTTTCAGTCTAACAACTCCAAACCGAGTACTTCTTTACAACTTCCCTCCACAGTGCTCTTTAGAATGTCCTTAGGTTTTCCTCCAGGCAATGGCAGCTATAGTATGTGCTGAAGGATTTGTCACTACAGATATTAATACACCATCAAATAGAGAAATTCTTTTTAACTCTGTGTCAAATGCAAAATTATCATCACTAATACAAGAACTTAACAGTGTTCTATTTTTTTTTTAATCTAATGCATTTTCATTAATGTAGCTCTCTCATCAAACTTGAGGGAGACTGTAACAGACAAACTATGATGACCTTGGACTGATTCAGCACTGAGCTTTTTAATTTGAATACATAATATTGTCTGGGAATACATATTCAAAAAAGGACAATATGGACTATACGAATAACTTTTCTTTTGTTTTTTTTACACAATTAGGTTTCCAGTCCTAACTCATATACTAATTCCAAAATTAATTCTAGTCATCTAAATAATGTTTTAGCTGTATATATTTAGAGAATGATTCAAACACAAATTACTAACCAGAATTTAAATTGCAGAAGGTATCAGTATACTACTCCAAAACTACTGTTTTCCATGTTAAGGTCTTTCTGTAAGTCTACATAGATGAAACTTTACTGAAATTAGCATAGTTAATTAGCTTTGACACGAAGATCTCAAAATATCTTTAAAATAGATTTTAATCACTGTCCCACTTCCCTGCACAAAAGGAAAATGGGTTTGTATTCATTTCTGTATAAGTATTCTAAAAGGTTTAAGGGATTCGGTCTTTTCTGTATTGTGGACAATGCAGAAGCTGACTGCCAGACATGTGTTAACCAAAAGATGATACACCCTCTGCCATATGTATAGAGAATTTTATCTTGTTTTTCACATTACTGTGATCATTTTTATTATTGTTATTATTCCCAGCATGTGAGTTTAATCTTGCCTCTGATATGCAGCAATGCATCTCTTTATTTTTTTTTCCTTCTTCTAGGAAATTATTTGTGCTCCCTCCTAACGCTGCCTTCACAAACGATCTGTAACAGCTTAGAAAACAGATATTCAGCTTTAAGCCTACAGACTAAGGACAGGATCAGGCTTTAGGCTCCTTTCCTCCACATTAGTAGCTAAGAAGGTTCCTGTCCTTACAAAATGTACAGCCTATCCACTTCAGATGTTTATAAACCTCCAATTTTCTGTCCCTGCGCTAAGCCCGTGGTTTGCAGTGGAAGGATGGTTAAGTGCTGTATAATGTCTGCCAGAACAGGCTGGAAACTCTCAGATCATATCTCCTGCAAAGACTCTGCCCCTCGTCTCCAAGGTGATTTTGGGCAAGCTATTTTGTCTCATTCTCCATAAGACGGAGATAATGACAATGATCTTCCTGTATAAAGAACTTTGATATCTAAGGCCACAAACCCTGGCAAAAGAAGTGATTAGTATTAATGGAATTAATCAAAATTGAGCTTAGAGCCTTACCAGACTGTTTGGCCTGAATTACCACCACTCCATCCCTAACCTTCCCCTAAGCACAGGTGCAAAATCACCCTTCATAGTTTGGCTATTTTGTGATGCACGCAAATTGAAGGATGTGCTGACTGACCAACTTTGTTTTTCATGGAAGCCTGCTATAATTAAGCCTGACAAAGAAGATATTAGCAACCTGCCTTTCCAGAAACTTAGAAATTCCTCTAACATCCTACTTCTGGTTTGAAGTGTACCTTATTAGTGAATTAGTCTGGAAGGTAAGAGTAAAATCCTCTTGACCATTTTGAAGTTCTGGAGAAGTGAATGTAATATATACTTTTTCCTTTTTTAAAATAAATTTTAAAATTACCAAAAAGCTTTACACACAGTTTTTTGAGAAAAAAAAATGTTGTTAGAATTTTGAAACTTCTCTTACCTAAAAACTGCATAGATTTGAGGTTTGGACTAGAGACTTATAAAGTAAAAATGCAATCACTGTCACATAAAAACTTGAGACTACTTCCAAATTTTTTACTGGATGTGATGAACCTTCCTGTAGTCAGTCAGTATGAAAAGAATTTATATTAGATCCCAGTTAATATCTTGGACTGAAATCTTACTGTGCTACCAGCTTTAGGTAAGAATAAGCAATACATTTCAGAAATTGAGTTGGGCAGAGAAAAAGAATATTTTCCCTAAAAGAGCTTCCAAGTGATTTTCCTATAACATTTTTGAAGAAGTTCTGTTGTGATCTTTCTGAACAAGTTCTTGTTTCATTTTTCTTGTTTTTCTCCAAGGTTTTTTAAAATAAAAAAAGGTTATTGTAAATTCCTCTTAAGACAAAACCCATTTTCCGAACTAAGTTTTATGACTTTTAATTATCTCATTTTTAAAAATAAAATTAGAAAAAAAGAAAAGTTTTATTCTCAAATACTGATCCATGTATAAATACAACTGTTTTGTTGAAAAAGTCTACTTTTATTCACAAGCCTAAACCACTTTCAGTTTCATTAACCTGCACCTATTCTTTCCTTAATGTAAGTGCAATCTATCTGGTTGTGATAAGAAGACAAAGACTTCAAAATTTGCACTGTATTATTGTTGGAATATTGTTTATTCTGTGTGTAATTACATACATATTTTTTGTTTCATCTGTGCAGCAACTTTAGGAAATAAGAAGCCAAATTTTTCCGTGGTGTAATATCACTAATGTAGCTATGTTTATATGAGTGATACATTCGGTTTATTGGCTTTACATCTGAATAATCTTTTTAACAAACAGTGCAAATCCTGTTCACACACCTTACATACTGTTTAACCACCTGAAAGGAAAATAAAATCTTCTTCTCACTGTAAGTTACTGTCTTATTTTTTTCTTTGCTTTTATTTAAGTAACAGCACTAGCACAACAATAAACAAATGTATAGTTTGCAAAGGGCGTACACATTCCAGTTTCACTTGAACACACAAAATAACACTCTTCTGTTTCATTCATGAAAAGCATAATCCTGACCCCAATCCCACAAACCCATGAAAGCAAAGATGGAGTTAAGAGGTACACATCACCTAAGCCAGCAAAAACTCTTCTCTTTTGAGGAAAAAAAAAACAATTAAACCAATAACAGAACAATAGTATTATTTGTTCATTTTAAATACTGGACGATTTTATTGCGGTTCTAATAGATTTTCTGTACTTACACTTGTTTTTCAACTTCAGCAAATACATCTTCTCCTGTTTCCATTAAGTAATGAATAACCTTACAGTCACTGCACAGTAAGAACCAACCTTACAGAAAGTGAAATAGGCCTTGTAGCAAGTACACGATATTTCCAGGACCTTTTCAGAATAAAATGCAGCATGGTTTGATGAACAGAGATTGGGCCTAGACTGGGCTTGAAGAACAGTGTTTCACTCTTGTTTTGGCCACTGACCTTCCATGTAAGAAGGTCGAGCTTTCTTACTTCTGTTTTCCCTTTTCAGACATTCTTTGTCTTCTGTGTGTGGTCAGGTCTTAATGTCAAGGGCACTGACTGACTATGTTTGCGCAGTATTTAGCACAATAAGGATTTGATCTCAAATAGTTTGCAAAGACATGTATATTTACCCTTATAATCAAATGATTTGGTCAGGTTTGGTCTGGACACATTGTACAGTTACTCTTTCATGGTGAACAGAAATACAGAATAGGATTTCTTCAGATTCGTTATTCTGAGGATAGTCTGTGCTCATGTACTCAGCACTAGCAATGATGAATATTTTATACTTGCAAGCACTTTAATCTAAGCGCATGCCTTCACTTGCTAAAATACCACATTTATGGTTCACATAAGAACTTAGCTCATACCAAAATGTGGATATTTGGGCATGCTGCACAAGGAGCCTAATGCCTAGGGAATTTACTTAACTTCTGATGTGAGATAGCCTGCATTTTTAAATCTTATGAACTATTTCTTTCTTCACAATTTCTAAAGAGAGAGACAAGCCAAAAGAGATCTCCATTGGTGCAAGGAGCATCATGTTGGATGGCATCCTGAAGAATAGGTGATTATTGTGATGGGCAGCTGTTTTAAATCCTACACCGTGAGCACAGAGTTAGTAGAAATGTCAATATGAGCTCCATAAAGCAGAATGCCACCCGTGTTCTCATTGAGGAATAGGAAAAGGGAAATGAATTTTTGAAAATAGTCATAAATAATAAAAAATGGTTGGCCTATAGCATTTTTCTTAAATTAACAAGAAGAACTTGAACCCTGTATAAAGTGCCTTGAAGTAATCCTGTCAAGTCTTGAGGGATGGGGGTTTTGATCGGGATAGATCAAGTGTGTGAACAATTTTCAGATGCGTAATTTATTTCCTGTTTTGAAAGAAATTGCTTAGCCTTGAAAGGTTTGTCAGGAGCATTATCATGTTTTTAAGAGTGTTCAGGGAGTTTATCAGGAAGAAAGCAATACATTCCTAGCAGATCCCTTCCAAACTAAAATACAATTTCATAAAATATTCAGCATCTTTGTGGGCTCATAGTTATACTTATAGGAATCCATTCTCTTAGGATAAGGAACTGAATCTGTTGCATATATAATGAAGCTGTAGATAATCATGGTCATAACAGGGCAGAATCCATCCTTCCTTTCATGAAGCTCTTCTGGGGAACAAAAATGCAAGGAGCTCTGCAGCATGTCAGAGTTATTATTTGAATTTATGAGCCAGTCACCAAACCGCAGTGCAGCTCCTGTATAGGCTAGAATAACACTCATGGCGCCTCTAAGCAGGACCTTTGAGCCACAGAGGCCTTGGTTTTGCCTATAAATACTACCACAACTCTTACTCCTCATCCCTTTACAGAGAACTCTCTGGGAACCCTCTGTACTAGTCCCAGGTGTCCACCCTTGCTGGCTCAGAAAGCCTTAAATTGTCTGCCCACAATCTGCCCAAAGAAAGAAGTGAGTCTTGAAAAGAAGAAGTTAGATCACTGGGGGAAAACAAACAAACAAACAAACAAACAAACAAAAACCCCAAGGAAATCTGTGAGGGGAAAAACGGGAGCTAATGTATTTTTGTCTGGTGCTTGGTAAATGTGAGCAACTGCTCATCAGATTGGAGGCAAGGGAGTCCAGCCAGCTCCATGCTAGACTATGACCAGATGCACAGCTTTGGGTGAATCACTTCCATTCTGTTTCCTTTCCTAGTCTTTCATTTGCTGATTCTTGGTCAGATCCAGCCTTCATAACTGAAATGCTCAACCTCTGCTGTTAAAAAAAGATAAATGAATGAAGCTTTCCTCCCCAGTAATGTGCTACCAACGATGTCTGTGTCACCTTAGCTGCTGTGCTGTTTCAAGGTCCAGGTCTCAGGCTTTATCATCTGCCTAGGGACAGCAGTCTGGTGTCAACTACCACCCACCTCTGCTAGGGTTTTCCCCTTGAGGAAGCCGGTGGGTTTGCATCAAACCAGAGACAGACAAATAAGAGGGATACTGATCATGCTGATGCTCAGAAGGGTTAGACTTTGGTTTGAGGACAAGTCCAAATTAATATGAGAAGATAAACACTCATCCTGGTGTACCTGAGTAGTCAGTGAAGGAGCTGGAGGCCCTCAAAGACTTCCAAGTTGAACAGGGAACTTCTCCCTTATAATAATCATAGAACAGGTTGAAAGGAACCTTGAAAGATCGTCTGGTCCAACATTTCATGGGAAAGGGCCTCTAGATTATCTAATGCCATGTCCTATTGCATCTTGAAAACCTCCAGCAATGGAGACTCTACCTCCCTGGGGAAATAGCTCCAGTCTTTGCGTTACTTTCTTCTTTCCAGTGACTGTGTGAGCCAGTCAGGTATTTTCTTTACTACCTCACTATATGCTGAAAATGCATATCTCTCTGGGGTGTCCAAGGCTGGATCCCACTATTTTCAAGTCTTCAGAGTAAATATTGTTTCTCAGTATGAATCTGCACTAATAAAATAGAGCTCTGGTTTCATCTAGGTCCCATAGCTATTGCTGTAATACAAATAATCACAAATACAAGATTGAGATTCTCAGAAGGGCTTGTGAAAATAGGTTTAAGGCAGTAAAAGCTATGTAAAGAATGTCAAATAAGGCAGACTGAAAATCTGTGAGGAAAATGTTGAAGTGAGAGGTAAGTAGAGGTGGTAGAATGATATAGGCAGAAAAAGACTCAAATAGTTAACTTTACAAGACGGTGATGTTTGAAGATATGAAACTTTACACACACGCATTTCTCCCTGGCAAACCCTTTCCAATGAAGAATATAAAACAAAAAGACCTGATATTTCTTTGTTGATAATTCAACATTAAAGTTACCACTTTAGAAAAATTCATAAATAGGAGGGTTAGAATACACATGTAAAGGTATAGTCACATGGAAACGGAGATTTGTTTTGGAAGGAAATAGCAGAGTGGCATATGGAGTAACGTACAGTGAAATATTTAGCTACAGCATGCTATTTTTGAAAACAGTGTGCTAAATTATAAAGTAAAAATGAAAACAAATTGACAGAATAATTTATTTATAGTGTAAGAAACTTATTTTCAGTCCACCCATGAGCATGTGAAGGCGGGTGCATATAGCTAAGTAGTAATGAGAAATGCTAATAATTCAAAGTAAGATAGACATGAAAGAGAGACATGAGAAGAAACCTAGAAATCCTTTAGGAAAATCTATAGTTATTATTCATCCACACACTGGAAATTTTACAAGCTGTTTTATACAGTTCTCTGTATCATGTAAACATAACCATCTGCCAATGATAAACTGCTTTTCCTAAAAATCTACATATTAGCCTCAGATGTAAGAGCATACAACATATTCATAAAGCAAAATCTCTGCTGTGAGAGCAAAAACTTTACCTGTGTGAGTGTAGGTGCATACACAGATCTAGACATGCATTATTACCATATATTTTTTTTAATGTTTACTATTATACAGGCATTACTTGCACACAATTGTGTTAGGTGTCTTCTGAACCTTTAGAAAGTTCATTCCCAGGGAGGGCACAAGGGGATCAAGAGAGATATGTAGGAAGTAAAATTGCACAAAGGAGACAGACGTCATTAATCCATCGATCTGACTGCCTGGGTATGTCTTTCTATGCATTGCTAACTCCCTGGCAGGCTCTAGCCAGGTAGCATAGGAAGTGCTAATGTGATCTGACTCGAGATCAATACTAACATGGTCTTAGATGCACTGTTTGTGCTTGCCAGAGTACTAGTTTGGAGACAGTACTGGATTATGTTTTACACCTTTTTAGCATCTAACAAGCATTCTGGGCCTCTAACAGAAACCAAACACAATTAAGTATCAGAAGCGAGAGAAAGGCTGGAGGACTTGGTGATGTTGTGATAACAGAATGAACTGTTGACCTCTGGGTTAATAGTCTAAGACTTGCTTAAATTAGTCATGACAGAGGGCTAAATTCTGCACTGACTTTTACCCTTTAGAGCCTCACGGAAACAAGCAGGCTTGCAGGAATTCAGGCAGATCTAAAATTTTGTCTTCAAACTGAAAAGCAATTAGAAATGAATTGGGATTCTAAACACTGTTCCTGTGATCAGTTTAGACACACAGGCACACAGCAAGTGGCACCAGTCGTGTTTGCTAGCAACCTCCGCAGGGATGCTGCGACTGCAGACTTCATCTTCGCCATCTACAAAGAGACCTACCCAGCTGGTGCCACAACCTGTCAGAAGGCAGTGTGCGGTGGTACTGCTGCCATCCACCCTCTGTGTGAGCTGTGGGTAAAGGTCTTCTGTCTCCAAAAGCGAACCCAGCTCCCTCCAAAAGTGACAAATCTATCTGACAAAACAGAAGGGTCTAAAACAACTTAGAATCATTTAGTGGCTCTAATATCTGTTCACCGCAGAGATTCAGAGTTACAGCTCCCATTCTAGCTACAGGATGCCATACAGACATTATGGTATATAATAATTTCAGATAGCATATTTATACAGAGCCGTTTAAGCTCCCTAAAGCACTTCATATGTGAGGCATAGACAAGCATTATTTCATTCACCAGCAAAATGAAACCACCCATTCACCTGAAATAGTCTTCTGTACTTCAACTATGTTAATCTCTGAGCAAAAGTTTAAAAAAAATAGCAGGAAAACCTATGGAAGAAAGGGTGTGAAAAGTGTAGTCCACAAAATATACAGAAACAGGTGGTAGAGAAGCCAAAGAGGAGAGGCGTGCTGCTGGATCTTGTACTAATAAACAAAGAAGGACTGGTTGGGCATGTGAAGGTTGGGGGCAGCCTCAGCTGCAGTGACCATGAGATGGTGGAGTTCATGATCCTGCATAAAAGAAGCTGGGCAATAAATAGGATTACAATCCTGGACTTCAGGAGAGCTGACTTTGGCCTCTTCGAAGACCTACTTAAGGAATCCCATGGGTTAGGGGTCTAGAAGGTAGGGGGGTCCAAGAGAGCTGGTTAATATTCGAGCACCACTTCCTCCAAGCTCAAGATTGGTGCATCCCTAGGAGTAAGAAATCAAGCAAAGGAGGCAGAAGACCTGCATATATGAGCAAGGAGTTTCTGGAAAAACTCAAATGGAAGAAGGAAGTTTACAGAATGTGAAAAAAAGGGACTGGCCACTTGGGAGGAATATAGGAACACTGTCAGAATATGCAGAGATGCAACAAGGAAGGCAAAGTCCTGCTTGGAATTAAATCTTGCAAGGGATGTCAAGGACAACAAGAAGGGCTTCTTCAAGTACATCAGTAGCAAAAGGAAGACTAGGGAAAATGTGGGCCAGCTGCTGAATGAGGTGGGTGTCTTGGTGACAGAGGATACAGAGAAGGAAGAATTATTGAATACCTTCTTTGCTTCAGTCTTTACTGCTAAGGCCAGCCCCCAGACCCTGGAGATAAGAGAAAAAGTTTGGAGAAAGGAAGATTTTCCCTTGGTTAGAAATCATTTAGGCAAACTCAACACGCACAAATCCACAGGCCCCAATGGGATGCACCCACACGTGCTGAGGGAGCTGGCAGGTGTTATATTTCTAAGCCATTCTCCATCATCTTTGAAAGGTTGTAGAGTACAGGAAAGGTGCCTGACGACTGAGGAAAGCCAATGTCACTCCAGTCTTCAAAAAGGGCAAGAAGGAAGACTCAGGAAACTGCAGGCCACTCAACCGCACCTCCATCCCTGGAAAGGTGATGAAACAGCTTGTTCTGGGTGTCATGTCTAAGCATGTGGAGGAAAATAAAGTTATCAGAGGCAGTCAACATGGATTCACCAAGGGGAAATCATGCTTGACCAATCTGATAGCCTACTAAGATGGCATGACTGGCTGGATAGATGAGGGGAGGGCAGTAGATATTGTCTATCATAACTTTAGCAAGGCTTTTGACACTGTCTCCCGTAACACCCTCATAAGTAAGCTTAGGAAGTGTGGGTTAGATGAGTAGACAGTGAAGTGGATTGAGAACTGGCTGAATGGCAGAGCTCAGAGGGTTGTGATCAGTGGCGCAGAGTTTAATTGGAGGCCTGTAGCTAGCAGTGTTCCCCAGGGGTCAGTACTGTGTCCAGTTTTGTTCAACATATTCAACAACGACCTGGATGAGGGGACGGAGTGTACCCTCAGCAAGTTTGCTGATGATACAAAACTGGGAGGAGCGGCTGACACACCAGAAGGCCGTGCCACCGTTCAGTGAGACTTGGACAGGCTGGAGAGTTGGGCAGAGAGGAACCTAATGAACTTCAACAAGGGCAAATGTAGGGTACTGCACCCAGGGAGGAATAACCCTATGCACCGGTACAGGTTAGGGGCTGACCTGCTGGAGAGCAGCTCTGCAGAGAGGGACCTGGGAGTCCTGGTGCACAACAAGTTGACCATAAGGCAGCAATATGCCCTTGTGGTGAAGAAGGCCAATGGTCTCCTGGGGTGCACTAAAAAGAGTGTGGCCAGCAGCCAAGGGAGGTCATCCTCCCCCTCTACTCTGCCCTGGTGAGGCCACATCTGGAGTACTGTGTCCACTTCCGAGTTCCTCAGTTCAAGAAATACAAGAAACTACTGGAGACAGTCCAGCAGAGGGCTACAAAGTTGATCAGGGGACTGGAGCATCTCTCTTATGAGGAAAGGTTGAGAGACCTGGGTCTGTTTAGTCTGCAAAAGAGAAGACAGAGGGGATCTGATCAATGTTTATCAATATCTAAAGGGCACGTGTTACGAGGATGGGGCCAGACTCTTCTCAGTGGTGCCCAGCGACAGGACAAGGGGCAGCGGGCACAAACTGGAACACAGCTGATTCCATCTGAACATAAGGAAAAACTTCTTTACTTTGAGGGTGACAGAGCGCTGGAAGAGGCTGCCCAGAGAGGTTGTGGAGTCTCCTTCTGTGGAGATACTCAAAACCCGCCTGGACACGATCCTGTGCAACCTGCTGTAGATGAGCATGCTTTGGCAGGGGTGTTGGACTAGATGATCTCCAGAGGTGCTTTCCAACCCCTACCATTCTGTGATTCTGTGATTCTGTGATTATGTGAAAGATAGACAGCTTTGTTTGCTTCCAAATGCCTTCTGATAGTATGGGAAAAATTCATCTCCAAAGAAAAAAATGCATCAAAATTTGTGTTTTCACTGTCAAGATTGCACGTTTTGCTTCTTGTTCTGGATTGAGGTAGAACAGACCCCATTTTTATTTCAGTAATTTTACTTTTCAGTTAAGTCTCTTCTACCTAACCACATGTTCTGAAAGTAATTTAATATTTTTCAGAGTCTGCTTCTAGCAGTGGTAAGGCCTGATGTTTATAGTTAATACCAAGGAATGCAATGCAGAGGAGCTCTTAGTTATACTCTTATTGCCTTTGATCCTCATCTTTGAGTTCCTGAATCCAGTTCCTGAGCTCTGATCCTATCTGTTACAGAGTCTAGTCTAGGACTTTCCCAGAGGCTGCCGGTGATGTGATCATCATTCTAGGAGCTCGATACTGGTTTTGTATATATTGTACATTATTTTCTTATTGATATTATTATCTTTTCTTTTTAGTTTAATATTGCATTAAGTAGTTGTAGTTTTGGGAAGGGAGAGAGGTTAAAAGAGAGCATCTCTCATTTGTTTAGTGGCCAACCCAGCCTAAACCATGATGCTTCTGTGTATTTCTTAGTCCTCTTTCTGATTTTTAAATTGTTCAAGGCAGGACACTTTCATGTATTCACGCACTGGAGAAAATCTGTCCTGTTCAGACTTTCTCTTGTTTTTTTTGGAGAGCAGATGGTCAAAGTGTATGGACAGAAGTCCTCCTCCAGATCCAGCTAGAAAGCCTCCATTCCCACAGGGATTTTGGTGGAAGCTCAAGGGCAGCCTTGGCTGCAGTGACCATGAAATTGTGGAGTTCAAGATCCTTAGGGTGGTGAGGAGGGTGCACAGCAAGCTTGTTACCCTGGACTTCAATAAAGTAGACTTTGGGCTCTTCGGGGATCTGCTTGGTATAAAGACCTGGAGGGAAGAGGGGCCCAAGAAAACTGGTTAGTATTCAAGGATCACCTCATCCAAGCTCAGGAGCAATGCACCTACAAAGGGGAAGTCAGGCAAAATCACCACAAGGCCTGAATGGATGAACAAGGATCTTTTGGACAAACTCATACACAAAAAGGAAGCCTACAGAGGGTGGAAGCAAGGACAGGTAGCCTGGGAGGAATACAGAGAAATTGTCAGAGCAGCCAGCGATCAGATTAGGAAAGCTAAAGCCCAAACACAGTTAAATCTGGCCAGGGATGTCAAGGGCAACAAGAAAAGCTTCTATAGGTACATCAGTGATAAAAGGAAGACTAGGGAAAACGTAGGCCCTCTCTGGAAGGAAACAGGAGACCAAATCGTCCGAGATATGGAGAAGGCTGAGGTACTCAATGATTTTTTTGGCCTCAATCTTCACCAGCAAGTGCTCTAGCCACACCACCGAAGTCACAGAAGGCAAAGGCAGGGACTGGGAGAAAGAAGAACTGCCTACTGTAAGAGAAGGTCAGGTTTGAGACTACCTAAGGAACCTGAAGGTGCACAAGTCCACAGGACCTGATGAGATGCACCTGCAGGTCCTGAGGGAACTGGTGGATGAAGTTTCCAAGCCACTATCCATCATATTTGAGAAGCTGTGGCAGTCAGGTGAAGTTTTCTGTGACTGGAAAAGGGGAAATACAATCCCCATTTTTAAAAAGGGCAAACAGAAGACCCAGGGAACTACAAGCCGGTCAGTCTCACCACTGTGCCTGACAAGATCATGGAGCAGATCCTCCTGGAAATTAGACTAAGGAAAATGAAAAATAAAGAGGTCATCAGTGACAGCCAACATGGCTTCACCAAGGGCAAATCTTGCCTGGCAAATTTGGTGGCCTTCTACCACAGGGTTACAGCTTTGGCAGATAAGGGAAGAGCAGCTGACATCATCTACCTGGACTTGTGCAAAGCATTTAACACTGTTTCGCACAACATCCTTGTCTCTAAATTAGAGAGATATGGATTTGATGGATGGACTACATGGTGGATAATGAATTGGCTGGATGGTTGCACTCACAGCTCAATGTCCAAGTGGTAGCCAGTAACAAGTGGTGTTCCTCAGGTGTTGGTATTGGGACCTGCGCTATTTAACATCTTTGTCAGCAATGTGGGCAGTGGGATTGAGTTCACCCTGAGCAAGTTTGCCGATGAGCAGTCGACACGCTGGAGGGAAGGGATGCCATCCAGAGGGACCTGGACAGGCTTGAGAGGTGGACCCATGCAAACTTCATGAAGTTCATCAAGGCCAAGTGCAAGGTCCTGCACGTGGGTTGGGGCAATCCCAAGCACAAATACAGGCTGAGCAGAGAATGGGCTGACAGCAGCCCTGCTGAAAAGGACTTGGGGGTGTTGGTTGATGAGAAGCTCAGCATGAGCCAGCTATGTGTGCTTGTAGCCCAGAAAGCCAACTGCATCCTGGGCTGCATCAAAAGAAACATGGCCAGCAGGTCGAGAGAGGTGAATCTGCCCCTCTGCTCTGCTCTGGTGAGACTCCACCTGGAGTAGTACTGTGTCCAGCTCTGGAGCCCTCAGCCCAGGAAAGACACAGACCTGTTGGAGCGGGTCCAAAGGAGGGCCATAAAAATGTGCAGAGGGATGGAACACCTCTCCTATAAGGACAGGCTGAGAGAGTTGGGATTGTTCAGCCTGGGGAAGAAAAGACTCCGGGGAGATCTTATTGCCGCCTTTCAGTACTTAAAGGGGGCCTACAGGAAAGATAGAGACGAACTCTTTATGAGGGACTGAGTGATAGGACAAGGGTAGTGGTTTTAAACTGAAAGAGGGTAGATTCAGACTAGATATAAGGAATAAATTTTTTACAACAAGGGTGGTGAAACACTGGACCAGGTTGCCCAGAGAGGTCATAGATGCGCCATCCCTGTAAACATTCAAGGTCAGGTTGGATAGGGCTCTGAGTATCTGGTCTAGTGGAAGGTGTCCCTGCTCATTGCAGGGGGCTTAGAACTAGTCATCTTTAAGGTCTCTTCCAACCCAAGCCATTCTATGATTCTGTGAATTTGTCATCCCCATTGGCTGAACTAAGCTTGAATGGATCAGAGACTTGACATAGGAAATGAGTTGCCAGCACTGCTTTTGCGTATGACAACCAGCTGGAGAGAAGTCTTCATTTGCCATGCTGCTAGAAAAGTGAATATCAATTCACCACCAAAGGACCCCTATCAAGTACACAGCCCTATCATACTGCATGCTGTGACATAAGACGGGCAGTTTATTACCCAGAAAAACCTCAGAATTAGACTCACCAGAAGTACCACATGGAAAAAAGAGCATGTGAAAATTGTTGTCTGCTGGTTGAAACTACATAACTGCTTACACTTCTTCTGTTTCTTCCCTTGTTATGACTGACTTCAATATCAGCACTTCTCTAATTCTTTTCTGTCTAAAAAATTGTTACTAGAGATGCTAAGAAGTGATCGTGAAGTGTCAATGGGTCTGAGGCAACATGGAATAGCTGTGCTGCTGTTTTTCTTTTTAACGAAGCAAAGGATGTGTTCAAATTGAAGAAGACTTATTTTTAATGTAAATAAGCAAACGCTGTACATAATCCACACAGTTCTGGAGCTTATGGATAACAAGTTTGCACAGCACAAGCAAGGCAGCTTTGTTTCTCTTTAGAGCTCAGGAAGGCGAAGGTCAGACAAATCAGAATATGGAACATTTGGTTCCTCATTGGCCTCCCTGGTGCTTTTTCCTCTCAGTGCATTTCATTTTCTTGGCAAATGTCTGTGACATATCAGTAAGTCATTTTAACACTTCTTCATGCCCTACTATTTCAGTTTCAAGATCATTAATAAAACAGCAGCTTGGAAGGTGGCACAACAGGCATTCTAGTATGCTAGCAGGTAGGGTGGCTGTCTGATTATTTTTTTTCCCAGCTATTAGCATAGCCAGACCTCAGCCTCATAAATAAACAGCACATAGTCTACAGAGAGTTTCATATGAAAAAAAAAAATATGCACAGTATGCTTTTCACTGACTGGCTATGTGCTATTGAACCATCTATTAGAGAAACTTTACCCTGGAAATTCAGGCCTTATAATATTAAAGTTTTAAGATGAAACCCCCTCAGGCTAGCCCAGCATAAACAATTAGTTGCTCCCTGTTAAACTCCATATCCATAACAGCCCATTTTAAATGTTTCATAAGGTACACTAAGGGACATCATTAGTATGTGAATTTCTTTTACAAAGATCACAATGAGGGCTTTAGGAAGAGAATGCACATATCCAGGGAAGATTGGCAGACAGAACGTCGCAAGCTGCTCGTGCTGAGTCGATTTAGAATCATGTGAAAGCATTTGAGCCATTTAACTCTATTTCTTTTGATCCTCAAATCTCTGCCTTCACATAATCTTATGAGTACAGTTTTCTAAACCCAATTTAATATCCTATCTTGATATTCCCTACTGGGTCTCTGGATTATTTCTTTAACTGTTTTTTCTTCTTTTCTATTTTCCTTTTTAAACTTTTATGATTTCTTTTTTTTTGGTTCTAATATGAAAGCATCTGAAGTTTTTGCCTTTTAACCTATTTGCTTCTGACACAGTTCAGGGGTAACCACCATATAGTAGATTTCCTCATCTATCTTTATAGGCAAGTTTAATGCTGCTTCTGATCAGCTTCATTGACTGCTGCATCCATGATGCTCTGCTTGAAATAGAACGAAATTCACACCACCTCCTCATTGATTCCTAGCTCAGAATCCAACTCCAAAACTTGAAATCTAAAAAGAGTTTTGCCCCCTTTATGTATATAAATAAATTCTAGGCATCTTAACAGAAATCTTTACCTACAGATAAACCCTAGACTTACTGAAATCAATAGCTGGGATTCTAATAATGCATTAAAAATAAGATCTGGTGAGGAAAAAGTAAATTGAACCTTTGTTGCAATTAGACTGAATTAACATCATAGCAGGACAAATCATTTAATTTCAGCTCTGCTTCTCAGTGGTAAGGATTGTATTGGAAACAGCAGAAAATTTCAAATACTAAAGGTTATTGAGGTTTCCAAAATTCACATGCTTGTCATGAGAAAAAGCAGCTAGTGATTCTTCAAAGGACAGAACTGTATTGCCAATGTAAAACATGTTTGTCTTATTCTGTATGGACTCAAGTAATCACCAAATCCACATGTAATATTTGAGGTCCATAATGTCAGAAACACTTATATCCTGGTCAGTTCAGTCAGGAATGACTCCACCCAAATGCTCTGTTATGTTTTGTAACAGTGCAGATGCCCCAAAGGGGACAAAGTAGTTTCTTATCAGTCACAATTCATACTTTTTCAAATAAATCAATATGTGATGAAATCTGATGCAGTTTATTGGTGCTACACATGGATGGAAAGCTCCAGTGAGGAGCAGAGCAGAATGCAAAACATGAAGCCTCTGTCAGATGTGGTTTTCTGTTGTGTTTATTCGTCACTCATACCCACTTTAATGATTTTGAGTTTACCTGCACCATGAGCAGAGCTGTAATACCAATCTAAATAGTAATTCACAGTTTTTCCTATTTTGGCTTGAAGCTTTCTGTGGACACTTATTTCAACATAAGAATGCCTTTATATAAATTCAACTAAATTGCAAAGGAATCAACTTTAAGCTATATCAAAATAAGCCACTTAGACTGAAATAATAGTGTCAGCACACAGACTTAAAACAAAATAATGAAGGGTGTGAATAATAGCTGATATTTTTATTTGGATTCCATTCAACACATAGTGTTTTATAGCAGAAGCAGCAAGTAAGTGTTATTTTTAAGATAACTGCACGGCTAGTAGGAAATAAAAAATAGAATTTTTTTTTTAAAAATCCTGATATTTTAGTTTTTGCAGAGTGGCAGGTAACACTGTTTGATAGCCTGAAATGATCGCTGGATCAACAGAAAAATCTAACATTAGAAAGAAAAGAAGGCCTGAATGTCTGAAGTGGAAAAAGGAGATTCCTGATGTGCTGCACAAGAAGTGCAACGCAAACTCATTGCAGAGATATGAGTAATTTATTTAGGCTGCTAAGGTCCCTCTAGTCCATTGAAAAATAACTGCAAAATGTATATATAAATGCTGGATCTGTCCCAAGGGGTTCAATATTAAGTAAATGTTTAGTTCAGTTATACTCAGGAGGATTACTCTCTTGTTTGTAGTTATGACTCTGATTTGCTGAATCAGGGCCAGGAAAATGAGCATCTTTTAGAACTAAGTCCTGATTAAACTAAAAGAATAATACCAAAGATCAGACAGGCTTGGTCTGGCTGTTGATCTTATTGGCTTTTATTTTCTTGCAATTTCAAGTGATTTTTTATTTTCTTGCAATTTCAGATGATTTTTTTTTAATGTCTAGTTGCCAAGAGCCCATTCAACTATAGTTAGAAAGTAAATTAAATGCCTTACAGGTTCTCTATTAATTATTTTCAATTTAGTAATTTCAAAAATAGCTTTGTGATATTAGAGTGCACTTTATAAATTATGCCACACAGCTTCCATATTACAGAAAATTTTGGGAACACCAGAGTGCATATTTTTATTCCTCTGTATGCATAGATAAAAAATGACATTTCCTAAGGGAGTGCTTCAGCCAGGGCTACCACAACATTAAATGAGGCCGCAAATTCATAATTTATTACTCCAGCTTAAAGAAAATTCTTTAGCATCCAACATAAATGCATGATACTGAAAGTTAAAATTTTCTTTTAGTCAGTAAAGAGAAACCTTATGAAAAATAGGGGTTTTTTTTTTGCATTGTATTTATTGTTGCTTTGTAAAGTTTCATCTTTGCTTTCTTTTAAAGTGAATGTTACTGAACTATCAAGTTAGCAAACAGTGATGGTTTCGATCTCAACAACTATTGCAGCAATAATAAAGCCCCCTGTAAACTGTGTTGCATGATTTTACAAACATAAAAATTGACACACAATGGATTGCTAGAATAAAATCTACCTCTCACCTAAGTGGCAGGTGTCTAGGTGGTTTGGGTTTTGGCAGGTTTGGTGGTTTTCTTTTAAATTTTGTAAAATTATTGGAATTTTTGTCCTCATTATACTTCAGAAAAAATGTTTATTGAAAACAACTTCTGGTTTCATCTGTATACTGAGGAGACTTTGATATGGAAAGAACATTTAAAATGTCTTTCTGGAAACAATCTAATTTAAGATGATTTGAAAACTGTAAAGAACAGAAGAAACTAGTGGAAGCAGCAGAAAACAAGCAGAGAGGGAGAAAAAAAACAAACCGGTCCTCAACTTCTAGGATTGCTGCTGTCCACCTATATGCATAAGTCTCAATGGCCTCAAACAAGATACTTAAGATATAGAACACAATGTTCTCAGTCTTAAAATTCAAATAAAATACCACACTAATGTTGTAGATCTGAATGGTTCCAAGTCTTTCCAGCTCTGAAAGTAAAACTCATTTATTTGATAAGACCTTCCCATGGAAGTGCTTTTTGTCTGCCTGTTAGATTCAGAATAAAGAGAAAAGTAAAAGTGAAAAAAAAAAAAAAAAAAAAGAAGAAGTATGGTTACTTGCCATTTGTAAAATTAAACACTGCTTTCAAACAAAGTGTTTCCTAGGAACATATTCCCCTACTATGTAATGTATTATACAACAGGCAGGGGCAACAGCTGCTGAAGAGCAACATATCATTGGGATATTGGTAAGCTGGTTGTAAGAGAAGAAAGAATGATACTAAAGAAATGAAATCTGCTTAAAAGCTAATACCAGGAAATGAAAGGCTAAAATGCTGACTTGAGAAACTGAAGCCTCAGACTGGAAGAAATCATCTGGATCATTGAAGCCAGTTCCTTGCAGTCACCTACATTCATTGCCTCATCCAACTTCAGCCAGCTCATGGCTATAGTTCTAAACTAAGCTATATGTCTGTGGACTGCTACTGTAAGCAGAGAGATGGGAAACTGTAGTGAGGAAGCAGTCTGAAATAAGACAGGTTTTAGACCCCCAAGTTCCAAGAACTAACACTCCAAACACATCCCCATCCAGTAAACCACATCTCAGCAACTTATAGATAACTCCAGGGCATCAGGAAAAAGATCAAAGCAGTACAAATGACAGACAGTCAGTGACACCAAAAGAAAAGGAGAGAGCAGGAGTATTGCTCATATCCATATTCCTGCAATAACCAATAATTTATCAGGAGAAAAACCCAGCGAGCTCTACGAATACAGAATACACTATTATCTTTAGCTACTGATCAATTCTGGGATCCTACTGTTCAGAGCACTTTAATAATGCCTGAAATAGAGAAAAATCTAGTGCTGATCATCACATATGATATAGTAAACTTATATACATAAATATATATATACAAATACATTATGTGATAAAGTGAATCAAATTATAATTTTTATTCTGCTAGTTGTGGGGAAACCTCATTATAATAAAGAGGAAGAAGAAAAGAACAGGTAAATATTCAACTTGTTTGACAAGTGGGTTTTTTTACCAATGAAAACAGGTAGAGGTAAGTAAAAATAAGAATACTTTTCCTGGAGAAATATTCCATTATAGCAACACTTAAGGCTTTTTGTTCATTTCTGCCTGAAAGACAATGACAAGGTCAAATACAGAAATTCTCAGCAAAACAGAATGTTTGAGGTGAATTATTTTATTTTGTCTGAGATGTTTGCTCTGAGCCAGTTCAGCATCAAACATCATCACCTGTGACTCTGCATAGCATGCTGGGAGTTGTGGTTCAAAAGTCTTTTGCCCCATCTCTTGGCTATAACCTGTGCCACCTTGCTCTGCTGTGAGCTATAAGACAATGGAGGTTTCCTACACTGAACTGCCTGCCTATATTGTTGCCTATATCTCTATATATGACATTTTTCAACCGTATCATTATGTTCTATCTAAATTAAAATTAGGTGTCCACAAACGAGTTCCCACAAATGAGAACAAAAACTATTTATGTGATATCAGCCGAACAAGACTATCAGCTTTAGACTGCAATTTAATCTGCTTCATATTCTCAAGCAAAATTTTTTTGAAGATATTTGACAAAACCCTGAATTGCCTGAGATATCACATTGTTGGACTTTTGCAACAGCTTATATGGTCTTTCAAATTCTGTGGCTTTTTTTTTTATCCACAAAGTTACAGTTATATTTAAAATGCTATTAAATCCAGACAGTGTTTTCTGAGTTAAGCCTTTTCTCATTCTCAATTGCCCTTTCTTTAAAAATGAAGTCTATATCTTTCAAGTTATTAACATTGTCAATATTTTCCTTTTTCAAATAAAAGTATTTTAATTTAAATATTAGTAAAACTGTTATCAAAACTTTCTACCTCTTCACAACTAGCTTCACAATAAAATTCACAATAAAAAGAAATATGAATAGCCAAATTGATCAATTAACACTTCAAAAGGCTAAGCAGTGACAACAGTATATGTCATTCAGTCATTTCCCATTTACTAATTACAATGACAAAACCTCAACAGAGGATGAGAAAGAGGAAACTTCTGGTTAACCTTTACACAAAGACCTTTAAAAGGTCCTAATAATTTAATCTCTAATTGTAATTTGAGCCAATCTGACTTCTTAATTTACTGAAAATAAACCAAATATAATATTTTTCAGGGCAGCAACTCAATGTCATTCTTAGGGTCAGACAAATAGACACAGAGACAACGTTAAGTAAATCAGCTGTTCACGCTCAACTCTGCACAGTCTGGCTGGGATGGAGTTAATTTTCTTCATAGCAGCTTGTATGGTGCTATGTTTTGGATTTGTGACCAAAGCCGTGCTGATAACTCAGGGATGTTAACACTGGGCGGGGGAGTGAGCAAGCGGCTGTGTGGAGCTTAGCTGCCAACTGGGGTTAACTCAAATCATCAACTCATCTTTCATAATTTTAAGGGTTTGTTTATTGTTATTTTTCTCAATTCACTACATTCCATATATAATATCTGCAAAATACTATCTAAACTAAAGTCCTACTGTATCAGATATTAGGCAAATGTGAACAGGCAGAAATTCAAAGAAAGCTAATTCATCCCGTGGGAGATAGATATCCCAAGTTTTCCGCCCAGAGTAGCAGTAGCAAAAATACAGATAGCAATGACAGGTTTCATAGAGAGGAGGAAAGATCACAGACTAAGCAACCCATATATAATAGAAAGAACTTTCTTGAGATTAGCACTATTACCTGAGATGTTTTTGTTGACCTCATTTCTTCATTCTCCTGTATTTTTATTATTAATATATTTGAAGATGCAGACACTAAGCTGTTATAATACTCTCTGCAGTTTAAAGTTTGAGCATTTTCCATTGTACCCTCAACTCTGGCATTTCTGGAAAGTTTTTCCTATCTTTCCAAACACGTACTGGCCTAGTTTTAGCATCTGAAGGTCAGTAGTAGCAATCAGGAATTATACAGCTCAACCTTACAGTGCTAGGAAATGCTAAAATATCCTTTCTCTTTCTTTCCATTTGAAGTGTCATTATGAAACATTATTTCCATTTCTTTCATTTTGTTTTAGCTTGCTACAGACTTCTACTCACATTTAGGGGACACTTAGATTTTCTTATAAAATGATTTTGTTTAGAAAACATACCTTCTGTTCACCAGACCTACTACAGAAATATTTGCAGTATCCTTAACTATGTGGAGGCATTCTGCATTCAGGCAACTTTTTGCTCTTATTCATCTATTCCTCTACTCTCTCATTATCTAAAACAATGTTAGGCAAGCAGTATATTACCTCCACATTTCTGCAGCTATCCTCAGAGGTTTCCTCATCTCTTATCACTTATCTAACAACCAGCAGACAACTTCCCCATGCTATTTGAACTATTACGAGCAAACACATTTCATTTGCTTAGTTTAAGAGCTAGAACACAAAACACATTATTTATTTGCCTGGTTTAAGGTATTTCACATAAACATCAGACTTGGCATTTAGTCAGACTCCAGGGATTGTGCCTACAAATTAGGTAGCCAAGAGAGGCGCTTAATTGGGATTTGGATTATTGGGATGAAATGTGGCCATTGGCAACAGTCCAGATTCCTAACACTTTGCAATATTCTGTCAAAAAAACCCAAACAAAACAAAATAAAGTTTAACTAGTTTTTTAGTATGTACGGAGACAGCTCCAGGACAGAGTGAACAAACCTTTACTTTAGAATAGATTTTTCTGGTTCAACCAGGACTTGACTTTACTGTAAATGCAACTAGAGTAAAAATCCCTAAGAAACCTAGGAGAAAGAAGTGTTTACAGTTAAACACTTAGGTTTCTTTACCATGATTTTAAAATGCCGCATTCATCAAACAGGGTACTGTTTCTTCCTCGGTAATTTGGAAAGGACAGTAATGATTCATAAAACAAGCTGCTACTAATGCTCTAGAGGGCGTAGACATGTTTTTGGATGAGTTTTGTAATTTCTTCTAGATGAGGCAGATAAGACCTTAGCTTCTATAGATACCAAATCAGATATTAAATATTAAAGTTGGCAGTAATTTTGTGGCCTACTGTGGGCAATTAAACTGTGGTGCAGGTTTTGTTGACTCAGTCTCTCTACCTTTATTTACTTACATATGATAATATTGGTAGATGAAAACAAATCTGGAAAAAATGCCTCCTTCTGAATAAAAAAGTGGAACTAGATTTGTCTGTTTGACCTTTTGTAAATCTCAAAGGTATTTCAAAATGGCATCAGGCTAAATCTCTTAAAATTTGTCGTCAATTTTCTGTTAATGCATGTTATAGTGGAAAAATTGCTCTCCACAATTTTATTTTTTTAAGGGGGAGGGGAAAATGTCAGATTTGCTTAAAATACATTTTCAATTATTGAAGTCAACATAAATTCTAGTATTTTGGCATATTGCCTTTATTGAGGTGGGGGTCTTTTTGTGTGACTGTTTTTTTGGTTGGTTGGTTTTACTCGTTCAGTCTGATAATAAGCACTTTCTATTTGAGCTACCACAGGGACTTTGTGAGTGCTGTAACTTAGATGCGTCACGTCCTCATTCTCTTTCAGGTCTAGCCTAGATTTTCTATATGTATTGTATTTGTTGATGCATAGAAAGTTCCCCTTTTTGGCTTCTGACAAACTGAAAAAAAAGTCTTCCACTCAGTTGGCTAGAACTTATACACCATGCCAGAGCCACTCAATTTTGGAAACCAAAAACGTTTCATTTTTTCAGCAACATGGAATAAGCATTTTGTTATTTCAGAAATATTTTGGAATGTTTTCATTCACAAATAATCTTATATATTCATCTTGCATCCATTCTAGGACAAAAATAAATTTTGATGTATGGAATCTCTATATCATATATGTAGACGTCATTATTTTATAATCATATGTGTATGAATATTTAGGATGTCAGAGGTTGGTTGCTTGAGCAAGCAACTTTTTCTAAGCTTTCCACAATAGCTCATGATATTTGAGAGAAGAAAGGACAGGTACCACCTAGCAAGGAATGCTCTGTAAATCCAGGCCCTGTCTTGCCTTGTGGCATGTTCATATAGCTCTGCCATCTGTTTTAGCATGAGGCACTGTTGCATTGATATAATGACATCCATAAAGGGAGTTGTTCCCTTATAACTACATAATTAGAAAAAATCACACTGCTAACCAATGTCGTTATACTAATACAGAATCAATGAGTGGGCAGGGTCTACCGAAGCGTGAGGCTGCATTCAGATGTGCTCTTTGGGCACAGATGAGTCAAGATAAGAGAAAAGCATTCCCATCTTGTTCTCACTGCTCCCTCACTTCCTCAACAAAGATAATCACCCATCAAATCTGCTAGGAAATATCCATGTGTGGCTACCCCTCGTCAAAATGATAGAAGTGAAAACCCAGCAACTCTCGGACTCTAATATCAACAGTGATTGCTGTTTTCTATCATTTTGACATAAGCAGGTTGGGAGCATAGTTTTGCAGGCAGGTCTAAGGGAACAGTAGTCCCCAGGTAGGGTGGAGTGATGATCAGTAACGTCTCAGTCCAGCTCAGGTACGACCTGTGCAGCATGTCTGATTATGGCTGAGTGTGTGCTTATCCTGCAACTACTGATATAGGTGAAACTTCTGAAGAATTATTTGTCTTCCTTCAAACTAGACAGGTGAGATCCCAGTAGTTGTGGGTCCTTGGTAACTGGGAACTAAACCAGCACCCAAGTATGGTATGAGTGAGAATTACACTTCTTATGGACAACTGTCAAAATATCCTCTAAAAGGAACTACTTCATACCATCTTCTGCATAATTTTGGACTTTGCCAACCCCTGGAAGACTTTGAAAAGCAGCTGCTCCAGATACCATGTGTTCTTCTATTTGTTTTTTTTTTCTCTTTATTACTGATCTTTTCTTTCCAGTTTCTCTGCTTGTTTGTTTGTCTTTTTCTTTATATATTCTCTTTGACAAACTGCAGCTCTTTTTTCAGTGCATTTATTTAGTTTGTTTTGTTCCACCTTCCTGTCTATTTTTCATCTCCACTCTCTTGGAGATGGATGAGAGAATGATCACAGTAAAGTCTGACTCAAATGTTCCAACATGCAACAAGTGAGGGGGTTCAAAATCAGGCAAAACTTGCCTGCCCATCCATATTTAGAAAAGACTCTGAAGCAGTTGAGTGGACACCTTCAGAAGAAAACATTTTAAAAGCAACCAGTAATTATATTGATAATGATACCAGGTATAGGACTGTATAGTGTTGATAAAATCATATAGTGTTAGACTCCTGTGATCTTAAATCCACCTCACACTCTCTTGACACAGGACGACTTTTCAAAAACCAAAAATACTCTTCACATTTTCTAAACATCGAGTACTTAAACCTGGCTTCCCTTCGTAAATCTTTCTTTTCCTGATGCTTTGTACACCTTTGTAAAGATTTCATTAAAAGAAATAAACATACATACATTATAAAACCAAAACCCTTCTATTAATTTCCTTACTACAACATTCAAGCTCTTTGTGGCACCGTGCCTAGTTTATATTACCAGGACGAGGTTTTTGCAAATGAAACTCTTTCAATTAGTGTTTCAGGAAGCAATTAAATTGTCTAAAATGTATTAATGAATACATTGAAATCTGGAAGAGTACCCTTTTTCTAATACTTCCATTATTAATGCACCATCTGTTTTGTTTTGTTCCCTCACTAGTGTACAGTTTCAGTAACCTCATGTCCACAGAAGACAGTATTCTCAAAAAGCAAAGCCAAGAAATTTAAGCTGATAATCAGTCTTAATTATACAGTATACATTCCAAATAATTTTACAGATACAATAATCAAGGATGATTTTTTTTTCTCTCTTTTATTTAAATGTTCTGTGCGGCAAAGAAGCTCTCTGAATAACTGTGGGTTTGATCTTCGTTTTCTTGCAACAATAAAGACAATTAAATATTTGGCTTCAGTATGTGGGGTTATTTCTATAGCAGTCAAAGAAGCTAACTTTTGCACATGGACACGTACAATAATTAGGTGTAGGGGCAGTAGAGCTTTCATTAGAGAAAAGACTACAGGCATCAGATGCATTTGGGGTATTATTTGTGTAGAGTACTTGAAAGAATTTGAGCTAATCGAGATAGTGCCATGTGCATCACCATCTGTAGAGAGCATCCATGAAATATTCTGAGGTGATAACTTAAAAAGACGTATGAAAAATATTAATTTATTCAGGCTGCCAGAAGTATTTCTTTCTGTTTTAAGGGTAGGAATCATCCCATTTAACCTCAAACCAAGCTAAAGCACCAAATAGTTTCAAATCTGCTCCAAATGGGAGAGATTGCTCACTTGTACCCTTGCAGCTGTTTTGTGGGGTGAAACAAGGTGCAGGGCGAGACGCCACGCTGGCTGCTGTTACAGTAAGGACAGAGCAGTCATCGCCCTTTCACTTCAGTATTGAACAGGTAATTTTTAAGGATCAGAAGCAAATTTAATGTTTCCAGTTCCGTAGTAGCTGATAGTGAATATGCGTTTAGTTACAGGGATCCTGACATATTTGCCCCATCTTTGCTGGTTGTATTAGGAACACAAATGTTTACAGAAGTAGAAAATTGCATTATAAATTTTTGTGGGCCCTCCAGCAGTTTACACAAAGAGCATGAAGCATATCTGTTATTTAGGATGGTGGCTCTTTTTTAAAATACGAGACCAGTTGATAGCAAAGGTATTGTGGTGGGATTTCTTTGGAAAGAGCTACACCTTTAGACATGAAAGAGCCAAAACCTGTACAGCTTCAGAGAACCAACTACAATGTGCCTTTCAAACCCAAGCTTTCAAAAAAGCCAGAGTTGATGTGCATCAGGAAGGGCTGGTGACAAATGGCATTATTTTGCTTTGATTGGTACCTCTGGTTGCTTGGGTTTGGTGTCGTGGGGTGGTGGAGAATGAAGAGGTTTACCATTTTTATGTATTTAAATTATTTCTAGAGCCCACATTTGTAGTTTTAATTATGTTTTCATTAGATTTCTATACAAATAGTAACCAGTCCCATGGCTGTGCAGCATAATAAGACTGGGAAATTGATTTTTACACTGCAAGAATTTTTTAGATATGCAACAGTTTACTATACTTTGCTGGTTAGTCTGCTGGTTAGTCAAGCCGTCTTCTCAGGAATGAAGAAAGCAACACATAGATCATGTGTGAGCAGATGGAAGGAGTTAACAGTCAGTGTGAGGACTTATTTTTTTCTCAGATGTGTGACAGCGTAGACAACTACAGAGTACAAACCCAAGGTCCTCAGATTCCACAGGCTGCACTGTACTTGTTACCATTTGATCATTTAAAAATTAGCTTGGGTGTGTCCGCTTGAGCTGCATTTATGTCCAAGCCCTCTGAGAAACCTATGCTCTGTTAATTTGTAGTAGCTTGGAGAGCAAAAAAAAATAATTACATTTATGTTCACTTTAAGGAGGCTTTTTATTACCAGAGCAGTGTGAAGGGACCTAGTATAAAGGAGATTTAGTCCTTAAATTTTAAACATTATATAAAAATTTAAATTAGTCTCTATTCTTCAGATTGTTGTCATGATGGAAAGGTCAGAGATGATGAATTGTTTGTTGCTGCTGCAGATATAATGTACTGTACGGTTCTATTATTTGCTGTTGAAGAAAACATGATTTATTGGATAGTGTCAGAAAATATTTGCTCCAGGCATGCAATATACGAAATATATAGCCTGTATTCAGCCATGCTGCTTAAGAAAACTACTGTAAAAACCTCTGAGGCTAAAAATGAGATCTTTCTACAAGTCTAAATTATTATTTAGTGATTCAGCAGCAACACTATGTCTTCAAAATTGTTTCTATAGCTACACATCAAATGCTCTAATTAATAAAAAATAAATCAAATAAACAAAACATGCACTAAGTGGTGTTTCAAATGCTACTGACCTTTACAGTTGTTTGAGGCGGCATCCTGTATCTCGCAACCACAAACACGTGATGGGAGCCACAGTTAGAAAGTTAACAAAAAACCGTGGCTGCTAATAATAGGTAGAAGAAAAGATGTAGGTTTAAACACTAACTTGTATAAAAAAATCTGTGTAGAAACAGTTTCCTCATCTTATTTAAGCACTTTAGATTTAATTTTTCTCCATTCCCAAACCAGAATTAAAAAGCAGAAATAAACAAAATGCTAAAAAGTTTAAATGTAAAGTAACATTTAGTTTGACTTGAAATTGTTTGCTTAGTTCTGATAACTTAAAAAGTACTGCATTTAACTCAAAGTTAAAATCCAGAAGGTGAATTTAAATTAGAAAATTGGAGATATTGGATGAACATGGAAGGTTTTTTAAAGACATTAAAGTTAACCACTTTTCTACAAATGTACTCAGTTCCAGGAAATTGTCCCTTTCTAGCAAATAAGTTGTAGAAGTTTTTGGAGCCTGCTTCAGTTATGTGTTCTGATCCCTAAGTCCACCATTTCATTTCTTATCATCAGTGTTTTAGCAATGTCCAAGAAATGGCCATTTTGAAAAATAATGTCTTAGTCCAGTCTGCGCCATGAGACCTTTTCAGAGCAATGGGACATGTGGCCATTTTGAAAACAGACAATTTTTCATGAGATGCTCTGAAACAGGTCTCATCCTTCAGTCTCTGCTGCTGAGTTCACCTTCACATATGAAAAATAATAACAGAGTTATAATTAGCTCAACACAGTTATTTTCAAAGAGTATCTGGTGCATCATATCTGCTCAACAGGAGAGTCTCAAAGAGCATGGGGAGATGATGTAAAAAAAGTATAAGGAACACAAGAAGCTGGGAAAACTGGCATGTGCATGAACACACACCGAGAAAGGCATAGAGACATCTTTCCTAGGGTGTCTTTCGAGAATTATGACATCAAATTCTAAAGTGCTTTACAAAAATGTGGCAAATTCATCTCAGCTGGTAGCTCTGTTAATGTCAGCGGAGTTACAGCAGGAATGAATTTGTTCCAATGAAAACATCACAAGGAGTACACTACTGTTAGACTATTACATTGGTTATTAACTCGCTTTCCTTTCAGTGCTAAAGAGTATAGCTAGAGCTTCATGGATCTATTTTTAAACTATGTAAAGTATTTGCCTCGTGGATCAAAGAAATATGAAGCCAAACTTACCATAGCACAGACTCGTGGAAAAATGGGCTAGACTGAATGAAATGTCTTTGAAATATTCTAGGGACCCAGCATGAAACCTGGTTAAAGTTGTATAGCTTTCCATTTGAAAGGTCACATTCAGAATTGGCTTATAACTTTGTGAGAGGGTTACTTTTCAAGCTGAAATTGTCCATAGTTATTCTCAGTCAAAGACTTTTTTTTAATAATGAGCAAAAAAGGGGCAGTGATTTTTAAAGTTTTACTTTTGATTAATTGCCTTCAGTGCATATGAAAGCAGAGACTGAGCAGCTGGTGTGTATCAGTATCAAGAAGGTGAAAAATCTGGTTCAAGCAGATGAGAAACTTGTCCCCCTGAGTGCAGAGAATGACTTGGGAAGCACTGAAGAGATTAGGGACTGTACTGGGTCTGGAGAAGAGGAGAATGGTGACCAAACTTGTGAACTTTTTTTTAATTATTTTTTTTCCCCCTAAAAGTTCCCTTGGCATCCCACTTTCTGTCTCTCCATAGTGGCTTTTCACTCTTAGAGCCCTCTGAGCAGTAATATTTGGTGTGAAGCAAGCAAAAACAGGAGCCCCAAACAAAGCCCACCTGTGCTTTCTATCCTCTCTCAGGACCAGACTTGCACAAAATAGCTACTCAGATCTACACACAGAAAGAGATCACCTTGCTCCAGTTTGGGTAGTTCTGTTTCTGATATGCTGATTGTAAAGTTTGAATAGAGCCCTGGCTGAGGTTGCTGAGCTAATTCACAAGCTAACCACTACCCTGACATCTGCTCACTCTAAAGACATGGTGTGTGTTTCCAGTCTGAGCTCTAGATTAGGCGTGTGGTGAAAAAGCACACAGCTAGTGAGGCTCCCACAGCCTGTGCTAGATCCTGAGGCATTATTCATTCAAGGGTGCATGTAGCCAAAACAGAATTTAGGAAAAGGAACTTTTCCCCAAGGTCCATGAAGGTTACCTGATAGTCTCTAGGAAAAAAGCCCAGCCAGAGCAGTCCTAAGTGAAGATTAGGACCTCTGCCATGATTTGTGTACTGACATGATGGAGGTGTGTTATCAGCAGTTACAGAACCACAAAATGGTCAGGGTTGGAAGGGACCTCTGGAGATCATCTAGTCCTACTTCCCTGCCAGAGACAGGTCACCTACAACAGGTTGCACAGAATGGCATGCAGGCGGGTTTGGAATGTCTCCAGCGTGGGAGACTCTACAACCACTCTGGGCAGCCTGTGCCAGTGCTCTGCCACCCTCAAAGTAAAGAAGTTCCTCCTCACGTTAAGATGGAACTTCCTATGCTCAAGTTTGCGCCCGTTACTTCTTGTCCTACCAAGTTGTTGGATGACCTTTGGCACAAATTGAGAAAGGAGCACACTACTGTATCAGATATTGTCCCGGCCCTCCATCATCACAGAGAAGCTTTGTCCTCCTTCCCTCCATGGCCACCCCCTTCCCTAGCCCTGGAAACGATGCTGTTCCCACAGCTGCCCTCTGGTTTCTCATGCTGCTCCTGCAACCACTGCAAACACAAGTGGCTTGTGCCCTGGCAGAGGAACTGAAAACGGGCTCTACAGATGAACCAGATGCCTCCTTTGCGGATTTACCCTGGATGAAACCCATCCTGTTCACCTACCAGTGCACATGCAATCTCTGGCTAACACTTCTCCTCCCTTTTCAGCTTAGCATTGTCCTGAATTAGCTGAAAATGAAGCCCTGCTTTCTGCTCCATCCACCTGAGAGGACAGAGAAAAGCCTGCATGGGTGTCTCCTCAGCAGTGCCCATTTCCTGGCACCAGAGAACTCTACCCCTCTCCTTGCTGTAGTCTTTTTTTGTGTGGAATAAGATTCAGCGGTAAACAAAGAATAAGCTTTGTCTGTGCAAACACGTTAATGACCAACCAGTCAATACTATCTTATTCATTTATTAGAAACTGAGAAAATGCGTGTTACCTTTTGAGACCAGACTACTGCAGGTGGTGGGTTTGTTTGTTTAGTATATAAGAAGTTATCGATCAGAATATTTAGTCAAAAGTTAGAATGCTTATTGTGAACGGTTGCTGAGATTTGTGGTTTTACTGAGCTAATCTAAAGCAAAAATTATTAAAGTCAGGTCAATAATATGGATTGCTCCCTTCTTTAACATCTTGCTCAAAGAAATACAAATGAATTTATTTATATCCATTTGTAATATAGATTTCTGCATCCATTTCTAATATACTAATGGTTTTTCTTGTGGGAATTCAACAGATAGGTCTTTCCTTATCATATTTACTATCATTAAATATGTTGAATAATTTTGATACATCATTCAATGTGTACATGCTGTATAATGGTTTCATAAATTTAGTGTTTGAGGCTCTTCTGAAGTTTTAAAAACATTTAGAAAGCAAATATATTATGGGTTCTTGACTCAGCTTGGGAAATATACTTTCATATTTCCCAGCAGTATATGCAGTCCCTTTTGCTATATATCACAAACAGATTTCCTCCCCTATACCTTTCTAGTTTCCTATGGGAACATGTTTGTCTGCATTAGACATTCACACACTGTAAATCATACCCTACCTACCATGTTTTGTTTGTGAGTACAAACAGGAGCCCCATACTTCTTTTCTTGAAGTGGAGTCATTTGTACTTTGGTAACCAGCATTTAATGTATGTAATTTCTGTTTGAATAAGCCTATTGCAGCTTGCTTTTATATTACTGCTCAATTATGAAGCACTCCAAATGCATTATGAAAACTTTGAAGGTACAGAAAATAAAAGATCATTTGCCAGGAAAACATATACAAAAGGTCACATTCGATACTTAGATACGATTGATGTTTTCCTGCATCCCAACTGCTCTTCTTTTGAGCCATGGTGCTGTACTGATAAGCACACTTATCTTTCTCTATGGTAAAAATATGCTGCTTTCTAGAATCAGTCAAGTACTACAAAAACTAGTGGGGTCTCCCCAGAGGCATGTCCTCATGTCTAGTTGTTCATATTTGTGTTTTTCAGCTGTCTCGCCCAAGCATAGCGTCCACATTCGGGCACATTCATCACTTCAGCATTAGGAGGCTTATCACTTGCTGTCACAAGGTGATCCACTGACAGATGCTCTGGCATTTTCATCACCCTCGACACTGTTTCCATTATATCTTGTATAGGTTCTCTGAAGGGAGATGACAAGCACATGTGGAGACAAATTCTTTAAAACACCGAGTAAACCCCAGTCTTTCTTTTCAAAGAGTATTGAATGTTTCTAGCTTATTTGAAAAGGAGTTGTGCTTTCTGAAGAATTTGGGGTTTGAGTTATTTTGGTAGTGGGTAGATTGTGGTGGCGACAAAGCTTCTTATCCATATGCATAAAATAATTACAGTCCTTTTAGAGTATTTAAATTCTTCACGCTATATTTATTACAACTCACCAACCTCAAGGCACTTTAAAACATATGCAATAAATTTCACACATGCATCCCTTTGTCATGTAATTAAACCAAGTTACAGAGAGCTGAAGGATGGCATGTCCAAGGTCCTACCATAAATTGGAAAGACCATTCCAGCAGATCCATAGTACCTCATTATATCACTAATAAATGTATGTGCTGGTTCTCTTTTTTCCCCAGAGCACTGGGCAGCCAGTCTGGAGTGGTCTGTAGGTGGAAACTCTGGAAAACAATAACGTGGCTTTAGAAATGATACTGCTGCCTGTCTCCTTTGTAATAACCTTGCTTGTTTAAAGCTAGCAGAAGAAAAAAATAAAAATTATTTGTGTTGTTATGTGCCTTTTTTTGGTAACTTGAACTATCTACAGATCTCCATTATTTTCCTCTTCTGCAGGGAGGGCATACAAAAACATATTTATTGTACTGTCTATTTTAACTTAACCACAGGGCTGCAGGTTTAATATCTCAGCACTTCACAATTCTCATGTTTACAACATCCGTGAGGTAGTAAAGTTCTGCTTGTAGATGGTATTATAAGATTTTTTCAAGGCTGGAAGAGTTTAGAAATTCCTTGAAATTCTGCTGTGTACATTATAACATAGACAATCCTTCCTTCATGTATAAGAGCAATAGCGATTACCTCCATAGAAATAGTCACTGAAAATCAGAATATAACATGATACTATGTATATGCTTCTGTAGGACTGAGTCTGCTCCCTGATTTGCTCGTAAACCACCATAACCATCCTGCATCCTACAGTGTGTTGAAAGGGAGGTTGTTTTCATGCTAGGGCATTGCTGTTGCCCCTCAGTGTGAGGATGTTTGGTGAAGGCAATCTTCAGGCAATATAGGATAGCAATGTCAACACCTGCGTGCTTAGCCAGCATATGAAAAAGTGCAGAGAGAACAATGTTCACAAGCTGTGAACAGGAAAGCAGCTATCCGGGTGGAAGTGAAAACCATGTCTTTTCTAATTAGGTCAGAACCGAACGGTTTGAAAAGGTCCCAAAACTACTTTTGCACTTGTAGTTGGTCACTGACAGTGTGCATGGGATGTCTGGCAGCGTTTTTAGTTCAGGCTGGGATATATGACAGTATTTACTGCGGACGAGCATTTTGTGGATCTTGTTTCACACTGTAAAACCTGGCAAAAAGAAGGTCCTGAGAGAAGTGCTTAAAGGAAGTATTTGTCCTTTTGCCTATTAAAAAGAAAAAAAAAAAGTGGGTAGTTTCTTTAACATACACTAGGTATGCAAAGGTATTTTTATCTTGGTTTTTGGGTTGGGGAGGGTTGTTTGTTTTCATCTGGGTTTTGTCTTTGTGAGTTTTCATACTGTTGCTGTTCATTATTTTGAAAAACTGGAAATAAACACTTTCAGGCAATTCATGAAGAGCACAACCAAGGCTTCTGTATGTTCCTTCCCCATTTCATTTCTCAAAGACTCCACAGGATAGGCAAGAACCCAACTTCTGAAATTTAGATTTACCACCGAGATGCCTGATCAATAGATCTTTGATCTCAGTAGGACTCTCCCACTGGGAGTTGGACTGGGTGCAGATTTATTTAGAACAAAGCAGCCTGTGTGTGGCTGTTCCCAGATGACTTTGTGAGTGCTGTACATTTGTAGGGATTAGTTTATAGGCTAGCTAGCTCAACAGATTTTTTCCCCCATGGTTATTTCAATGTATCAAGGCATAAGACCAAGACAGTTCAGATATGTCGGATTACATATTCTCTTCTGACTATATTCTCTTGTTTTTCTAGTACATTTTCTGGGCTAGTTGTGTTTGTTCATTTGTTTGGCTTTATACAGTCCTGTTCTAACATTTGAATTGAGCCGCATGGTACTCCTGTTCAAAACACTCTTTTGTGAGTAAGAATTATCACCTGAACAAAACCCACAAAATATTCCAGGTAAAATTTGCCCTTTTTAATTATAACCTCTCTGGTAGGCCTGAGAGGTATATATAAATTTTTTATATTCACAACAACGAGAAGCTTCTTCATGAATGCCATTAGTACGGTTGCTCTCTGCACTTAGGAAAAAAGCAGATTCTCATCTTCAGCGTAACCAAATTATACAAGTCTAGTGAGCAGTGATATAAATAACACCACTGATGTCTTCAAGCATCAACTGACGTTTGTTAGACTCGACAGGTTCTAGTAATTGAAGAACCTGTGATTGACTTAGTGATACCTGTGCCACTGTATGTTGCTGTAGAAAGATGCTTTCTCGGTGTCTGTGATAAGGGGCAGGGGAGTCTAACGTAAAAGAAAGACAAAAATGATTTAAATTTGTTAATCTCAAATGTCAGAACCACAGTGACTTTAATCATTGCTCTTTTTAAGGTCCATCTATTATGACTGATTTTTCTGCCCATATTTCCCAAAGTCTGAAGTGAAATAAAAAGAGATAATTGGCTTTCTACTGACAGCTGCTTCTCTGCCCATTGATCAATAGCTGACGGGTACTCTTGGATCTCCAGTGCTCTATGGGACCTGAAAAGTTTACACAGCACATGGATAGCTACCACGATGCTTATGCATCCCTGGAGAACTTTTTCTGTAAACCTTTGTAATTGGCTACGCAGCCATGGTTCAGAGTGTTTGTCACAAAGCAGCATTTATAGGACTCATTTGACTTTATAATATCTAATTTGTGCATGTTTTTATCAGAAGGAGAGGGTTTGACATGAGCACAGGGGCAAAATAAGTCATAAATTAGGGCAGTGACTTCTCATAATACTTCAAAATTCCCCTTACTATTCCATTTTTTCTGACACATCCTCTCTCCCGGATGCGACGAGAGTGAAGCACCAGCTATGTCTGTCAGCAACAGTGTCTTAAAACCCTGTTAAATGTTCTCGAACAGGAAAGTTTTAGTGCTTATAACTCGGCAAGCAGGGGAGGAGAGCTGTGTGACCTCCTTCTGTCTGCTGCTCCTCTGATACTAATTTCAGGCTGCTGACTGATTGGCAAGCCGCAAACCTCTTAGCAAGAAATTTTCAGCTGTGGGATCTGAGACAGGGTTGTTTAATAGTGTCTAGGTCTGAAAATGAATTCCTTCAAAGTTCTGGGAGGGTTTGGCTTCAATATTCATTTCAGTCCTTTCTGTCAGTGGAGGTTTTCAGGAACAGATTACACAGAAGTGTATCAGGAATGGTTAAGGTATAGCAAAGCTGGTTTCTGAGCACAGGGTTGGAATAGATGATGTCTTCATGTGTCTTCCTCACTTATTTTGTAAGTTTGTGATAGTAGGCATATCTAAGCCACAAGGTTCTGATAAAGATGCAAAAAGTGATGATGCTTTGGGCTGAAGGTTAAAGAGTAAATCAGATCATATGGTCCCATCACATTGTGTAAAATCAGTCTTGGTAAAGAATATCCCTACTAATGGATTGAAGCATTTAGTCTGCACCTGCTGGACCTAGATAAAACCTTTTCCTTCCTTTTAGTTCCTTAACCTATCAAATACATAATCGCAGCCTGTGCTTCCTAATGTCTATGTTTCTGATCTTTGCAGTTACTGGCCTGGTCTGAGAAACCAGAAATGGTCTTTTTACAGGCTTATCCCTAGATTAATATTTTCGTGATGTAGGAGACTGAAAATGTTCTGATCAGACTTTCTCTCGGCTGTGGTTGCTGCTCACAGAATGAATGCTGGCTGAAGAGGCTCACGTCCAGTTTTCCACAATACTCAAGAATCATCCATTCTCCAAGAAAAGGCCACTACAATGGCATTCATATGCCCACAGCTCAGGTTTTATATTTTCAGAATGCAGTACATGCTTAGAATTATTTTTCTTTCTTTTTTTGCACAAAGCCATTTAATAGGTTACTCAACACATTTTTTCATAGATCCAGCAGCTGACATTTATCTCAACTGTATATAAAGATAAACTGGAGACAATGAGAGAGAAGAGAAGACTCTTCTTCATATGATTTTGCTGACTTACTTTTAATTTTGTAGGATGACCACCTATAACACCAACAGGTGTTTTAGAGAGGAGTATAATAATAAAAATCACTGTTAACATAATTCAGTTATGTCTTATTGTGAGCACTAAAAAGAATGGGCTAACAAAAAAGATAGATTATATTGATTTATGATTGTCCTCTTTTAACTGAACTCTCCTTTGAGAGGGTGTTCAGGCAGAAGTAAATTGCTTAAGTATTTATGCAAAAGAAGAAATAACTGGAAGAGATAAAGCAGTTGTTTTCAGTGTGTCTTTTTCTACTAAATTTTTAGAGTGATTTTCCTAATTGGGACTGTTAACAGGAGAATGAGATGCCAGCTCTTGGAGAGGGGGATAATGGAAAGGCTTTGTAAAAGAAGTTTGCAAAATCAAGCCTTTTGGAGGAAAAATTATAATTTATCTGATGAGAGTCTCCAATACTTTTGCCTGAACTAAAGATACAAAGACATGACTAGGTTTTGTTTTGTTTTGTTTTTTTCATTTATAATACATTTTAACTTGCAGGAACAACAAACCTGTTGTTCTGCAAAACAAGAGCTCCACCAGGGACGCTGCAAGGAGTGAGCACTGAGTGTGATGTGTTTGCCCATCCTGGAGGTGAGCATGCAAATACCTGTTCCTGCAACAGCCAGAGGGATAACAGGAATGCCCATCTGTGCCCCCTTCTCTGTCAGCACAGGACAAAACTATTTCAGGAAGCTCTCACCGAGTGTAAACATTTGCCTCACATTTTCTTTGCCTTACTGCTGTGAATGTGAATGCTGTATGTCATTCCTTAAGCTTTCTGAAGGCACTGTGCATGTGGCAGTCCATATTTCTTCCTTGTTCTGTGTTTGCAGTGTGTGATGCTACAAAGCCGAACGAAGAGGGGGAGGAGAGGGGCAAGGAAAGCCAAGGAACAGTGGTAAGAAGGAAGAAGCAGTTTATACAGCAAATAAAAAGCCAAATAAAAGCTGTGCAGAGACAATAAATCTTCCCATGGTATTGCTCATGTTCCCAACATATCCAAGGGTGATACAGGGGTTGCTGAAGGATGAAAAGTCCATTGGTTATGCTTTCCACAATATCTCTTGGGAACAACTGGTCTGATACTGTGCCTCTTTCACTCATCTCAGTTGTGACAGCATTCTCTGTCTAAAAGCTGAAGTCTAAAATGTTACAGACATCCCTACTGCAGCTAGTGCAGAAACACTGACGAAACTATTGAGTTCAGACGCATCTTGAAGTGCTGGAGGTGAAATAAGTCCCTTCTCTGACAACATCTTTATTTTTGAAAATACAGTACAGGACTCAGACCAGTTCTTTACGGACTACTCTTTGTACAACAATGACCATCCTAAACATCATATCAGAATATTTAGAGTACTTGTAAGTCACACTTTGAACTAAAACCTTTTGGTAACCAGTCAGTGGTGAGGGTCATGCTAGTTCTTGAAGAACAAAGAGGAGAATACATCAAGACATAACTGAATGTACTTTTTCTATGTTATATTTCTATTTAAAATATTTGGCAGGATTGCCAAACAGCATTTCAGATGCTCTCAGATACCTGAAAGTCCAGATGAGGCTGGCAGATATCCTGCATAGTCTACAGGAAACACAGGCCTTCTTGGAGACATCTAGAGACACCATGGGACATTGAAAATGGCTGTAGTTGTCCATGTGTGAGCAACTAAATCAAATTCATTTTGCCTCATATAAGGCAAAAATTGATCTTTTTTTAAGCTCCACTGACTGTATTGACAAGATATTGATTCAACTGTCTCAATTCATCTTGATCGAGCTGTCTTAAACCATCTCCCGCTCCAAACTGCGCTGGTGCATCTCGAGCACTGTGTGCAGTTTTGGGTCCCTCAATATAAGAAGGACAACAAACTATCAAAGTGTGTCCAGAGGGAGGTAACCAAGATGGTGAAAGGCCTCAAGGGCAAGACTTACAAGGAGCGGCTGAGGTCACTTAGTTTGTTCAGCTTGGAGGACAGAAAGCTGAGGGGTGACCTCATCACTGAGGCATGACTTCATCACAGTCTTCAGCTTCCTCAAGGGGCGCAGTGGAGGGGGAGGTTCTGATCTCCTGTCTGGAGGAAGCATGACTTTCCTCTGGTCAAAGAAGAAGTTAGGGATCAATTAAGCAACCTGGATATTCATAAGTCCATGGGGCCTGATGGGATGCACCCGCAAGCGCTGAGGGAGCTATCAGAAGTCATTGCTGGGCCACTCTCCATCATATTTGAAAGGTCCTGGAGAACAGGGGAGGTGCCTGAGGACTGGAGGAAAGCCAATGTCACTCCAGTCTTTAAAAAGGGCAAGAAGGATGACCTGGGAAACTACAGGCCAGTCAGCCTCACCTCCATCCCGGGAAAGATGATGGAACAGCTCATTCTGGCCGTCATCTCCAAGTATCTGGAGGAAAAGAAGGTTATCAGAAGTAGTCAACATGGATTCACCAAGGGAAAGTCATGTCTGACTAATCTGATAGCCTTCTATGATGGTGTGACTGGATGGGTGGATGAGGGGAGGGCAGTGGATGTTGTCTACCTTGACTTCAGCAAGGCTTTCGACACTGTCTCCCACATCATCGTCACAGACAAGCTTAGGAAGTATGGGTTAGATGAATGGACAGTGGGGTGGATTGAACAGTGGTTGACAGATAGAGCTCAGAGGGTCATGGTTAGTGGTGCAGAATCTAGTTGGAGGTCAGTAACTAGTGGTGTCCCTCAGGGGTCAGTACTGGGTCCAGTCCTGTTCAATATATTCATCAATGACCTGGATGAAGGGATAGAGTGTTTCATCAGCAAGTTTGCTGATGATACAAAACTGGGAGGGGTGCCTGACACGCCAGAAGGCTGTGCCACCATTCAGCGTGACCTGGACAGGCTGGAGAATTAGGCAGAGAAAAACCTGATGAAATTCAACAAAGGCAAGTGTAGGGGACTGCATCTGGGGAGGAATAACCCCATGCATCAGTACAGATTGGGGGCTGACCTCCTGGAGAGCAGCTCTGTGGAAAGGGACCTGGGAGTCCTGGTGGACAACAGGATGACCATGAGCCAGCAATGTGCCCTGGTGGCCAAGAAGGCCAATGGCATCCTGGGGTGTATCAAGAAGAGTGTGGCCAGCAGGTCGAGGCAGGTCATCCTCCCCCTCTACTCTGCCCTGGTGAGACCGCATCTGGAGTACTGTGTCCAGTTCTGGGCTCCCCGGTTCAAGGACAGGGAACTGCTGGAGAGGGTCCAGCAAAGGGCTACCAAGATGATTAGGAGATTGGAGCATCTTTCTTATGAGGAAAGGCTGAGGGACTTGGGGCTTTTTAGTCTAGAAAAAAGAAGACTTGGGGGGGATCTTATCAATGCTTATAAATACTTAAGGAGAGGGTGCCAGGTAGATGAGAAGAGTCTTTTTTCAGTGGTGCCCAGTGATAGGACTAGAGGTGACGGGCACAAACTGGAGCACAGGAAGTTCCATCTGAACAGGAGGAGGAACTTCTTTACTCTGAGGGTGGCAGAGCACTGGCACAGGCTGCCCAGAGAGGTTGTGGAGTCTCCCACACTGGAGACATTCCAAACCTGCCTGGACACTGTCCTGTGCCACTGCTGTAGGTGTCCCTGCTGTGGCAGGGGGGGTGGACTTAGATGATCTCTAGAGATCCCTTCCAACCCTGACCATTCTGTGATTCTGTGATTCTGTGATTCTGTGATTATGAAAACTTTCTTCACTGAGAGGGTGGTCAGTCACTGGAACATGTTCCCCGGGAACTGGTTGCAGCATCAAGCCTGTCAGAGTTCAAGAGGCATCTGGACAATGCTCTTAGTCATATAGTTTAATTTCAGGTAGTCCTGCAAGGAGCAGGGAGTTGGACTCAATGATCCTTATGGGTCCCTTCCAACCTGAGGTATTCCATGATTCCATGATTCTAATGTAGGCATTTGCTGTCTTTTTGGAAGCCCTTTTTTGTGCCCTGACTTCCAGCTGCCTTCCAGAAAGGTTTAGTTCTCCCTTAGCACCTTTTTTTGTAGCTATCTTCTCCAGGTATAAGACTGAGAGGTACTGGCTACAAAGGGAGCTTAGATACTTATTACACACTTAGAAGCCACATTTGGTTATTTGCACGTTGGTCCTTCGGTCTCAAACTGAGCTTTCAAGACATCAAGTAAAGAGCTACAAACACTGACCTCACACTGGCTCCTGAAGACATTTTTATATTCCCTATTTCAAACACCTGTTCATGTTTGAAAGACATGCATGTAAAAGGAATGACATGATGCCAATTGCTCTTGAAGTAGGGAGAAGATTGTCCCATGGCCATTAGCTCATGCTCACGTTGTACTTGTGAATTGTAAGATTCAGGGTAAAACTTGGTGTGTACAAAAAAAAATACAGTACAACTGCATATGGAATCTTTAGTTCAGTTTATAGGTGTTTTTTTACTAAATTTAGATTTGGTTGTGGCAGGTCAGATGGAATGCAAATATTTTTCACACCCATAGGGAAGGAGACCTCACTTCTAGCTTACCTTAAGAATGAAATAAATGACTACACAGCACCCATATTAAGTATGTGAGGCAGCAGTCTGCTTATCAGCTAATTGTATGGACACACAGGAAAATGTTCTAGATATCTGAAGTGCTGTCTATTCAGCTAATAAATCTGATGCAAAGCAGATGGTGCAGTTTGCAGCAAACTAGGTATACAAGTGCTTACAAATGCTGCTAGGTATGTCACAGTTTCCATTACAAAAAATCCATCACTACTAAGGATTTGAGAACATGCTTGTAACGATCCATTCTGCACAGCACAACTTAGCAAGTAAGTCTGAAGCAGAGAGCAAATGTTTTATTAATTTCCGTATGTTGCAACCAGATCAAATAATTTTGATCCATATCTGACGCGAATTGGGCAGGGACATGCAACGTTTTTTTATTCTATTATTTGCAGGTACTTTTCAGTTTAAACTATTCATCCTCACTAGTTTGGTTTTTTAGTACTATTTTTTAAAGATCTGCGAAAATATTTCAGTCAGGATATTTCCCGTTATGCTAGATGCTAGATAAAGATAATGGTTGCTGTCCCCAAAGACTTTACAAGTTTAAGCTTTAAACACACAAATTTTCTGCACGTACCAAATTATAGACAGGACTGCTGACACTGCCTATTAGGAAGGCTTCTCAATACTTTTTGTCTAAAGATTCTGTTTACAGTGGATGAAAACTTTACCAAAATTTAACTAGTTCAAGCAAAATGCATGCATTTTAGCCGCTCTGGAAATTTTAAGCCAAGAGTAAGAGCAGATACAAGATACATTATTCTGTTTATGTGCAAAAAATGATTGTGTTTTTTTTTTTTTAACAATCTGATAGTCCAGTGTTTTCCATCCAGCACTTATTCTTTTCACAGTGACCATGATACTAGACCTGCATCTTCTACCACCACAACAGAAATCCACAAGTCAACAGTAAGCTTGGGGGAAAAAAAATTAAAAAAAGTGTGTTCACTCTAGACTTACTGAAGCTTCCCAAAAATAACTCTGATGGCTCTGA